>JAUIMM010000085.1:30042500-30642500 GCA_031769625.1 Taudactylus pleione
TTTGAGTGTTCATGAGCAAATGGTCAGTTATAATTTGATCCCATACACTACCAGATTTTCATTCCCACCAGCCACATTAGACAGATATCTGATAGATAATTGTATAGTGTATGCCCAGTATTAGAAAGAAGTGGAAAACAAAGTAACACATTCAATGCATCTACTGAGGAAGAATCCTGTCCTAGCCTGTATTACATAGAATGTCAGGTCTCACTCTATGCTGTATTTTTTTGGATGTCATCTCTCAGAAAAGGATATGTACCCAAAAATATCAGCCCTCAATCTAGACTATATTCCAGTCAGCTGTACGGTAATATAAATGTCCTATGGTGAAGATAAAAATATGAATTTGAGTATTTATCGAAAGTGTATTTATAACCTGTTCAAAATGTTTTGCTGAGACTTCCACTTTAAATGGTTGAGGTGCAGTGTTATCTGTGTAGTTGATGGTGAAATTAATTGCATGCTCTGAAAGTTATATCAGCAATACTTATCTATAACTCCAGAGGTATCCAAGGTTAGGGCAATCTCATCAGAAAAAAATTGATCAGATAATGGGTTAGCCTTTGACTGCCTTGATAAAATTATATAAGCAAGACATTTCCTTAGTACCATTATAATTTTACGAGGTAGAAGCTGATGTTTTGGATATATTTATATATATATATATATATTATATATATATATATATATATATATATATACACACAGTATACTGGAAAAAAGACTGCGGCACTCCAAGATTATTTAAATACAAAAGTCGTTTGTATTGGTATATTATGAACCAACGTTTCAAAGCCTCCAGGCTTTTTTGTCAAGGTTACACCATGTAATATATGTAGCCTTGACAAAAAAGCCTGGAGGCTTTGAAACGTTGGTTCATAATTTTGCATTTAAATAATCTTGGAGTGCCGCAGTCTTTTTTCCAGTATTACCCATCTTTACTGAAGGCACCCTAGTAGCTGCACTAGTAATTAGAAGTGCCGGTCCATACTGTGACTTTATATACAGTATATATATATAAAATCATTGGTGATGCGGCACTCCCGTCCCAATAAAGACACTTTCAACAGGGCATCATATGCAACGTTTCAGCGCCCTTTATTTAAGGTGCTTTCGTCAGGCACAATAGCAAATACAAGCTGAATAAAAAACACTCACCATTTATACTCCTTTGCACTAGGGATGTGCAGGCTCGGATAGGTTCGAGTTTGCACGTTGAGTTCGGATTTTTCCCTCCAAACAAACGGAATTCAGAAAGAGGCAAAACGTCATCTTGCATGGACGAACATCATCATTCCTGGACAAAAGTCGAGTCCATCCCTGCCCCAGTGGAGCTTACAATCTATATTCCCTATCACATGCACACACACATACACACTAAGGGTAATTGTTGGGAGCCAATTAACCTACCACTATATTTTTGGAGTGTGGGAGGAAACCGAAGCACCCGGAGGAAACCCAAGCAAGCGGAATATACAAACTCCACACAGGTAGGGTCGTAGTGGGCATCGAACCCATGACCTCAGTGCTGTGAGGCAGTAATGCTAACCATTACACCATCTGTACTTACTACGAAATCTTTGATGCTTTTTCCTCTGTGGTAGCAGGGCATGAGTTCAGTCTGGTGTTATGATTCCAGGTCAGAGTCGGTTGTAATCATGAGCCAAAGTCGTTTGGCTTTCTGATTGATCTTGGTACTTAGGTGTCTATAGGTGCTTATGCAAGTATAGGTCTTAGTCTGTTGTTTTCTAGAATTAAACATGTCTAATTGCTCATGAGGGATGGCTAATGCTCTATTTTTTTGTTTGGTTAACAAAGTAGGTTGGTACCCCATTTGTAGAAACTTGTTAAACATAACATCAATCTGTTTAATAATATCATCCTTTTGTTAGTGATCCGCAACACTTGTAGAAATTGGAAGTATGGTAACCTAAATTCAAGAGATGTTGGGTGTGCACTGATGGCCAACAACAAATTGTTGCATTCTGTGGGTTTTGAGAATAACGACATCTCTAATTTATTGCCCTTTTTGAAGATAGTAACATCTAGATAGTACGTTTCAGTGCCCTTTATTTACGGTGCTTTTGTCAGGCACAATAGCAAATACGAACTGCCTAAAAGAGTTCTGAGGACAAGACATATGAACAATATAATCTATTAACATTAGTATGAACTGAACTTCAATTACAACTATGCTTAATGCTAGTCAAGCATCATAATAGCAGCATTGATTAGGCAAAATATGTATCTATCAAATAAGTATGACAACCCTGTCTTCAAAGTAAGTTCTACACAAACTGAAAAAGTCATAAATTAAAGGGTTACAGAAAGCAATGCAGCCCCAAGGTTTCATTTAACACTATAGGTGCCAAAGTACCCAACCTATGTATCCACCTGGATTCCAACTGCAGGAGTTTTTTGCCACGATTACCTCCTCTAGTGAGGGTAGAACATGATCTATGGTTGGTCTCCAGAGCCCTTGTATATGGCAGATCTATTTGCCGATCTGTGGAGCGCCATGCGCTCCTTGATTTGGCACTCAATTTTTCCGATATAGTGTTGAGCACTAAATCAGGAGGTTGCACAACATTCAATAGCCTGAATATAGGAATCTGTCAAAAAAAGAATACTAAGCTCTTAAAAACCTGAGTTCCTATGACGACATTGTCATAAGATAAGCGGACAAAGGAGGATCAATAGTGATCCAGATGACCATAAGGAAATAAACAGACAACTGTTGGATGAAAACACATACAGAAAATTACAAGTTAAACGTACAAGTTCAAGACCGAGTTTGACGCTATCCTGAAACAAGCAGTCGAGGAATCAGTTATAAACAAACAAACTCATATATGTTTGGAAGTAGCCCACCCCATTAAGCCCTTACTCTACTCTGTGCTCAAAGACCATAAGGATTTACAAACCCCCCTTTGGTGGCTGATAATATCGGCAAGGGGGTCTCTGTATCAGCCTATTTAACTGATAAGATGAATATTTACAACAATGTGTACAAAAAAGACTGACCTACCTTAAAGATACCAATAGTCTGTTGAAATCGTTACATGGGCTAACAGTTATTCCACCTAGTTGCTTATTGTGTGCTGTTGACATTTGTAATCTGTACATCTGTATACCCCACCAAACAGGTTTAGTAGCCACACGTATACTCCTTACCAACAATCCAGTATACAGTGGTCCAGACTTGGAGTTTTTCTTGTCATTACTAGAACTAGTGCTGACTCGCAATTACTTCTACTCTGATGGTGATCAATATCTACAAGTATCAGGCTTTGTGATGGGGTCCAATGTGGCCCCATCGTATGCCAATACTTTCATGTTCATGATAGAACAGGAAGTGTTCTTTTATGATCAAGAGATCGCGTTAAAAATACTGGCATTTTATTTTTACATAGATGATTTACTCATACTATGGACGAGTACTGCAGTTGAATTTACTAGCATAGTTGAAGTCCATAATAACACTGATAGCCCAGTAAAGTTCACTTATCAGGTAGATAGTGATAAGATTAACTATCTAGATGTTACTATCTTCAAAAATGGCAATAACTTAGAGATGTCGTCATTCTCAAAACCCACAGAATACAACAATTTGTTGTTGGCCAGAAGTGCACACCCAACATCTCTTAAATTGGAGTTACCATACTCCCAATTTCTACGAGTGTTGTGGATCACTACCAATAGGGATGATGTTATTAAACAGAATGATGTTATGTATGACAAGTTTCTACAAAGTTGAGTACCAACCTACTTTGTTAACCAAACAAAAAATAAAGCATTAGCCATCCCTCATGAGCAATTACACATGATTGAATCTAGAAAACAACAGACTAAAACCCATACTTGGATAAGCACCTATAGACACCTAAGTACCAAGATCAATCAGAAAGCCAAACGACTTTGGCTCATGATTACAACCGACTCTGACCTGGAATCATAACACCAGACTAAACTCATGCCCTGCTACCACAGAGGCAAAAGCATCAAAGATTTCGTAGTAAGTACAGATGGTGTAATGGTTAGCATTACTGCCTCACAGCACTGAGGTCATGGGTTCGATGCCCACTACGACCCTACCTGTGTGGAGTTTGTATATTCCGCTTGCTTGGGTTTCCTCCGGGTGCTTCGGTTTCCTCCCACACTCCAAAAATATAGTGGTAGGTTAATTGGCTCCCAACAATTACCCTTAGTGTGTATGTGTGTGTGCATGTGATAGGGAATATAGATTGTAAGCTCCACTGGGGTAGGGATGGACTCGACTTTTGTCCAGGAATGATGATGTTCGTCCATGCAAGATGACGTTTTGCCTCTTTCTGAATTCCGTTTTTTTGGAGGGAAAAATCCGAGCTCAACGTGCAAACTCGAACCTATCCGAGCCTGCACATCCCTAGTGCAAAGGAGTATAAATGGTGAGTGTTTTTTATTCAGCTTGTATTTGCTATTGTGCCTGACGAAAGCACCTTAAATAAAGGGCGCTGAAACGTTAGACTTTGGCTCATGATTACAACCGACTCTAACCTGGAATCATAACACCAGACTAAACTCATGCCCTGCTACCGCAGA
This sequence comes from Taudactylus pleione, assembly GCA_031769625.1. Classification (NCBI taxonomy): domain Eukaryota; kingdom Metazoa; phylum Chordata; class Amphibia; order Anura; family Myobatrachidae; genus Taudactylus; species Taudactylus pleione. Next base: position 30,047,085 of record JAUIMM010000085.1, read on the forward strand.
GGAAAAAACATCAAAGTAGTACATACAGGCATAACGAATATGGGAAAAATCTTAAATACCACATTCCTGGATGGTCAGAAAATGGGCTGTTTTAAATGCCCCAACTGCCTGACATGCAGGTATTTACAATCTGGTACACATTGTAACCATCCACTTACAGGTGAAAACTTAAAAATCAAATACCTTCCTACATGCACCAGTAAGTATGTAATATACATGATCTCATGTCCTTGTGCCCGACACGATATTGGAAAAATGGAGCGCCAATTCGAGGAGTGTATGGCGCGCCACAGATCAGTGATTAGATCTGCCATATCCAAGGGCTCTGGAGACCAACCAGTGGTGCGCCACTTTGCATTAGCTGGCCACAGTGTAGAATCCATAAAATTCTGTATCGTAGATCATGTCCCCCCCCCACTAGAGGAGGTAATCGTGGCAAAGAACTCCTGTAGTTGGAATCCAGGTGGATACATATGTTGGGCACTTTGGCACCTATAGGGTTAAATTAAACGTTGGGGCTGCATTGCTTTCTGTAACCCTTTAATATACTACTTTTTCAGTTTGAGTACAAATTACTTTGAAGACAGGGTCATCATACTTGTTTAATAGACGCATATTTTGCCTAATCAATACTGCTATTATGATGCTTGACTAGGATTAAGTATAGTTTCTAATTGAAGTTCAGTTCATACTAATGTTAACTAACAGATTGTATTGTTCATATGTCTTGTCCTTAGATCTCTATTAGCCAGTTACATTTGTGTAGTGAGTGACACTGCATTTGTTTTTATTTCACTAGGGTGTTTATGCTGGTTTCCCAGCAACGGGGCACCGACCACTGATGTCACCCCTCCCGTAACCACTAGTTCCGTAAACAGAGGAGATGGCATGCAGGAGGTCTGGAGCAAGGGAATATAAATGGTGAGTGTTTTTTATTCAGTTTGTATTTGCTATTGTGCCAGACGAAAGCACAGAGAATAAAGGGCGCTGAAACGTTGCATATGATGTCTTGTTGAAAGTGTCTTTATTAGGATGGGAGTGCCGCATCACCAACGATTAAGTATTCCAGCATACCACTGGTAATTTTGCAGGCACCCCATAGTATTTATTTTTATCACAGCGAGCGCCAGTACCAAGGACTTATATATATATATATATATATATATATATATATAAAAAGCACTAATCCATAGCACTCACCATTCCTAGATTTGGGGTGCAACATGGTATGTGACCACATTGTTTAAATAGAAGTCACAGGGGCTCTGCACTCACCATAATAACTAACAATAATAATAATTATAATAATAAACATAATAAACAGTGGGGTTTTAGTTCATGAATTGATCAATGCATTTAAGCTTGCAGCCCATCGTCAAGGGACCCCACTTTACTGCAAGTCCCTACTCTATTGCTCAGAATTATAACATGGACATAGCCATCACATTAGTGTTAAACTCAGGGTATGCTATCAAGGTTTAAAGCTCACAGCAACTTTGCTTTTAAATGTGAGACAGTTACCAAGCACACCTGTTGCAAAGCATCTAGGAAAGCAGCTGACACATGTTAGATAACTAGTTAAAAGGGGTGCATGAGAAAATGTGATCACAAAAATGATTCATTATAAAAATTAATCATAATAAACAAAAAGCACTAATCCATGGCACTCACCATTCCTAGATTTGGGGTGCAACAATGTATGTGACCACATTGTTTAAATAGAAATCACAGGGGCTCTGCACTCACCATAATAACTAACAATAATAATAATAAACATAATAAACAGTGGGGTTTTGGTTCATGAATTGATCAATGCATTTAAGCTAGCAGTCCCCGTCACGGGACCCCACTTTACTGCAAGTCCCTACTCTATTGCTCAGAATTATAACATGGACATAGCCATCACATTAGTGTTAAATTCATTATTATTATTATTGTCGCGCCGGCTCTCGGTGACTCACTAGGGGGCGTGAACCTAGCATGAACCATCACCATAGGAACTGTGTCAAACATCTACCAATAAAAAAGCACTGTAACAGACAATGTAGCAACTGAGGATAATAGGCAAAACAACCGTTAAAGTACAAAACCTATCTATATGTGTATCACAGGATAATAAGAATGACGTAAATGTCACATACGATAAGACTTACAGTGTATGTAGAATTGAAACACTGTATGAATCTAAATTGATTCCTAGACGTTACTGTCAATCAAAACAATCAAAATGAATTGCATACCTCTATGTACTTTAAACCCACTGACCGGAACATCATTCTGCAAGCTGGCAATCATCACCCATCGTTGTTAAAAGGCGGACTACCATATTCTCAGTTCTTGAGAATTCTCAGAATATGCAGTGATCCATATGATGTTGTGAGTCAAATTGACAGTATGTCTCTCAAATTCCTGAAGCGTGGCTACCACCATAGTACCCTGAAACAAGCCAAAGACAGAGTGCTGGCACTCTCTAGAACACAAGCTCTTACTCCATCAGGACCCAAATCGAATTCCAACAGAGTTGTGTGGACACAGCAGGACACAACAGTACACAACAACAAGTGTTGATCTTATGAGTTCGGCAAGAGATATTTGGCCGATGATTTCTCAAGACCCTAAATTACCTGCATTATGAGAATCGACCATCCTACCTTCTTTTAAGAGAGGCCGGAATACTAAGGATGCAGTGGTACACAATGACATCAGTCGACTTATTAAACCCCAAATGACACACATTTTAAGCCGTCAGGCAGGCAACTACAAGTGTCTAGGGTGTATTACCTGAAGTTTTTTGGAAACAGGCAATACATTTTTTCACCCCAGGTCAGGCAAAAATTTTTTGATTAAATATCCTCTGACATGTTCTAGTCGTTATGTTGTGTATTTTATCAGATGCCCATGTGGCATGTTCTATGTTGGCAAAACCTCCAGACAAATGAAGGAGCGAATGGTTCTACATCGCTCCAACATTAGGGCAGCCATAGAAGATAAAGGTTCAGACCAACAATTAGCCAAACATTTCAGATACCACCATCATAGTGTATCCACAATCAGATATAAAATGATTGATTGGGTTCCACCCAATCACAGAGGTGGAGACAGAGACCAAGTGTTATTACAGAAAGAAGCTTTTTAGTTCTATACTCTACAAACCGTACATCCTGGGGGCTTGAATGAAATGTTGTCCTTAAATTGTTTCCTATGATCCCCTTATGATGTTGCTATAGTATGGTGCCCTACAGCACCTTTCAATTAGTGCCATGACTTTTTTTCTTGCTATTTTTCCAATGCCTCTTTTGTTTCCCTTTCAACGTGGCTTTGTGATTAGATTCTCATTAGTGACCATTTATTAACTTTAGCATTATTGTTGCCATACATCTCTATTATTATATACCTTCTAATTATGTATTGTTTCATATCATCAAGTTAGATTCATACAGTGTTTCAATCCTACATACACTGTTAGTCTTATCGTATGTGACATTTACGTCATTCTTATTATCCTGTGATACACATATAGATAGGTTTTGTACTTGCATTTGTTTTACCTATTATCCTCAGTTGCTGCATTGTCTGTTACAGTGCTTTTTTTATTGGTAGATGTTTGACACAGTTGCTACAGTGATGGTTCAAGCTAGGTACATGCCCCCTAGTGAGTCACCGAGCGATGCACGCCCATGATGTCGTCGGGACTCTGGAGGGTCAGCGTTGGACGTGCACAGTGGTGCATGGTCACAGGTATGTATTTATGTATGTTTACTGCATTGTATTTTTTGTATTGTCTTGATAAAAGAGCCCCGAGCTCTGAAACGTTGATATATATCAGACAGTCTGCCTGTATTTCTTTTCAAGTCCTGGAGTGCCATCTACTACTGTTGCACTATATATGTGTATATATACAGTTGCACTATATATATGTATATATATATATATATATATATATATATACACTCAAAACATACTTTTAAACTTTTATTTTGCTAATTTTTAGTAAGTCAAAATAATCCAATCAGGACATACAGATAATTTACAAGCATTGCATTTAGATGAAAATCTGCACTCATAGCGAATAATCATAGCAAAATAAGAAGACAATTTGCTTTGTTGTCTATGTTGCTCTAGACCAGCCATGCATAACCTCATTATATGTGGGCCTCTGGTGGGAGCCCCAAACAACGCCGCCACCTTGGTGGTGTTTTTTTTTTTTTCTTACTCATAGTGATGGGGTAGTAGGTATGGAATTACTAATCAGGTTGGAACATGGCAGAGACACGTCTGTGACAGGCAGCTAGACAAACAACAAAATTTACTGCCATGCTTTTGTCTTTGCATAGAAGTTTCCACAAAGCTCTTAAAGGGCCCAAACATCTAATGTCCCAGTTCCCCAACCTGCCGATCCAACCTTATCAAAGGACCAGCGGCCATCGATGACCGAAAACCGAACGGTGGATCGGGGAAATTTAAAATGTGAAAAATCCGTGACTCGACAATTTCAATTATTTTTGGGTCGGGAACGGGGAAATCGAGATTTTTCAACATGTTAAATATTGCCGATACCTAGACCCAGCCGTCAGCAATACGGGGAATTGCACGATAGTGACTGGATGTAATAATTATTTTACAAGAGTGCCACTAAGTGCCTTCATGTTCACTGTTCTAGTTCTTCTCTGAAAGACAGACTGAGACACAGATTCTAGCCCAGACAAGTATATTTTAATGGATCTCCACCTTCATTATTATTAATGTTATTTTACATTACATTATGGAATAAACCAAAATGTTAAGACAATAAATTTAGCAATGTTTTTTTTTATTTGAAACAAAAGTTAAATAACTAGAGAGAGTTATTTAATTGCCTGCTAACAACAAATGTCTGATTTCTGTAAAATTATTACAAATTCTCTCAAATGTATTTTAATTTCCTTAGAGCCAGATTGGAAGTTAAAAGCAAACATTTTTATGCAAAGTAGACAATCCACCATTTCTTTACATAAATATTCTCTAAGAGCCTCAGGACTCCATCTGTTTGATGGCACCATTACTGACCCTCAGAGCTAGCCCTAGGCATAGACATTTTAGGCAAATGCCTAAGACATTTGCAGCTGCCTCAGGGGTATCCCCATGGCTCTGCAATGACTACCTATCCACAGAGCCAGCCCTAACAGCTGTGACGGCACTGGTGACTACCATCTACCTACCTGCCGCCCCCACTGGCTACCGTGATCAGAGCTCAGCTGTGATCTGTGCTGTGCTGGGAGAGGGATGTTGTGCTGTGATGAGCGAGAAGTGCTGTGCAGTGAGAAAAGAGGGGTGGTATGAGGGGAGAGCTTGGGGTGCTGTGCTGTTATGGGAGAATGAGCCCTATAGAATGTCAGGTGCACCACACTAATAAGAGAAGATTGCTGGTGGCTTTGTAATGGCGGTCGGCTGAAAAGGAACCTCACACAGAGAGAGGAACATCAAGAAACTGAAGAGCAGTGCCCTGGGGGAGACAGAAAAAGCATACAGTTGAAGAAAAAAGTTAAGTGTTTTATTATAAATATTTTTACACAAGAAAGAAGATGCTGGGCTGGGGCTGGAGAGACATAAGAGGAGAATGAGGCTGCATGGGATGGGAGCACAGCACAATACTGGGAAGGGGAGCACAGCACAGCAAGACCACGCCACCTTCCATGAGGCCACACAGATTTTTAGAATCCCACATGGGGTGAGGGGGGCAAAGCAAAAAATCTTACCTAGGGCACTAATTTGGTTAGTAGTACAATAGTGAGAGTCAAATGGAGAGGACAGTGGCATTACAGGGGGGGGGTGTTGCTATGGGATTGTAGTGGTGTTGCTACAGCACTGCAAACCCTTCTGTCTTCATAGTGACCTTTAAACAATGCTGCAAGGCTTTTCCACTAGTAAATTATATGCATTTTACATGTTTTAGGCCTTTAGCAAGTGAAGTTTTATTGTGCATCGCGGTCCTGGAACTAGAAAAGATTGTGCATCCCTGCTCTAAAGTAAAATATAAAAACCCATTTGGCTTCTAGGGTTGAGTGTAAATAGTGATGTAAGTTGTGTGAATATATAAAAAAAATGTATTTACTGTGGATGCAGCAGCAAGCTAAGAGAGGAGTGTGGCTTGGGACAATAATAGTCACATGAGAGATTGTCAGATTTGGGAAAGGGGGATGCAGTCAGGAAGCCGACAGTCGAAATGCAGACCGCCGGCTTCCCGACTGTCTAACCCCGGCAAGGTACTAATGACAGGCATCGAAATCCTGATGCCTGTCATTAGACCTACGCCGGGAGCCCGACGTCTGGCATACCGAACGAAGGTAAGCCAGGCGGCGGGTGCGGACAGCCATGTGCGGGGGTGGTGGTTAGGTTTAAAGGGTCCCGGGGGGGCTTAGGTTTAGGCACCCCCCAGGGAGGGTTAGGTTTAGGCTAGGGGTAGGGGGAATTAGGGTTAGGCACCCCCGGGGGGAGGTTAGGGTTAGGCACCCCCTGGGAGGTTTAGGCTGCGGGGAAGGGGGGGGTTAGGTTTAGGCACTTAGAGGGGGGTTAGGGTTAGGCACTAGGGGTGGAGGTTAGGGTTAGGCACCCCTAAAGGAGAGTTAGGGTAGGGGGTTAGGTTAGTGGTACTTACCTTTCTTAGCGGTCGGGATATTCACCCCTGCCGGGCTTCTGCTGTCAGGCTGGCGGTATTACATACTGATTCTGGGAAAGGGCACATGCATAGTAAGTGCAGTTTATTTTTTAGGTTAATACTATGAACTCTCACCAAAATGAAATACTTTAGTGGTTTATACAAGTGTACAGTACATGTGCCTCCTGATTGCTTCATTCTGTACTTTTCATCCATATCTACACATAAGCAGACAGAGTTGTTTATATTTATGATCTTGGAATATAACACAAAGATACAACTGTATCCAAGCTGAAAGGCCATCTGAGCTGTCTCTATTCAAGGATGACTGATAATCCACACGGGTGTAGTAGGTATTACCGCTGGCTGCAGCGGCAGCCCGGCAAGGGTGAAGATCCCGATCGTCCCTAAGGTAAGTATCGCTACTCTAATTCTACCCCCTAATCCTAACCCTTCCTTTGGGGTGCCTAACCCTAACCTCCCCCCCAAGTGCCTAACCCTAATCCCCCCTCTAAGTGCCTAAACCTAACCCCCCTTCCCCGCTGCCTAAACCTAAGTCCCCCGGGGGGGTGCCTAACCCTAACCTCCCCCCTGGGGGTGCCTAACCCTAACCTCCCCTTCCCCTGGCCTAAACCTAACCCTTCCGGGGGGGTTCCAAACCCTAAGTCCCCCGGGAGCTCTAAACCTAACCCTCCCCCTCTTCGCGCCCGGCACCCGGCTTACCTTCGGTCGGTATGCCGGGCATCGGTCTTCCTGGATTAGGGTTAATGAGAGGCGTTGAGTTTTCGATGCCTGTCATTAGTACCACGCCGGGATTAGAGTCTGGAAGCCGGCGGTCGGCATTTAGACCGTAGACTCCAGACTACATCCCATCCACACCACTTATATATGCAGTTAAAAAATAATAGTAGTAGTAGTATTATTAGTGAGAGGGAGCAAGACACACTTAGCCAATCACAAGTGACTGCCAATCATCATCATCCCAAATGGAGCATATATGTTTTTTTCTATGGTGTACATGGGGTTAATTTGTGTCAACAAGACCTTATTGCACTTTGCCCATGCTTTGCATGCCTCCTACATGCTCCATTACATCTCTTTAAGCACATGGAGCTATAAGCACAGAATGAATTCCAGTTGCCATGTAGCATAAGAATTTTTGCTGTGCATGCATAGTAGAAAAACACAGTAATGCGTACATGCCCAACTTCAGATGAACCCTTTTTCCAATTGAATTGTGTGGGAATCAGGAGCGCCCATAGCCGTACTAAATTCGCTGTGATAGATGCGTTAATAACATGTAAAAAATGTTTTACTGCGGCTAATTGAATATACCCCTTATTCTCTGTAAATATCACTATTTTGGGCTTTAGACCTCCTTTCCTGTGCTGTCATATAGTAGACTTCTCCACAAGTCACAAGTCATAGTTATAGATGAAGCTTGATGCTTTTAAAATGTGGGGATCTAGTTTTACACAGTTTATCTCATACATTGTAATATGTAATATGTACATATAATATGTACATATAATAAAAAGTATATGCCAAAAAAACTGTGGTAGCATACAATGCCACTTAAATGTGACATCTTAGGCACACAGTGAAATGAAACATCTTCCAGGATTTTGGTAACGTTGGCTTATTAGCAGTTTTTTCATGGCTGTTTTTTTATATAGAATATAAATAAAACTAAATCCCCCCCCCCTCTAGATTGGCATAAAGTATTGCAGCACTGAGAGCAGAATCGGTATGAAATCCAGACACTGGAAGCCGGCATGGTGCAGCATCCAGACATCAGTAGGTAAGTACCCTAACCTCCCCCTTCCCTCCCTAACACTAATCTCCCCCCGGTGGTGCCTAACCCTAACCCCCCCTTCTCACACCCTATACCTAACCCTCCCGGGGGGTGCCTGACCCTAACCTCCCCCCAGTGGAGCTTAACCCCCCTTCTCCTAGTCTAAACCTCCCCGGGGGTGCCTAAGCCTAATCTCCCCCCCCCCCTTCCGGGGTGGCTAAAGCATACCCCCCATCCCCGGGGACAGAGCCAGTTACTTACCCGTCCAGACGATTGGGATTCCAGCGGTTTGAGATGCCAAAGTCGATATCGGCATTGGCATATTGCCGGGCGGCGGTATATCGATGCTCGGCATCCCATCCGCCGGCAATATGACTGCATCCCCTGAGGGCCACAAGGGAGGGCAGCTCTCACACATTGCTGAGTCTATCCCATGAGATGCACCACAATATGTCAGAGGAGCTTGTGCTGAGCTCTGATATGAGGAACTCATCACACTCTTATCTGACCCCTGGAGATTTGTAACCTCATGGGAGTGATCACATCAGAGGTCTGGTGGACACGTGGAGAGGTCTGATGGAATGTGGAGGGTCTTATGACATGTGGGGAGGGGAGCTCTTTATTATTTTACAGTAATTACTATGATAAACTTGCTTAGTTCTTATTTATATAAAAGGCTGTCAAAAAAACTACAAATACAACAAATCTTAAAAATGGACTTTTTTATTTGACATCATATGTATAGCCCAAAAGTCAATAAAACATTAAAGAACATTATAGATGTGAATATTGTACATTATTTTTTTTATTTTTTAACACAAAAATATTGTAGCTGCTATTTTAGCAACAGTTTTTTATTTATACATTTTTTTGCAAAAGAACAAGTAATTCCAACTGCCAACAGCCATGGTCAGTGAAGGAGATGAAAGAAGAGGCACATAACTGATATTAGCTTTAAAAATGATTAATATTCTGCTAAATTATAGGACAATTTTCTCATACATTTTTAAAGAAAATGTTAATACATTTAATATATTCTTTCCTAATATTTTTCCACATCCACTTTGTGAATATAAGGTAATATGATTTTGCACTTACAGTACATGGGCAGATCTGGCCACATGACACAAATGTTGAGCAGCTAGATCTATATCTAATTTGGCCACACAGGTAATTTGGCAGTTGGGCAGAATGGCCTGATCTGTGTAGGTATAACTAGTATGGACAGATGATTACTGCATATTTGCTTAGGTGGCACACGATCTCAGGAATGAAGGTTCCCAACAGCTGTTTGGGACCAGCAGCCTATTTGTGTCCATATAGACTGTGAGCACAAGTCTAATTGTCCATAAAAAATGCAGTTAGCATGGACATTATGCTGACCAAACATAAGTGACAAAATTGAGTATTGATCTGACCATTTGGATTCAGTTCAGGTGGTCATATCACTTCTGTACCACATATGGACCTATTTGTATGGACAAGGAATGACCACACACAATCTTATATAAGTAATTGATCACATTTATAGATAATTAACATTTATAATGAATACAAGTATTTCATATATATTTACTGCAGATTCATTTCTGCAGGACACCTTGTATCTCTAGTGGTTACATATTTCTTTTTCTTTTTATCTTTTTTTATTCATCTTTATATATTTTTTATATTTTGCCATTGGCAAGATCCATCTTATTTTTGCCTTAAATGCTGCTTTGAATATAGCGGCTGTCACGCTGAAATCACGCCAGGACCATCATATCACAGCTTATTACCTACTGTATGGGCCAATTTATTTTTGTTTTGACCATTTTAGATGAAAAATATTCCTTGGCTATTTTCATAGAATTTTATTGCAATACTCTCTCCTTATGGTATTTTAAGAGTAATGTGATTAGTGTCACAGTGATCTTATGTTATCATGTATTTTTATACTGCTTGAGATAGCAGTAATCTTCTTTGAAGTCTTTTTTTTATACTAGTAGAGATAGGTGTCCGTAATTGCAGTATTTGTGAAATCCATTTAAGATTTACTGTAAAAAAAAAAAAGGCATATATAATAAGTGCATGCTCTTACCAACTATAGATACATAACATTTTGAAAACTGTGCAAAATGAGAAATAGTTTTGGTCTTTGGATGAAGATGGATTTGCAGACTAAAATAAAAGTGCACAATTTGATGAACTTATGTTTGCAAAAATAAAAAAAATATGTATTAGTCTAGTGAAGTGGTCAGAAGGGATGCTGTCAGGAAGACAAGAACGAGAATGTCGACATTCAAAATGTCAACAACGGAAGGTCGACATTTATGACATCAACATGCTTAAAATGTCAGTATCATAAATTTCGATGTCTGGAATTGCATTAGGTTCAGAGTTATGGTTACAGTTAGAGTTAGGGTTACCGTTAAGGTTAGGGTTACCTTAAGAATTACCTTTACCATTACCATTAGGTTTAGGGATAGATCGCCATCACGATTATTTTAATATTACATCAGAGTCGACATCGGTCAAAATCAAACTATATGACCATGTTGGCTTGTTCAATGTCGGCATAATGACCATGTCCACATTCACATGTCAACATGATGAATGGAAACATATTATACTAAACCCGTTGAGAATAGTAACTACTATAAGAATGCATTATGCTCACCTCTTTTTGCCTTTTTGGACACACAGTGTTATGGAGCATGCAAGGGATGCCACAGTTCCAAGACAAATAAATAAAATCTGTATAACCTCCAACACCTTCATTGGGACAGTTACGCCTGATTTAAATGTATTTGCTGAATCTTTACCAATAATAGCAGTCTGAAAAAAAAATAAAAATAAATAAAAGGCATTGCATTCATTATTATTATTGTTTATTTATATAGTGCCACTAATTTACACAGCACTAAACAGACAATATATGTCAGTCACGTCAGTTCCTGCCCTACTGGAGCATACAGTCAAAGGTCCCTAACACACAAACACTCATATGCATGCACACATATGTTTTTGGTAAAAACCGGAGCATCTCCATGCAAACACAGTGAGAACATAGAAACTCAAAACAGATAGGTCATGACTTGGCATTGAACTCAGGACCTAAGTGCTGTGAGGCGGTAATGCTAACCACAACACCATAAAATAATTGTGCATAATGCTGGTAGCAGATGATCTCTCTAAGTGCCCATATATAACGTACACTGTCTATCAGGGGCACTTAGAGTGGATGGGTACAGTGTAACCAGGCCTGGGTCAGGTCCCCCTTTGCATGTCCCACTGCAGAGCTTCTTTAAAGAGCCCGGGCATTCACTACAAGTCATGGCCACACCCCGACACTTGGCCATAGACCCCTGTAGAACTAGGGGTCTGATTCAGAGCCGGACGCTATTTGCGCTCACTCGTCCAGAAAAAGGGGCTGGCTATTTAAATTGACCGTTCGCTCTTTGCGGTCTGTTGACGCCTCCATGTCTGAACAAGCGAACAAAACATGTGGACGCTATTTTGAAAAAAACGCCCCCTGGCCGCTCGCATCATACGTCATCTCCGCTATTTATTAGATTAATCGAGTACATCGAACGGCGTCTGAACTGCTTGCTATTCTTGTGGTTGGATTTTCCTACCGCAATCATGCGAGCAGTTCAGGCTAAAAAAAACCCAAGTGACGTGGACAATGACGCTTCTTTGTTAATTATGCACACCCTTAAAACGCCCGTTTTGACCTTTTGGCACGCCTGCGTTCGGATCACCACTCCCCGTTTTCAAGCACCTTCCCCTGTTACCACCCACAAATGCCTCACACTGTCACTGAAATTAGCAGGCATTCGCTATTTTGCGAGCACACGATTTCCGGCCGCACTGACAGGTTCGCGCATGCGTGTTAAAACCGATACGCATGCGCAGATGTGCGAACATCGCTCGGAACGAAAGAACAGCCGCTTACGAGCGGCTCTGAATGAGCTCCTAGGTCTGTCCGATTTATTGGTAGCTCTAGACAATAGTGGTGAACTTATCATTAAGAATTCTGTAGACAAGACATTTAGCACATTAAGGTCCAGGGTAACTGTTGCTTAGCTAAAGAGAGAGTTTATTCAGCTCCTTATCTGAAACACACTAGAGAGTGGTGCGGTTCTGTCTTCCTGAGCCCCAAGTCCCAGCAGATTTATAGTCATTGTCCTGCTCAGTTATCAGAGGCATACAGTCACAATATTATCTTTTCATTTTCTTCCAATGCTTGAGAATCTGTGAAGATACCAAGGACCTGATTCTGAGGTGCATGCAGCAGGGTCTATTGGCGGGCGCCCGTCTGCAACTTTATGCAAATGCCGCTGCAAACTCCTTCCGTAATGTACATCCGTTCGCCCGAATGTACAAGGTCTGAGATACCCACTTTTAACATCCATACATGCTGTAATACCGATTGGTGCATCCTTAGCCGCCATTATCGGTTGCACCATCGAAACTTGCACTAGCCCTATAGCAGGTGCAGTTTCTTCATCTGACCATGGCCTAAAATGCCTGCGGATGTGCTTCTCGAAATGCAGTCACTTGCACTGACATGCCCGCATCACATAGTATGCCCACTGAGCAGACTACTTTTGCATGCATTTCTAGCCACCACCCAGACCCCGCCCAGGAACGCTGATCACTTTTCTGCCATTTTTCTGATACCGTCTGAGTAGATCCCAATAGCACCTTTGTGAGTACAATCTGAGTAGCGTATGCGCCGCAGGGGTTTTCTGATATTTTTGCACTTGTGCAGATGCAAATAATCGATCAACTATGTGAACATTGGCACTGTGGACCTCATTCTGACCCGGTCGCATGCGCTGAGCGCTCGCAACTGGGTCGATGTTTTGGTCCTGCATACGCGCAGCGGGGGGTTGGCTACACAAACGGAGGCGTTCCCAAGCAAACGCCTGCCGTTTTGTGGGCGGCCGCACTGACATCAGCAGTGATGTCAGTGGGGAGTTTCCTGCTCGATCAGAGCAGGAAGCTCCCTGGGGCTTGCGGCTGCCGAGACCCAACTTTAGGGTCTCGTCGCAAGCCCCGATGGTTGCGATGGTCTTGACCATCGCGACCATCAACCTGGTCGGTCGCTAAGCTGTGGGTGGTAACCCACAGCTTAGCTAACGACCAGGAGGCCGCACTAAAAAATAGAAGCGGCCGCCCTCATTCAGAACGAGCGCTCGCTTCTTGTGAGCGCCTCTGAATGAGGGCATGTATGTGGATTGCCTGCAACTTCAAATCAGGCCCCATGAGTGAATGAGCTGATCCCTGTTAAAGAGCAATTCAAGTAGACAGCAGCCGGTTTCTAGCATGCACAAGCAAGTGAAGGCAGTGGGAGGAAAAGCAAGAAGGGGGAGCCAATGGGCAAAGAAATATAAGGTACAAACAGCCACTACTGTATATCAAAACAAAGAGGAGCTGCCCCTCAGAAGTCTAGATCCTAAGCACTGGACTTCTACATAGAAAGTGCCCATGTACCTCTATATAATACGTGTTGAGTTTGGTGAATTGCCAGAAAATGATACTACATTAGCCTACTGTAGTTTTGGTGGCTGTATTTCTCTTTAAGTAGAATCACAGAAAGATAGACAGACACTGAAAAAGTAAAAATACTCACCTCATTTAACCACAAAACAGGAAACACAAATTCGGACTGAAGTTTTGAAAAGACACTAAAATGTGAAATATAGAAAAAAAATTAAACGTATAACAAACACTGAGTCATCTCATTTATTATACGTTTGTGGATTTAAAAATATAAGAACAATGGGAGGCTTTCAGCTAATACTCCCTAGGAAAATTATTTGAATACGCCTCTCCAAATGGAGGAAGGACTTTTGGAAAACACCAATATAATAGCTGCCCTGTAAGTACAAGGAAAACTATTCTGAAATATCTTAAAAATGAATATAAGTAAATACACATTGCAGGGCCAGATTAAGGTTTCTAGGGGTCCCAGGGTAACTTACTATACTTGTGGGGGCCCCTACCAATAAAATGTTTTGTGTTACTTCCAGCACTAGAAATATGTTTAACACACTGTAGTGCCCCAGTTCACAATATGCCACACAGAGCCTCCAGTTCACATTTTGCCACAGTGCAGCCAGTTCACATTGTCTGGTGCGCCATCATTTTTTGCAGCATGCACCATGTGCCGCCTCTCACCACAAAGGCCAATCCAACACTGGTGATCATGGAGCTATGTGGGGGGCACAGGGTGACAGACAGATTCCAAATGTTCAACACATCCCTCATACAATGGTGAGCTTTTCCAAGCACACAGATATGTCCTCATACACATAACAACTATATGCACAAAACACCCAGCGTGACTTAGGTGCTCTGAGAGGAGTAGCGTACCGTAGTTTTCATTACATTTTACATCTCATTGTCATCGCAGACGCAGCGAAGAACTACTCAACATGAACTAGAGACGCTAGGCTGCGACCACACAGGAAATAGTTTAAAACATACAAAGTCACAAATGAAGCACAACAGAACTTGGTGTGAGAAAAAGCTGTGGCTGCAGAATCACAGCACTTTATACACAGATTCACACTCAGGGTCTGATTCAGAAATGTACACTAATTTCACCAGCGCTGCGTCTTTGTATGCAGCGGATATGCAAAATTATGCAGGAGGCTTATTAAGTAAAAAGAAGTCCATTGCCAGCTTCTCTTAACCGTTGCAGCACCATAAGATGCAGAATCGGATCAGCTGTGTGACCATCGGCCATCTGAGTATGCCTCAGGTTACCCAGGATGTATGGCAATGGAGCCAACATGCCCCCGCTTTCTGGAATGCTCCCCGTCGCCACCCCCAAATGCCAGCAGCATGTCAATCATGTTGCAACTTTTGGGTAACTGTGATTGTCATTGCAGGACCAGATCTGCAGTGTGGCTTCTGCGCATGCACAGATCATTAAACATTGGACATTTGGGTAAATCTCTGAATCAGTCACACACAGATTTACAATTGTTGCACATCATATTGACAAGTGTAATCTGGCAACTCCCAGGTGTTTTATGTATATGAATATGACACTAATTTTGAGTGAGAAAGACGCTCATTGCGTCCAATATGCTTGGGACCTGGCACGCCAGGAGGGGCTATTTTCTGCAACCTGAGTAACAGTGTATGAGAGCACATATGTATGTCTTGTACAATTAGGAAGTACAAGATATCGGTAATGATTCAGCCTCAGACAGAGATACTGTCACAGCTGCTAACATGGTATCAGCTGCAATAGCCTATTATGGTAATGCAGCAGGAGACATCACAGTACGGGTCATGCGCTTGCACAGGGGAGGCATAATCTGAGATGTGCACTAATCATCGGGTCTGAATCAGCCCCATAGTTAATAAACTTGAGTTAAAGCTTTGTAAGTGGCAAACATTGAAAAAATGGATCAGTGCATATTTCTAACATGCAAAATAAAACATACAATGTCTTAATAAAGAAAAATAATTTTCTACTTTCTATATATTTAATGCATACTCACTCTATTTTGTCTGTTGGTTGAAACATTACATTGACCTGCAATCTTTTGGCAAAATGCATAGTGAATCCAGTTAACTGGAAAAAAAAACATAACAACTACATTAAACAAACAAGTCAGTATTTGGATGCATCTCTCTCTATACAGTAAAGTACACTTCTCTCTATACCATACTTGCCAACTCTCCTTGATTGTCAGGGAGATAAAATAGTAGCAATCTCCCTGACTCCCTAAAGAGTCTAGCAATCTCCCTGATTACACCTTACCACTATTATGCTATAATGAGGCTGTTGTGTATGTGTATGTATATATGCATTCAAATGGGATCATTAGTATAATTTAACCTGCATTGGTTATAAGGTACAACAATTCCTATGGCTACATGCATTTTCTGAAAAGTATCAGTGTGTTTTCATCACCAAGTAAGACTTACGAACTGCTTTGGGACTCATTTACATTTGGATACCTCCCAACTGTCCCGCTTCCAGCGGCACAGTCCCGTGTTTCTGGGACTGTCCCGCCCGCGGGCCGCAGTGCCCGCGGTGGGGGGGAAGTTGGGGAGAGCACATACCGCTGCCCTGCATAGCAGAGCAGCGGGTGTGCAGAAGGTGAACAGATGCAATGCGCATGCGCACGGCATCTGTTCACCAGTGTAGGGAGAGCCTGGGGGCTGCCCAGCATCTCGGAGAGTGCTGGGCACACCCCCAAAGTGACGAAAGTGGGAGAAGCCGCGAGGCTCCGCCCTGTTTTCAGCGGACTCCGCCCCTTTTCCAGAAGCCACACCCCCTTTTCAGACGCTCCCTCTTTCATTTTTTAAAATGTTGGGAGGTATGCATTTGGATGTAAGTCAGGTTTATGACACGCCTCCCAGATGTAGCAGTACACGCCCACGTTAACATGCGCTCATAGGTGCTGATATCCTTTTTCAAAAGTAGGCAAGTATGCTTTACCAATCTCTTGCAGCAACTTTCTAACTTTCCAGGATTGACATATTGCTGGTGTCACACAACTCTAACATTCTCATACTGGGCCTGAATTACAATTTGGAACCAAGTGCAACTACGGACACAGATCGAACGATTTTTTGCCATCGCACATGCGTATAAGCCACACTGTGCATACATAGTGATCGCAGTGCAAATACAGATGCACAGAGGAACCCATCGCAGAGAAAGTGACAGGCTGTCAGCATTTGGGGGTGGTGACAGGGCGGTGGTCAGCAGTATGCAGTTGTGTCTGTCTGTTTGAACGCAATTTCCTGGGCGTGCATAAATTAGCCACTGCGATTGCATTCGCAGCATGAGAGCCTTCTGTGTGCAAGGAGATTTGCAGTGTCTGCGGCTGGTCAGACCTGCTGTAAATGCTGTGTGAGTGGCCGATGTGCATCGTTGGTACCGATGTTTATGCAGAAGAACGACATTGGACAGGTGTGAGAAAGCAGTAGTGGGCATCTTTAGGCCGCCTGAGCTTTGGCAAGAATTAGCATATGTTAGCAGCTGCGTTCCGTAAGAATTCACAGCTGAGATCGCAACGCAATTGCGATCCGTACTGAATCAGGCCCCAAATCAGCTAAAGAGTGCACATTTTGCACCTCATGGACAAACTGCCATGTGATGTAGGGAGTGCAAATCTAGCGAAGAAATACTGTCAAGCTTTATTTACTAATAACTGTAAATAATGAGTGCATTATGAATGCAACAGTAGACAGAATTTCTGCACAAAATGTTCTTCTACTGCTTCTCTGCTCTGTCAGTCTCTTCATTTGTTGCCTGTATGTTACCAAATTCAATGTAAAATACATGCCCTTACTTAAGGCTATCAACAAGACTACACCAAAATACCGCTCTTCACTTATCTCAAAATATTTCCCAACTTGACCCCTCCAATATATGCAATACATGTGTCACTGCTCCACAAAGTACCTACTCTCATTCCAGGTTGCAGTGCTTTTTTATGTGGGACACCCATTCCAAGCACTTTCCAAACATTCCTGAAAACTCACTTTTTCAGGCAGATGGTCAAATTCCTGAACCACTCACATTAGCTTCATAAATTACTGTAGTCAATTACCTTACATCTGGTTCTCTTTCTACACTCAAGCAACATTTGACCCGGGCTTGGTATAAAAGATTGACAGTCAATAGGTAGAAAACAAATGGTTGACATGCAGTACATGCAAATGTACAGGATGCAAATTTAACAGGTACAAAAAGGTCAACAGGGTTAAAAGGTCAGCAAATTCGAATGGGCGACACATTAAATTGAATTTTTTTTTTCAATTTAACCCTAATCCTAACCCTAACCATAACCCCCCTAGTGCCTAACCATAGCCTTCCACATAGTGCCTAACCCTAACCCTGCCCCTATTGCTTAAACCTAACCCTAGCCCACCCTTCATGCCTAATTCTAACTGTTCTCTCGAGTAGCCTAACCCAGCCCTCCCCCAAGTGCCTAATCCTGACTGTTCTCTCCAGTAACCTAACCCAGTCCTGCCCCAAGTGCCTAACCCTCACCCTAACACCTAACCTTAAAAATGTTGAAAAAAATGGTTTTGACCATTTTCGTGTCAACCTTTTAATCCTGTCCACCTTTTGTACCTGTTGACCTTTTGTCCCTGTTGACCTATTGCATGTCAACCACTTGGTGTTGACTTTTTTTATTGCCGGTTTTCTATCTGGATACCATGTTACCCAGACAACATTGCTGTGTGACTGGATCATACAGCCCACCAAGAACCTTTTATCCTTGCAAGCTGGTTGGACCAATATGCAATATGTAGCACTTGTCCTCATGTATTAAACACCTGGTACGCTATAGACTGTGTGTGACAGGGCCCTCTTACTTGTCATTTAATTATTGTTTTGTTTTTGTAAAGCTCAATGGAATATGTTGGCGTTATATAGTTAAATGTTAATAATGTTAAAAAAATGTAATAATAATAATAATAATAACAACAACAATAATCTTTCTTGCTGTGTAAGGATTGTAAAATGAAACAAGCAGTGTCTCACAATTAGACAACACAATTAAATAAAAAAGTTGACTCACAGGCTCCACATCTACAAAAGTCTGATGTTCTTCTTCATTGGGTTTCAAGCCACTCACAGAGTCCAAAAGGAAGTCACTTGCATGCAAGAAATGGGGAAGTGAGAGAAATATGGGTTTTCCTACAAGAAAACAAACGCATAATAATAATTGCATGGGCTTGTCTATCAGAAAATTCTGGGAAGCAATATTTAGCATTATCCTCCTGCTAATTGGGTACTCGCTTATCCATCAGTCAGGTTCAGGATATGGCCATCTTCTACTACTGTAGCTAATAATAGTCAAACATGTAGACAAACTATAGTTAAGACTAAGCAAGTTGCAAGTCCTCCCAAGTTAATTTCATTGTGCTTTCCTAACTGTAGCTGAAAGATTAGAGATGGTTGAGTACACAATCCAGGCGGTCAGAATCGAGGCGGTGACAATGCCAGCTTCGGAGTCCTGATAGTCAACATCCTGTTGCATGTTGGTGAGTATTCTAACACTTACCCTAACCCTCCCCCTAACCCTAACCCTCCCACCTGCAGCCTAACCGTCCCTTCCTGCAGCCTAACTCTAATTGTCCCTTCCCACTACCTAACCCTAAACCTCCCCTACCGCAGTCTATCCCTAACTCTCCTCCTAGTGCCTAACCCTACCTTCTAACCATAAGCCTGATGCTTACCATCGGCATTCTGGAGCTGGTATTCTGATGACCATCGGGATCCTGAGCACCAGGATCCTGTTAGAATTTACTTATATATAGTATGTAATTCCCTATCAATAGCAAATTTGGTGATTATTGAATGTATATGCCTATTGCAATATCAGATTCAGTATTATTTTTATTCTAATTACTACCTGATGTACCCAGTTTCACTCGGGTAGATCATAGATATTTGCTGTTTCCATTTCCATCTCACCCCTCCAATAACATACGTATTAATCCTTCACCTTTATAGTTATGCATCCCCTCCCTCACTGCTATAGTATGACATTACACTCCCTCACCTGTGTACTAACACATTCCACTCCCTCATCTCTGTAGTAACACATTTCCCTCCCTCGCATGTGTTGGAACACATTCGACATTCCCCTTCCTCACCTGTGTAGAAATACAACCTCTCCCTCACACCTGTAGAAATACATTACCCTCACTCACAACTAGGGATGTGCACCGGACCATTTTTGCTGGATTTGGATTTGGTTCTGATTCGTCATCTGGCTTTGGATTTGGATTTGCCAAACCTGCTGTGACTGGTTTTGGATTTGGATTTTGTTACAAAAATGTACCAAAAAAAGCTAAAATCACATAATTTGGGCTTTTTTTTGTTCCTAGAGTACTATTAACCCCAATAACATTAATTTCCAGTCATTTAGAGTCAATTTAGACAACCTCACAGCTCACAATATTGCTTTCACCATTATTGGCCGAAGGCTGCAGTGACCGGGCTGGTAACTAAGCGACAGACACCACAGTTTAAAGCACATTTATGAAACATTGCCACTCACTGCCACTCACTACTGAGTCACAGTACTTGTGTGTTATGGACACACAGAGGGCTAAGGCCTATGGAGTCACGGTGCTTGTATACACAGAGGGCTACGGCCCAAGGAGTCATGGTGCTTGTACCTCATATACACAGATTACTATTGCCCAAGGAGTCACGGTGCTTATACACATAGAGGGCTATTGCCCAAGGAGTCACGGTGCTTATATACACAGAGGGCTATTGCCCAAGCAGGGCCGGATTAAGGGGGGGGTGACAGGGGTGGTCGTTCCGGGGCCCCCACACACAAAGGGGCCCCCACCACTAGAGCACGGCACGCTGACAGTGACAGAACAATTTCCCTGCTAGCGTGGCTGATGTGGGAGCGGGGCCAATACAACAAGCCCCGCCCCCATATGGCCCGCAAATCGCGGGATTTCGGTGCGAGGGTGCGGAGCCTATTGAAGGGAACCGCAGCTGTATAAAATGTAAGTGTATGTGTACTGTTTTATTGTTTATATATGTGTATGTATATATGTGTAACTATGTATGTGTATATAGGTGTGTGTTTATGTGTATGTATGTGTATATATGTGTGTGTTTATGTGTATGTATGTGTATATATGTGTATGTATGTGTTTGTGTCTATATGTGTTTGTGTCTATATGTGTGTGTTATTGTATATACAGTATGTGTTTGTATACTGTGTGTATGTGTTATTGTATATACAGTATGTGTTTGTGTGTGTATACTGTGTATGTATGTGTTTGTGTATATATGTGTGTTATTGTATATACAGTATGTGTTTGTGTGTGTATACTGTGTGTGTGTATATATATATATACAGTATGTGTGTATGTGTTATTGTATATACAGTATGTTAGTGTGTGTATACTGTGTATGTGTTAGTGTGTATGTATGTGTTAATGTGTATATATGTGCTAGTGTGTGTATACTGTGTATGTATAAGTGTTAGTGTGTATAAGTTTATGCGTGTGTATACTGCATATGTGTGTGTTAGTGTGTATGTTATATAAAATATATGTTTGCTACAGATATATTATATGTGTGTGTGTGTGCGTTTTTAATGTTTAATGTGTGGTGGGGAGGGGGGTAGGCTCCATGTGGCTTGGTGGGGGCCCCCACAACTTAGTTGCCCCAGGGCCCCCACAAGCCTTAATCCGGCCCTGTGCCCAAGGAGTCACGGTGCTTATACACACAGATGGCTACTGCCCAAGGAGTCACAGTGCTTTATGGCCTTATACACACAGAGGGCTAATGCCCAAGGAGTCACGGTGCTTTTAATTTATACACAGAGGGCTACTGCCCAAGGAGTCATGGTACTTTTATACATAGAGGGCTACTGCCCAAGGAGTCACGGTGCTTTTATACAGAGGGCTACTGCCCTAGGAGTCACGGTGCTTGTATACACAGTGGGCTAAGGCCCAAGGAGTTACGTTGCTTGTATACACAGAGGGCTAAGGCCCAAGGAGTCATGGTGCTTTTATACACAGAGGGCTAAGGCCCAAGGAGTCACAGTGCCTGTATACACAGTGGGGTACAGAACCAAAAAATAAGTTTGTTTATTTTGTTTTGTTTTTTAAGTTTTAACTTTCTTGAAAGTTTTGTTTACTTTTTTAAACTTTTTTTTGTACACACAGCCACTTGTGAGTCTTGACACTTTAACCAACAAAGTATAGCACAGCATACATCAGTGTGCGGTGTGCCCCCTATACTTACACAGTCACTTTGCCAGCACAGCCACTTGTGAGTCTTGACACTTTAACCAACAAAGTATAGCACAGCATACATCAGTGTGCGGTGTGCCCCCTATACTTACACAGTCACTTTGCCAGCACAGCCACTTGTAAGTCTGGACACAGTCACTTTAATCAGCAGAGTATAGCGCAGCATACATTAGCGTGCAGTGTGCCCCCTATACAGTCACTTTACCAGCACAGCTACTTGTGAGTCTCTGCACACAGCCACTTAACCAGCAGAGTATAGCGCAGCATACATCAGCGTGCAGTGTGCTCCCTTACACAGTCACATTGCCAGCACAGCCACTTGTGAGTCCCTATACACAGCCAGTGAGTATCACTATCAGCAAAGCAGTGCGCAGCGTGTGGAGCGTGGGAGTGAAATGGTGCCGAGTCCTGGTCTCGGCACCTTATGTAGAGGCAAACTCTCGCGAGAATCCGACGTCAGGAGGATGATGTTCGGCCTTGCAGTGGGATCCGAGTCAGGCGGGAACACCCGAGCCGCAGCTTGGGTGGACTCAGATCCCCGCTGTTTGGAGTGGTTAAGATTTCCACAGAATCCGAACTGCTCATCCCTACTTACAACTGTAGTAACTTATTCCCATCCATCACCCCTGGAGTAACACGTTTCCCTACCTCACCTCTGTAGTAACACATTCCCCTCCCTCACCCATAATGTAACACATTCCTTGCCCTCACCCAGTAGTAACACATTTGACATTCCCCTATCCTTCCTCACCTGTGTATTAACATTCTCCTCTCTCACCTCTCACTGATGTTATAACACATTTTCCTCTCTCACCGCTGCAGTAACACATTCCTTTCCCTCACTAATCAAATAGGGGAGCCACACCAACTGCCAGCACTTGGGATGACAGTTGATGTTTGAAGTCTGAACTGTGCTGCAGCCACACTGAGTCAGTCAGGGAGGACATTGCACAGGGAAGGAAACATTTTAGCCCTTTTAACCCCCTTAGGAGTCGAAATTCAAAAAATCCCTTCTTAGTGGGTACCTAGATCATGTAAGCAATATTCTCCCTGATTTTCATGTTTCTAGGTCCAGGGGTTTGGGTTGGGTGTTGATGAGTCAGTGAGTCAGAACTTTTGATTTAATATATATAGATTTTGTGGTTCAGCAATGTGTGTTATTGGCTCTTATTAAGTCCACTTTTTTAATAGCTGCATTGGGAAAGTACTCATGACTTACAGGTATGCCATGCAGAGGTGCCACATAGCTTCAAAAAGCAAGAATTCTAGTCTGGATATACAGTACACATGTGAGAGAAACTAATCTCAGAGTTTATAACATGAATTATGTTTTAATAGAAAAAGATAAATATTGCATATTGGTTTGAAAATCCAAACTAAATTTTGGGATCAAACTTACCATTTTGGCAGTTTCGAAGATCCAACACACCAGCAGCTGTGCAATTCCTAGAGAGCACCGAATCCAGGCAGTAGCAATGGTTGTCTGGATTATGGATTGGTGAGGCCAGTGCTTTGCTTGGCACTACAAATCGATACAGTTTTATTCCCTCAATCGAATGTTGTTTTTGAAACTCTCCATATATAGATCTATTACCAGAGAAGGGAAAGGTGAATATTACTAATATTAATATTTAAAAAATCTAAAATAGTTTCTTGATTTTTCTTTTCATAGAATCAGTTTAATCTTGGATAATGTATCAAATTGAAATACACCTTTATATCTGCATATAAACAGTCCTGTAAAATGAGTCTACCCAATTAAGCAAATATCAAAATTATAATTCTAACAGTATTTCTGAATAGTGGTATAACAGAAAAAAAATTCTAAATAGTAATGAAAACAGTTATCGGCAATGTTGCATAACGGACAATTGGCCTAACAAAATGCTTACTAAATTATTAAATACCTCTCCCATGATGTTTTTATTTTTATTATTGATAAGTACCTGTGAGGATTTTTTTTAATTATTATTATTATAGAAGATACACCCGCAGTCGCACACAGAATATAGGCATGCCCTATATTCCCTATACACATTGCTCTGCGAATAAGACGCATTTGAAGGTAAAAGTTGCATGAAAAGACGCTCAGACGATTTTTCCCGCACACTTCCAAGTGTGGAGGTTATACAACAAATTCACGGGTCTGAACAGGTGGGGCTAAAATGACATGAATTGCGCTATTAAGCCCCACCCCCTCTTTAAAGACAAGCTAATATCGGCATTTTGACGCCCCCCCTCCCAAGCTGTCAGGTACATCTCCTCTCCAGCCTTCTCCAGGAGAGGAGAGAATTAAAGTAGGTAATTATGCTTTAAGGATTTTTTTACCTGAATAGTTAAAAACGTGAAGCGCTGTAGAGAGCAATGGCATGCTCTCTACAGAGCGATATTGTAGGAGCTGGGCAGTCACAGAAAAGAGAATTGTATTATCCTTTCCTACATAAGCTTTTCCTACATGGTGTTTGTTCTGTATGATTTAAGTGAAATTTTGGCTGCTGAATAGAACCCAAAATGTCCTGTGCCATTACAGAGAAAATTAATACTTCCAACTAAGGCCCAATTGCAATAGCCTGTGGCGAGATTTTGTTGATATGGTCACTGGATGTAAAGTGCCAATTTTAAACAAGCAGAAAGTCAGGAGCTACATCTAAATATCTAGCAGCTACTGTACATTGTGTGCTGCTGCGTGCGTCTCACAGGCTATTACATTTAGGCCTATGGGGTATATGTAACACCATGCGAGTTGCAGGCAGCCAGGTGATTTCAGCTCTTAAGCTGCTATATTTAAAGTACTGTAGCAATTTTTTAAAAGGCATAAACAACATAAGTATAGTTGCTAGATCGCTGCAATCATGCAGCTGCCAGCAATTTGCAGGCTTTTACATTTACCCATAAGTTGTACAAACTTACATATACCGCTTTTATTACAAAATTCTGGGTCTGACCCGGAGGTTGGAACAGGGGGCCTAATTCAGACCCGCTAGCGAGCGCTGAGCGCTCGCAAGCGGGTCGATGTTGGCCAAGTGCGCATGCGCACGACGGAGGCGGCTCCATCGTGTGCATGGGCGAGACCCGAATAACGACGGCCAAGCCGTCGTTATGGGTCTCGCGCCAAAGGGGACGTGCTGTCGATGGTGAGTGACAGCACGCCCCCTTTGGTGGGCGCGCCGGGGGCGTGGCTGCCCAGACGGAGGCGTTCCCATGGGAACGCCTACCATCTGGGGCCGGCCCCACTGACATCACTAGTGATGTCAGTGGGAGTGCTTTTGGCTCTGATAGAGCCAAAAGCACTCCAGGGCTTGCGGCAACGAGACCCTACCGCTAGGGTCTCGTCGCAAGCCCGATGGTCGTGATGGTCTTGACCATCGCGACCATCTTTTTGGCCCCACGCTATAGCTCTGGGTGGTCAGGAGGCCGCTCTTAATTTCAGAGGGACGGCCCTGATTCAGAGCGAGCGCTCTGTCAGAGCGTCCGGCTCTGAATCAGGGCCTGGGTTCCAAACCGGATCAGACCCGGAATTTAGCTAGCTCCAACCCAGGATATTCCAGAGTCGGCGCCGTTCACACCACAGCCAGATCTGCAGTGACCCGGCTATTCCAGCGTTGAAGTGGACACTTAGAGATGATGTCATCTCCAAGCGCCACTGAAGCCAGCCGATCGGCCGGCATGCAGTACGCTCCAGGTCATCATGACCCGGATCGAGCCGTTTACACTGCAGGGTTTAACGGGTCAGTCCCGTGTTAAACCCTGCAAGTTAACTGGGTTGGATTGCCAGGTCACCTGACCCAGGAATCCAACCCTTTCCCCTTTTACACCAAGGAGCTGCCTGGGTTAACCCTGCAATAACCTGGGTTTTAGCTCTGGTGTAAAAGTGGTATTATAGAAGGTGATTAACTGTATACAGACATATTATACACATCTCTAATGAGCACGTGCACTGCATTAATGTTGAATAAAACACCCCTCATTTGTTTCATGGGATTGCTGCTATAAGGGGAGACATTTAAACAGCACCCTGTTTCCCTCTTTCACACTTATCAAGGCTAAATTGCTATCAAAACCTGAAATGACCACTCATGAAGGAACACCTACAGTGTGACCTCTTTAAGCAATTCACATTTGAGCTAATAAGCACTCGTAACGTACCTGCAGATTTCAGAGGAAAAGAAATATAAAGGAACTTTTTTATCAATGTATGGAGGAAAAGAAGCTGCATCTGTTTAACAAAAGATACATAGAAAATTGTTAGTTGTCAATTAATATATTAATAAAAATACACCCGACCTAAAAAATAAATAATAGCAATAACATTGTACAATATTCAATATTGTGGTTTTATTTAAGAATGCTCCATAATATATGAGATAATGTGCCTTTTACTGTTAATTATAAGGCTATTAAAAGTCATTGAGGTATTTCATGAGCACGGAAGGGGCCCATACACAGCCTCTGTGAGGGACAACTCCTCTCCACAGCGAAGAATACTCTGGCTTTCTGCCAGAGTCTACAGCACATGCGCAGGTCTCCGGAAAAATGGCGCTTGCCCTGTGTTCCCAGAAATTTCTCTACTGTGCATACACAAACCACAGTGCAATTTTCTCAGTGATTTCTGTCTGCAGCGATTGCCAATGTAGGACACCAGTTTGGTAAGTAAAATCATATATGGGTGCAGGGTGCACCGCACACACTGCACGCATTATAGATACTATCAATGCAATGGTCACACCCTTGATAGGCGTGTTTAGCATAACAACACCATTTTTTTATTCTGCATGCAATGGAAGTAGGTGAAATATCTCACGTCCAGCTACCACTGTAACTGTGTATGTGTCTGTTTCCCATGGGTGAATTTAAAGTGGCCCTTAAAGAAATTCTGAAAGTGGCCTCATGTAGGCTGGACCAAATAAGCTGTAGGCCCACTATACAGTACAGAGAACAGCCACATAGTTCAAAAAGCATCCTAGTGAGCACCACACTTTACAGTCAGCATTTCAATGGCCCACCATACAGCACAAAGAGCAACCTACTGACAGTCATACAGCATCTCAGTGACCTCCATACATCACAGACTGCGACCAAGTGATGGCCATACAGTACAAACTTCAACCTCATTACCACCATACAGTATAAATAGCATCCTATTGAGTACCCTAACATACAGACAGCATCCCAGGTACCACTTTAATGGCTAAATAGCTTTTCAGTGACTGCAATACATTACAAAGAGCACCACAGTGACAGCTATACAGTATATTGAGCTTCCTAGTAACTGCCATACAGCAAAGAAAGCATCACAGTGACCTCTATAAAACAGAGATAGTCATAAACCCCACACAGAATCCCAGTGACTGCAATACAATACAGATAGCATTCCAGTGACCATCATGTAGTACAGATGGCATCCCAGTGACTGCCATACAGTACAGACAGCATCCTAGTGACCACAATACAGTACAGCCAGCATCTCAGTGAACATCATACAGCATGTCAGTGACTGCCATACAAAACAAACAGCAACCCAGTGAACCACCATAAAATACAGACAGCATCCCAATGACTGCATACAGTACAGGCAGTATACCAGTGAGCACCACAGAGCACAGACAGTATCCCAGTGATTGACATTAAAGTGACCACCATAAGCATGGAAATAACCCAATGACTGCCATACAATACAGACAGCAATGCAGTGACTATCATATCATTCAGAAAGCGCAAAGAGCATTCCAATAAGCACAATAAAATACAAACAGCATCTCAGTGACCACAATACAGTACAGAGCATCCTAGTGTCCGCCATACAGTACAGAGGTGCCCAGTGACCATAATCCAGCATCTCTGTAATTGCCATACAATACAGACATTATCCAATTTACCATCATACAGCACCAACAGCATCCCGGTGACCGCCATACACTAAAGACATCCCCAGTGACCACCCAAACCTGTCTCTAACACTATGTATACTGTATACATAAATTTATATTATCTACTATTTACCTGACTGCTTGCTAGATCCTCACTTGTGAAAAGCATTCAATTGAGAAGCTCCATGTGCAGTTCAGCAGCAGAAACAGGTAGCAGCAGGCTGCCTGTCTCATATGCATAATGTCACTGCTGGGACGAACCTCATGCCCCCACCCGCAGACCCCTCCACCATGGGTTATGAAAAAAATGTGATAGAAAAAAAAATCACCAAGCCCAATTAGGAATCTATTGGGAAGATTCCGGTAAACCCTATGGCCAATCTGCCGCTGTCTTTCTCTGTGCTTGGCGCATATATATGAATTATATATATTGGTCACGAGCTGCCAGCTGAGAGATATTTACATGCTGCCGAGATCAGTAAAGTACTCAGAGTTGTAGCAAGAGCTAGAAATCAGGGTGTTCTAAGGTAAAAACATAACATTTGTGTATTATGATAATAACAATAATGTTAACATTTTATCTAAAAACATTTTTCAATTACATATTATCGTTCATAATAACAGCAAATGCAAACTTCCATTCTAAATGAATATCTACGAGAGTGGTTCAATAAATAAGGTAACAATACCTCTCATTGTGTCATTTTATTTGACTCATACATACAGTATTCGTATAATTAACAGTATAGACTTGGTACAGATTATTTTTCCACGTAGTCCCCATACTTTTATAAGCATTTGTTCCAACAGTACACCATGGAATCTATCCCGGCATAGAAGATATCAGTGTCAAGCACCTGAAGCCAGGACATGACGACTTGCTGAACTTCACCGTGGCTTGCGAATCGACTTCCACCCAGCTGCTTCTTCAATGGGCCAAAGAGATAGAAATCACTCAGTGCCAGGTCAGGGTTATAGGAAGGATGGTCAGGTACCTCCTAATGGTAGCGCTGTAACTCATGCGTGTGGTTGGCTGAGGGTGGCCTGGCATTATCGTGCAGCAATATGATGCCTGTTCACAGCAACCCAGGTCGTATTTGATGACTTGCCCTTCACAACCAGCTCAATGTGTCACAATAGCGGACAGCATTCACAGTATCTCCCTTGGTGAGTAAATCAACAAGAAGCACACCCTTGTGGTCCCAAAACACTGTTGCCATGACCTTCTTTGCTGACGGAGTTATTTTAAGGTGGGGACGTTGCATATTTCCATGTCATGGATGCTTGCTTCATCTCCGGTGTCACATGATGTACCCACGTTTCATCGCCTGCAACAATACGCTGCAGGAACTGCGTCAAGTGTACAGGAGATTTTCCCATCCTATTGATTTTGTGAACCTCTGTGATTTGCTTGATACCCAGCATGAACAATTTCTCCTGTACCCCGGTTGCTTATGAACGATGTTGTGCACAATACCCAACTGAGATGTTCAGTTTGTCAGTAATATCACTAACTCGAATTCATCTGTCCTCCGGAATCAGATACTTTCAATGCAGCACAAATTGTCATCTTTGGTGAACGTGCTTGGCTGGCCGGATTGCTGCTCATCTTGAACGTCTGTCTTGCCATTATCAAAGGCAGTGCACCAAACCCAAACCTGTTTCTGTGACATGACGTTATCATCATATTCCTCAACAAGTTGACAATGAATTTCAACTGTGGATGTGCTTTTTAGACGCAGAAATCTGAGCACACTATGCACCTCAATGTTTGATCATGTATCCACCAGCCCGCCATATAACTGATGTTGGGACAGTATGACTGATAGGTGCAGTTTAATGGGCGTGAGGGGAAGCAGTTGTCTACCTGCTCTGGCCTGGTGGGAAATTAGAATGCAATAGAGAACATTACACATGTGAGAGGTCTTGTTACCTTACTTATTGAACCACCTTCGTATTCGAACTAATTGATATGAGACTTTTTTCGGCAGAACAGCATCTTTGATACCTATCAATATATGCGGGATATCCCCTGAAAACAACTATTTTTGGGGGGCTACCCACAATTATTAAGTATCCCCCAAATGTATCTATGGAGACCACAGCATATACTGTATTGTAGATATCTGCTGTGATCTCTCATTTTACCTCACAAAAGAAGCTCCCATAGAAACCTATGGGGGTTGCTTTCTTGATGACTCTACCAAACATTAGCATTTGTAGCCTATAGGCTACACTTCTGGGAAAGGGTACTGGGAAAGGGCTCTAAAGGACCCCTCCCCGGCACTTACCACCTGTGCACAGTGGCCTCTGGAAACTAAATGTAAAGTGTTTGCTAATGCAATCACTTTACTTATACACATCGCAGGGACGGGCTTCTATCGGAGCCCCTGTCTCTCAATGTGATCAATGATACATCCGGGTGGCACTTAATTTCTTATTGCTGCGAATAGTGGCAACAAGATATTATAATTATCCAGTCAAAAACCCTATAATCAATATATGGGCCCACTACAATAAATTATCTTCTGTAAATAAATATAATATCTAACATTTTTGCTATATGTAAATTTGTAAATACTTTGCCTTAAATGTCACACATACCTGTACCATTTATCATGTCACAGTAGTTATCACTCCAATAAGAAACTGAGCTGAAAAATAATATTTTTTGTTAAATTATTTGACATTATCCACTTGTTCAATTATTTAAAAGGCAAAACCAGAATGACGATGCCAGCATCCCAACAGGCTTACCGACGCCTGATGGTCGGTATCCTAACCCTATCCCATAATCCTAACTCTCCCTTCCTGGTGCCTAAACCTAACCTCCCCTCTTAGTGCCTAAACCTAACCTTCCTCTCCCCGCACTCTAAACCTAACACTCCCCCCTTAGTGTATAACCCTCCCCTAGTGCCTAACCCTACCCTAACACTAACCCTCCCCCTAACCCCGCTACTTACCTTTGAGATGCCGTTGCCGGGATTCTGACACATGTCGGGATCCAACGCTGGCATTCTGAGCACCAGAATCCCTGCAGTTGGTATTATGATCCCATCCCCTCTCTGGCGCCCGCAAGTACACAAAGGCTAAAATTAGCATTTGTGTCTAAGCACAAAGTCACCGTCGAGGCTACAATATCGCACATCTCTGAATCAGGCCCATAGTGAGGGAAAATGTGTTCATAGACAGGCTAGAATTGATTCTGTCGGTTGCTATTTATTTATTTTTGGTTTAACAAAACTATCTGCTTGTAGTTAAACCATATTACTGGACTTTCACATCATTTACTACATGCAGTGTTATACAGTCAGGTGCATAAATATTGGGACATTGACAGAATTTTCATATTTTGGCCTCTATTCACCACCACAATGGCTTTGAAATGAAACAAACAAGATGTGCTTTAACTGCAGACTTTCAGATTTAATTTGAGGGTAATTACATCCAAATCAGGTGAACGGTGTAGGAATTACAACGGTTTCTTTATGTGCCTCCCACTTTTTAAGGGGCCAAAAGTAATGGGACAAACTAAACAATCCTAAATCTAACTTTCACTTTTTAATACTTTGTTGCAAATCCTTTGCAGGCAATTACAGCCTAAAGTCTAGAACGCAAAGACATCACCAGACGCTGGGTTTCATCCCTGGTGATGCTCTGCCAGGCCACTACTGCAAATGTCTTCAGTTCCTGCTTGTTATTGGGGCATTTTCCCTTCAGTTTTGTCTTCATCAAGTGAAATGTATGCTCAATCGGATTCAGGTCAGGGGATTGACTTGGCCATTGCATAGCATTCCACTTTTTAGCCTTAAAAAACTCTTTGGTTGCTTTTGCAGTATGCTTCGGGTCATTGTCCATCTGCACTGTGAAGCGCCGTCCAATGAGTTCTGAAGCATTTGACTGAATATGAGCATATAATATTGCCCTAAGCACTTCAGAATTCATTCTGCTGCTTTTGTCAGCAGTCACATCATCAATAAATACAAGGGAACCAGTTCCATTATCGTCCATACATGCCCACGCCATGACACTACCACCACCATGCTTCACTGATGAGGTGGATCATGAGCAGTTCCTTTCCTTCTCCATACTCTTCTCTTCCCATCACTCTGGTACAAGTTGATCTTTGTCTCATCTGTCCATAGGATGTTGTTCCAGAACTGTAATAGCTTTTTTAGATGTTGTTTGGCAAACTCTAATCTGGTCTTCCTGTTTTTGTGGCTCACCAATGGTTTACATCTTGTGGTGAACCCACTATATTCACTCTTGTGAAGTCTTCTCTTGATTGTTGACTTTGACACATATACACCTACCTCCTGGAGAGTGTTCTTGATTTGGCCAACTGTTGTGAAGGGGTTTTTCTTCACCAGGGAAATAATTCTTCTGTCATCCACCACAGTTGTTTTCCGTGGTCTTCCGGGTCTTTTGGTGTTGCTGAGCTCTCCGGTGCGTTCTTCCTTTTTAAGAATGTTCCAAACAGTTGATTTGGCCACACCTAATGTTTTTGCTATCTCTCTAATGGGTTTGTTTTGATTTTTCAGCCTAATGATGGCTTGCTTCACTGATAGTGACAGCTCTTTGGATCTCATATTGAGAGTCGACAGCAACTGATTCCAAATGCAAATGTCACACCTAGAATCAACTCCAGACCTTTTACCTGCTTAATTGATAATGAAATAACGAGGGAATAGCCCACACCTGTCCATGAAATAGCTTTTGAGTTGATAGTCCCATTACTTTTGGCCCCTTAAAAAGTGGGAGGCACATAAAGAAACCGTTGTAATTCCTACACCGTTCACCTGATTTGGATGTAATTACCCTCAAATTAAATCTGAAAGTCTGCAGTTAAAGCACATCTTGTTTGTTTCATTTCAAAGCCATTGTGGTGGTGAATAGAGGCCAAAATATGAAAATTCTGTCAATGTCCCAATATTTATGTACATGGCCACCATTTATCCCAGGAAACAGCATTTGCTATTTGTTCCCATGACAATACCTATATACACACACATGTATAAAGTAGAGATGTGCAGTTTGGTTTTCTTGAAAACCTAACACACCTGAACTTTAGGGTTTCGAGACGAATCGAGTACCGGCTCGAATCACTTTTAGGGTTCTGAGTAGAACTGAGTCTCGGCTCGGTCTTCTGTAAGTTTGGAACTCGGATTTAAAAACAAATCTCGGTTTTGGATTGCATGTAAACAGGTCAAAATTACATGATTTTAGATGTTTTTATCAATAAAAAAGCAAATCCAAACCAAAACACTTGAGGGTGGTTTTACCAAACACTTGAGGGTGGTTATAAGGAAACCGCATTTACTATTATAATATGTTTACTATATTCCAGCAGACGACTGGTCTGACCAGTGCTGGACATTAGGTAGATGTCGACAGTCAAAATGTCTACACCGTTATCTCGACATTTCAAATGTTGCCAATCAAAATGTCAATAGGTACAAAATGTCGACAAATGAAATGTAGACAGCTGAATATTATGTTAGTATTTTTTGCTAACATCTTTATATGGATTAATGAATATAAAATAAAATGGTAGCGGCTACAAATTAATTTACTGTATTTTACTTTAAGTTTCAAAAATGAAGTTAATGCTCCTGCATCTGCACTGCGAAATGTGGTAGGATTGATATTGATACCAGATGTCACACTGAGATATTTGCTGTGGTTTCACCGTTTTCGATTGCAATAGGTTTCTATACTGTAAGATGACCAAGTTCCGTAATGGGACCCCAGTACCTAATGCCATCTTAAGATGGCATTATCTATTGTAGCCAAAAGGCTAGATATCACAGAATTTACCTGGAGATGGATCCCCCGGATCCCTCCCAGGTAGTGGACACTTGCTCATGCATGGTCTGATGACCGCGCATACACAGTAGGCCGCTGGGGGTCCCGCGACACAGAGTAAAGTGAAGCATCAGCAATCACTTTACTTTATACCTCGCAGGGACGGACTTCTATCGGATCCTCTGTCCCTGGTTGTGATTCTCAATTTTTTATTGCTATGAATAGTGGCAATAGCAATTTCAAATTATAAACCCGATTAATAATTATATGGACACCACAGAGAGAAAAGGACGATTTAGTTGTTAACATGGAGGATAGATTTGAGAGAAAAAGAGTAACTATTGGGAAAAGAATAACATAACTAGAACTGTCTGAGAGAGTGAGAGAGGCAGGACTGGCACTGCAGCTGCTTCTTATGTGCCATAGAGTATGTAGTCATTATGTTGACATTGACAATCACAATGTTCACAGTCAAAAGGTCAACATCATAATGTCAACTTTCATTGATATAATGTTGATACCATAAAAATGCTGACACATGTAATGTTGACACAGTCAAAATGTCAACAATAACAATGTTAGGGCTAAGGTTTAGGGATTAGAATGAAAAATGAGTGTCGACATATCTATATGTCAACATTTTGAATCTTGACTTTTTGAAAATGACAACATTTTGTCAGTTTTGACATTTTTCATTGTGGGTGTCGACATTCTGAACATGTTGACATTTTGTACCTGTCGACATTATTGGTGGTTAGATATTGAATGTTAATATTATGAATGTCAACAAAATATACAGAACCACACCATCGGCTGCAAACCCACATCTGCAGAGGCTGGTGGAGTAGAGAGCCTAGAAAGCATGAAACCCACCTCCTAGAGTGCATGCACAACTTTGGCAAAAGCAAGGCTCAGGGAAGTCTCTACCCCACCCAGGTAAGTACATGTATTCTCTCTCTCATATATTATATATATATATACATACATACAGATGTGTCCACATACATCTAGCCTCTTTGCGCCTTATACAGCCCCTCTAGTTGCGCAATTCCGTAGCATGACTCGGTAACGCCAAGTGTTACGTTACAGTGTCACAGCAGCTGACACTGTAACGTAGCATTACGCATACAGATACACCCGCAGCCGCACATAGAATGTAGGCTGCTTGTGCGTCCTATTCAAATCGCTGTGCAACTAAGACTCATTTGAAGGTAAAAAGTCGCACAAATAGACGCTCGGTGCTACCGAGTCACACTGCATTCACACGTTATGTGTAACGGGACTTGTGCATGTGCATGTGTATAATAATCACAGAGCAAGTGCAGTGATGCTGAAAAAGGGAAGACTATGGGTCATGGGAGGAATGCATGTGGGGGAGTAAATGCAGCCCGCAGTCACTCTGACACAATATAGTGATGTGATATTCTGCTCCTGAAAATACCCTTTCTGGTGCAGAATATTAAAATATCTTTGATATAATTTTATATTACGTCAAACATTGTTTTCTTTTAAATAAAATGTAGAATATATAAATTACTCAAGGTGCGTTGCTGTGCTGATGACCTACCTAGAACAACCAAGTACCCTTTTTATAAAAAAAAGTTAAATCATTTAAATAGTACTGTATTAGAAATAATTCATTATTCAGAGTGTACTATCTCAATTCTTTATAAATAATTTCCCCCGATTAGGGTTATTGCTGGCAATAATCCCATTATGAGAAAAAGCCCTTTCACCGGCAATAACATGTTTTCTGCAGCAGAAGGGCTTTTGGGCTTTTTGTCATTTGATATATCAACCGAGTCTTATACTTAAAGCTACTTTTTAGTGATGTAGTGCAAGTCATAGGTTGTGTACTACCCCCTAGGGATGGCTATTGGCGGGCTATCCATCAATGGTGCTGTCAGTGATTACCATAGATGGCATGAAACTATCAATGGTAAATCAGTGGGTTTAGCGGGGCATTGGGGTGTGTAGTTAAGCTCTGTGCTCCCAGCGCATATAGGCCCTGATTCAGAGCCGGACGCTATTTGCGGTCGTTCGTCCACAAAATAGGGGTGGCTATTCAAATGAACCGTTCGCTCTTTGCCTGAACGAGCGAACAAAACTTGCGGTCGTTGTTTGAAAAAATACGCCCCCTGGCCGCTCGCATCCTACGTCATGTCCGCTATTTATTAGATTAATCGAGTACATCGACCAGCGTATGAACTGCTCGCTATTCTTGTGGTTGGTTTTTGCTACCACAATCTTGCGAGCAGTTATGGCTATAAAATAAGCCAGTGACGTGGTCAATGACGCTGCTGTATTAATTATGCACACCCTTAAAACGCCCGTTTTGACCTTTAAGCATGCCTGCATTCGGATCTCCACTCCCCGTTTTCAAGCACCTTCCCCTGTTACCACCCACATACGCCTCATTCTGTCACTCAAAATAGCAGGCATTCACTATTTCGCGAACAAACAAATTTGGCCGCACTGATGGTTTGCGCATGCGTATTACGATCCGTACGCATGCGCAGTTGGGCAAACATCGCTCGGAGCGAACGAGCGGCCGCTTACGTGCGGCTCTGAATCAGGCCCATGGAACACAAAAAGCATTGGCTCCCAGTCTGCCATCGATGATGGAGAACCAATGGATCACCTCCATTGATGGCAAAAACATTTACCATCTGTGAAAAACCATCAATAGTTGTTAACCATCAATAGTTGTTAACCATCGATGGTCAATAGACATCACTACCCCCCTCCAGAATAAAGAGTGTCAACTAATCCCTGTTGCTCTTCTAGCTCAATGCAGCCTTGCCTCCGAAACTAGAGCTCTTATATAGTTTACAGGAATACACAGGACATTCTGAAGCTCACTGCATTCCTGCCTCTGATCTGTGTGTTATCAATGATCATGGAGTCTCATGAAGATTGTAAGTGTATTTTTAGCAATTTATAAATATCAATTGATGTCTATATAGTTTGTAAAGTAGATTTAATTGCCTGATTTTGAATTCATTGATGTAATGAAATTGGACTACTCACAGCCTCTGCAAAATATTTTTAAAAAATATTTCTTATTACCAACGACATACCTGCCAATATTTGGGATTGGGGAGCTGGAGCACAGTTTGTATAATGAAGGCATGCACACAAAAAGGAAGTCTGGCCTCATGGCACAGCTCCATTACTGTACATTACACAGTATGAGCATGACCATGCTCCACTCCCTATTGAGGCTGGGAGCATACCCAGCACTTCCCAAGCTGCTGGGCTGTCCCCAGCCTCTCTCTTCAGTGTTTGGATACCACACATTAAATTAATTTGTAACAGTTTCCAATTTATTTTATATTCAAATCCATGATAAGATGCTTACGGCACATACAACCATAATATTCAACTGTTGGCATTTTGACTGTTGACAATATTGGGTGAATACTGACATTGTCATAATCAGCTATTCATACTAGACCCATTCTGTCTTAGACAATTCTTCCCACAGATGCTTTTGAGCACTGTTAACTTTAACCCAGAGATGTGTCTTGTAAAGATGTGTTTTTAGTAAATTTTAGAGTCACACTACTTAATTTGTACACCAGTGGTTCCCAAACTGTGTGCCAGATCCCCCTGGGGTGCCTCAGGACACTTGCAGGGGTGCCTCAGGTTGGAGGTCCAGCACCAAATCAAACCTGCAAAGTGTTTGCCCTTAGTAAATTTGCGAGTAGGGAAAACAGGTTAAACACGCATGACAATGCATTCTCGCCTAAACACGATTCTTAGCAAATTTACCCCTTAGAATACATTTGAAATCAGCCCTTGATAAGGGAATAATATTCCACAAGACTGAGTTTGAGAAATTGAATTCTGTTTATCCAGTAATCCCACATATGTATTACTTCCCAAACTCCACAAGGACCAGATTACTCCCAATCATTTTGTGTATAGATTCATTAACCTCTGCTCTTTATGACACATTTCTTGAAAAATCTGTTGTCAAACTCCCCTCTTATCTAAGAGGCTCCACCAGATTATAGAACAGATCAAGAAGATTCCCTGGCATGAGAACTATTGGTTTTGCACCAGTGTAGCCTCCTTGTATACTTCTATCCATCACAATCACAGTCTACAAGCATCTTACCATTATTTACATCATCAGTCCCCTCTAACACATACTCTACTGTGCTCTGAATGTGGTGGTGGGGGTATCTGCCCATGTGGCTGTGGGGGGGTAACACCCGGGGGAGGAAATCTAGTATCAGTGGGGGTGGGGTAA
Organism: Taudactylus pleione; assembly: GCA_031769625.1. Classification (NCBI taxonomy): domain Eukaryota; kingdom Metazoa; phylum Chordata; class Amphibia; order Anura; family Myobatrachidae; genus Taudactylus; species Taudactylus pleione. The sequence continues at coordinate 30,085,208 of JAUIMM010000085.1, forward strand.
ATAAAGCAATATGATGCTGGAGGGGGAGGTGGGTAAAATAATAATAAAAAATTACACTGGTCACACGGTAGGAAGAAGGATACATGGAATAAACTGAATCAAGGTTTAAACAATAAATTATTCATACACAAAATTAAAAATATAAAAATAGAACTGTACATCAGACCAGGATCACCCATTAGACAGTCTAGGTTCCTACCTAGATGGTACTGAGGAGCCCATATTACTTTAAACCCATGTTTATATGTAGGCTTATTATACTATCCATTTTAAACCAGGACACTCATGAATTACACATGTTCTGTGGCTGATTAAAACCAGGTGAAATGTAGACTTCAAGTCAGCCAGTCACAGAACCTGTGTAATTCATGAATGTCCCAGTTTAAAGGATTAGTATGTGGTATTTTTTTGACAAATGGAAGTAGGGAGAACAGTGTTCAATCCAGTATCTTGGCTATGACCCCATGGGGTCTTAAACAGACTCTGTAGTGCATGCAACTCTCCTGCCCTAGTCTGGGCTCAAGTGGCTTTTCCACAAATCCATATATTTTTATAATATGAATGAAGGCTAGAAATTTTTTCTCGCTTAATAGTTAAACATTTGTTTATATTACCAGAAATATACTTAAATACATCATAGAACAGGTCAAAAGAAAACATACTGACATTTGTCCTTTGTATCTGGTAATTAAGGAAACTTTCCTGATGTCATCCTTCCCATTAAACACTGTGTAAGGCCCATCTGCTGTTCCATTGTACTGTAAATTAAAACATAATACAAGTAAATATATATTCAGTAAGTTTGGTGTAGTTCATATCAAATCACTAACAAAACAAATATCTATATAGCCTAGCAACTGAAGACACTGTTTCCTAAATCTACAGTCTCTAAGAGCCATAGATTTACTAAATGGCGGATGTGTCAGGGTTTTGAAAATTATGGGATCCGCCATGCATTTACAGCAGGTCCATTGTCAAAACCACTGTCATATTTACTAAATGTTGTTTTCGCTTCTAAATTTTTTCCAAGTCCCCGAATAACTACATGGGTTGAAGAGGACCCCATCCTTATGGATGTGAGTGAGTAATAAAGTGAAGAATGAGGAGGGGTATAGGGGTATGTGTTATGAATAAGGATTTTTTTCCTATAGTCTGTGTTCTGTCTTTCTTTAGTTCATTTATTTTTTACATATGACTGCAGGTGCCAGTCGGCCTTGGATGCAGGATATGCTGGCACTTGTGGTTCTCTAAGTTCCGGGATGCACTGACAGCCATTTAAATTTGACATGACAGAGCTAGTTGTGACCTGCTGCCTGCCAGTTAATAAGGAATATGTTCTTCTAATATTAGCTGAATATTCCTTACCCCACACACCCAGCCCAGGGGTGTGGGGAATAACGGTAGTGCAATCAGCAGGGATTGGTTCTTCCCAGGAAGGAGCCCACTGCAGCAAGTTGACCAGCGTAGGACTGTTTGGCTCTATGGCAGTGAGACAACAAGCTGCATGCACCCCCCTCACCCCACCCCTTGCTATACTGCCACCAGTCCTGGCAGTTAATGCCTAGCACTGGTTATCTGTGTTGGTTAATTTCAAATTTTGGAGGTTCCTGTAGATCTGTGCACATCCTGGCTGAAGGAATTTACCTTACGCCAACCATTCTCTGTTCCTGAAAGCCGCCGGTGGCCATCTAATGAATGCGGCATACAAAATAGTTCACCACACTAAGTCAACACCATAGGGGCATACTCAATAGGGTGCGAGAATCGCAAAAAACCCACACCTACAAGATTTTTCCTGCAGGTGCGGGTTTTTTGCTATTCAATTAGGTGCATGTTTTCTTTAAAACACGTGCCGGGAGGTTTTTATTCTTGCACCACCTGAGCAAGCGTGATTTTTCCTAAAATCGATGATTTTAGGAAAAATCACCGAGACTTGCACTGACACCCCCGCGGCACCCCCCCCCCTGAGCACTAATTAAGCAATTGGTAATATCCAATTATCTTAATTAATCCTTAATTACTTTCCTCATGCTGTGCTGCCTTCTTCATCCAGCGTTGGGAGCCGGCTCTTAAGCTGCAGCGATGAGTATGTCAGTGTATGTGGTGTATGAGTGTGTGTGTGTGTCCGTCCCACTGTCAGTGTGCCCCCGCATTGTTAGTGTGGCCCCCTGTAATGGGCGCTGGGAGAACTACATCTCCCAGCAGCCCTTGCCCCTCCTACCAGCCCCTGGGACTCCCAGCAGCCCCCTCTGGGCTGGGAGCCGCGGAGATGACTGGAGACCCCCTGCCAGGTAAGTGTGTTTTGTTTTGTTTTTCTAAAATTATGCAGTGCGGGGTTCACAGCTGAAAACCCCGCGACCAGTATTTTTGGAATTGTATACCGCGGGTATCGGGAGCGCGCATACCTGCAGTATTTCTAAATTGGGCGCGAGGGGCACGAAGTTTTAACCTCGCTAAACCTCACGCCCAATTGGATATACCTCATAGAGTTTGCAAAAGTACCTCACAAGTCACAGGGTACTCTATTCCTAACAAGCCATCTGTCCCTTAGTGCTATACTAGTTATCATCCCATACATGGCTGAATTTGTTTTGTGTGCATACTGTCCCCACATTCATAAATGTTACACTGTTCAGCATTCACACACCTATTATGTTTTACATGTTGAAAGATGGGGGTGTAGATGTGTGCACATTGTTGTTGGAGGAAGTGACCTTATTCCAACCAATCCCTGCCCCGGTGGCCATCTTATTTGGTTGTTAGTTATGCAGCAAAGATATGCATTACTACAGCTACAGTGTCCTGTCATTTGTACACTGATTCAGCATTTCAGAAGACTCTACAGACCCCATACTTTTGTCCCCCCCTTGTTGTTTCCACTACCAGACTTGGCTTCGAGGCCTAGTGCTGGCTATTAATTTGCAGGAGACCCAACAACCTTTTTTTTTTGTCTCCTGAAAATATATTTAGAAGGCTGCAATGAACCTATGTGTCTGTGCATCTCTGTACATAAACAACGCTGTCAGAGACAACTATTTTTTTTCATCAACTTTAAATCCTACTGCTTAGTAAATTTGGTGGTTGCTCACCTCTAATGGGGAAAAATTGGGATAGTGTTTTTCGGTCTAATTTATTTTTTGTATAATTTTCTCGAGCCAGATTCAGCATACTAAATTGGCGGGATTAAAAACTAAAAAAAAGTATACAGAGAGAAATGTATAGATAAGCCTTTAAATGCACTTATCTGTGTATTATAATTAATTTCCAGTGGCCAATTTAAAAGTCTTCGGAGGCTGTTCACTGAAGCCTACTCCAGGCTTTGCTTTCCCTGGGGGAATCCAGGTGGAAAGGCTGAGTTAGAGTAGGTGAGACAGTCCGGAACCCTGCTTAATGCCGTCTCCAGATGGCGTTATTATCACAGGGCTCCCCCTGGTATTGTTTAGCAATTCTCTTTCACAAATCTAGTACATTTCAAGCAGATCGCATTTCTCATTACAAGTATGGGAAATGCGATCTGCTTACTAAAAATGTGCGAATTTAAGGGCTTGGAGTCATTTTTTACATGCCCTTTCATACATTTAGGTGAAACTAAAGTAATGTGAAAAACACCCATTTTTATATTATTTTAGTAAAAGATGATTGATAAATAGGGCCCATATTGTCTTTAACAATAGATTTGCGGCTCTGTCCAGTAAACATCAGTATAAGAAAACTGAAGGCACTATCTTCTTGTGGTTACGAAAACAGAGACAAACAGCTTTGTGACACTTGTATTGTTAAGTTCAATCCCCTCAGTTCCGCTAATAGAAATCTCGCAGGCCCCAGGGCTAGAGGGTGGTGTGTACAAGCAATGGGGCATGGCTGGCCACGTCCGCTCAAACAGATCACCATGTGGGACGTTGCTCCTCCTTCATGCCTGGCATGGACCCACACCAGTCCCCACAGAGAAACCCAGGATTGAGTAATTAGTAGATTGAGTAATCTCAGATAAACATGTTCAGTACATAGGGCAGTTATCTTTCAAGGATATGCATGAAAATTTCTTTGGGAACAATATAGCTTCAGCAAACACTTTTTACACTACTTTTTATTATAACTTACTCTTGACTGCTTATTTGCATTATATCACCACACTGGCACCTTTAGTTAAACTATGCTGATGATGCACATACAGTATATGAAATTAACTAAAGTTATTAAAAATACTTCATCTGTTTACATTTACTTAGATTCACAGTAACTGTACATACTTTAACTGCATTATTCTTATACATACCGGATAAAACACTCCCGTTGTTTTATCTGAGATAATAAAATCTGGTATTTCAGCCAAAAAAGGATCACGGTAGCCCCACAGCAATTCTTTTACACTTCTACGTTGGAACAATGATGAATTTGATCTCTTTATAAAAGTATTTAATAATGTATGCATATCTGGAAACATGCCAGGAGCAGCCTAAATACATAAATGATATTAGTACACAAGCATTTACCTTTTTGTAGCATTCATTTGCTGAATAGCAATATAATGATAAATAAAATGTTTGTTTAAAAGCACTAAAACAAATTCAAATAAATCTCAGACTAAAGTAAGGTCCATTTTCAGTAAAGCTCTTTTCTGAAAACCCAAATTTTAAATACTTTTGTGTTTGTGATTGTGTAATGCAAATATTAGAATATTAGAAATGAATACATAACATATCTTTAAGATTTGATTTAGTTTTTTCAGAAGTATTACTAATGTGGCTAACTCTGTCAAGTATACCATTCACTAAAATCTGTCTCTTACTGGAAAATGTACTTGCAGTCATCATTGCCACATCTAAGCACTAATTGCCACATGATATATGCTATCATACCCTCTAACACCATACCAACCATACAATTATGACCACCTTAATATTCAGTCTACAGTGATCAATTTTATGTTGCCCTGTCTTACCAATATATAGTGCAATGCTCGCTTGACAAGGTACCAGACACCATGTGACCAGTAAACCAATCTGCACACACTTTACTTGTATGCATGGATACACTTATCTCACTGGTATGCATTACCCCCTCAATCAGTACATTTAGCTGCACCATTTCACCAGTAAACAGAACCAATTGAATGGTAAATACACCCCATGTAAAACAAAATACAAGCCAGTATCAATTAAACCAGTAAATATACCTTATTTCACCAGTATCCAATAATGTATATATGTCAACCAGTAAACAGGCTCATTTTAACTATTAAGAATACTTAAACAATTGGGTAATCATTTACAATCAGACATATTAGCCTACCATGCATACATAAGAAAAGATGCATTCAAAAAGAGGGTGTTTATGTGTATATGTTGAGTAGGACGCATCTCAAGATTCATCCAGCTCAAAACCAGCAGTATTTGCGCCAGCTATACAGGTTTGTACATTTACACCCCATGGTAGCATAGGGATGTAGCTTAACAGTGTAAAGGGGAACGAGAGAACTATCGGGGCAATTGTAAGAGATATGGTGGAGCAGTGAGAGTTTTGTATTGGGCAATGAAAGAGATGCAGTATGAAAGGGGATTGAGAGAACCATGAGAAAGCAATGAGAGAGCAATGAGGTGCAATGAGAGAACTATGGAGGGGCCAATGAAAACTATATTTCGGGGGCAATGAGAGAGATTTGAAGGGCAGTGAGAGAGATATGGAGGGGCACTAAGAGAGACGTAAAGGGCCAGTGAGAGAGATATGGAGGGAGAGGGCAAGGAGAGACCCATGCATACTAATTCTTTATGTTGGTTGGTGACCAGAATAAGTTGTTTTTGTTTCCGTAGTCTGAAGTCACAATATACACAGACAAACATTTATAGATTCCACTGTATAGTCTCGTATACAGACTCTCCTCTGAGCTGTTGCTGGTTATAAGATTTTCAATCCTCCAACCACTCAAAGATTCAACCAATTTGAGTGCAGAACAATTTCTATGAATGTTTCTCTTCTGGGACCTTTTTAAGACATTGTCATGCCAGCAGTTCTGCTCGATACCTGATACCACCATACCTGAGACCACCATACTCCACTGTATCCAAGAGATAGGAGAAGGGCACTCAGCAATAGACCAGGTTCTGTACTCTGACTCTGCACCACACAGCATCAGATGGTGGTGGATAAAGCTCACAATACTAGACTGGGGGCAATTTTATTTGGCCTCCCCAATTCAATGAGGTGGCAAACTTAAGTTTTTGGTTTTATTAACATTGTAAATCCTGTTACATTGCTGGAGCCACTATCACAGTGGCTCTGACACTAGTAAGAAATACTGCTCTGACCATTTATCGGGAGGGCTGCAACTTAATAAATAGTGCATGGAGGATAATACACAGAAATTGCATCTTATTACTGAGTGAAGGCTGCAGCGTGAGCTGATAAAATAGACTCATGCTGACATGCAGGCGTGTGCTGTCAGCCATACACTTAAGTGCTACATTTGTGACCTTCAATATCTCAAAAAGATTAGAGATAAAGAATTAATTTAAACAAAAACAGCATAAACACTTCTACTATTCTAAGTTTTATGGGTGATTCTTTTTCCTTTTTGCAAGCCTTTAGTTTTAAAAAATTGGGGTTTCAATTGAAAAAAAATCCCCTCTGTTTACAAACTGCTCAAGATTAGCCTAATAGGGTCCCCAGAAAACATCCATAACAGTCCAGTTTGTCATAGTAATTGCCTACCAATCTTCATGCAGCTCAACATTACCAAAAGACCCAGAGATGTAATACCAGCACCTGTGGGTTTGGTTTTTGTCTTATTTTAATTCATATAACTAGTTTTAGAAACAGGCAGTAATCAGTTAAATCATTTCACAAATTCATAAAATAAGCATCTACACAATTATACAGAGTGTAATGCAATAAATCTAGATTAACTTGTAACACCTACAGTACATACAGACATAAAACACTTCTGATGGGTCCAGTATATTAGGTTGACAGTCATCATATCAGCATGTTTTAATGTCAGTAATGCATTTGTCAGGTATCCCTAACTGTAATGTCAACATTTTCAACATGTCATATGGCAACATTTTGGCCATATCGACATTTACAGGATGTCGACATTTTAACAATGTCGACATCAGAAATGTTGACATTCTGGTGTCGGCATTATACATGACATAGTAAAAGTCAACCTTATGTCTGCATACCCTTCTGGGTCCTATATCTCTATCACAGCTTTAGTAAACTACACAGATGGGATTACTAGGGAGCCAAATACTAGCAAATTCAACTTAAGAGTAAACTTTTGGAGCTGCACACATTAATTACACGGAATTTACCAATCACTAACCAAAATATGGATATAAAATATGAATGCGCAACAAATCTCAAATTGTGCAGAAGCACCTAACCCTAACCACCTAGACTGCACATAACCATACTGTCCATCAATATTGTCAGAAAAGTAACTTTAGAAGAGGTGATGTAGCAATAGAGGTAACAGTGGCTATGTGGGCCCATCTGTCATACCAATTGTCATATGCATTAATGGCTTCCCATCCTGTGTGATCAGCCCATTTATGCAATTGGAGTTATATAACATAGGCTCACTGCATGCCTGTGAGAGATTAGAATACATTTACAAGGTTGTGCAAAATACAGTAGGTGACAAAAGGACGTATCTGTTTTAGTTGAAGATCTCCCTGAAATCAATGTTTATAAATTAATTTACATATTTACATTTTTAGCATTAATTCGTAAATAAACATGCAACAAGTTTTGCATATGTATGTTTGAGCAAACTACAACATGTAAAATCAATAACATACATTCATGGTAATAAGCACATTTATCAATGAAAACTATACATTTGGCATCTTATGAACTTTGGGTTTGATGCAATACTGATCGCAACTGCAAATGCAATAGCAATTACGCACACAGTTCAGCTGCCATAGTATGCTAATCCATTGCGATCGCTATGCCCTCGCTGCACTACACAAGGATGCCCACTTTACCTTAAACACATCTGGAATGTTTAGCAAGACTGCGAAACCATCAGTGCAATAGAGCACCATCGCAGCCTCACGAACACTTGCACAAGCTCTGACCTTACTCAGAAATTGCTAACTTCATCGCACACTATCAGGTCTCAGGCTGCACATAGCATCGCAGTGGGTAATTTATGCACGCCCCTGCAATGGCGTTCATACACACTGGCACGCCTGCGTTTCCCCGACCACCCCCCCTCCATCACCACCCACAAACGGCACTTCCTGTCAATCTCTCTGTGATGTGTCTGCATAATCACTGCAATCAAAGTCCCAATCGCAGCGGCTGGTTCCTGCACGCGCACTGCGATACTTATGCTTGCGCAGAACACAACAATCGGCCGATTGCGTGCGTAATCACAGTTGCTAATGGTGATGAATCAGGCCCTTTTTTTTAGTTGCTTTAGTTAATGGCATCTGTATATTGCACAGTTATCAGAAGATTCAAATTACATAGTTTGCTAATCTTAAAATAAACGGTATACTTACAGCAACGGCAATATTTAGAACCGTATACACATCATTTTCAGATCCCAAAGACTTTTGTGGCTGAAAGATGGCTTCATTTGGTTGATAAAAAGTCACAGTGTTATTATTGTTATGCGTCACATTGGCTTTATGCAGGTGCCGGACTCTTTGAAGATAAAATAAAATAAAACAAAAGACATTGGTACATTTTGATAAATAGGCTCCATAATAGTCACTAAACACAGAATAAAATAGATCAGATGGATGCGCTGATTGAACTAGATATCAGAAAAATAGATTTTAATTTTGAATCCTCAAAGGGGAGCATTTCTTGTGTTATTTATCCATCTAACTTTATCTTACTTTCTTTCCCCCTTGTAGAGATGTGTCGCAGGGTTATGTATATTGTTCTATATATATAGTTATACAAGAATTACAGTAGGTATGATCCTGCACCAGTAATGAAAATACAATAGTATCAATGTCTATTGATTTCATAATATTTATGTGTGATGCTGACTCAGTTATTAGAAAAAGTTCTTATAGTAAGTAATACTAGAAATATTTCACAGGAAATATTATATTCCAATAAATTATAATACTGAGGTGCTACCCTACACTCTAATGAATACATCAGTCAAAATAAACAAGAAAAGAAAAGTAGAGTTTTAATTCTGGTGCACTATATTCAGCTCACGCTGAACATCCAATTATACTGTTAAAATTAAATAGTCTTTATTAATTTATCATTAAAACCATATCTAATGGGGTTACCAATCAGGCGAAATATTTAAAATATAGTCAAAAGTTAAGTAGATATGTGCATAGACAGGAAAAAGTGTATTTAAAACTTATATTTATTCCCACTGGTATGTATTTCACTTTGGGATTGGCTTATAATGTTTAATAGTTCACAGTATCCTTATAATATCACTTATATATTACATACAGGTTTGTCAGTCTATCTACATTACCCTGTTTCAGCAATATTTTATTTATAATAGGGCGTTTTTCTACAGCTATCGTAGTGTAACAGGTTCTGTAACTACTGAATTATAATGTATCAAATCACAGTTACCAGTCTGAAAAATAGTTATAATAGTAACATATGCGAGCGGCCATCGCGACCATTGGGCTTGCGACGAGACCCTTGCAGTAGGGTCTCGTTACCGCAAGCCCCAGTGGACTTCCTGCACTATTAGAGCAGGAAGTCCACCTACTGACATCACTAGTGATGTCAGTAGGGCCGCCCACAAACAGAGGCGTTCCTGCAGGAACGCTTCCATTTGCTCAGCCACCCCCCTTCCCCGCCTTCCAAATGGGGCAGCTGTCAATCAACATCGACAGCTGCCCCTTTTGGATGCGAGCGCCGGAGCGAGTGCTTTTTGTGCACTGGGCCACCATCAACCCGCATGCGAGCGCAAAGCGCTTGCGAGCGGGTCTAAATCAGGCCCTGCTCCTGCTGGTTGTTTAGACATATATCATCGGGCAAATATGTTGTACAACCTGACAATAGTGTCAGGTTCAGCATGTTTGCAGATGATTGATTGAGCAGTCGTTCAGTGTAGGCACATCACAGACTGACAAACGACTGCACGATTACAATGTCATAACCCTGCAGTCTTTTGCCTGTCTTCTAGCAGATGTATGCCTTAAGCTATACTGATGAAGTATGGTTAGCAAGCATGTGTGATCATTAAATACAAGCCACACCCAATACCCTCTTCACTAAAACGGCCAGCAATAAAAGTAAACAAAAAATGAGTGAGCAGCATACCATCACTGATTCACCATAAAGTCCTGCCTTAATTCAGACCATAAACTGCTGATAGAAATGATTGACAATTAACTAAAAAATAATTTCAAATGCACCACTTCAGATTCATTAAAGCACCTGAATGATGCAATCTGGTATAGAGCATTTAACAAAAAATATAAGGGCTGATTAAAAAGTAATAAGACTGCCTCTGTTTTTCTGTCCCATAGGTAGACGTGGCAACGCTATGCTGGTTATTGTGAAGCTCAAACATCGATGTGTCTGAACCTGCGGTTGGACTGCCGTAGTCTTCTTTGTTTGGTCACAGTGAGTGGAAGATCTTTGAATGTTTCGTCATGGCGGATGAGGAAGATGTGTCTGTAAGATTACGTCAGAGATGTGTGATTGAATTTTGTGGTAAACTTGGAAAAAGTGGAAATGAAACTCGTGAAATGTTACGGCAAGCATACGGTGGAGAAATAATTAGCCGTGCTGCAGTATTTTGGTGGTGGAAGCTCTTCAAAGAGGATAATATGCGAGTGACTGATGAAGCGCATTCTGGGAGACCATCCACCGCTGTTACAGATGTCAACATTGCCAAAGCTGTGGAGATGTTGCAAAATGACAGAAGATTAACTTTACACATTCAAACGAGTTCAGCATATTGTGACAAAGGAACTGAAAATGCATTGTGTGTGCCAGGTGGGTACCCAGAAGTCTCACAGAAGAGCAGATGCAACGACGTGTTGAATCTCACAAGAACAGTCTTCGAATGTCGGAGAGGATACCCGATTTCCTGACATCGATTGTGACGTGTGACCAATCGTGGATTTGTCATTATGATCCAGAATCCAAACAACAGTCCAGTGTATGGAAACACGCAAATTCGCCTCCGTCCAAAAAATTCTGTGTGATTCCTTAGGCGTGTAAAGTCATGCTTCTGCTGTTCTTTGATGTGCACGGTATGATCCTACAGCACTGGGTTCCCCATGGACAGACAATTAATGGTGACTACTATGCAAACATCCTGAAAACCCATTTGCGTGGAGCCATGGGGAAGAAAAGACCACATTTGCTGAAGAAACAGTGTTTTTTGCTTCAAGACAATGCCGACCACATGTTGCTGCTGTTGCATTGGCAGCACTGACTGAAATGAATGGAACAGCACTGGAACACCCTCCATATAGCCTGCACTTTGCGCCCTGTAATTTCTGGGTATTCCAAACACCGAAAAAACAACTTCTGGAAAGAAGTTCTCAACAGATGATGAAGTGAAAAATTCCACAGCTGCAACACTAAAAGTGATGTCACAAAACAGTCTACTGCACGTCTTTGAAATGAATCTTTGTCGAAACGCTGCAAAAAATGTATTGAATGTGAAAGACGCTACTTTGAAAAAGGAAATGTTCAGATTGTGTGGAGTCATCTGATTCTGAATAAAAAGATCAGTCTGATTACTTTTCAATCAGCCCTCATAATTTTCTATGCATCTCTAAAGCTGCATACACACAGTACGATATCAATGAATGATATGAACGATAATGATATCGTTCAACGATAAATTGTTCATATCGTTCATTTTTATGCAGTGACTAACCAACGAATAACCAACGATGCGCGTTCACGCATGAATGATAACGATATCTATGAGCTTCCATACATGCAGGCCAACTTGCAGGATATTGTCAACTTTGCCTGTGCAGAGATCTGGCAGGATGACTCAATTGAAAGATATCTTTCAAGTCGTTGGTGGTACAGATCGTACCGTGTGTATGCAGCTTAATGGTGCATACACACGGTCAGACTTGCTAGATCAATGATGAACGATGAACGATTTGGACGATTTTACCAACGATCTCATGAACGATGAATGATTTCTGACAGTATTTAAATGAATTAAATCGTCCAAATCTGACTGCAAACACAGTCGATTTCAGATATCGTTATCTGACATGCGGGCACATACATCGTTCGTCGATGCATGTCAAACATGTCAATGATATGAACGATGTAACAATTTTTACAATCGTTATCGTTCATATCTTCCAAAAATCTGACCGTGTGTACCCTCCATTAGAATGTAGACAGTCGATAGGTAGACACCAGAAGGTTGACAGTCAATAAGTTGACAGGGGTAAACAGTCGACAGGGTTATAAGGTTGTCTGATAATTGGTAGACAGTGACTTATGTCAACAGGGTTAAATGGTTCACAGAGTTAAAAGATCGACATTCAAATGGTCAACATAAAAAAGATTGACTGGTGAGTGACACAGACAGACCGACATGCTGAAGGACCCCTGTATACAGACCTGTGTGACCAGATGGAGAGGAAATCGATAAGTGGATAAAGATACTTTCTGACATTCATCAATGACTTCAGAAGAATGAGACACGTTTACTTTATCAAACCAAAGAGTAAAGTAATAAATACAATTGTAAATTAGATCAGTGATCAGTAAAAGCTCAAACTAGTCAGAAGATAAAAGTCTTGAGATGTGATAATGGTGGAGAATACGAAAATAGGAGTATAACAACCTTTCTAAATAAACATGTAATTGAGCATCAACTAACAATTGCATACATGCCAGCACAGAATGCTGTAAGTAAGCGTGCCAACCACACAATTGTGAAAAGAGCATGTTCTATGCTGCATAACGCTAACATAGAAAAATGCTTTTGGGCACTAACAATATCCACAGCAGTCTACCTGAAGAATCATGCATCCACGACTGCAGTACAAGGCAAACCCTATTAGATGCATGGACTGGAAAAAAGCCAAGCATCAATCATCTCAGAGTATTTGGGTACAAAGCACACACTCACATACCTAAAGAGATATGATGCAAGATAGATCCCAAATCAGTGGAATGTATCATGCTTGAATATTGTCAAGAGAGCAAGGTATACAGACTTTGGGCACCACAAACAAAATGCTCATACAATCAAGAGATGTTGTATTCCAAGACCACCTAAAATAAAGCTAACGATGACCATCATTTCTACACAGGATATCTATTTGTGCTAGCAGGTGCAGACACCAGCTGGGCAAGTAGGAAACAACCCACTATATCCCTATCCACCACTGACGCAGAGTACCTGGCACTTACAGAAACAGCTAAGGAAGCACTATTCCTGAAAGAAACTTTTTTTGAGCTAATTGTTTTAGATCAATGTGGAATGTCACAAATAAAGGTGCAATTGACTTGTCCTACAGCAAAAAGCACCATGGATGGTCCAAGCACATTGCTATTAGATATCACTTCAGAAAGCATTAAAAGTACATGGATGGGTGATAAACTAAGGGACACCCTTCTTTAAAAGTGGGAAGATTCCACTTTCAAATTATGTGGCTCCTTTATAGTTATTTTCTGGTGTTGACATGTAAGCAGCAATAACACCTTACTGTATACCACAGAAACACTAGCAGAGCCAGGAGATGGCATAGGGTACTAAAAGTGCCTTCTCTCTCCATCTTGGCTCCTAGAATTTCATTGGTAAAATGGTGTGCCTTTTGGGTTCCCAAATCCTACAAATCCACTGGATTTCTTCATGAGAGGGCAAACTAGAAAAAATAATGCATTATAATTTATAAGTGCAAATTTTATTATGAAAACATATGTCTAGAAGAGGAGGATTATTTTCAAATTGGGAACCACAAGAATTTATTGGCAGTGTTTATAAAACAATACACATTTGCTTTTAGTTAACTTTCTTGTATGTTCAATTAACTAAAAACCACACTGGGCAGATATTCTAAAAATTCAATATCTTCTGAAAAAACTAGGTTACTTAAATGGTAGTGCAACTTTCAGTAGTTAAAAATGTAGAAAACAATAATGGTCTGATTGAGAGGTGGGCACAGACACGGTGGCGGCTGAGTCTTTTGGCGGCTGGCCTTCTGTGAATTTATGCAAATGCTGCCACAAAGCCCTTCCCTATTGTACATCCATGCATATGTTCTAGGACTGAGACACCAACTTTCAGCATCTGTAGATGCTGCAATACCACCTAGTACATCTTTAGACACCACCATCGGTCGCACCATTGAAACTTGCACCAGCCCTATGGCAGGTGCTGATTTTCCATCGGACTATGGCCTCCAGTGTGAACGATCAAGTATTTGAGTATGCAAACACTTTAGCATCACACCTATAATGTGCATATTATGGACCATCTCCATACATCTCAATAGCCACCTCTTGGTCACTGCCCAAGAACACCCAGCACTTTTCCAAGTTATCTCGGATACTGTCTGTCTCAATCACAGCAGCGCCTTTCTGTATACACAATGTGTAACATATGCCCTGTACGTGTTTTTAAAGACTTTAGCGCACACGCAGTAACAAAAAAAGTTGCGTGAACATTGGCTTTGCATGCAACTGTGAATCCGGCCTTAAGTGAGAAATACAACACCTGTTACATACACAATTGTAGAATAAAATCATGGTAGTAATGTATGAGGTGAAGTATTTTTGGCTAATGGAAAAGTCACAAAAAAGTGCAAGTTTTACTTTTTTCAAATTTCTCCCTCTACATAATGCATAATGGAAATATTGTACCAGAAGAAAGCTCTATCCGTCCTAATAAAAACAAACACAAAATTTGCTTCTGTACAATAAAAATAAATTATTTCTCAAAGAATCATCGCAGCACACAAATCCAAAATATGGAAGTTGATGTTTAGTAGTGGTAATAACAAATACGAGCTTGCAATCATACTCCCTATCTTCTCTTTAGGAATCGGGACATCCGCCACCACTTTGCAATATATTTTGTTATACAAGTTAACATCTTATACTCCAGCTGACTGAAAAGCTTATAGGCCTGGACAGGGACAAGGTGAATTCTAGATAAAATAAAAGAGTTATAGAGTAGTATGTTAAATGATGCATTACCAATATATTTGTTTTCCTAAAGTGATTTCATTTTCCACTCTAGACTGCATCAGTGAGCCGTGCTTTGCATTGAAGCTGCCTGTTACAGCATATTTGCTAAAGCAAAGGTCATTTTATTAGCATGAAAACCTAACAACAGCCAATGATCTCTAATTTCCAGAGATAGCCACAGGTTCAACAAAGTTGTCTTGGAAATATGCCTATTTGTAAATATTGACTAACTGCAAATCACAATTCTTTTTTTTTTTAGGAATACAATTATCAATAACTATTCTCAGAATCAGTAGTTTTATGCAAATAATTACTGAAGAGTATATTTTACTATGCTACAAAAAAAAGAAGCCACAGAATAACCAAGTACACTGAACAAGTTGTGCGCTAAGATCTGCTGGAGCTGCACCATGTGATATGTTAGATAAACCAAAGTACCCAGTAAATTGTGATACACATTTCATCTGTTTAAAACACATATATGACCTGTTCATGGGATATTAATATGCAGGAATCAGAAATATGAGTTTCTACAGAAAGAATAAACAGTCATACTTACAAATATGTGTAAGGTCCTTTTTGCTCTAATATTGGCTTTAAGCCATTTAATATTTCGTCTGGATTTTTTACACTATAAATCCAAAATTGCCTATAGACAGGACTTCCTGGCACAATCCAGTTGTCAAAAGCGATAGTTCCTTCTTCAAGGACTGCCTCCTGTTAAATAACAGACAGGTTGTTAATATAAACTAATGACTTTCAGCTGTGTTTTACCTCAATATAGGTCCTGATTCAGACAGAGTCACATGCTGTGCCGATATTCATGCAAACAATGCATTTTACTTCTGCGCCTGCATCTGACTCGCATCACACAAGCGTCCCGATTTTATATGTACAGAGATGCATTACAGGTTTGGATGCTCGGTTTCAGAAATGTAGGGGAGGTAACAGGGGGATGGCTAAAAACATGCTCGGAGATGTTGCGTCTTATGAGAGTGTTGCAAACATTTAGCTAAAAACGGTTGTGTACAAAGACGCTGTCCCACTCACATAGGAGGCCATACTCAGGAGGAAAAACTGCACCTGCTATCGGGCTGCTACAAGTTTGGATGGTACGACTGATGGTGTGTCTAAAACGGCACCAAGCGGTATTACAGCATCTACAGAAGCTGACAGCGGGCGTCTCAGTCCATGGGAGGACTTTATAGCATCATTTGCATAAATACTCAGGCTCATCTGCAGCAAAAGACGCAGACACTGACGCATTTCCATCCGGCTCTAATTCAGTACTATACTTAGTTACCATTCATAATGTCATAGTAACCTATGAAAGTTATGAGCTATAACTTAAAATAGATGAATTGATCTTCTGAATAGTCTAATACAAGACTGCCTATTATCCTATATATTAATTCACCAAAAATGAATAGGCTGTCTACATGCAGAGAGATGAAATGAGCAGCACAAAGGAAATCACAGGAGCGGGATGTGTTTGTCACTATTTCATGCTCCTGTTACTACCTTGTGTTTCATTTCTGTCCATGTATATCCTAAAATAACTGTGCATCTTATAGAGCACAGGTTCTCAAACTCGGTCCTCAGGACCCAAACAGTGCATGTTTTCCAAGTCTCCTCACAAAATCGCAAGTGAAATAATTATCTCCACCTGTGAATCTTTTAAAATGTGTCAGTGAGTAATGACTACACCTGTTCACCTGCTGGGTGACCTGCAAAACGTGACCTGTGTGGGGTCCCGAGGACCGAGTTTGAGAACCACTGCTCTATGGCACTGCTGTAATGTATCAGAACCAGGGGCGGTTTGGGCCACCGGGACGTTTCCCGCTGGGCCGGTCCCAGTTTATACTGTATGTCTTTAGACACTGGCGGACCCCTGGCGTGCTTCCATCACCCACCACCTCTATGATCTGTCGGCCCGTCCCCAGCTGCCGCGATCGGAGCTGTTCAGCTCTGATCAGGCAGTGTTACAACTTCTGCGCATCCAGAATTTCCCGGGCTGGTTTACCATCCCAATCCACCCCTGATCAGAACATTGTGTTCATTGTGTTCAAATGCGGATTGTAGTGTAATAATTTCACCTAAATTCACATTGCATTGCATTGCAAATTTAGGAATTATCACAAGAATGTATCAAAATTCTTAAGCAGGGACAGAGCTCCGTCCTGTGAATCCTCACCACACATGTTCATTGTATTTTTTGGCCAAAAATACAGTGACAGAGTCGTTGCGCATGCACTGACGCTGGCTAGCGCTATCCCCCCTCGGATGCGTCACCCGCACGGACGACCCCCCCATCTGCGATCCCCACTTACCTGGGTGATCGGTGAACTCTCTCCTCCGGTCAGCTGGTTGCCGGGGCTCCTGGTCTGTGACCCTGGTCAGCTGTGCTGTAAACTGAGATGCCGGTTTACAGCACAGCTGACATGGGTCACAGTGCAGGAGTCCTGGCAACCAGCTGACCTGAGGAGACAGCTCACCGATCACCGAACCCCCAACTGCAGATAAGTGTCTGTGTTTTTTTTTTTCTTTTAAACTATATTTTGTTAATATTAATCTGCTGAACACAGGAAGCTGGATCTCGGCTCTGCTCTGCCTGTCAGAGAAGAGCAGGAGCCGGGGAACTGGGGGGAAGCCTACTTAACGCCACCTCCAGATGGCGTTGTTATAGCTGTAGCTGTATTTTATCACAATTCCTCCTTAGTATATTTCAGGCATTTCCCACTACAAGTATGGGAAATGCGATCTGCTTGCTAAAGAAATGAGAATTAAAGGACTTTTTCACGAAAACTACTCCAATTGCCTTATAATACATTTCAGTGAAACTAAAGTAATGTGAAAAGGGTGGAAAAACACCCTTATTCACATTATTTTAGTTAAAAAAAAAGATGGATAAATAGAGCCGTAAGTACTGAAAATAACACAATAAATAATAGTAAACACCAGTCGACATGTAAAAGCATTGCAGATCAACGAATGTCCTTCTTTATATTCTATTATAATAATAGAATACAAATATGCAAACGTCTATTATAGCAAAACTATAGTTGGACGGAAATCAGGCATTTATTTTCCCACATTGTGGGCATGGAAAAAATATGTATATTCCCCCATATGCAGAATTGAAAGCATCTTGCAGTATGCCTGCTCCCTATGCTTGGTTTGATAATACTTAATCATCAGTGAACACATGCACCAGCCATATACTGCCTATGTGCAGAAGATACATCTGAAAACAGGTGTATTTATGCTTATGTATAGCTCTGCATAACCAGCAGATGCAACTATGGTCCTCACTGAGACTTGCCTATGTGAGAAAACCCAATTACAGCCCAGTTGCACCTCTTCAGAAGTAAGTGTAGCACAGATGGTGTAATGGTTAGAATTACTGCCTCACAGCACTAAGGTTGTGGGTTCAATTTCCACCACGGCCCTAACTGTGCTTTCGTGGGTTTCCTCTGGGTGCTCTGGTTTCCTCCCACAGTTCAAAAATATACTGGTAGGTAAATTGGCTCCCAACAAAAATTAACCCTAGTGTGTGCATGTGGTACACACAGGGAACATAGATTGTAAGCTCCACTGGGGCAGGGACTGATGTGAATGGCCAACTATTCTCTGTAAAGTACTGCGGAATATGTGTGCGCTATATAACTGGTAATAAATAAGTGTAGATGTGACAAAATGTATACGTTTCTGCATCACTCGAACTTGTAATCTCCTGGTTCTGCAGCAGACGCAGTGCGAAAACATTCAGCATCAGCTCCATAATTACCAAATCACCAGCTGGATACTGAATCCTGTTACAAATTCCCAAAGCCAGAATATGCATGTTAAAATTAAAGAGGAGAGGCCTAAACATTGAATCTGTATTATATCTATTTTTCTTTTACCTTTGGAAATACATTGTTTTGTTTCTTTGCAATAGAATTACAAGGAAATCAGGATTTTCATTTGTCTGACTGAATCTAGCTAAGGACCAATTATTTTCAGCTGAATTCCAAACCAAAACCTGCAATTGACTAAACAAAACTAAAGAAAAGCATTATGGCTATGTCTTTATTCTTATTGTACAGTGTACTATTAAGCAATGCATATACTTTACCTTATCTATTTCACCATTAATAATTATATCTCCCACAGGCATAAGGATTCCACCGAAAGTAGCCAGCAGACCAAAAGCAATAGAGCCCACAATTAACCAGCATTTTGCATTGCAGCACATAGTGTTTGTTGTTGGGGGGAATCCAAACAGTGTTGTGAGAAAATTTTGAAGGCATAGGTGACTTTTATAGTGCTTTTTGCACTAAGGCTGACAGTTCCAGCAATATTGATGACTGTAGTGATAAAGAAAACCCATGTCCTTCATTAAGGATTAAAGTTCAAGAAACTACAAGCTTACGATTAGATAATAGATGAAGTATACTGTATTATTAGCACAGTTTTATTGGCAGTGCATTTTAAAGGGACAATATACTGAAAAAAACGCTACTATGTGAAATCTCTGAAAGCAGGTGTTAAGGAAAAGGTGCTGTTGCCTATAGCAATCAGATTTTTTCTGACATGTTCTAAAACTTTGTAAAAAAAAAAAAAAAGTCCCCAAAGAGAGCCTGATTGGTTACTATGGACAACATCATCTTTTCTCTTTGCAGCAGCAGTTATTGCTTGTTATAGAACCACAAGAAGTCAAAGGCTGTCGGAAGAGCTTGTTGGGACAAGAGTATTGTCATAATACCTGGGGCCGCAGGAGTGCTACTAACCATTTCCACAGTACTAACAGTACTAACAGTACTAATTGTCCCAGGTTCCAAGAATATGCAATTTACTGTAGGAATCACATGCATGCATTTAAGTCATGTTTCGCTGGGGTATGAGTATATATTGCACCATTGTTTTTCTCAGTGATTTCTAGATGTGAGCATCTTTGAAATGGGAATAGCTATAATTAAACTACAGCCCGTCA
The DNA here is from genome assembly GCA_031769625.1 of Taudactylus pleione. Lineage (NCBI taxonomy): Eukaryota > Metazoa > Chordata > Amphibia > Anura > Myobatrachidae > Taudactylus > Taudactylus pleione. Next base: position 30,105,318 of record JAUIMM010000085.1, read on the forward strand.
CATCATTAGTAAAATTAAAAAGGAGTACTATGAAAAGCTTCAATCTGCTAACTCATCTAATATCCATAGAATAAAGAGAAACCAGAATGTCAGGTTGCATGAATTGGCATTATCCCATTTTATTGAAGCAGATGTACTGTACAAATAGATGGTACAATGTGTTGGGGTACTGCTATATGACAAAGGGTTAACACTATAGTGTACCAAAATCTTTGATGAAAATCAGTGCACAAAGAATATCAATATAGGAAGCAGGCAGATTCAAACTGGATCCACAAAAAAGAAACCTTGTAGATAGTATAATACAAGTAAAGTGTATGGAATGAAGCTTGGAAGCAGAATTTAACCCATTAGGTGCCACATTCCTAATTCACATATGTCATTGTTTCTCCAATTACCTTTAGCAATTTTTATTCCACAGAAATTTTTTAGATCCTTCATTGCTCCTGTGGTTTTCCTTGAAATGTAGGGAAACACTATGCTTCTCAAAACCCTTTTAGTATTTCTAGCATGTTCTGCTAAGCGTTCCTTTAATTTTCTTCCTGTGCGTCCACATGTTGACTCACACACTTACATTCTAAGAGATATACCCTTATGGGGTATATTTTCTGTGTGACATTTGACGCAAATGAAATCAACTTATTTCTGGTTTACAACTTCTGCAGATCATACAGGTACCACATCAAAAGAAACCAGCTGTGTTATATGCATCATTTCTTTAGGTCCTGTTAAAGAATGACTTGGTAAAGAGTGCTCTAAGTTTTCTGCTCTACAATATACGAATCTAGGTTTCTCAGATATATATTTTTTTAAAAATAGGATCTCTTTCCAATATTCCCTAATGTCTCTTAATAATTTTTTCTAATTGTTTATGTTGAGATGTATACCTAGTAATAAACAGGACCTTATCCACCTCTTCCTTTTCTTTAGTGCTTCTTTCATATAATGCTTCTAACCTGGTCATATTCCTGTTTTCTTCTTTTGCCTTCTTTACTAACTGTATTTTTGATATACACAGTTACAGTACTGTGCAAAAGTTTTAGGCAGGTGTGGAAAAAATGCTGCAAAGTAAGAATGCTTTCAAAAATAGGAATGTTATTAGTTTATTTTTATCAATTAACACAATGCAAAGTGAATGAACAGAAGAGAAATCTACATCCAATCAATAGATGGTGTGACCACACTTTGCCTTCAAAACAGCATCAATTCTTCTAGGTACACTTGCACACAGTTTTTGAAGGAACTCGGCAGGGAGGTTGTTCCAAACATCTTGGAGAACTAACCACAGATCTTCTGTGGATGTGGGTTTGCTCAAATCCTTCTGTCTCTTCATGTAATCCCACATAGACTCGATGATGTTGAGATCAGGGCTCTGTGGGGGCCATATCATCACTTCCAGGACTCCTTGTTCTTCTTTATACTAAAAATAGTTCTTAATAACATTGGCTGTATGTTTGGGGTCGTTGTACTGCTGCAGAATAAATTTAGAGCCAATCAAACACCCTCCGTTCCACAAAAATCTATATTTGCACACTGCACATGTATAGCTAAATGCATATTGAGGGCCTGATATAGTGTTGTACGCAAAGCCGATGATGAGATATCTGCTTATGCGCAGGATCAGTACTGTGCATGTGCAGGTCTCCTGCGAGATCGCTTGCAGCGCACCCAAGCCGCAGCATGATTGACATGTTGCAGCTGTTTGAGGGCGGGATGAGAGCGGCAACAGTGAGCTTTTACAAAACGGGGGCATGTCATCCCTGTTTTGTAGGCATGCCAACGCCAGGGTCTGCGTCTTCTAACTTCCTGGCCCTGGCAGAGTGAAAACACTGGCCATCCTGCGTAACCTGAGAGTTACTCAGATGGCCAATGTTTTTTTGAAGATGATCCGATGCTGCATCCTCAGATGCAGCAGTAGACTATACAAGACGCCTCCTGTGGCATTAGCATATGTACACACAGCAGCTGTGTCCAAAGATGCAGCTGCTGTTTGTACTGTGTACATCTCTGAATCACGCCCCTGAGTTTCAAGTAAATTGCACTTGCTGTCTCTTAAGTATAGGGTGAGGCCGACTTGCGGTGAACAGGTTCAGTAAATTATGTTAGATTAGCACGCCCCCTAGCTAGACTTGGCAGCATCTTCAGATATAACTCAGGCATATACATGCTAATAAAGATGACAGCATTACCATGTGCCTTTACTTAAAAAAGAAAAAAGTTAAATGAAAGGGTATGCACCCCCTCCTATTGTCCTGGAGCATGAAGGGCCCACCAGGGGAATGCAGTGGTAGGGGACCATAATTAAGGGGTGTGGTCAGCCCCCAGAGAGGGTGTGGCCAGCCACCACAGAGGATTGGCTAACCATAAGTGAGTGCATGGTCAGGGCTCCTTTATAAATATATATAGTAAATACTGATTGTGCATGTATGATAATGTTCCAGATTGATAACAGCAATGCACTGTAATGAAAACACCACAGTCCTGGAAATGCAGTATAATGTAACCTTTGTTTAATAATTAAGCACAATAGAGTAACAATGTAAAATACAGTATGAGTACACAGTCTGGTACCTGACCCTACAGGAGGTGGTGGGCCCTATACCCCTGTAGGCCACTCTTTGTCCCTGTACACCTAATAATAGAGGGCTGAAATGTCAAGGTATATCAGGCTTACAAATTATACGAAATCATGCAAATCAACACCAATCCCAGACAATTGTGAGTGGTCTTGTATCACTATCATTTACACCTGTAGTGGGGCCAGGCCCCAAATTATACAGAGGCCCCAGATCCAGAGTGATAAAGTCAGTAGATGCGGATGGACCTGATGTGACTCATGTGCCTGGCGGAGGTGCCGTATACCTCAGAATCCTGTCCTCGCAATCATCTTGCAGGGTCACTCAGGAGCCCCAAGCAGGAGAGTGGTCTGGGATTCAGAGGGATCCAGGCTGCCAATGCAGCAAGACCCAGAATGGGCCATGGGACTGGCGATGGGCCTGGATCCTGGGGGATCCAGCCCCTGCTGGCCTGTCCAGCAGATCGTGACTGCAGGCTTGGGGACAGCAGTGGCGGCACCCCACTGCCATTGCCCCACATTGAGAATGGCTGTGGGCCTGCATCCACAGGTATTCAGGCCCCGTCAATCACTGGGTGCCATTTTAAATTGGGCACCGGCAGTGAGCCAATTCTGAGTGGACATTAGGCCTATAGGTATTGGTTTAGCCCCATCTTAGGTGGCACTAGGTCAAGGCATCAAGGGCACTATGCCCTGTGGAGTATAAATATTGTCCTATCTAATCATCTGCACTGAATTGTTCTTTGTATTACCTGCATTGTGTTGTACTATTACCATCAGCATTACCCTGCACCAGGGCGGTTCTATGCATACGCAGGGCACCTGAGTAGGGCGCCACATAGTGGAGGGCACCTTGGCTGCGACCATGTTAATTTATTATTGTGTAAAAACACAAGGCAACCAGTCATGGGCAGACTGTGTCTCTGTGACGCACGGGTAGTGCTGACCGGACGGAGTTTGGTCAGCACTACACAGTGACAAACATACCGCCAGCGCTGGCGGCTGTGTGTTTGTCTTAATTAGCAGCCAATGAGAGTCAGACAGATTCTCATTGGCTGCTGCGCCCACTGCAGGAGCCAGGCTGGAGCTCTCTCATGAGCTCCATCATTTGGCTCCCACAGTGGGTAATGGGAGAAACGTCTCTCCCATAATTCAGAGTGGACCATCCCTGGGCGGACGGATGGAGGAGCAGATGGCGGGAGCAGGAGATGGAGCGGGGATTCAGGGACCACTACTGTGGAGGGAACAACTACTGGGGAAGGGGGACTACTTCTCATGGCATTGCATCAGGGGGGGACTACTACTACTGGGGCACTGCATTCGGAAGGGTGGACCACTACTGGCAACTACTACTGGGGGCACTGCATTTGGTGGGGGACCACTACTGGGGACACTCATGGGGGGGACTACTTCTGTAGGCACTACTGGGGTTGGACCACTACAGGGAGGGGGACCACTACTGGGGACTACTACTGGGGGCACTGTATCGGGGGGGGCACTACTGGGGGTGGACCACTACTGGGGGCATTACTGGGGGAGGACTACTGGGGTTGGACTACTACTAGGGGTAGACAACTACTGGGGGCACTACTGGGGTTGGACCACTACTGGAGGGGGGGAACCACTACTGGGAACTACTACTGGGGGTACTGTATCGGGGGGGCACTACTGGGGGTGGACCACTACTGGGGGCACTACTGGGGGAGGACTACTGGGGTTGGACTACTACTGGGGGTTGACAACTATTGTGGGCACTACTTGGGTTGGACCACTACTGGGGGGGGAACTACTACTGGGGACACTACTGGGGGGGACTACTACTAGGGCACTACTGGGGGGGTGACTACTACTGGGGGCACTACTGGGGGGGACTACTACTGGGGGCACTGCATCGGGGGACCACTACTAGGGGCACTGCATTGGGGGACCACTACTGGGGGCTTTATATAAAGGGCACTGCATAGAGGGGGTACCACTACTGGGGGCACTGCATGGGGTGGGACTATTACTGGGGGCACTATATAAGGGGCACTGCATAGGGGGACCACTACTGGGGGTCCTGAATAGGGGGGACTACTTCTGGGGGCACTGTATAAGGGGCTTACTACTAGGGGCACAAGGGGCACTGCACATAGGGGCACTACTGGGAGCACTGTATAAGGAGCACTGCATAGGGGGATCACTACTGAGGCCTGCATACGTGTGACCACTACTGGGGACACTGTATAAGGGGCACTACTGGGGGACTGCATATGGGGGACCAGTCCCGGGGCACAAAGGGCTCTGCATAGGGTGGGCCACTACTGGGGGCACTGAATAGGGAGGACCAGTACAGGGGGCACTGTATAAGGGGCACTGCATAGGGGGGACCACTACTGAGGGCACTGCATAGGGGGGACTACTACTGGGGGCACTACTGGGAACAGCATAAGGGGGACCACTCCTGGGGTACAAGAGGCACTGCACAGGGTGGACCAATACTGGGGGTACTGCATAGGGGGCCTACATAAGGACGACCACTACTGGGGGGCATTGTATAAGGGGAATTCCTGGGGTCCTGCATAAGTGGGACCACTACTGGGGGCATTGGATACTGGGGGTACTGTATAAGGGACATTACTGCGGGGACTGCATTAAAGTGCATATGGAATGAAAAAAACTGTTGCCAGTGTGACGAGAAAAGGGTGTGTGTCATGTTTCAGTGACCATGCCCATTTTTCGACATGCGCACATAGGTGGAGGAGGCTCCATTTTTTAATTTGCCCTGGGCTCCAAATACCCTAGTTATGCCACTGCCGCGCTTGTAATGGGCAGCTGCCCCTTGCTTGTAAGGAGCGACATGACCACATCGCAGGCACAAACAACAAGGCTGGGGATGAACTACGCGGTGGGAGGAGAGTTGGAGCTGCAGCCCGTGCTTTAGCAGGATCGGCGCTGGTGTACATAGTCTTTCCTTCTGTGGACTGAGGAGGCAGCACCGCCCCTCCGGGCCGCCATTGACGCACCGTCGGAGGGGATGCAGTGCAGCCAGGTCGGCCCTTTCCTTACTGCTATTAGTGGCTGCTGTGTGTGAGAGATAGAGAATGAGTGACTGCTGTGTGTGTGCATGTGAGACAATGGATGACTGCTGAGGGTATGCAAGACAACATCTGAGTGGTGTGTGAGACAATGGGTGACTCCTATACAACTGCATAGTAGCCATATCTATTATCAGTAAAAAACAAAAGGTGGGTTGCTGCTTTGAGCAAGCGGTGAAGAAATGCTTTGCGCATGCGCGCTGCATCTATTCACTTGAGAGAGGGACTGACTGCATGCCCAGCAGCCCCCGGAGTGCTGGGCATGCATCCAGTGTGACAAAAATGGGGTGTTGCTCATGGTTATGGCTTTTACCACGAGACCACAGCCCAGCCCCTTATTTTTTGGGGGCACGCGCAACAATATTCCTGGGGCACCAAAATATATATTCGCTTACCAAAAAATTTAGGCTAGGGCCAGCCTTGCCCTGCATGTATTATGTGTATTATCTGCATTTCGTTCGTATTTTACTGAATTGTGTTGGGGAAGCAATAGGGAAGTACACTATACTTCTAGTTCGAGTAAAGGTAAGGGGGCGGCATTATGTAGTGCTGGGTGTCTACATCTTGTGCTGCGGTGGCATTGCAAATGCATTCATTAGCATTACAAGAAATACCACAACAGCCTGTGCAACGACACTGCAGCCCGAGTCCACACTCAGGAGCACTACCCCAAACCTCCCAACTGTCCTGCATTCAGTGGGACAGTCCAGTTTTTCTGGGACTGTCCCACTGTCCTGCCCGCGGGCCACAGTGTCCAGCGGTTGGGGGGGATGCATACACTGCTGCTCTGCAGAGCAGCGGTGTATGCTTCCCCCCCAACCGTGGGACACTATGGCCCACAGGCGGGACAGTCCCAGAAAAATGGGACTGTCTCGCTGCAGAGTGAGAATAGATGCTGTGCGCATGCACACAGCAGCTATTAACAGCATGGGGGGGATTCCCGGGAGCAGCCCAGCATCTCCGAGATGCTGGGCACGCCCCTTAGTGATGTAAATGGGGGCGTGTCACAAGAACACACTCCCTTTACAGTCAGGCCACGCCCCCTTTTCAGGCGCGCGCGCAAGTCCCGACTCCCCAGGGGAAAAAGTTGGGAGGTATGCTACCCCTTAACATATATAGACAAAAAATGAATGGTCCAAAGGGCACTGTCCTTGTATTTGATCAAGTGGTCCCCTCAGGGTGTATATGGATCATCCATGTGCCACCTTATATACCTACTTAATTCAATAAACATAGGGGGGAGCCATCAGCCGGTATCTAGTAAAACCTGGATCAAGTAGATACTGTAGCTTGTGTTCTTTAAATTTTGTCACACTGCAAACCATTATAATCAAAACAATAGCCATTACAGTCATTCGACAGTTGTTTCAATATCATAAAATTAGACATCATATTTAAAACATGAAAATTAAATTCATATAAAAATTCCAGTCCGCATTTCTTATTTAACCAAAACATGGCTTTTTACTGTAGACATCCGGCAAAAAAGTTCCCATGTGTGTAGCCAGATGTTCCGGGTGCCGTATCCAGAAAGGATCCCACGCTTGGCTGTGCATGAGGCCTCCGTCACTAGCGGCCATGTCCGCCTCTGCCGCTAACTGGAAGTGGTCATTTGACGACTTCCGGGAGATGGAATGCACATCTAAGCTGCAAGCCTCTAGTGTTTAACGGTGGCCATTTTGTGTTGGTCTAGATATGACTATTCAGACTCCAGAGCTCAGTCATAAAGATATGCTCGTATGAGATTGTAATCAAGTATATATAAAAAGTATACAATAAAAAATCATGAGAATCAAGTCAATTAAGAGCAATTAAGAACAATAAAGAGTTGGCAGCAAATTCCATGAAAAAAATAAATTAAATAAAACAATACCCCTAACTTATAAAAATCATTTGGTTTCAAAACCCACATTTAATCCAGGTGGTGCTAAGGACTTAAGTAGAAATATAATTTCCATTTCAGTTCTGGCCAGCCTACTGTCCCTATAATTCACCCTCAAATTGGGTTTAATGCTTTTAATACCACAAAAAGAAACCAAATTGGTGAACAAATATAAAATATGCAGAGACATTATGTATCAAAAATCCCTTTTTAATATCTCTTGTATGTTCTGCAAATCGCTTCTTGAGCATTCGGGTAGTTTTGCCAACATACTGGCACCCGCAAGAGCATTCCAGTCAGAGGCAGGCTGGGCTGGGGGGCAAGGTACCTTCTGACCCCTGGGCCGGTATGATTCTACTACTGTGGGGCCGCCAGCACACCCAGCATGCAGGGAGAATAGTCAGCCTTCCTCCCAGCCTTCCAGTCAGTGTAAACAGCAGCCTGTCAGTGAACGTCTGAGTCCCTGCCCCCCACCCCCCCAATGATGAGCTGCGACCCCCCTCCCTCTTAGCCGCAGCAACGGTGGATCAAATTTCGCCGAGGATATATAGTGCATAAACATGGCAGCACAGTGGAAGGCTTCACCTCCCTGCACTGCACACAACAGTGACACGGTGCCTCCTCTGAGTGGCTGCGCCATGTGACGTCAGGACGTGTGATGTCACAAAGGTGCCGCCCCTCTCTTACCGTGCCCTGAAGGAAGCAGCAGTGCATTACAGGTAGCTGAGTAGCTCCATGAAGTAGGTCTGAGCCTAGCAGGGTGACTGAGCCTCCTGAGGTGAGCTGCCAGCTGCTGCTGAAATATTATATATTTACAGTAGGTATAATGCACTGCAGGCTGAGTCTGAAAAAGGTGTTACTTGTGATATACTATCTGCTGAAAACTCCAGGATACATATTGTCCCTATCCACAGTCCCCTATACATACTTATTTTTTGATCTATGTGCATGACTATAAACATGAATGTATCGCTGTAATAAATGCGTTTGATGGACGATACGGTCTTTATTCAGAATTAATTAATTGATTGTTTCAATATTAGAATCAATATAACTTTATTGTATGTACCGACTTATGATTTACAAATGTAATATGCCAAAATTTTATACGCAATAATCTAATAAGAGAATGTGCCAGAAGAACAAAGGCACCAAGGCACAGTGGTTTCTGACATGCTGGTGTATGATAACATGTGCTACAATGCATTTAACGTGCAGACATAGTCTATGCCTATATTTATGAAATAAGTGCTCTACCAATAGTATTGTTTTATTAATAAAACTGGTTTGTAGACAATGACTAGCCGACTGTGAATAGTCCAATAGAAATTCAGGCCTAATAAATGCAAAAAACATCTCTACAACCTGTGTGACTATTCTGTTTGGAGATCAGAATCAAAGAGGAAGAATATCCTTGAGACATTACCCCTTAGCTCAGTAACTACTCCCCCTTAACAACAAACAACCTATCCCTTTGACTTTAACAACTGTCAATCCTAAATGACCACTCCTTTCACTTTATTAACCCCATCTATCCCTGTCTAGAGGTTTATATGCCCTGTGGGCCTGATTCATACCCGCTTGCACGCGGGTCGATGGTGGGGCATTGCGCACTCGCGCATGCGCAATGTGCATGTGCGAGCCCCGGAGCGAGTGAGAAATTCACTCACTCCGGGGCTCGCTACAAACGGGGCAGCTGTCGATGTTGATCGACAGCTTGCCCCGTTTTGTAGGTGGGGAAGGGGGGTGGCTGGACAAACGGATGCGTTCCTGAAGGAACGCCTGCTGTTTGTGGGCGACCCTACTGACATCACTGATCAGAAAAACATGTGGCTCTAAGAAGAGTTGTGTGTGTGTGTATTTCTGTGTGTGTATAACCTGGGAGATATTAATGATGTTGTATTTGCTTGTAAAGGCCTCCCTTTTATACATACTTGCCTACCCTCCCGATTTGGTTGGGAGCCTCCCGAAAATTGGGTGCCGCTCCCGACCACCCGGAAGGCAAGGCAAGTCTCCCGGAACCAGCCGCAGCCATCCCGCACCCCCCGTTGCTGGCCACGTAGTATGCAGCCCTGGGGATCAGATGACGCGATTCGCGTTAAATCGCGTCATCGAAGCCCCACCCCCCGCAGTACAGTGCCTGTATTACGGGCTCTGCACAGCAGGGGGCGGGGCCACGATGACGTGTTGAGCCGCCACGCCCCCGCTCCGCCCACCTGCTGTGTACAGAGTGTCGTCCAGGCTGTCCCCTCCCGGAAGGGACAGCCTAAAGTTAGGCAAGTCTGCTTTTATAGCTGTTAGAGTTTGCTTACTATTGTGTAAAAGTCAGAGGTGGAATTTCTCTCACACCTCTATGGGGTGCAAGCAGAAACTTGCAATGTGCCAGATAAGACCCGATAACTATAATTTCTAATTACTATTTGCGGGAAAAAGAAATTCAGTTTTGCGCATGGACAGGGGGTTCCGAAAGGAGTTCATGCGAAATGTAAACGTAAGGTGATTGCTAATGCGATCACTTTACTTCTAGGTTTGGGATCCGGAGGTGCTACATCAGACTGTGGACCTCATTCAGAGCCGCTCGCAAAATGCGAGCGCTCACTCTGAATGAGGGCGGCTGCTTCTTCTTTAAAAGCCAGCCTCCTGGCCGCTCGCTAAGCTGTGGGTGACCACCTACAGCTTTAGTGAGCGGCCAAGTTGATGGTCGCGATGGTCAAGACCATCGAGACCATCGGGGCTTGCGACGAGACTCTTGCCCATATTCACCTCGCTTCTCAGTGAGTTTTCTGTTATCAATTGGAGGGTTCTTTACAGGAAAAATCTGGGTTTCCCTTTCTCTATGTATACCTATTCTTTTTGATATAGGTGTTCTCAAAAAAATCGTTTCCTTGTAGGTCATCTCCGTTTTAGAGGGGGTGGGGTTGGGTACGTCTCCAGGGTCTAGTATTCCTAGACTCTCTATGTTTCGGTGTATCCCTAAGTCTCAGGGTGACTGCTCCATAGTTTATATTATTCTCATATTGACTGGAACATCCTTCTAATTCTCCTAACCTTTCTGTTAACCGTTTTTCCTTTTTAGTAATCATGTTATTTCCCCAGTTAAATAATAATTTTTATCCCTCATGTATTTTTTCTTCTTTTTAGCTTTCAATTATTTGTCATTCCTTTCTATTTTCCATATACATCTCTCTTCTAGATCTTTAAAATCTTGTAACTCCATAAAAGGGTTAACCAAAGTTTTATATGTTTCTATTTCCTCCTCAAGTTTTTGAAGCTCATTCTTTTTGTGGTTTATAATCAATTCCATAAGTTTGAAGGAGCAAACGGAGACCAAGCATCCTTGGATCTGTTTTGCCAGCACCTTAACAGTAATTTGCACAATATTGTTTTAACTTTTAATAGATTGTAAGTAACTGATTGTAACTCGTTTATTGAATATAATAGTAGTCATCATTTTAACTGGCTCAAAAGTATCCCCAACAGTCAGTTCCAGCGAATTAGACATAATTGTACAGACATGACCGTATATGAGGAACAAGCAGCACTTTTAGAAAATCAATTTTGGCAGAAAGGGTATGATATGGAAATATTTGATGAGGCAAAAAAGAGAGGCGCAGAGATGGATCTAAAGTATTGTCCAAAAATGAAAAATGATGAAGACAGGTTGAGTGAAAGGAAAATCCCATTTGTCACTCAATTTATCAGCCAGTTCAGGCAACTGGAGAAAGTTAAGAAACATTGGTGTGTACTTACCAACGATCCCCTGTTAAAGACACACATAAACGCTCACCCTGAGTTTGTATATTGCAAAGCACGGAACTTTAAAGATAGCATAGTAAGGAGTGCGATCAACACCACAGAAACAGGAGGTAATATACTATGCAAAGGTTATATACTGTAGTGCAACTTTGGTTCATCTTTGGGGCGTGGGTCCCCCTGGATTGCTTTGGTTGAGCTGTTTCAGGGCACCGCATTATAACACATTTTTCTTTTATAACACATTTTAACCCTTCACTGTTTGTTTATTATACATGTACTTCACTTTTTTATTTTCATTCTTTATATGCAGCAGTAGCTGCTCTTACCTATCTCTTTTATACTGCACTTTTCTTACTATGGCGGTGCCCTGGGATGGCTTAGCTGGGCTAGTTTGGGGGTGTCCTGCACTCTGGATTTGAACCCTAGTATGTTAGGGACCTACCCTAAAGAGGTTACCTGAATATGGTGGGTAGGCCGACAACCTTGGCCATGATTATACTAAAAAACCTCTATTGATTGCAAAATTTTATTGCATTTATATATTATCAGTAACTTGGAGTTGTGCACCTGAGATTTGTTTGTTTCTGTTCCTGCAATTATTCTCATCAGGTAGCACCTACCATTATATATATTCAGGGTGTGCAGTCCAGAAACCTTTCCTATATAAACCTTTCCTATATACTATCCAAAGGGTTCTACTGGTGTGGCTTTGTAGTCTATGTAAAGTTACACAGTTTAGGTCCACACAAACAGGCAGAGCCTTTGAGATTGACAATTTTATTACCTGCAATAGCAAATATTGCATATATTTACTGGAATGCTCTTGCGGGTGCCAGTATGTTGGCAAAACCACCCGAATGCTCAAGGAGCGACTTGCAGAACATGCAAGAAATATTAAAAAGTGACTTCTGATGCATAATGTCTCTGCACATTTTAAACTTGTTCACCAATGTGATATAGGCCATTTGGGTTATTTTTGTGGTATTGAAACCATTAAACCCAATTGGATGATAGGGATAGTAGGCTGGCCAGAACTGAAATGGAAATTATATATCTACTTAAGTCCTTAGCACCTTCTCGATTAAATGGGGATTTTGAAACCAAATGGTTTTTATAAGTTAGCGGAATTGTTTTATTTTATTTTATTTTTTCATGGAATTTTCTGCATTCTCTTTATTGTTCTTAATTGCTCTTAATTGACTTGATTCTGGTGATTTTTTATTGTATCCTTTTTATATATACTTGATTACAATCTCATCCGGGAAGTTTTTTGCCGGATGTCTACAGTAAAAAGCCATGTTTTATTTAAATAAGAAATGCAGACTGGATTTTTATATGAATTTAATTTTCATATCTTAAATATGATGTCTAATTTTATGATATGGGAAACAACTATAGGAATGACTGTAATGGCTATTGCTTTGTTTATAATGGTTTGTGGTGTGACGAAATTTAAAGAACACAAGCTATGTTCTTGATCCAGGTTTTACTAGATACCGGCTGATGTCTCCTCCCTATGTTTATTGCATTAAGTAGGTAGTAGGTATATAAGGTGGCACATGGATGATCCCTATACACCCTGAGGAAGGACCCTACCTAATGGTCAGAAACACGTAGGTGGTGGCAAGGGACCCTCCATCTGTATGGACACATGTTATGTTTCTTTTCAACTGACAGGATCTTTCTGATTCCAACTCATTCAAGTTGAGAAGGATAGGACAGACCCACATGACCATATTTATTGGAGGCCCCAACATTGGGAAATATATGCATTTTTTGCACCTTTTCTATTGTTTTTTAACAAAAAATTTTTTGGAATTGTTTTGTGGAATTAAATACCTTTTTAAGAATATTACAAATCTTTGGAATTTATGGTACATCATCTACATCATATGTGGGCTATTGTGTTCCATTGTGAAATTATAATGAGTTTGTGCAAAAATTCGGGACTTTACCTATTTAAACGTATGAAGCTTCCTGAGTTGCTAAGCCGGGATATATAAAGGTACCTTTTGGGGAACGCCTATACCTGTGCCCAGGTGAGTTTACTTCCCTGAGGGAGATACATGTGTATATTATCCACACGTTACACACACTAAGGAGGAAAAGTAAAGATACCGTTTAATGAATGCATCTCACCTTTATTAGGTGAGTTGACCACAGGCATTCATTAGCATATTTTCGCAGCGGCCGGGTGCGTGCGCGTGCAGACTTGCGATCCAACCTTAATCAGGCCCATAGTTCCATTGCAAGGACAGAGACTGGGACTATTCATCCATCAAGGAGACCAGTGTAAATTTGGTAAGTGTAATCTGTGTTGTGTGTGTATTCCTTCTTCCCTCCTCTCCTTTGGGCATTTTCAGCTGGGTTGCACCCAGTACTAGCATTAAGGTCAAAAGTGCAAATGATGACCATCCACTGATCCTTTGCAGGGGGTCCAGCCTGCAGTCCAGGACTGTCGACAGGGTGGGCTGAAGGTGAGAACGAGTGGTGTGAGGTAAATGCATGACTACATCTGCACTGCAGCAGGACCCCGATAGCCACCCCTCACACACCCACAGACCAGTTTTTTAATCTGTGTATCTGGCTATTACCGTACATTTCCCTTTTTATATTCTTTACATACTCAAGGTTCAATGAACTTCTTAACCTTCATGGTTGATGTACAGTAACTTTAAATGAGAGAGAGAAATGGCCTTCATATTCTCTGGCCTGATAAGTTATTATCAAGTACAATATCTGCTACGAACATCAGCTACAATTAATGGAAAAACAATTTGCCAAGTACTTCACCATCAAGTACTGTACATCTATTTTTATCTTCATACACAATCTGAGAACTGACATGCAACAAGACTGCATTCTGGGCCTGATCCAGAGATGCTGGCTATGTCGTTGCTGCACACCAGTGGGTGATATTTCCCGTCTGCCATGCATCCGAGTCACACTGCGCATGAATCCCAATGGTTACTGCCAAATCTGGATGCAGAGAGAGGCAATATCAGTGGGTGTTTCTGAGTGGTATTGGCAGTGACGAGCCAGATATGGGTGTGTTGCAGTCCATGGCTGCGTCTTTTGCCGCAGTTGCACTGACGCCAGCGGCCATGTTCAGGTGGGGATTTTATTCACAGCTTCGGATTAGCACCGCAGCCCATGGGTGTCTCAGCAGGAAACCCATTGGCTGCTGCATTAACATAAAGACGCAGTCACACTGCTGCAAAAGACAAAGTTGAGGCTGCAATAGCGTGCACCTGAGAGAGGGAGTGTTACACAGAATTGCTTTCTATTGTATATAATGTACTTTCTGTAACTGGTAAACATATACTTTGGACTCTGAGCTGAGCTGAATATATGGATGTATATTAACACAGCGCCTGTTATTTATTCTGTTTTATATGTTTTTTTATACTTGTATCTGTAGATGCTATGGGCCTGACCGCATGCTGCAGTGACCGATTTAGCATCTTTTGCAGGAGTCGCGTCTGCGCCTATATGCCTTCCCCTTGTTACCATCCAGGCATCGCCCAAGAAAGCTCAATACATTTTTAATAATCTTCACTCTGTACATTCACAATCAGGACGTATGTGCGGGGCGACACAGATACGCGTGCAGTAGAAAATATTAGCTCAACTGTGCCAGTCATCGATATTGCGTGCGACTCGGGATCAGGCCCTATATTTGTGCAATGCAATTTTGAAGCAATGCAGCCTACTCCATATCAGCTTCCAATTAGCTAATACACAAAATAAGAGCAAATTTAAACTGTGGTTGAAAAGTGAATGATATACAGTAGTATGCTCAATGTATCAATCCAGCCAATGGTGGTCCTGTGTTCAGTATACAGTACACCAATGTGTAAAGGTCCCTATACACCGATGATCTGAGTTAGTTAGTTAGTTAGTTAGTTAGTTAGTTAGTTAGTTAGTTAAGGCAGTGTAGTACTGTGTCATTTCTCTTATTCTTTAATGATAATACTGTAGCACCAATAAATTCTGCAGTGTATAACATAAAGAGGTCACACTGATAATACGATTATAATCTATGAACATATTGAAGCAGATGCTGTGTTGGGCGCAATTGTGCCTCAAATTGCAGACATTAATTGTGCTTACTAAAAATACTGCAACTGTGGTCAACTAACACAAGTTTCAGCTAACGCAAAATGAGTTCAGGTATGAACCAGCAACTTATTACCAAAATAAATTTCACTGGAAGAAATCAGTGAAATAATTTCATAAATTTATGAAATAAGCATCTGTGCATGTATCATGAGTGTGGAAGCAATTTAAATCTTGTATCATCTTGTATTTTAGATTGGCACCTTTCATCATAGAAAAAAATGCACTCTGCCTACATGTTGGACTTGTCAATATGGTGGTTGTGCACAGTAAGGGCATGTTTCAGATGTGTACGTAAACCCAATGTGCATGTATAGAACAGATCATGTGTGTCTCCCCTGCTTTGTAGGTGTATTAAGCCCAGGATCTGCGTTGTCAGACGCACACTTCCTGGACCTGGCAGAGGGGTTCAGAAGGCCAAGTTGCATAAACTTCGGCTTACGCAGCCTGACTGAGTACAACGATGGTCGTGATGGTGATCTGAAGCAGCGGCTATGGATGTTGCCCTGGGATCGCAGATACTTGCAGGAGTTGTCTATTTCCTACAGACACCTCCTGCTGCATTTGCATTTTAGTTGGATGGTATTGCACAACTGCTTCCATGCAGCTATACAATACTGTCTACATTATAATGAGACCCTAAGTTGGTCAGTGCAAGGCCTCGAATATTAATGATGGGCTAGTTAATTTAATACTTCTGTGCATGTATGCCTTTGTATGGTAAGTATGTACAGTATATTTGCCTGTTTAGTCAATATGGGCTTGAGCTTGTGGTCAATAGATCAATCAGTATGCTGTATGCTGGAATGGGGCATTAAGCCCAGCACCTCCAGCTTGCTTTTTGCTTACTATAATTTTGTGGAAGAGGTATATTTGGTAAGTAGAAACATTTTGATGACATCCACTGTAGCATAATTTATTGAAGTACACCTTCTGTACTTAACTATCTTAGGGTGTCATTAACAATTTTTATGCGTATCCCATATAGTAAGTTGTGTAGAATTTTATATCTGTTATCACTAAGTCATAGCATAAAATGTGCACACACACAGTAATACACATGATTGAAATGTGTAAATCATTTGTTTACATTCTTTTGTTCTTGCCTTCTGAATGTTTTGAGAAGGTGTAATGTGTATTTTGCTGTAACATGCAACATAACAGAGATTGATAAATTGTATCTACTGTGAAGTCTAGCCTGAATTGGGTGTGTAAATCTAGATTTTGTAAATATTTAAAATACTATCAGTTACATGTATTGTATAGTTCAGTGGTTCCCAAACTTTTTTGACTCAGCCTGGAGAATCAGCATTTTTTTTTCACGGCACCCCTAGACCAAAATCTTTTTATTGAGAATTCAGAAAAAAATATTAAATGAAGCATTTGTGCTTACCTATTACCCTTAGGGTCAGTTATGTGGTGGACAGGGTTGTGCTTCTGATTGTCCACATAGCTGCCAGCACTGGTTTTGTCGATCACATTGATTTTAAATAATTTGATTTGGTCCTGGACCACCAACCCGTAGCATCCCTGCATGTGCCCCATGGCACCCAGTTTGGGAACAATTATTAAAGTTCAATTTGCTATGTTCAATGTGTGATTTAACACATACTGTAAACAAAGCATGATGAGACTTTTGGATATAAACAGTCACTTTCAAACAGGTCCAAATCAGTCAGGTGATGACACTTGATGAGAAAAAAAAATTGACTTGAAACAACTATTTTTTTAATAAACTGATAGGGGTATTCAATATGGAGCGAAAACTTTTGCAATGTTTTCGCACCGATGACGTCATTTTCGCAGGTTTTGGTTTTACACCGTTTTCAATTTCAAAGACTTTTCGCAGGTTCGAAAAGTATTTGAAAAAAAATGGGGTTAACTTTTCACCACTGAATAGGTGGCGAAAAAAAGTGCAGAATTGGGGTTTAGGGGTGCAGGCTTAAAAAAATAGCCTGCACCCCTGGGAATGACATTTTAAAAATAACTGTGTCAAAAAAGTTTTTAAAAAAAATAGGGACACCCCAAAAAATTAATTTAAAAATTGGGGAGAAAAAAAAATGGGAAAAAATTGTTTAAAACTAGGGAAATAGGTTCAGAGCTATTCTGCAAGTATGCGGCAGGTGTTTTCTAGAATAGATAATTAGCGGCAGGTGCATATTTGCAGAATTTTTAAATAAAGACTTTAGGGACTTAAAAATATGCTAGTACCCATTTTCATGTACCCCAAATTTGATGGGACCACTTACAAAAACGAAAAAAAAAAAAACCTAAGTGCTCTTCTGCATCACTTCTTCAATGTCGGGAAAAAAACACCTGCAGCCGCTATTTAAAATCCCGACTTTCATTTGCAGGCTAAAACGGGGGTACCCATAGTGATCACCCAAGTTTTTACAGTTTTAGGGGGGTCCTACAATTTATTCCAGGTAAATTTAGTTTTTTTTCGCCAATCCTACTTCGTTCCCGTTTTCTTAGCTTTCATATCGAATATGGGGATAAAGCGGGCGCGCGCCCGATACTTTATCCCAGGCAAATGTCCAGCACGGACTTTTCGCTCCCATATTGAATATGCCTGTAAGTGTTTTGACGACAATCGCTTGCTAGGTTTATTTCCTAGGTAGGCTGGTAGCTTTGTACTGAATGCTGCCAGTTCTAACTTCCCATAAATACAAAGCTATGTTGTGCAATGGTGACACCTGCTGGTTTCTTCTCCTACACACCATTAGAGACATAAAGTACAGTATATATATATATATATATATATATATATATATATATATATATATATTTATCTATATATATATATATATATATATTTTTTTTTTTTAACACAAAAAAATAGTTAAAAATATTCTCACATATGCAATAAGAATATTAGAATGAGAAATTATGCTGAAAATGTACACAAATTTTCTGTCTATATGTACTAAACCTTGGAGAGAGATATAGTGGAAAGCGATAAAGTACCAACCAATCAGCTGCTGACATCATTTTAAACACAACCTGTACACTGACAGTTAGGAGCTGATTGGTTAGTACTTTATCTCTCTCCACTTTATCCCTCTCCAAAGCTTAGTACATCCCCCCTTAATTTTTATCCTTTTTTCACAGAAGAATAATGAAGCAAACCAGAATATCTGAATATATTGTAAAATATAAAAAAGACGGAGTAGGCTTCAATGTAGAAACTAAGCAACAAATGTATAACTTGCAATAGGATGCCTGCTTTCAAAAATTCATAAACAGGTTTTTGCAAAAAGAAACCCAAGGGCCAACAGGACTCATATATATATATATATATATATATATATATATATATGTATGTATCAGCAATCTGACAATATCGTCAGGAACTGCATGTTTGGTGAAGTGCAGGGTGATGTCACTGAATGATATCGTTAATGATATTGATCAGTGTGTGTGCTCAATGTCATTTGCTCAGGAGATCAAGGCCAAACACTAACGATATTGCTCATGGAGCATATAGTTTAGTGTGTTTGCCCCATTCAGGGCCGTAACTAGGGTAGTGCGGCCAGTGCCATCGCACAGGGCACCACATGTCAGGGGGCGCTGTTTGGGCCTGTTAAATTTCTGTTTATTATCATTCTTGCTTGTAGCTTCGTCTTATTGCATCCCCAACATCTCCTAGCCTCTCTTATCTCTTCCCTGGCCCTTCCCCATGAAGCCATTGTCCTTTTTTGGGTGCATTATGTCCCTTTGAAAAATTAGGGGGGCACCAATGCTCTTTCTGGCACAGGGCACCAAAAAGTCTAGTTACGGCTCTGGCCCCATTAGTCAACTAGTGGCTGTTATCATAGTAACCAACCGTGCTTTCCTTCCAGTGGATTCACCCTGTCAGCTGCGCTCACCATTCTGCAACTCAGAGTTACCACCTGCTCACCTGTTGTAATCAGCGCCAGTGTGCTGTCTGCCTCCAGCCGCAAGGATTAATTAATTATTATAATCTGCTATACCTAGCATACTGCATGCATTCTCTCTCACCTGACTGCTTTCTTCAGCTGACATCTGCATACACATATTAATAGTGTGTTATACCCCTTTTACACCAGAGCAAAAACCTGGGTTTTTGCTGGGTCTACCTGGGTTGCAGCTCAGTGTAAAAGGGTCCCTGAAAAATAACCTGGGTCAAGTGACCCTGCAATCCAACCCAGGTAGCTACCAGGGTTGGACCCAGGATGGACCCAGGAAATGGTGCAGTGTAAACGGTGCAACCCGGGTTATCTGACCTGGATCATGCCTAAAATGAGCGGATTGGTGGTTGTGGAGCATTCACCTCCCACTTTTTATGACCTCACAGGTTTAGCAGGGCAGACCTGAGTTCAGTGTGAACAGGGCTGACCTGGGAGTAACCCAGATCAAAGGTGCAGTGTAAATGGGTCTGACCTGGGTCTGACCAGGGTTGGAACCATGTCCAAAAACCCAGGTCGGACCTGGGTTTTTGGTGGAAAAGAGGTATTAGACTCACCCATCCAGCACTTATTTGCACTCACAATAGGTAAAGGTATAGCTAACACTGCCAGGTAGCATACCTTGGCAGACCTAGATTTACACTGTTCCCCTATATCATATAGGTCACAGGTCTCAAACTAGGTCCTCAGGACCCCAATCAGTGCATGTTTTACAGGTCTCCTCTCACAAGTGAAATAATTAGCTCCACCTGGGGATCTTTTAAAATGTGTCCATGAGTAATGAATACACCTGTGCACCTGCTAGGAGACCTACAAAATGTGAACTTTGTGGGGTCCTGAGGACCGAGTTTGAGAACCACTGATATAGGTAATACTGAATGAGGAGAAGTATAATTCACCCTCCTAGTTTTATTCACTTTGATTCATGTCTGTCCTGCCCTGTGGTCCCAGTTCCAGGTCATACACAAACGCTAAATCTGACAATGAAATCCTGTTAGCAAAGGCCTCTAAAAGCAAGCCATCATCTAGTAAGAGGGGGACACCCTTGACTCTGGTCTTTTCTATTTTGGCAGCTAGGGCAGGTGGTGTCTGAATGCCGTCTATTCAGAAGCTTTTTTTGTTCACTACTTCTATACAGAATCTTGTATCTCTAGTCCAAGTTTTTTGTTCCAGTTGTCAATGAATGTTTACAGTCTGGTAACGAAGGAAGGGGTGGCATGCTGAAATCGTAGGACTCGTACAAATATTTTGCACTGTTTCATGGACCCCTGCAATTGCATTTTCACAGTGAGCCCTTCATTCCCAAGTTTAACACTGCCTTTGATGGTTATTTATCTCTTGAAATCACTCTCTAGTGCTGGCCATGACCCCTTTCATTTGTAAATTTCAGTATGAAGGGGAAAAGGGGGCAGAACAATTTCATGCACTTGCTCCAGGCACCACAG
Organism: Taudactylus pleione; assembly: GCA_031769625.1. Lineage (NCBI taxonomy): Eukaryota > Metazoa > Chordata > Amphibia > Anura > Myobatrachidae > Taudactylus > Taudactylus pleione. The sequence goes on from JAUIMM010000085.1 coordinate 30,126,101, forward strand.
CTCCATGCTTCTGCTCGCAGTCACAGCCAGAACATAAGCAAAAGGAACCATGCAGAGTAGAGAGGAAAATAGAAAGCAGTGCAGAAGAAGAGAAACAATTATGGACATATTGGGCAGAAAAAAGCAGGAGGGACGATAGAAACAGTAGGAGCATAAACCGAAAAATGGAGACAGCAATATAGTGAATAACTTGGACAGAAAAAACTGGAATTACAGAGGAGGAGACATAGGCAGGTAAGAAAATCATGACTGCATATGTTAGTGATGGGCACTGAATAGTGGTGGCAATGCTACCATCACAACAAGCTTTGCAATGGTAGCCATCGTAAGGTAACCATTGATGGTTATTTGATGTTGTGCATGTGTAAAGTTGCTGTGCTGTGGACACTGCTTCTGGGTGCCTGTAGCTACACTGCCTTTGGGCGTCTGCACAGCTGCATTGAAGTAATACACCATCATATGAGCATTAGAACAGCATGCAATGGTTGGCTACCATCGCAATTCTGCAACTGATGGTTGCCAACCATCTGCTTCCAATGTCCATCCCTAGCATGCTCAGAAGATGTTGCTACTCTGGACTTTTTGGAGTCTGTGAGACTAGAGTGCAATTGCTGGACTCCTACCTAAATCTTGCTTTGGAGCCCAGCAAATCACTGTCATCCACGCAGTGGCGTAACTAGGGTATTTGGAGCCCAGGGAAAATTTGAAAAGGGAGCCCCCGCACCCCCCCGATGTGCACGCGCCGAAGACACGTGCAGCAAAAAATGGGCGTGGTCACTTAAAAATGGGGCGTGTCAACATGACACACCCCTTTATTTTCACACTGAACATTCCTATCCATATGCACCTTAACCCCAGTAGTACCCCTTATACAGTACTCCCAGTATGCAGTTGTGGTCCCTCTTATGCAGGCCCATAGTAGTGCCCCTTATACAGTATCCCCAGTAGTTGTCCCCCTTATACAGCCCCCAATTAGTTCCCCTTACTCAGTACCCTCAGTAGTGGCCCCCCCAAATGCAGTGCCCCATGTAGTGTTCCCCCTTATGCAGTGCCCCCAGTAGCAGTCCCCACAATGCAGTGCGCCCAGTAGTGGTATCCCCTTATGCAGTGCCCTTTATATAGTGCCCCCAGCAGTAGTCCCCCCCATGCAGTTTTCCCAGTAGTGGTCCCCTTATGCAGGCACCCAGTAGTAATCCCCCCTATCCAGTGCCCCCTGTAGTGGCCCTTCCTATTATTGCCCCCAGTAGTGGTCCCCCGAGAGCAGTGCCTCTAGTAGTAGGCCCCTTTTATAATGCCCCCAGTGGTAGTTCCCCCCCAAGTAGTAGTCCCCAGTAGAGGTTCCCCCTCCCGATTAAGTGCCCCCAGTAGTAGCCCCCCCAGTAGAGGTCATCCCAATAATTGTGCCCCCAGTAGTAGCCACCTCTCCCCCGTTGTGCCCCCACCCCCAGTAGAGGTCCCCCCAGTAGTAGCTACCCCCTCCCCTGTTGTGCAGATAGGTAAAAATATATATATATATATATATAAACATACTTACCTGAATCCATGCTGCTGCTGCTGCTGCTGCTGCTGCTCCGGTCCATGATGCCTCTCCCGCCAGCCAGTCCTTCCGGGCTGGCGCGCTCAGCATTATGGGACAGACGTCATGACGTCTGTCCCATTACCCACTGCAGGAGCCGGACAGAAGTCCGGCTCTTGCAGTGGGTGCTGCAGCAGTCAATGAGAGTCTATCTGACTCTCATTGGCTGCTGTTTAACACACGCATCGCCACCAGCGCTGGCGGCGATGCGTGTGTTATGCACAGCATGAGCCCGCCTCCTAGCGCTATTTGGCAAGTGCTATGGGGGAGGGAGCGGGCTCAGGTGTGAAGCATAGGACCGGCGCTGAAAGCCTAGCGCCAGTCCTGCGTAAATGTGTAGCGCTGACCGCACTCATTGCGGTCGGCGCTACACTGGCTAACTAGGGATGGCGGGCCGGTACCGTGGCCGGCGGCGCCCCCCCGCGCTGCCGGTCCAACGGCGCTCTGGGCATGCACCACGCTCGCCCTGCCCTAGTTACGCCACTGCATCCACGCAATCACAACATGACCTACCAACATAAACCCTTCTAAATAAGCAGAATCATATCGACAATAACTACTACTTAAACAAACACATACATCACACTCCTTCCACCCCTCTTATACTATAACACCTAAACTTACCAATTATGGGCTGGATTCAAATAGAGTAGAGATGACCGTGTTCGGATTAGTTCGGATTTCCATGCCGAGTTCAGATTTTTCCCGGCAAAAAACGGGACTCAGAAAGAGGCACAACATCATTTTTCATGGACAAACATCATCATTCCTGGACTTTCCGTCTGTTTTCAAAGTATCTCCATTTTCAATTCCAGGATGATTTTGCCTAAGCGTTGTAATAGGCTCAAAAGTATCTCCTATGAATAGCAGGTGATAAAGTGCAAAATTGTTATTTTGGGGTGCAAACATGGGGAAACGACCCAGAACCCTTGGGACAGCCCCCAATGGACAAATCAGCAAAAAAAATTGACCTCAGAACATCCCAAAAAAGTATTTTCATTTTTGGGGGTGAAAAAGTAAAAAGTGGGGGGACAACTATAAAAACTAGCGAAATATACTTCTAGGAGTGCTGAAATGAAGGGTCAAGTGTTTTTGGGATTGCAGGTGCATGTATGACGGTGGTTTTTCATGTTTTTTAAAAGTTCACTTTACAGATTTGACAGGACTACTTATTTTTTTTTTTTAAAAACTGCGTTATGCCATTCTTCACCACTTTTACAAAGATGCTAATAAGGAGCAACTTAAACTACTTAAGTACCCCAAACACTTTTATTAGGGCTATTAGTACACATCTACTACATTGATTCCCTATGTTAGTGCATCTTTTTTTGGAGTACAGACTGATTTCCCCATTTCTGACAGCACTTTCCGCCTGCTCCGCATTCGCTGCTTTTTGCCTGTTTAGGAATTCAACATGGAGAAAAGCGGGGACACGTGTGTAAAGTTTCCACCTCTGAAACAGGCGAAGGAAGCGGAAAGTTGGACAGGTGAACCTTTTCCGACTTTTCGCCTCTAGTTGAGTACGGGCCTACAGTATGTTTCTAAAACTGCAAGAAAATTAAAAACATTTGGAGAATAGGAGAGAGACAGTACAAACCCTACCACAGATACCACCCCACACCACAAATGACCAGTAACAGACCCCTACCAATTTGCACAACATATACACCAACTACAGTACATCTACCAATACCACAACATGTCACAGAGCCAAACACCCACTGACACAAACAGATCACACAAACATAACCCAAACAAATCGATTTTTTTTTTAGTAAGGCACACACATATAATGAACAAAAAAATCATAGGAAATGGAGAAATAAATATAGTAGACCATGACGATCCAAAACCTAACAAACACATAACAGGCAGTTTTAATATTAACAGTAGAACAATAAAAACACAAAAAAGGACTCTCTTGTGCACCAACAGCACACACATCAAGCTTTTATGCATTCATACTGTAGATACAAGTCAATGCCATAGAAGACTTCAAATATACTTCATAATAATAGCCCTAGAGATACAATCACACACAAACAACCACTATGCATTGAATAAATTACAAACACACTAGACTCAAACCAAAATGGTACCACAACATTCAAGTGCAAAGCTATAGCAAACTTTCAAAAGCTTATCAAACAAGACATATACCACATTTTTAATAGGAAAAGACACAATTAATTTAGCAAGAGTGCAAAGTAGTACATACTGTAGATGAAGCCAATAGACCCCCATCTGACCCTAATACATACAAATAACATGACTCATCAACTAATTAATCTTGGAATTAGATAAAATCCCAGTACCTACAGTATAAAACAAACATCCTCAAACCTCCCAAAATTGACTAATGCTGGGTTCACACTGGGCGATATTACTGAGCGACTGCACGATTACGACATCGTAATCGTGCAATCGCTCAGTAATCGTGCACAAATTGTGCACTCCTATGTCGGAAACGACCAGCGATGCGCACTCCCGCTGGTCATTTCCGATATTGTCCATCGCCTAAACATGCAGCACAACCTGACGACCTCGTCAGGTTGCTGCATGTCGGGGAATGGGGGAGAGAGCCCGGCGCTGAACGATATCGTTAATGATATCGTTCAGCGGCTGTGCTCAATGTCATGAACGACATTGAGCACAGCCTGCCGGGGACACACTACACGATATCGCTCAGGGAGCATATCGTGTAGTGTGTACCCACCATTACTGTTACATGAGGACATGGAAGGAAAACTAAATTTACAGGGATAACCAATACATGATACTTTGAAACCAGTACATTGATGACATATTTCTAATATTGGATGGATAATAACCTCAAATTAATTCTTACATACTTTGAATGTAAGCTCTTGTGAGCAAGACCCTTTCTCCTCATATTTTGTTACATACAGTAATTATGCATTCTACGGGTTGTAATTATATATCTGTTAATGTTAATTTGTTTATTGTCTGTTTATGACTATATTGCTCACTGTAATCCTATATATATATATCTATATATCTCTATATATATATATATATATATATATAAAATCAGAAGCAGATCTACTGTGAAACTTATGAAGCTTAAGATTCAGGAGCCCTAACCCCAGATGGGCCCTGAAGCAGTTTTTAATGAGTGAATTTTTCAACAAAATCAATAGTTTTTTTAAGTGTGTGTTATTAAAATAAGGTAATTTTAGTGATAGAATCATAAGCCAATGGGTTACAGTACTCAATATTGACCTTAGAATATGCTCTACAGTAGAGCATGTAGGAAGGGTTTCTGAGTACCCAGAAACCCCTCCTGGCTGGCAAACACTCTATCTTCAGCTCAGACCATAGAATGGCTCTTATGAACTGGCTGGGCACAGAATAGAGAGCTTCTGTCAGTGTCACTGCTGAGTGCAGTACTGCCAGGAGTCACTAGATGCTCCCATCTCCATTTGTGCTGTTCCATCTGCCAGAAGTATATTTTTTTTATTATTTTTCTGTTTTTTAACTTGCAGCTAGGGTCAAACTTCCTGGGTCACAGGGGTTATAGAGGCATGTGAAGAAAGCGCACTAGGATAAAGTGCACCAAACAGTACAAACAACAGAACTACAGTATATTTTATTTTTCTGTTTTTGCACTTGCAGGCCGGGTCAAACTGCATGGATCACAGGGCTTAAAGCGGCACATGAAGAAAGCGCACTAGGGTAAAACGCACCAAACAGTACAAGCAATAGAACTACAGTATATTATATATACTGTATATATTTTTTAACTTGCAGCTCGGGTTAAACTGCGTGGATCACAGGTCTTATAGCGACACATGAAAATAGCGCACTAGGGTAAAGTGCACCAAACAGTACATTTTACAGCAGAGAACAACGCAGCATAAAGCAGCATGCAGCGTGCCCCTTATACACAGTCACTGTTTATAAAGCACAGTCGCTTGTGAGTCCAGAGTCTCAGAACAGCCAGTACAGCCACTCGTGGACACAGCACAGCCTGAACCAATACAGCAGAGTATAGCACAGCACACAGAAGTGTGCAGTGTGCCCCCTAAACACAGTCACTTTAGAGTACAGCCACCCTTGGACACAGCACAGCTTAAACCAATACAGCAGAGTATAGCGCAGCACACAGAAGCATGCAGTGTACCCCCTATACACAGTCACTTTAAAGTACAGCCACTTGTGGATACAGCAAAGCCTGAGCCAATACAGTAGAAAACAGTGCAGCAAACAGCAGCGTGCATCATGGTGAAATAGCGCCAAGTCCCAGCTACAGCGCCTTATATAGAGTCCAAGTCCTGGAAGAATCCGACGCCACGAGAATGACGTTCGGCCTCGAAGTGGGATCCAGGTTTAGCAGGAACAACGGAGCTGCGGCTCGGGTGGACTCAAATCTCCAGTGTTCGGAGTGGTTCGGATTCCTTGGAATCCGGTACCACTCATCTCTAGATCAAACACATGCTTCTTTCTTAACATGGAGTAAAGGAAACAAGGAACACCTTCTTCTATAACAGAGTCTGGATAAAACACCCCCTAGTTACTTTTTTTTTTTTTTTTAACTTTATCATCAGCTGAACACTGATCACATCTCTATGTATAATAAATACAGTTGAGAACAATGGTTGCAATATCAAAATGATATATGTCTAACACCCCCAATCAACTAAAATAAACAGTCCCTTGTTGGATCTAATATCCTCAAACTTTGGCCTTGGAATTGGCTTTGTCAAACCATCTGCCAATATATTTTCAGTCTCACAGTATGTAATAAGAATCACATCTTCTCCACTAGATCACAAAGGTAATGATACTCCACAATTACATGTTTGGTTCTAGCGTTTATCTTTTCACTGTGTTTGCAAGTTTTATACATCCTTGATTGTCCTCAAACAATACTGTTGTTCGAGCTACTTACTCCTGTAGTTGCCGACGTAACCAAACAACTTTGTAACTTCTTAAGGTGTATCGCTAAAATATATTCGGCTTCTGTTGGTGATAAAGCAAGTTGCCATTTGTTGACTTCTGATCTCTGTAATCACTTACTCAATCTGCATCTACATATCCTTGCAATTCAAGTTTACAGTACACAACAGTACCTTCTGCTGACAATGGGCCTGATTTATTACCGATCCCAACTTCGATTAAGCAAGCAATCAGCCGATTGTACTGCGCATGCGTATGCATTGCAGTGTGCGTGCACAAAGGCTCCAATGTGATCGGACTGCAGTGACTATGCAGAGTGATTGACAGGAAATTACCATATGGGTGTGGTGATGGGGGGGTGGTTGGTGAAACGCAGGCGTGCCAGTGCGTTTGATGCCGTTACAGGGGCATGCATAAATTAGCCACTGCGATGCCATATGCAGCTTGGGCTTTCACTGCTTGCGATGAGGTTAGCAATTCCTGACCTTGTGCAAGTGTGCATGAGGCTCCGATTGTACTCGATGTTACCGATGGTTTCGCAGACTTGCAAAGTATTACGGATGTGTGTAAGGGGAAGTGGGCGTCCTTATGTTAGGCTGTGACGGCATTGTGATTGCAATCATTAGCATATTTTCATAGTGAGACTGGATGTGTAATTGCAGCTGCTATTGCAATAGCGACCCCGTAATGAATCAGGCCCAATATCAGGATCAAGTCCTGTGTGTGTTTAAGGTACATTATCACTTTCTTAATTGTCTTACAATCTCTTTGTCAACACGTCTACAAAGATGAGACTAAGGGGTTTATATACTAAACATTGAAGAGAGATTAGCTCCTGTCACTTTACAGGCTGTGTTTTGAAAAATTACAGCTAGGAGCTGATTGGTTGGTTATTGGAGTTCATTCTCACCATTGAAGCCTATGGGGGAAGCATTTATTGGCTGAGATTTCTATGGAGAAGACTGCAGCCAGTGGCGTCCCTCCCCACGGTGACACCCGGTGCGGGGTGCATGTGACGACAAAAGGGGCATACTTTCACCGGTATGGGCGAGGTCTCACAGGTAGGGTGTGGCCTTTTGGCCTGAACCCCCATTGTAATCACTCTGGGGGGGGACCCGGAGGAGCATTCTGTGTGCAGTGTCAGCTCCCTCACTGTGTCAGGAGCCGAGTGCTGCACGTAATGCTACAGTGCAACATCTGGCTCCTATCACTGTGTCTAAACTTTGGTGTCATCTCTCGGCAGGTGACACCCGGGTGCAGCACATACCCCCTTGTGACGCCATTTACTGCAGCTGAAATGTAATTAATGTAATACCATCTCCATAGGACAGTACTAATTCTGTGGGGTTTGGCTATTTCATTTTTTGTTTTACCAAGACCCTAGATGCCTATATGGACCAAAAAGTACGTGAACCAAGGGGTGGGTGAGTATGGTTATTTTTTTTATAGCGATTGGGGATTCTACTGGAGAAGGGGACCAACCTGGCAGCAGGGAGTAGGTAAGAATGTAGTGTAGTGGGGATGAGTTTTAGTGCGGGCAAGTGAGCGAATGTGTAGTAAAATACTAAAATATTTGGTGTGTGTGTACTGTCATTATTTTAATATTTTGTTTACAGGAGAACTATAGGTGCCAGCAGGTCTTTAATGCCCGGGCTTGACAATATGTTGTACTTGTAGTTCTCCATTTACCAGCAAGTGGAGCAGGCTTACTGGGACCTATAGTTGCTGTGTAAAGGACATTATTATTATTTCTAACTTTTACACCATCAACTCCATGTGCATTGCCACCAGGGGTGTGGGGGATAGCCCTGGTCTTCAGACCTGGCCTGTGGTGCTTGTGGGATTTTATTGGGGGGCCCCCCACTTCCCTAGTAATCCATGGCATGGCTTCACTAGTTGGGAAGGAATTAGGACCTCATTCAGAGTCGGTCGAAGCGGCCACACGGTCGTACGCCACCGATGTTCGCTATACTGCACATGCGAAAAGTTCGCAATGCGCATGCGCAAACTAGCCGCTGCGATCAGAAATTTCTCTTTCCTTGAACACAGCCAGGTCAGTAGTTTGAGTGACAGATTGAGGCGTTTGTGGGTGGTAACAGGGGAAGGTGCTTGAAAACGGGGGAGTGGAGATCCGAACGCAGGCGTGCCTATTATGCAAACAGCGTTTTATGGGAGTGCATACGGTTTATGGGAGTGCATAATTTACAAAGTAGCGTCATGGCACATGTGACATGGGAGGTTTTTACACTGACATGACCGTAGAGCTTAAGAGAGGGTATGGTCAACCTTAAGCTCTACGACCAGTTCCGATGGTGCCCGATGGTCTCGATTAATCCTTATATGGCCGGAGATGACGTGTAATGCGTACGAGAAGTGGGCATATTTTTTATCTTCCGGCCACTTCCTCCCCTTGTTCGGGCAGCTAACGATCCGAACTTAGGGACGTAACATGCGAGTGCATCATTTGCATATCTGGCCCCTTTTCCCATACGACCGTGCGGCCGCTTCGACCGACTCTGAATGAGGTCCTTAATGCTTTGGCCTGAGCATCCCACCCCCACCCAGTGCTGGTCCTGGAAATATGTGGTAACCCTGCTAATTTTTTTCCTTGGATCTCCAGCACAGAACCAGCTCAGGAGCCCTTGTCACAATTGGTGTCTGCGAGTTACCTGTCTCAGGTGGTGATCGGGTTTCAACGGAGGCCGGCATGACTGGAACCACAGATGATGTAGATGAATAGCTCTTTTATTATAAGAAGTGGGTAGCAGTGAGAACTGCCTTTGGTGATGAGTGACTGGAACTGGAAACTTGAGACGTTGGAATGTGACCAGAAGGAACTTGGAGGGACCGGCCTGGGACCGGCAGGTAGGCTGACTGAGTTAATTGGGTTACTAGTAGATGGGCTTGCAGACGGATGGTAGCGTGGAAGCTACTTGTTGTGGCTTGGGAAGCCGTGGGTAGACGTTGGTAGCTGGGTGGCTACGTGGAGCGGCTGGATAGCTGTGGGTAAACGCTGGTATCTGGGTAGCTACGTGTGGCGGCAGGATAGCCGTGGTGGTGGACGCTGGTTTCTGGGTGGCTATATGGAGCGGCCGGTTAGCCGTGGGTAGACGCTGGTAGCTGGGTGGCTACGTGGAGTGGCTGGATAGCCGTGGGTAGACGCTGGTAGCTGGGTGGCTACGTGGATAGAACTGATGAGCTTGGAACTTGACTCTGGACTGGAATAACGTGACAATGCCTGAAGGGAAATCAGGTAATGCTGAGATGAGAGTTAAACAGGGTGATCCGGAAATGATGTGACAAGGTTGGAACTCAGGTGCAGGCTGGATTGGATAATTGGGAATAACAGGTTTCAGGAAGGAATGGGTAGGTTTGGGAATTTTAGGTTCAGGGAGGGAGTAGGTAGGTAAAAGGAGCAGGAGTTGATCCACAGCAGGAAGCAAGGCAGGGTGACACGATGCAGGTTTACAGAGTGCCAGGGACCAACCAGGAGTAGGACTAGCAGCAGAGCACAGGCCAGGTATTGCTGTAACAGGATGACATGATGCCAGGTATTACTGTAGCAGGTTTTCTGGAAGCACCGGGGTTTGCTGTAGCAGGTTTCAGGGATACACTTGAAATGTAGAAACAGCATGAACCATACACCACAGGAAGACGAGATGTTCAGGCCCAGAATGCTATCAGGGGAGGAAACATATACCCTGGGTCTGGCAGCAATTGGAGGATATGGACAGGTGGTCTGGCAGTAGCATTCTGAGTGGTGGCAGGCACAACATGCAGAGGGAGTATTCATCTCTGCAGCTCTGAGAATCAGAACCACACCTGCGACTCCAATCAGGGCTAGCAGTGCTCACAGACAGGAGAGACCAGGTGCGGTAATTACTGTGACAGGAATGCATAGAGAAGTCAGAGCAGATCCCCCAGGAGAACTACAAACACAGATCCATGGGACAGCTGACAGGGGTAAGTCTCAAGGCAAAAAGGTGACAACTAGACAGGGTCGTGACAGCCCTACACTGGTTGTTGAAAATATGGGTTACTTCCATGAATTTTTTCCCCTTTATTTTCACAACCAAGACCGACTCCCATAGCCTGTTGCAGGTTGTGCTTTTGGGGGGGACCCCACGCAAGTTCTTTTTTATTAGATTAACCCTTTAAATACACTTTTAACACACAAGCCTGCACAGATCTCACTGATCAATGCTGGCTTCAAATCAACCCAATTTTTTTGTCTCTATGCATTTCGTGCAATGCTTAGTCATGTGGGTGCGAGTTTGTAAACACGTTTCTTAGTAAATTCGTAATTTGCAGTGATGTCAATGTTAATTCAATGATGTTTAATCCAATGGTGAGATGTCATGATTTGGTTTGTGAATTCGTGTTTGACATGTGCTATCTATGTGAATTGGCCCTTACTAAATTCCTGACTCACAAAATCATGGGATTATCACTAAAAAATAGCAAATCGGCAAAACTCAAATCTTGGTAAATTTCCCCCCTGGTGTCAAAAATAAAATAATTATGAATCAGTTGGCAGTCATAGTACTTAGTCAACATCTACTAATAAAGAAGGTCATGGGGTAAGAAGAAGGTATAAGAAAGAGCACTCCAAATGCCTATTGCGAAAGCCAGGGCCAAACACAGCCAGGCATCTCCTATAACCTTGCATGCACCACTTTTTCACTCTGTTTAGATGTGTAACCTCTAAAACAGGCCAATTGGTCAACAAAAAGAACACTAAGCCTGAAGAAACAAATCTTGTGTTCACAAAAGAGCATCTAAGGGTGTCCATGAGTGCTACGTGTGAGTCTGACATTTCTGATTCTGACACTGTATTTATAGAGAAGCCTCCTTCCTCCATTTCTGAACATTCTGCAAATGTGAGGATGAGTAGTAGTACAATTAATGATGATGATAGTTTAGACATTAATTAATTGAGGATGCTACTCTGGAAGAGCAACAAGGTGAGGGGGATAATTGTGTACCTGACATTAATGAGGATGATGATGATAAACAAGTTAGTAAAACTCAGGAGGGTGATGTTGCTTGTATCAAAGAAAGTCAGCCTCCAGTGGTAGCAGTTCTTGCCAGTGTTAAGAAAAAGCATTGTCATAAAACCAAAGGAGCCACCTCCTGTGTGTGGAAATACATTTACCCAAATCCCGACAACATTTGTGAAGGCGTCTGTACCATTTCTGGTGCCAAAGTAGGTAGAGCTAGGGAAGTTAACCATCTATGCACCTCCTCCATATTACATCATTTACAGCAAGTTCATTAAAATTATTCTTCAAAATCTGGATAAAGTAAAATAATAAGCAGTTCAGCATAAGCTACAAGCAGCAAGGATAGATCCCAGTACATGCAATCTTCTCAGACAATACATTCATCATCAACCTCCCCTTTGTGCAAGGGCTGCTGCTGCTGGGAGTGAATCTTCATCACACAAGAGGACCAAGAAAAAGATTTGTAGTTTCACACAACAATTGTCTGTGAAACAGTAACTTGCATGAGGAACCAAGTATGGCAGCTGCCATCCTGTTGCACAGTGGATCACTGAAGCCATGATGGCTCTGATAGCATTAGTTCCACCATCAATGCATCTGGTTTTAGCTGATTAGTTGAGGTCATGTGTACAAGCTACCAAATTCCATCTCTATTCTATTTCACCAGAACAGCAAATCCTCACCTGTATTTTGATATTAATAGAAGTTATTCATTACCTAGAAAATGCCATTGTAATGACTATCCACTTAACTACAGATATTTGGACAAGCGGTACTGGTCAAACTAAAGATTACATGACTGTGACAGCCCACTGGGTGTGGCAGCAGCAGTATCTAAAACACAATGCCAGTTAATTCACAGGAAGACTACTTTCTGTACCACTGGCTTCACTAAGAGGCATAACGGTGTCTGTTGCAAAAATCAGGGATGTGATAGCAAAATGGCTTACCCTTTTAACTCTCCTCAGGATTTGTGATTTCTGATAACACAAGTAACATTGTACGAGCATTACAATTAGGTGAATTTTAACACATACCATGTTTTGCGTACACAATAAATTTAATGATTCCGATTTTTTTTTTTAAATGACAGGTCCATGCTAGAGATGTCAGGTGTGGCCTGTAAAATGTGTAGACATTTTTGGCATTCAGCAACCACATGTAGAAGTTTGCAGTAGCTCGAAGAACAGTTTAATTTGCCATGCCAACAAATGAAGCAAATGGTAGTAACCAGGTGGCATTCCATATTATAACAGACACTGCCAGCCTGAGTCAGGTCATACCCTTAATTAAACTACTGTAAAAGCAGCTAGAGAAGCTGAAGGAGGAGATGAAACAAAGTAACTCTGCTAAGTATGTTGGACTTGTAATCAAGTTATTTATTCACCTTGCCAGGACCAAAGAGTTTGCAACATTTTGCAATTGGATCAGTACATTTGGGCAACCATGTCTAATCCCAAGTTTAAGTGCTATGTAATGTTTTTTTTCAACTGACACAGATCTTAAGAGATGCAAAGAGCTCCTTGCAAGCAAGTTGTCAGCTTAAGTGGAAGTACACAATGTCTCCTGCAAATTCTGCCACCAGAAAAAAATCTGACCTTTTCCAAGAGACCCACTGATGATGATGATGATGCAGATGCAACTCAGCACACCAGAGTGAAACATTATGGCATCTGGTCAGACTTAAAAGAATTGCCCACATATATTGACAACTCTACTGTGACTCAATCTGATACCAAAAACATCAATAGAATGGTGAGGAATTACTTAAATTAGCATCTCACAAAGTCCCTTTGAACACTGGGAGGAAAAAAAGGCAATTTGGAGTGCCTTGTACAAACTAGTTATGCTTTACTTAAGCTGCCCACCCTCCAGTGTGTACTCAGAAAGAGTGATTAGAATTGCTGGTAAATTTGTGAGCATACAGTTTAGAAGGCTACTTCTTAAAAAATTTTGAAAACCTGAGGTTCATCAAAATGAACTACAAATTCTTTGAGGAAGACATTGGCTGCCAATTACATCAAACAGAGGCTTCTGTAATGGTGGATTCCAGTGGGTGTAAGCTAATATTGTGTGAGGAAAAATATATTAACAACATTGATGAGGGTAATGATCAGGATGGTGACATCTTGAACTTTGAGGAAGATTAAAACGATTAGCCTTAAGCCCATTGGTAGCTTGGTTTAACCAAACCAACAAAATATTTTCTAAGCACTTCAGTCACAAAAGTGTCAATCCTTGTCACTGTGTTTGGTTTATTAAACTGTGCATGCACTTTTTAAAATACATAAGAGTTGGTGGGAGTGCCCAAGGACAATTCCCTTGTGCACCACTTTTCATTATGGGCTTTGCTAAGATTGTGTGTTATACATACTGCATACATTACTGTACTTTACTAGGGGTTTTCGATCTGAATCAAAATTATATTACTACAAAGCAAAATTCTGAATGCATGAAAAAAAGGTTACAAATCTCCAGGAGATTAACAACACTATGCTCCTGTACAATGAATGTTAATAGTTATGGTGACAGTATGAATACATGTAAACTATTATTGAAAATAAAGAAGTCTGCAGATTAAGTCAGCCAAACTGAATTTATTGACATACTAATTGAAACCATCTGGTAATGAGACTCTCTTTGAGTTGATTGGGCCTGTGGTTTGATATGATTGGGCCTATGATTAGCTGGTTTAAAGATGTTTGCTATTAACTTATTAATTAATTAATTATCACTTTTTACTTTCTACAATTATCAATTCTATTGGCTTGAGGCCTGTGATTTGATAATATATTTAGATTGTTTTTACTACTGTAGGCTTTTACTTTTAAGCTAGTACTGTAGTTCTTGATTAATGAGAACATTCTATAGGGTTGTATACAGGGGCGTATTTATAATGGGTGCAGGGTGTGCGGGGAAGATGGGCCCCTGGGTCCTGGGGTGCTGTAAAACAACTGGAAAATGGCCATATGTACAGGGAAAATGGCCACAGCAGCCATTTTCCCGTTGACCTGTGCAGACGCTATAGACTCTGGGCACACTCTAGTGCCCAGAGTCTATAACTCCGGCACTGGCCGTGCACAGCTCAGTGCACTGCTGGCCGTTGGGAGGAGAGAGGAGGGGGCCCGTGTCGGAGACTGCACACGGGCCACCTCCTCTCTAGAAATGGCCCTGCTTGTATAGTTTATTAAACTGCAATCCAGTCCTCCACCGCTGTGCCACTATGTTTCATAGATGTGCTATAGTGTTTTAAATTGCTATGTGTCTGTGCCGCTGCTGTCCCTTAGTTTACCTGCCAGTTCGCTGCAGCCTTTAGCCAATTTTGGTGTAAATGGATTCGGTATGAAATATCGATGGACAGGATGCCCTGCTGTCAGTACACTGGCAGCGGCATCCCAACAGTCCAAATCCTAACAGGGGAATGGTAAGTAATGTTCCCCTGTCCTATTTCCCCCCTAACCCTCTTTTCCTGCACCCTTATACTAACCCTCCCTACCATGCACCCTAACCCTCCCGGTAAGTGCCTAAACCCAACCCTCCCCCGTAGAGTTGATCTCTAACCACCCTAGTGGTGCCTGAACCTAACCCCCCTGCCCAGAGCCTAACCCTAACCTCCCATCTCCTGCAGCCTTCCCAGGTGTCCTTACAATCGGGATGCCATCACAGGGGTCCCGGTGTCGGCATCCCAAGTTGGGATTTCGGCACTGGTGTTGTTTCAGTGATCGGAATTCTGGTTCCGGCAGACGGCATCCCAGTTGTCAGGATTGTATCCGGATCCCGTGTAAACATTATTGTGAGCTGTGATGTGTTCAAAATTGACTGGACATGACTAGTATTGATGTTAATAATATTGTAGGAAGAAAAACATGTAAAAATTACATGATATTAGTATTTTTGTATACATTTTTAAAGAAATCCAAAACCAAAACGTTTGAGAGCGGTTTTGACAAAACCAAAACATGTGGGTCTGCGCTCATCTCTAGTTATATACAGAGCAGACAAAATATAGATTAGGGACATGTATTAAAGAAGAAACTAATCCTTGAGATCTAAACAGCAAACAGCTGCAGATAAATTGAAAAGGGGTTGATGGTGCACCATGGAAACTAAATACCTCAGAGTACCTGTTATGTACTGTAAGTAGTTTTGTACATATTATTAATGTAGAAAATGTTTATACATGGTGACAAGTTCACTTGAACTAAATTAGTTTCAACAAATATCTACAAACAATTATTTATCATTTATCTATTAGAGATGTGCGCCGACCACCGTGTTTTGGTTTTGATGTTGGATCTGGATCTCCCCTGGTTTTTGATCTGGATTGGTTTTGCCAGAACCTCAACTCCATGTTTTGTTTTCGGTTTTGGTTTTGGATCTGGATTTTTTCTTAAAAAATCACAAAGACAGCTAAAATCACATAAAATGGGCCTGGTTTTGTTCCTACAGTATTATTAACCTAAATAACATTTATTTCCACTCATTTCCAGTCAATTTTGACCACCTCACAATATTGTCTTCATCCAGTTTAGGCCCAAAATTTGCACCAAGCTAGCTGGCTGACTAAGTTAAGCGGCAGCAGTGGGCGACACAAACATGTGGCAGTTCAACTTCCAACATGGCACATCAGGAAACAAATGTTTTTAATATTCAAGAGAGGCCTGAGGGAGTTGGAGTATGTATGTAGTTGAAGGCAGGGCAGGGACAGGAAGGGTTGATTGGTAGTAAATGTAATTAAATTTTTTGATTCTGAAAAAAAATTATGAGGAAGAAGGGGAGGAGGCATTTACAAAAATATTTGACACATTCACATCAGTCCTTGCCCCAGAAGAATCCTTGAAGGCCATGCCTGTTGCTGCTGCTGCTGGGAGTGGATTTTCTCATCCCAGAAGGGGACCAGCAAGACTTATAGTAGTGCTTTCCACATGAAAAAGAATTTCCCAACCTGTACAGGGACATTAAAAAAACATAGTTAGTGGCCTCAAAGTGCCGCTTAACCAGCACAGATATGTGGACAAGTATAAGATCTATGATTAAGGAAGGGGTAGCCAACCCTGGTCCTCGAGAGCTACCAACAGTGCATGTTTTCCAGGTCTCCACACAGAATCACAAATGTAATAAATAATTAAATATGTTGGTGAGTAATGAATAAACCTGTGAGCTGGAAAATGTGAACTGTTAGTAGCTCTTGAGGACTGAGGTTGGCTATCCCTGATGTAAGGTCTTACGTTGTGTCTTTCTTGAGAATCCTACATCTGCTTCTGCAGCTAGGAGTGGATTTTCATCCCAGAAGGGGACCAGGAAGTGTGCTTTCCAAAAACAATTGACTTAAATAATCCTTTGCAAACCTTCTGTAAAGGCATTTCCCAGCCTGTACAGGGACATTAAAAAAACATAGTTAGTTAGTGGCCTTCAAACTGCCGTTGTTCCCACTGTCCACTTAACCATATCAGCTATGTGAACAAGTGGAACAGAGCATTAAATGCAACATTTCAGATTTAAGGTTTAAGTCTTACATTGTGTCATTCTTGGGAATTCTTGAGCGCCATGCCTGCTTACTGAGAGTGGATTTTCATCCCAGAAGGGATGAAGACATTTTTTTTTCTTCCCAATAGACACAGATCTGAAGAGAAAGAGATACATAACTACAGGCAGGAAAAAGAGGCAATTTGGGGGTATGTTTAGTTTTACTAAAGTTTCTAACAATGAAAAGTGTTCATGTTGCCCATAGCAACCAATCAGATTGTAGTTATCATTTCTCTATTGCATTCTAGAAAATGATAAACAGGATCTGATTGGTTGCTATGGGCAACATGAACACTTTTCATATTTAGAAACTTTAGTAAATAAATATACCCCTTGGAGGCCCTTACACAAAAAAACTGCCTTTGCTTTACTTGAGCTGCCCACCTTCCAGTTACTCAGAAAGTTTTCAGCACATCCGGGAATCTTGTCAGTGATCTGCCTGAGACTACTTCCCCAAAATGTGGAAAAGATGATGTCGATCAAAATGAAATACAAATTCTACGAGAAAGACCTTTATCCTCATTTACGCGCAAACTGTAATGGTGGATTCCAGAGGGGACAAATTAATATTGTGTGAAGATGATGTACACATCACCCCAGATTATACCATCACCCAAGCCTATATTGTCATCCCATCCTGTGTTGTGTATAAATTACAGCTGTGCTCCCTGTTAGATTGGGGATTCATTGTTCGCTTTAGTGGATGTGAGTTCCATTTTAGCCCGTATCATCACCACACCCCCTACACATCTTCTGACCTAGGCTACAGAAGAAGCAACTGCACTCTGGAATACAGCTGCATGTAGTTGCCCCTCTGACTCACTGAAAGTCAGTTAGAGGGGCCATGGGTAGGGAGTAGGGACACTATAATCAGAGAACACAGTTTTAGCTGCTTTATTCCATTTTTTAAACCATATCCTCTATTTTCACCTTTGAAAATGTTTATGCAAATCTCGGCAGAGGCGTTTGTGATGCCATGGCTAACGCGCATACAAACACAGAAAAAAAAAACACATTGATTGATTGAATTAAAACAAATTGGCACTTGGGTGGGAGAGAACCCAAACGAGGCAGCAGTCTCTTGATAAACAAAACAGGCGGCACAGCACCCCTGCGCACCTACGCTGCTGATAAATGTGGCTAATGCGCACACACAAAAAAAAAGTTTTATTTTTTCACTGGTGGTGTGGCTAACATGCACACAAAAAAAAATGTTTTTGTTTTCACACTGGTGGTGTGGCAGGCTAACGCACACACCAAAAAAAATGTTTTTATTTTCACACTGGTGGTATACACAAAAATATTGTCTTTATTTTTTCACTGGTGATGTGGCAGGCTAACATGCACACACCAAAAAATTGCTTTTATTTTGACACTGGTGGTGGGGCAGGCTAACACGCATACACTAAAAAATAGTTTTTATTTTCACACTGGTGGTGTGGCTAATACGCAATTACGCACACCCAAAAATTGTTTTTATTTTCTCGCTGGTGGTGTGGCTAACACGCACACACAAAATAATTGTTTTTATTTATTTTACACTGGGGGTGAAGAAGAGCAGCCCTGATGGACAGAGCACCCCCTGGACAACACAGCAGAACAGCCAGCCAGAGCCTATGGACAACAGCCAGCTCCTATGGACTACAGCCAGCCAGCCCTTATGGACAGGACAACAGCCAGCAACAGCCAGCCAGCCCCTATGGATAACAGCAGCCAGCCCCTATGGACAGGACAACCCCAAAACAGCCAGTCCCTATGGACAACAGCCAGCCAGCCCCTATGGACTACAGCCAGCCAGCCCCTATGAACAGGACAACAGCCAGGAATAACTAGCTAGCCAGCCCCTATGGATAACAGCCAGCTAGCCCATATGGACAGGACAACAGCCAGCAATAACTAGCCAGCCAGTCCCTATGGATAACAGCCAGCCAGCCAGCCCCTATGGACATGACAACCTCAATTATGCAGCACAGCTCCCAACACAACCTAGTAGTAGTCAGTCACAATACACAACAGCAGCGCAGCACAGCTCCCAGCTCCCTCCCTCTTCACTCTCCACAGCTGGAATAAAAAATGGCGGTGATCACAGGACCTTTATAGAATCCACACCCGTGAGAATCCTACAGCAGGATGATGACATTTTGCCTCGTTTTCAGATCCGAGTCAGGCGGGAAAACCCGAGCCGACTCAGATCTGACTCGGATCCCCTAAGTTTGGGTGGGTTTGGATCTCTGAAATCCGAACCCGCTCATCTCTATTCTCTACACACATTTAAAATATAGGTCAAAGTGTTTTATTACACATGAATCAAAGATGCTGTATAATTAATTTGCACAAGATTATTTTGATTTTATTACAAAGTTTGCTTGTTCATTCATTACATTATGTAACTTATTAAATGTTTAATTGCTGAATATACATTGGTCAGCAATAACATTAAAACAACCTACTTAATATTGGCTGATTCAATCAATTTATAAGCGCATTACATGTGCGTGTAAGTGAAAGGTTAAACTAGACAAGAAAGGGCAGGCAAAACAATTCCCTGCACATAGGCCAGTAAAGAGTCTTGCATCCTATATAATAATAGCAATTGCAGAAAACTCATTACATATATTTTCAAACATATGGTTAAGCCACACTAAGGCATCTCTGCTTTTTGGTGGTCCTAACCCTACATGAAAATAGTATTGTCACAAATCGTGGATAGGTAATGGATGTTGGTACGTACTCGGGATTGGCGAAGACCCAGAACACCAGGGACTCCTGCAAGGAGGTATGGACATGGTTGCACCCGACATGCAGGTCACGGCCCTCTGCCCAGATTCCCTCATACAGGTGTTGGTGTGCTCGGGAGTGCTAGTGAAAGTACATAATCAGATGTATGAGGCATAGTCGACAAGCCGGATCAGAACCAAATGGACAGCAAAGTGCCAGGGAGAAGGCAAAATCAGGTCACACGGAAGCCAAAGTTGAACCAGGAATCACCAAACGGAGTACCAGGGGACCAGATGGAAACATTTCACAAGGAATAGCTGAGGTCAGGAACAGGTAGACAATAGCACAAGATCAAGGTACGCTGGAGCAAGCTAGGAATCTATATTCTGGCACTGGAGTGCTCCCAAGAACTTCCTCATATAAGTCAAGGTTCAATTCTAGTGCCAATCAGATTTCCCCTATTACTGTGTCCTTTAAATCTTAAACAGAGCGGTGCAGGCACCCTTATGGGAGCCAAGGCCGCCTGTATGCAGTAGTCAACGGAGAAGCGGAGGAAAAGCTGCTAACAATGGGCACCAGGGACTTCCTGCCTGCTGTCCTTTCCCAGCTGAAAACCCAGCGCCGCCAGACCTGGTAAATGACCACCAGGCTTGGCTGCGCTGTGACAAGTATCCACTCTGGGTCATACTGTACATCTATTCATTTTGTTATGCTACATGATATTTCTTAATTGAGTGCTAACTCTGCTAATTGTCGAGGTATGGACTCCACAAGACCTTTGAAGATGTCTTGTGGTATCTGGCCCCAAGTTGTTAGCAGCAGATCCTTTGTCTTTTAACTTACAAGATGCATGGTACAACTTGTTTTTCCAGTACATCCCACAGATGCTCGATCAGATTGAGATCTGAGGAACTCTGAGGTCAAGTCAACATCTTGAACTCTTTGTCATGTCCCTCAAACCATTCCTGAACATTTAGAAAACTAAGCAGAAGGTAGGCGGAACATATCCGAAATATAAAGAAAAAAGTCAAAACCCACGACGTATCAAATCACTTAGCTTCAGTACATAATGATGATCCTCTCTTTTCTAAAATGTATGGGCATACAAATAGTACAAAAACATTGGCAAGGGGGTGACTACACAGCCCATATATCCAAAGAAGAAGCCAAATGGATACATCGCTTAAAAACCATGCACCCCCGAGGTCTTAATATAGATTTCGATCTGGGTTTCTTTATTTAAGTGTATTAAAAAAATTGTGTTATTTCATGTAAATAGTCTTTTCACTACTCTATTGACTTTTATATCCACCATAAGGGCACAACCGTATCCCTTTATATATTTATTTTTATTTGACTTATTATTTTTTACCAATGCATCATTTTTTATTAATATATTATTAATGTAATTTTTTTTACAGTGTCATTTTAATTTAATATTTTAATATATTACAGTGTTATTTCAACATGTTATTAATATTTTTCACTATCCACATCAGCCCTATATATAATGTTTACATACCATTATCCTTCTAAGAATTTTAAATGAAAATCCATTATCCGTCTAGCAATTTTAAACAAAAGGCCATACGTTCAGTCCATACCTTTATAAACATTATATAAAGAATTCTGAATATCAATAGTAACAACAATTATATGGGACGAATATTACTAAATAATATCCAAAGTTTTTTTTCCTATGGATATAATGATGTGGAATATGATTCAAAATGTAGAGAATTGTTATGTTTTTGTTTTTTCTCTTTTCTTTTTCTTGTTTCTTTTCTTTCACTGTAAAAACAGTAGTACAGGTTTTTGACTGAAATCTCTATAGTATTTTTCTTTGTATATGCTTTTACCTGCATACATAAAATGTAGCTACATCAAATGCATTAATAAAAAAGAATAAACTTTATCAAAAACCTGAAAACGTATCAAGTTGTAAGATACAACTAGCCACTTAATATCCAAGATTGCATGCAGCTGCTTTGAATTATTAGGTATGGCAGCAGGAAGGGTCTAACCAATTAGAATGCCGATTCCTATCATGAATGAGGATTTAAACAAGCGCAGGAACACACTCCTACATTCTCTGACGAAGCCTATGGGTGAAACGAGTTAAAACGCAAGAGTGACGGACGTGGCCGAATAGGGGGGTAATCCTGACATAATCGGGAATCCCCCCATCACATGAGCTCTCATTACCACATGGCAAGTCAAGCCGAGAGCACCTCGTGGAGGATCTGGACCAGGCTACTGGGCGGTATCCACTTAGCAATATACAAACGAGAGCACAATTGCGATATTGCAATCGTGCTGTTGTTTGTATAGCTAGTGATGTGCCTAGACTGAACGTTCACTCATTCAGTCCCGGCACATCCCTCACCCCACACATGCAGAACCTGACGAGATTGTCAGGTTGACCTGTATATACGGGCGATGTCGGATGTCGGAAGTGACCCGTGGGCACGCGCATCGCGGGTCGCTTCCGTCCAAAACATGCCCGATGCATGCGTGATTTGCAATCACTTGTTTAAATTGCTAAGTGGATACCCCCCATACTACTGGGAAACCTGTCCGGCAGAGAGGAGAGACAAACTGTACAAGCCCTTGGTGAGATCGGGACAGGAGACGAAGATACCTTTACCGGTAAGAGTAAGAAGAGCAGGATGCCGCTCAAAGCTGTCATTACCAAATATAGAAGGAAAGCTGCATGATAACAGCATTTGCCATTTGTTCTTTTTTCTTTACTCTACGTGCTATCTTGTGACTGTACTATCCTATAGCGCGGCTCACAAAAGGTCATTTCATTCTACCAATTTCAGGATAAAGTATATGGACATCCGCAAATGATATACATCACCCGCACTTTATAGACTACGTGTTTTTATGCTTCTTATGATTTATAATCTTTTAATGTATTGTTGTATAGCGTTTTTTATTGGGTGACATGAGCATGTCATGTTTAAATACCACTGTCGTATGGCATAACTAATACCGATTTTGCATATATATGAATTACTTTTAATTAATTAAACTCAGTTTATTATAATATATGCTCAGCGCCTTTGTCTCACTTATATTGTGCATAGTTTGTTTTAAAGGAGTGTCTCCTGGTTTCAAGTGAGATAGGCAGCAGAGCATTTGTGGAGGTAGTAAAAAATAATTGGGGAGCGCAGTCAGAATTTATTCCATCTACTTCCTTTGCTCCAGGGTCTAGGTCTGGCACTCACTTGCCCATTGTAAGTGCTTTTGATGGTGGACAGGAATCAGCATGGGCACTCTGACCGGACTGTAACTATGCAGCTCCATATGCAGCAAGCTATGATGTACTGTGTGTTCTGAAACTTTTCTATCACAACCAGCATTAACTGTTATATCAAGCTGTGCTACGGTACCACTTCTGTGGGATCGGACCAGTCGGGCTAACCTTCACTCTCCAGGTGCATCAATGAGCCTTGGATGCCCATGAAATGTCACCGGTTCACTCATTGTCCTTACTCTGACCAATTTTGGTAGGTACTAACTACTGAATACTGGAAACACCCCACAAGACCTGCCGTTTTGGAGATGCTCTGACCCAGATGTCTAGTCATCACAATTTGGCTCTTGTCAAAGTTGCTCAGATCCTTATGCTTGCCCATTTTTCCTGCTTCCAACTTCAAGAACTGAATGTTCACTTGCTGTCTAATATATACCCACCCCTTGGCAGGTGCCATTGTAAGTAGATAATCAATGTTATTCACTTTAACTTCACAAGTCAATAGTTTTAATATTATGGCTGATTGGTGTATACTGTACTGACTATCTTATTTGTTTTATATTGAATCAGGCATTATTTAATTCTGAGCACCCCGTTACCATTCCCAAATGCTGACAACCTGTCAATCACTATATTCCTGTGTGTGTCTGTAATCGCAATGCAATAACAGCACATTCACATTGCGGCTTAAATGTATGCGCAATGGCAAACAGTCACTCGATCTGCATAAGGAATTGCCATTGACTTCATCTCTGAATCAAACCCAAAGTCTGTTGGGCCAGCTGAACAAGTGATTCTTCAGTGCCTATGTGCATGCATGACCTGGCTTTGACAGTTCACACGTGTGCAGTATTGCAGGAGGTCCGGACTTGCTCTTCCAGTATGACTTTTACAAAAGAAAAAATAAATAAATGAAAATTAAGTAGTCATCGAAAAATAAAATGATGAACAAAAAAAATTATGTATTTGAATTATTCTTTTGAGATGATGAAAGATATAAGACAGTGGCAGTACAAGTACTTGCACCACCACTGTCTATGGTCAATGAGGAAGCCTATGCCATATACTGTAGTCTCACTGCTAGCTTTCACCAGCAAGAAGAGCTTGGTAAATAGGGAGAAGTTATATCTATCACCAGTGGGATCTTACCCAAAAATAAATAAGGCCTACAAACATTTTATCATGTTGTGGCTTAAATTATTTTCTGCAAAAAAGCTAAATAAATTTGAGAAAGCAGCAAGCATAGGCCAGATTTGAAGGGTTCTGCACGTAAACTTTACTGTATACTGTAATTGCCGGCAAACAAGCTGTCACTTTCTTTATACTGGTATTTTTCCACAGTAATTTATATTAAAGGCAGACAGTACATAGACCAGTTTGGACCAGTTCATAGCTTAACCTTGGCAGAGTCTAACAAAGGCACTATTATCTTTCATATTGGATCAACTTGTAGCTTGTTTTGTGACTGTTTAATAACACATATGCTGATAACATGCTGGTGCTAACTGCCTTTCAAATAAGTTGCATACAGTAATTGTGTCCAGAGATGAGTTTCTGATATAAAAACTTTGAGCAACTTCATAAGGAACTACATTTTAAATAGAGATGTGCAAAATAACCTTGTGTTTTGGTTCTAAATAATTGTTATGTTTTAGCAAAACCACCCTCGAGTGTTTTGGTTTTGGATTTCTTTAAAAGTTGATAAAAATAGCTAAAATCATTAGACATGTGCAGTTGGGTTCGCCAGAAATCTGAATCCACTCGAATTTCATGAATCCTGACATATCCGAGTCGCGGGTTCTAATCTCCTGAGATCCTGATAAATCCGAGTCGTGGTTCTGATCTTCCAGCAGTTTGGAATTTGAATTTTAAATCCGAATTTTGGATTGCAAAATTTGCATGATTTTAGCTGTTTTTAAAAACTTTTTATCATTAAAAATCGAGAACTAAAACACTTGAGAGTGGTTTTGCAAAACCAAAACCAAAACATGAAGATGAATCCAGATCAAAAACCAAAATCAAAACACGGGGGTCAGCACACATCTGCCAGGTTATAGACTACCCAGATACCCTCCCACCAACACATACACAACTCATCTGGGTGGCCAGATTAGTCCAGGTAAGTAGTGCATGTCCCAGAGGGAGAGGGGAACGGGGTAGTCCATGACCCAGGCGAAAGGAAAGTGCTGGCATCTGTGCACACCTATGTTCGCATTGCTTTAGTGCAATTACGTAACAGGTGTTCCTCCAGCACTGGGAAGTGCAGCACTGCCCGGTGCATCCTCAGGATGCTCTTAGTGGCTGTACAGATGGCAGGGTGCATGGCATGCTCGGAGAGTCCAAAGGATGCTCCAGGTGGCACTGCTGCAGTGATACTGGCTATAGGGTGCCATTCCAGGCATCCTGCTTGCCTGAAGCAAGGGCCATTGGGCAGCGATGGTGCTGCCCACAGAGCCCTCTTTTCTGTGTGACAGCCCTAGTCATGGCTCTGCTTTAGTGTGGCGAAACACAATGCCAAGTGTGCCACGTAGAAATGTCCCTGGCAGCCAATGACAGCTGGGTCCTGCGCAGAGACCAGCCAATTAGCAGAGCAAGGGCTCCTTCCTACTCCATTGACCTAATACACTAAGAATCTGGGATGGAGGGAGTGTCTACTCACTGCATTAGCCACAGTGTGACATCTGCCAGCGGCCATCTCCAGGGCCATTAAGAGCTGGCCCAGGCCCCATTAATGACAAGGGTGGGGTCATGGCCTAATTGTGGAAGGCATGGTCACTTCCCCTTAGGAAAAAAAAAAAGTCCAGGGAGGGGCGTGATCAGTGTGTTCGCTTCCTCCCACAGGCAGAGAAGAGGAGACTATGGCAGCAGTCTCCCTGTTCCCACTACAGCCCAGCACACAGCAATGTGTGCTGGGCTGTTGACAGGTAAGAGGGAGGGGAAGGCAGAGGCAGACCCGGACCCTGTTGGGCCCCTCCAACAATCCCTGGCCCAAGTAATTAGTACTCACCCCCCCCTTCTTGCGTGCCCCTAGCCATCTGTACCTGGCTTCCATCAGGAACTACACTGAGAAGGCAGAGGAGCCACAACAGCAGCAAACTTATAGGGGGTAAATAAAAGAATGGGGGGGAAGTTATATTAAAAAAAACAGCTCTGGGAGTGTGGGCTCTGAGTTAGAATGGTGGTGTGGGGGGTAAGGGGTGTTTAGAAAACACTGGGAGTGTGGGATTTGTCTGGGATGGGGGGTAAGGTATGCTTTTGGTGTGGTTGCGCATGTCCATACCATATAATGTGTGTGTGTGTGTGTGTATATATATATATATATATATATATATATATAGGTATCCATTTCTGCCTTGATCTAGGCTATCATCAGGGGCTTTTGGTACGGTGGTGATAAATCTGTTGTTAAGCTATCCACAGAAAACTCCATTTTGTAACAGGATGGTGTGTCTTTAAGAAGAAGTTATTCATAAGCTTTAATAACTGAAAACTCTTGAGCAGGATTTTCTTACTAATCTTCAAGGCCAAGTCTTGAAATATGCAGCTGGTCAGCAGTATAGCCAAATAGATAGGAGTAGACAATGTAACCTTGCCTCCCATGTATGTGTGCTCACCTCCCTTATCACTCCCTCATGTATAAAATAATAATGTAATGTGAATATTCTGATATGTTGCAATTGTATAAACGCTGTGCTTTATATTATTGTCTACATGCAAATATAGCCAGAGAGAATCTTGAAGCCAAGTCTGGTGGTGGTGATTCTGTCTCCTGAGATCTCAGTAATGCAAGGGTCTGACATACACTAATGAGCTTGGGCTGATGATTAATTACAATAGATTGGTTTTGATCTATCCCTTGGAGGTCCTTTCACCGAGATTTCCTGCACTGATCCATGGACGGACATGTCAGGACTGACCAGAACAGTGGATTCTAACTTTCATCCTGGGATCAGTAGTTTTCTACTTAACTTGGTCTGTACTTTTTTGGGAAACTCCCGTGTCTGTCTGGGGATTCAGGTATGGAAATCTGTGTATCTCAGATTCTTGTTTTTGTTTTTATTTTGGGTTTTGATTTCTGAAATGACATATCCAATGAATCTTTAAAAATGTATACAGATTATAATCCTTATAGATTTGAATATGAACAAATATGTTATTGTGTTTAACAGTCTGATAATTTGTTTCCCTGATTAGCATAAGTATTGTCCCTTGATACATCTTGTGATCTTTATACTTCCAGAGGGAATAGACATAGAAATGTGAACATCCTCAATTAAATTGTGAATAGTGCTAAATTGTTTATTATATCTTTTTAATATAAAGATAAGTGCATGTAAAAATTGCAAAAGGTAGATTTCAGAAATATGTTAAAATATTTCAGTTTAATCCTACGTGTTTGGGGACGCCCATACAATGTAATGGTTGAATTTTTCAAAAATAAAATTAAGTAATTGTTTTTGCATTAGATGTTTAAGTTTTGCTATTGAGTTTTGCTATAGTGTGTTGGAGATCTGACAATCTTCCTTTAAGAAATTCTGAAGGGAGGGGGAGTGAGTGTTCAGAATTTAACATTTCAGACAGCAGTTTGTACAGAAAATAGTGAGTTTACAATGCAAAGAACCTTCAGACTGAGATCAAGAAATGTATTCAAACTACAGAAAATGTGTTTGACCAGAGAAGTGATTGTATGAAGAAAATGTCTGATGATTTGCCAAAAACTGAGCAAAATGTTAAAATCCATAAATGAGAATTAATGAGCTTAAGAAGTAGTTAATGTAGAAGATACATAAATTAAGGTGTATATTCAATGACATTTAAATATGATGTTAATGATATATTCAAATATTTGAAAGTATGACATACTGTAATTGTTCACAAAAGGCTCAGTGAAAAATCTCCGTGTATGCTGAGTTTTGTCATCCACAGGCCAGCGAGCAAATCACAATTATTTTTATTTTAATATGAGCCTTTGTTTTGTTGCAAAAAGTGTTTTTTTTTTTTTATTGACCTTTGTTTTAGTGATACTACATAAATATGTAGGAGTGTTGTATGGTTATGGTATAACGTGGACAGTGTAAGTAATGCTGTCCACCTTTACCTTAATCCTGTACAAGGACTTATAAGGTTATTGCTACTTACATATATGTTACCCACAGTGAGTAAGTTGGATTGTAACATAGAAGTGTTTACAACAAGTGTTGAAATGTAACAATTATTGAGAAGGGAACATTAATAACAAACAATCATAGGAAGATACTGTAGCCCTCAGAATTATCTACCTTTCAATATGACCAGTCATAGGGTCCCGCAATATATTGTACCCATCTGGGGCTGCTAAAAATGTTATTCAGATCAAATTAATCTCACCAGAATGTTTAACCCCCTCTGTAGTCCTGGCCACTGGTCTGGATGGTCAAATACAGTATTTACAAAAGACAAATCCATTGCAGATTACTGTAAATAATGGTGTAATAGTCTCAGCTGACTACCTACCCTAATCTTTTACAGGCATATCTATTGTCAGCATTAAATGCTACAATAACATACAAAGATGGGGAAGTGACTAGCTCATTAATGTTGTCAACACTGAAAGTCTTTACTGAAATTAGATGTTTGCTAATGTACCTGATATGTACAGGCACAAGGTGAAATAGATATAAGGCTACTACCCATTTAAAGTAAACTTAAAGCTAACATTTGTGGCAAGTTAAACAATACCCTTTCAGATCTGATCAAGTAACCAAATAGGTAGAAGGTTACATGAAAGTAGGGGTATTTAGGGAATGCCATTCCAGTTGAAACTTGCCTTTGTTCTTTATTAAACAGAACACCCCAAATGCAGATGGATCGCCATCCTTTAAGATAATTTATGATTTAAGAGAGATTAATAGAAGGTTACAGGTTTAATACACTAACGATACCTAATCTGCACACCTTGTTGAATGGCATACCACCCACCTCATAGTGTTTTACTGTCTTTGGTGTCTAACAAAAGAAGCAGTATGTTTAGTCTAAACTGCTACAAGGGTGTGCTGCAAGTCTTAATGAAAAAAAATAATTTGGCTGTTTACCAGTGCAATCATAATCGTTATATGATATGTGTACAATTCAGTGTTGATTCAGAGCAAAATTGTTTGCATGAAATAATAGTATTACTGAGTAATCTGCACAAGCAAAACAAAATTATAAAGTATTTAAAGATAAATTGCAATCCATACAGACAAAAAGTTGATTTTTTTTTAAGACATCATATATCAGTATAATTCAGAAAGCATATGTCCAAACAGCTTAAAGCCTTTTTGAGCTGATTTGCATATTATAAGGAATGAATAATTTATGTAAATAAATTGTAACTTTTGTATAATGCAAATAAGGGATTGATACAACAGAATTGCATTACATTAACATATGAATAAATTGAAGTTTATTATGTTGTAAAACAAGTTATTATTGGTTTTACCTGATTATAGTAAGCCATTTATACTGTTTAGTCATGAGACTAACTCACATGCTTAGGGGGTCATTGAACAATCACATGGAAACTATTGTCACCTAGACACTGTTAAGGGGTGTCCTAACACTATGTCAGCACTTAACGCTTATAGTATCACATGAAGCTATAAAATCTAAAGCTTAAAGAAAGCATTTATCTGTTGTTAAGGTTACGAAATACTAAGTAGCTTTGTTGTACAAGTAATGTCACTCTTAAACGTACAATGTTGAAACCCTGCGTTATCATTACTTTCGCAGGTTTCAAAAGATGGGAGACTATAGTGATAATATACAAGTAAATAGTGACAGTGTCAAGGAGGACACTGAAAATATACAAACTTTTTATTTTCCTGATCATGATCGTATTGAACTAATGAAGCAGGATTCATTGTCCTTATTTAACTTTTCAAATGTTTCTTTTGAAGATGGAGTTCCATACACAAGATATGTTGGCTACGTCAGAGCACTGTCTACTGCATTCCAGTTATCTCAAAGGCTTGTAGTGATAAAAATGAGAGTACACTTGAGAGGCTACATCTGAAGCTAAGACAATAGACTGGTAGACCAGACCGCACATGTTGCTGCCATAAGTCACTGCTCCCAAGGGCAACCCACTTATGTGGTAGATCCCGCCCCCA
This sequence comes from Taudactylus pleione, assembly GCA_031769625.1. Lineage (NCBI taxonomy): Eukaryota > Metazoa > Chordata > Amphibia > Anura > Myobatrachidae > Taudactylus > Taudactylus pleione. Next base: position 30,156,236 of record JAUIMM010000085.1, read on the forward strand.
AGATTGACTTAAGTACCCTCACAAAGCTACAGGTACAAACTCCAGAGGCTGAGAAAAGCAAAGCTAGGAGCTAAAGATAAATGGTGAGTGGGGGGAAGGTCAACGTTTAGGTCTACCAAAAACACTTTACCCAGTCATAGCCCAAATAATATATGGTGAGGTACACTTGGGGAAGGATACAATGGTGGCTATCACCAACTGTATTTGGATAGCTGTGAGTTTTGCACAGACAGCACAGGCCTTTATAACAGGATGCCTAATATGTGCATTGGACAATCTGGGTAAAACTGTCCCAACCCCTTTGATAAGTACTCCCCAGACTCTGTGTTCTTTACAAAGTATACAAATTGATTTTATACCACTGCCCAAATGTTCCGAATGTGATGTCCTCTTGTACAAGCCTCGTCATTCACTAGCCCAAGGGTAGGCGTGTTGGAGGGCAGATGCAAAGACAATGGCCAAGGTAATTAAGATAATTAAGAAAATTATTTTCTCCAGGGTGTTAAGAAAATCATGATTAAGGTTAACTGCAGAGATGGTGTACTATGTATCAATCTTACAGAAACAATTAACTAAAATACATCATTAGGTGTTTTCTTCTATTCCAGTCCTTTTATCTTGATACAGGAACCGCCTGTTTACAACCAGGAAATTGGATGATAATTTGGAAATATACCAGGAAGTCTATTGAGCCCAGATTTGAAAGTTTATTCCAAATCCTGATGAGTACATTTATTTCAGTGAAAATTCATGAGACGGACACCTGACTATATGTCTCCGATTGCAAAGTCTTCTTCCAAGCGGAGTTGAAGTAATTTGATATTGTGAATAGATACATGTTCCTAGGCCCCAAGCCTGACAAAAGCTTGTGGAAATGTATATTTTGCTTTTGTTATAAATTTAATTTTAGAATTAAAACTTTGAGTTGTTATCACAAGTATCAAGCTGAGTAACTGCATATATAGTTTTATATGAAGAATCAGTAAGAATATCTAAACTCAGTGTATAGTATGATCACAATATAGAAGCTTTAGCCCAATTGTTTAATTATGTTACAAATGAAATATTTGATGTACTTAAGATGATCTTTAATGAACTGCAATTTCAAGTAAAGGTTATGGGACAGTTTAGACTGATCCTTGAGTACCTTACAGCTGCTTGATACGATATGTCTTATAGTGAGACTAACCTGCTGTACTGTATATAGCTGATAACTTTTCTGCCCTGATAGATGGACACGTGAAGAACATCAAGGAACTGAAAGACAAGTCTAGGAAAACACATGGTAATCCAGAGTATGATCTTGATGATAATTAATGGTTTTCCTAATTAAATCCAGCTAAATGGTCTAATGAATTTAGTAGATGGATATCAGGAATTCTTTCACTTATTGATAAGGTTTAGTTTTGTTTGTAATCATTTAGATTATTATAAAATTTGCTATTTTTCTGGTTAAGAAATTACTTACTCTTGACTGTTGTTTCTCCAAGAAAAATACACTAAAGGCCTTGATGATGACTCAAGTCTATGATAACATCTGTGCCTAAAACAACATTCCAAGTTGTATCATTTGTGGAACCAGCCTCATTGAGGATGACAAGCAAACATGTGGACAATGCAAGACTATCATCATTTCCCTGAATATTCATGACAAGATGGATAAGATAAAAGACAATTAGAGACGGAGGACCGTGGACTTGCTTTATGGGGAATGGATCAATGCGTATTCCTATGTAGAGGTTCCTGTAGATGGAACTTATATAAAAATGTACCTATACTTAGTATAGCAAGATCGTGTTCCTCTTAGGTAGATAGTATAGAGTAAAGTTATGAATAAAAGATGGTAAAATTATAAATCTGTTGTTAAGCTATACACATAAGACTCCATTTTGTAACAGGGTGGTGTGTCTTTAAGAAGAAGTTATTCATAAGCTTTAATAACTGAAAACTGTTGAGCAGGATTTTCTTACCAACCCTGAAAGCCAAGTCTTGAAATATGCAGCTGGTAAGCAGTATAGCCAAATAGATAGGAGTAGACAATGTAACCTTGCCTCTCATGTATGTGTGCTCACCTCCCTTATCCCCCAACAGTTCACTCCCTCATGTATAAGATAATAATGTAATGTGAATATTCTGATATGTTGCAATTGTATGAACGCTGTGCTTTATATTATTGTCTACACGCAAATATAACCAGAGAGAGAATCTTGAAGCCAAGTCTGGTGGTGGTGAGTCTGTCTCCTGAGATCTCAGTAATGCAAGGGTCTGGCATACACTAATGAGTTTGGGCTGGTGATTAATTACAATAGATTGGTTTTGATCTATCAGTGGGATGGTGGGTGGGGTAAGGCATGTTTTAGGTGCGGTTGTACGTGTACATTTTATATAATATGTGTCCAATTGATGTGTGTGTTCATATATTTATACTTGTGGGTGTATATATACATATACTGTGTATATATATATATTTATTTTTATATATATTTATATATTTATTTATTTTTATAAAAAGTTGGCCGCACTCACCCGACTTGTACGAAGCAATAGTGTTTACTCACAGCGTGTCAACATGTCCACAGGGTACATGTGCAGGGTCAATGTTTCGGTCCATAGCAAGACCTTTCTCAAGACCAATGCTCAGCAGTCAAAGTCACAAAAATGTTTATATAATATTATTGGGATACCAGTGGAAGTTGGGATATCTCTGGTTTGTTACACCCCAGCAATGGGTGGATATTTGGATTACTGAGAGTGCGGCTCTTTCCACACATATATATAGTATACATACACACGTACTGTATACACATAGTTTGTGAAATATGTCACATTTCCCTAAATAAGTATATACATACAGTACTTGTCAAAAGTCTGAGCACACCAGTATATTTTAAGGGATTTTCAATTTAACTGCACAGTAATGAAATAAGACCTGTTTTATTGGCTTTGTTTACAAAATAAACAACTGTTTGAACAATAAGGAAACAAAAGAAAATACTTGTTTTACTTTTAGTCAAGTTTATTTAGGTAGTTTTAGGTAATCTGCTTTTATTGAAGTGACGATCCTTAGCTTTGATAAGCGCTTTGCATATCCTTGGCATCCTATTTACAAATTTGTCCAGCTTTTGGCAATCCAGTCGACTCCAGCAGCTTTGAAGAGCCTCCCAGAGGCCCTCAGTGTTGGTAGGCACCTGTTTTCGGACTACCTTGTCTAGTTCTTCCCATAAAAGTTCGATGGGTGAAACATCTGGTGATTGAGGTGGCCATTCCATTTTTGCTACGACTTGAGCGTCTTGTTTCTTTTGCAAATAATTTGTACACAACTTGGATGTATGTTTTGGATCGTTATCTTGTTGGAAAACGAAGTTCTGACCCACAAGTCCCCTTCTAGAGGGAATCGCAGGACGCACTAATATGTTGTGGTACACCTTTTGATCCATTATTCCATCGATTCTAACTAAGTCACCAATTTGTTTGCCCACGAAACATCCCCAAACCATCACATTGCCTCCTCCATGCTTAACTGTTGGCGCTACACAGTCTGGGAGAAAGCGCTCATCTGCACGACGACGCCAAAAAGTTCAAATTTCAATTCGGGTCAGACCCTCTTCCACTGTTCCTCAGTCCAATCCTTATGCTTCTTAGCCCATGCATACCTTTTTACTACGTTTGTAGCACATAGAAGTGGTTTTCTTTACAGCAACCCTACCACTAAGGCCATATTCCCGCAAGTGCCTGGCCACCGTCTCCTATCGGACACAGGCTGGGAACGACTTTTTCGCAACTCCCTTTCTATTTCCGGAGCAGTCAAACGTCTGTTACACTTGCTAGTAGTCACAATGAAGTTGTCCTCACAAACAGTTGTTTTTGGGCGACCAGTTCGTTTTCTTGTAACATTTTGACCGGATTTTGACTTTTGGTTAATAGCCCGACACACGGCCCCAACGGATACCTTCAACCGTTTGTGGATTTGCCGCAAAGAATAACCTTCTTCCTTCAAAACAATTATTTGAGCACGTGTTTCCACACTTAACTCACAGTTCTTTTTGCCCATTTTTGACAAACTGGAGCTTAAACAAGCTTCTTTGCGATTTCAGGGGGTGTGCTCAGACTTTTGACAAGTACTGTATGTGACCACCCAGTGTGCAAGATTGTTGGGGGAGTGCATCCTCCTAAATTGTATTCCGGACTATTATATATTCACAACTGTAAAACAAAATTTGTCACAAGACATTTAACCAGGGAGCAATTGACGACAGTTGATTGGTATTCTGCATAATGTGATAAAGTGCCTTATTCCTTCCCAATAGACTGCATAACTCGACCCAGCTTCCTTTCTGATGACATCCTCATCCTCATCCTCGGCGTGATCCACTTCCTGGTCTTGCTGTACATTTCAGACTCAGAAGATGCAGTTGAGAGGTAGTACAATTTCACTGAGGAATGTTCTAGATGTGTGTCTTGTTTTTAGAAGTAGGTAGTGATGACTTAGTTATAGCGTCAGGTATTGGTGGTGAGTGAGAGATTTTTCATTTCCAGTAGGTGAGGCATGGTGTCAGGGAGTGATGGTGGGCAAGTGACAGAAAGTGGTGGTGATTGAGGGATATTTCTGTGTTTGAGGGATGGTTTCATGTAGTGATGGTGAATGAGGGGAATTTCAGTCACTGTGGTGTAGTGTCAGGGTGTTGCAGAGAGTGGGGGCTATTTCTGCCTCACCTCAGCCTCCAGGTAAGATTTTGTAGTGTCACAACTGTTCTGCAGAACTGATTAGCAGTGATACAATATTTTCACTTATTCATTACTTCTCTGCTAAGCCTGCAGTAGCAAAACTATTATTCGCCCATTTCTTCTTTTCCCAAAACTGCAAACCTTTGTCCGGATAAAAAATCACACAAGTTTATATATGCAAATCTTCAATCTATTCAAATCATCCTAACAGCATATACTGTGGCATCTACTAAAATTAAATCCCGTTTTTGAGATCTCCTTCAAAAGGAACTTTGTACCAGGCTCGTATTTATAACACATTTTTAGGAAAGATAAAATATAGAAAACATGAGTTGCACACAGTGGCGTAACTAGGGTATTTGGAGCCCAGGGCCCCTCCCCCCGATGTGCTTGCGCCAAAGGCGCGCGTGGCAAAAAATGGGCGTGGTCACTTAAAAATGGGGCGTGTCAACATGACACACCCCTTTATTTTCACACTGAACATTCCTATCCATATGCACCTTAACCCCAGTAGTAACCCTTATACAGTACCCCCAGTATGCAGTTGTGGTCCCTCTTATGCAGGCCCATAGTAGTGCCCCTTATACAGTATCCCCAGTAGTGGTCCCCCTTATACAGCTCCCAATTAGTTCCCCTTACTCAGTACCCCCAGTAGTGGCCCCCCAAATGCAGTGCCCCATGTAGTGTTCCCCCTTATGCAGTGCCCCCAGTAGCAGTCCCCACAATGCAGTGCGCCCAGTAGCAGTATCCCCTTATGCAGTGCCCTTTATATGGTTCCCCCAGTAGTAGTCCCCCCCCTATGCAGTGCCCTTTATATAGTGCCCCCAGCAGTAGTCCCCCCCATGCAGTTTTCCCAGCAGTGGTCCCCTTATGCAGGCACCCAGTAGTGATCCCCCCCTATCCAGTGCCCCCTGTAGTGGCCCTTCCTATTATTGCCCCCAGTAGTGGTCCCCCGAGTGCAGTGCCTCTAGTAGTAGGCCCCTTTTATAATGCCCCCAGTGGTAGTTCCCCCCCAAGTAGTAGTCCCCAGTAGAGGTTCCCCCTCCCGATTAAGTGCCCCCAGTAGTAGCCCCCCCAGTAGAGGTCCTCTCAATAATGGTGCCCCCCGTAGTAGCCACCCCTCCCCCGTTGTGCCCCCACCCCCAGTAGAGGACCCCCCAGTAGTAGCCACCTCCCTCCCCCGTTGTGCAGATAGGTTAAAAAAAATATATATATATATATAAAAATATACTTACCTGAATCCACGCTGCTGCTGCTGCTGCTCCGGTCCGCAACGCCGCTCCCGCCGCCGCCGCTCGCCAGTCCTACTGGGCTGGCATGCTCAGCATTATGGGACAGACGTCATGACGTCATGACGTCTGTCCCATTACCCACTGCAGGAGCCGGACGGAAGTCCGGCTCTTGCAGTGGGTGCTGCAGCAGTCAATGAGAGTCTATCTGACTCTCATTGGCTGCTGTTCAACACACGCATCGCTGCCAGCGCTGGCGGCGATGCGTGTGTTATGCACAGCCTGAGCCCGCCTCCTAGAGCTATTGGGCAAGCGCTCAGGGGGAGGGAACGGGCTCAGGTGTGCAGCACAGGACCGGCGCTAGGCTTCCAGTGTAAATGTGTAGCGCTGACCGCACTCACTGCGGTCGGCGCTACACTGGCTAACTAGGGCGGGCGGGCCGGTACCGTGGCCGGCAGCGCCCACCCCCCCGCGCCGCCGGTCCAGTGGCGCCCAGGGCATGCACCCCGCTCACCCTGCCCTAGTTACGCCACTGGTTGCACATGCACATTGTGTGAAAGAGATGCTGATTGCCTGGCCAGTACTGTAATACTCCTTTTACACCGGAGCTAAAACCCGGGTTTTTGAAGGGTTAACCCGGGCAGCTCCAGGGTGTAAAAGGGGAGAGTGTTGGATCGCCGGGTCGAGTGACCCGGCAATCCAACCCAGGTAACTAGCAGGGTTTAACACGGGCGTAGCCCGTGAAACCCTGCTGTGAGAACAGCGCGGTTCCGGCCGATTGGTCCGGCTTCAGTGGTGCTTGGAGATGACGTCATCTCCAAGCGACCACTTTCACTCCGGAAAAGCCGGGTCTATGCAGACCCGACTCCGGTGTGAGCGGCGCCAACTCGGGAATATCCCGAGTCGGCGCCGGTAAATTCGGTTGTGATCCGGATAGGAACTTTGTTCCAACTCCGAGTCAGACCCGGAATTTAGGTGGAAAAGGGGTATTATTAAAAACACAACCACTATGGTTACTAAATCAAAGATAACCACAGTGAATTACCATAAGTACAATGAAAAATATATCAATTTTAGGTTTACTTGGACTGGCAAGGAAGACAATCCCAAACCGCATGTCTTGTGTGTGTGGCATGTCTTTTTTAAATCAGTCTATGGTTCCCAACAAGCTACAGAGACATTTAGAAATAAAACATGAACATTTCACACAGAAGACACCAGAATACTTCATTCAACTCCGTACCTCACTATCAGCATCCTCAGCGACGATGGAGAAATATGTAAAGCTATCAGACAAGGCTTTCTGAATTAACTGTGCAGAAAAAGAGGGCTCATAATATCGGCGTGGAACTCATTTTACCAGCATGCAAAGAAATTGTCTCACAAATACTTGGTTCTGAAACTACAGAACACATTTCAAAAGTGCCGCCGTCAAACAATATAGTCCAATCATGTTTTTGGAATCTTGCATATAAGTTAAAAGTTTGCTTTACAGTTAGATGAAAGCACTGAAACATCTGGTAAAGCTCAATTAATCTCCTTTGTAAGGTTCATAGAAGGATCTGACATAATTGAGCAATTTTTATTGTGCAGGGAGTTAGAAACAAGAACAACTGGTGCGGATATATTCGCTGTAGTGAACACTTATTTTGAAAACAATGTTTTGCTTTGGAATCATTTTATTTCAATATGCTCTTATGGTGCTGCAGCAATGACTGGGAATATAAAAGGATTTCTAGCCTTTGCATGAGCAAAAAATCCCTCTTTAATTACTACAATTTGCTTTCTGCTCCGGGAAGCGCTTATGGTATAAAGCTCAGATAGAAACAGATTGGTAAAGGTTATTTATTACATTAGTAATAAATATGAGCAACTACATAAAAACTCAAAGAATTGTGTCAGGAAATTTGTGCAGAGCACAACATGTTGTTGCATACTAATATTTGTTGGCTTTTAAGAGGCAGGATATTGAACAGAGTTTTATGGTTAAATTTACTAAAGTGAGAGCTTTTAGAAGTGGAGATGTTGCCCATAGCAACCAATCAGATTCTACTTAACATTTATCTAGCACCTTCTAGAAGATAATAGCTAGAATCTGATGGGTTGCTATGGGCAACATCTCCACTTCTAAAAACTCTCACTTTAGTAAATTTACCCCTTAGCCCCATATTCAATTAGGTGAGAAAAGACCTGGACTTTTCGCATGCTGGACTTTTCGCCATCGTCGCTGGTTTTGCATGAGAAAAAGTATCGAGCACGTCACCACTTATCCCCTTATTCAATAACAAAGCGTTGAAAACGGCACCCGGCGAATTCGAAACCAGCGAAAAGTACTGTAAAAAATGGGGAAAACACTCTTTACCTTCCGAAAAGCAGCACTAACATAGGGGATCACTATAGGGGTGTTCTAATACCCCTAATAAGGGTAATCTGTTTTCTTTCTAATCTCCAAAAGCTTGTTTTTAGTGCATTTACATAAGTCTTGAAGAATAGCATTTAGCAATTTTTTTTCATCAAAATAACTAGTCCCAGCAAGTTTGGGGTACATGAAAATGGGTGCTAGCATATTTTGAAGTTGCTAATGTGAAGTTTTAAAAAAAACTTTAAAAATCCACCTGCCACAAACACCTGAAATTTTAAAAACACCTTCCCAATACTTGGGGAACCCCCTGGAGTCAATTTCGCTAGTTTTTAAGTTTGTCCCCAACTTTTGACACAGTTTACCTTTGGGGTGCTGTCCCAAAGGTGCAGGTTTGCACCCCAAAACCCCAATTCTGCACTTTTTTTTCGACAGCTTTCATAGGCGAATCTTTTTCGCACCTGCGAAAAGTCTTTGGAATTGAATACAGGGATTAAGTTTACGCCGGGCGAAGCGACGTCAACGGCGAAAATTTTTCAACGAAAACGGCTTTTCGCACCTAATTGAATACGGCCCTTAGAATCCAAAAATGAACTGTACTTTCATTTTTTTAAATAGGAAACCCAGAATATTCATGTAGACTTGCATGTAATGACTGGAGTGCTGACCTGGCTTATCTTGCTGATATTTTCAATAAGCTTAATTCTCTAAACACTAGTATGCAAGGTCGATAAGAATCTTTAATATCAGCAACAGATGAAAAATTGTGTTGTGGATATCAGGCATTGAGAGTGATGACAGCAGTTTTTCCACCTGCTATGCTTGCCTCAACTAGGTTAGATACAACTCAAAGAGTTCAGTTGAAGAAAAATGGGGTTGAACATTTACTGAATATACAAATGGGTTTGCAAAAAACTGTTCCTTCTGTTTCAACAAAAGGGATTCAAAGGGTTATTTTTCCATGTGGAGCTTCTGGTGAACGTAATGTAAATATGGTTTCAGGCCTAACACTTGCAGAAAAAGATTAGTAACATACCTTCCAACTGTCCCGTATTCAGCGGGACAGTCCCGTTTTCCTGGGACTGTCCCGCTGTCCCACCCGCAGGCTGCAGTGTCCCACAGTGGGGGGGAAGTTGGGGGAAGCATACACATCTATTCTCGGACTGGGTATGCAGACCGAGAATAGATGCTGTGCGCATGCGCACAGCATCTATTCACAACTCGGGGGGAAGCCCGGGGACAGCCCAGCATCTCGGAGATGCTGGGCACACCCCATAGTGATGTAAATGGGGGTGTGCCATCAGGCCATGCCCCCTTTGCTACCAGACTACGTCCCCTTTTTGGACACGCGAAAGTCCCACATCTACTGTTGCAAATGTTGGGAGATAATGCAGTTACTGTACATATCTCAGCAGGGGCGCTGAGAGGGGGGGCAGGTTCTATTTACCCGGGCCCGGGCTTCCTGAGGGGCCTGGCGGGGGCCCGGGTCCGGCGCCGCTCCCCCCTCTCTCACAGCAGCCCAGCACACAGTGTGTGCTGAGCTGCAGTGGGAGACTGCTCGTGGTTGCTGAGCAGCAGCCACAACAGTCTCCTATGCCTGTGGGGGGGGCGCTCACAGCGCCCCCCTCCCCAGCGCAAATGTGTGTTATTTTTATTTTTTTTCACAAGGGGGCGTGGCCATGCCTCCCGCGATAAGGCCATGCCCCCATCTTTACCTGGGCCTGGCAGGGCTCTCTACGCCCCTGTCTCTCAAGTCAAAATGTCAAGATATGTATGCTGATTCCTTTTGGAGTTTGCTTAGAAATGTGTACCCAAAATCCTTAATAAGGCTTTAGATATTTTACTTCCCTTCCCCACTTCATTCATCCCTGTGTGAAGCATCATTTTCAATACTGGAGACAATAAAGTCAAATAATTGCTCAAAACTTTGTGATGTTGAAAGTGACACTGAGCATACCCCTGCCGGGGACAAACTATACGATGTCGCTCATGGAGCGAATCGTCCCGTGTCTATGCAGCATTACTGTGTCTTTGCTGCATATTAAGCTTATTTTTTCCTATTAATAATCATTCATATTCTACATATTTCCGTATATCAAAGACATGTTTTTGGACATACACCTTAGCAACCAGACCTTCATGAGTTGCACAGATCTCTGTAGGTGGCTCACATAATATACTAGAAGAACAAAGGAGAGAACAAATTTGTTAGTCTGATGATAACATCTGTACTACTGTTTCTATGAGAAATTATGCAGTTGCCGAAGGGATTTTGCTTAATTACATATGTGGTGTTATGTGTATAATCCAGAGAATAGGGATAAATAATCAAAATGGAAATGTTACTGTAAGTATCCATTCCTATGAAAAAAAAAAATATATATAAATATATATATATATATACTGTATGTATGTATTAATGAATTTATCATAAACATCCATATTGCATAGTGCTGATATGACCTTTATATATAAATGTATCCGCTTATCGTAAATACAGATGCTCCTCACTTAACAACCTACCTGTTTATCGGCCGCTTGAATTTATGACTGGTGGTCCGACCAGCTGGAACAAGTCAACCACTAACTAAACCATAAAAGAACATTCTAGGACAGACCCTGCCACAAGATTGGGGTGTGGCTGTGAGCGGGCACACTGAAGACCCTGCCTCCCGCAAGGGAGGAGGCGTGCCTTTGGCGTGGAAAGGAAGGATGGGAACGCGTCTCGCTCTTGGAGGAGGCGGTGCACATACAGGCACGTGTCACCCTCGGCCAGTGCCCTACTGCTTCTCGACAGCAGAGAAGCATTTTCCATTTTCATCTCATGACTCCAGTAACACAATAATCCTTTACTTCTATAGTAATACATCCCCTCCCTCACTGCCATAGTAAGACATTATCCTCCCTCACCTGTGTACTAACACATTCCACTCCCTCACCTCTGTAGTAAAACATTATCCTTGCTCATCTCGGTAGTAAGACATTTCCCTCCCTCACCTGTGTTGTAACACTTTCGACTTTCACCTCCATCACCTGTGCAGAAATACAATGACAGCAGGAAGTCCACTGGGGCTTGCGGCCACGAGACCCTACTGTAAGGGTCTTGTCGCAAGCTCGATGGTCGCGATGGTCAAGACCATCGCGACCATCACCTGTTCGCTCGCAATAGCTGTGGGTGGTCACCCACAGCTATGCAAGCGGCCAAGAGGCCGCACAAAAAAAAAAAAAAACACGCCCTGATTCAGAGCGTCCGGCTCTGAATCAGGCCCTGGGTACGGGATCCCGGCAGTTGGGATGCTGGCGGTCAGAATACAGACAGCGGCATTCTTACAGTCGGAGTCCTGACTCAAGTAGGTGTCCAACTCCTAATCCTCTCTCTAACCCACCTTTCCCGCAGCCTAACAATAACCCTCCCCTCCCGCAGCCTAACCCTCCCCTCCCACAGCCTGACCCTAACCATTCCCCCCCACTTCCTGACCCTAACACTCCTCTTAACCCTTCCTCTAACCCTAATACTTCAGGATTCTGGAGCCAGGATTCTGACTGCTGTCGGGATTCCAGGTCTGGTATTCTGCGCATTGGCATCCTGACTGCTGGGATGGTCACTAGCAGTAGCACATTCCCTTCCCTTAGCTATGTAGTAACACATTCCCCTTAGTGATGTGTGGTGAGGTGAGGCAGAGCCTTTCCTGTCATATGTAGTTATAGTCCAGAGTTTTGACTATAAAAATTAAAGGAAATATGTAAAGAAAATATTATAGATATCTTCTTTGTATAATTCTAATATTTTTTATAGTCACAACTCTGGAGTAAAAAGTGTATGGCATGTGAGGCACTGCCTCCCCTTTCCTCCTTTTCCACACATCCCTGATCAACATACACCAAATTTCCAGCACTATAAACTGCTGCACCTTTGTACAATGCCCACATGAACCCTCAGGTTCATATATGTATCTATAAATCTGGCTCTGATACTAGCCAGTACTTCACCGCATGTCACTGATTCCCCTCCTGTACCTGTGTATTAACACATTCCTTTCCCTCACCTTATAGTCTTTAACAAAGCAAAATTAGTCCTAACGTCCTACTCCTAAAACAGAAGTTTATAGCACAGAACTTATATTCAGTATTCAAAGTGTCTCTTAACTGACCTCCCCCTCTCCCCTCCTACCAGCGGCAGTAGCACTCAGCACATACTGCTATGTGCTGGGCTGCAGTGAGTACAGGGAGACTACTGCTGCCGCTGAGCACAGCAGCTGTCTCCCCACATGTACCCAATAGGAAGGAGGAGAACAATCACACTGATCGCACCCCACTCCTCGCATCTGCCGCAGATAATATTTGTATTTATTTTTTAGGCAGGGGACTTGGCCATACCTCCTTACATTAGACCATGCCCCCTTGCTATTACCCGGGCCCCGGTCAGGCTCTCAACATCCCTGAATGTTAGTTTCTCCATACTATCAATATGGAACTCTCAGCAGTGCTGGACTAACAACAGGACAGCCAGGGCAGTCACCCCCCCCTCGCCCCTAACTCTCTGCACGCACCCTCTCCCCCTTGTATTCATTACCAACACCCTACTAACAACCTAGCAGCACCCAGACACACTCCCCTCTCCATGCATGCACTGCCAACACTTCAACAGAACCCACTCACCCCCGTACATTCACTGCCAACACCCCAGCAGGTGGGTGGGATGCGGGAGATCCACCTACTCTTCCGGGGGTGCAGGGGACTACTCAAAAAATCTGGCAACTACCGGGAGAGTAGGTAAGTTTGCCTTCAGGGCTGGCACCCGGAGGTGACCGCCTTCCATTGCCTCCTGTATTTCCGCCCCTGCTGTAAAGCATACCATATCACTGTACTGTACAGAACTGTACTGTACAGAAAACCTAGATACATCCTGATACATAGATTTTTTTTTTTATATTTCAGTTGCAAAAATAAAACAAAAAGTAAAGTAGTAATTGACTTCATGTATATTGTATCATATTGTCTTGTTGTCATTCTCTAGATCTGCCTATGCTTTGAAATTACTTCCAAAAGTACACATTCATGTATTAGCTATTGTCAATGTTCCCAGACATCTGCATCCAATTAGTAACTGAGCAAGTCAATCAGAAAAGATGACCTAGATTTGAGTACCACTAAGACTTGCTAGCACTGAACACTGTTTACCTTTAGGAAACCTTGATGACTGTACATAGCTGCTAAGGGTTGACTCACGTATACATAATACTATGTTTTAACCTACAGTGTGCTTGTATTTTATTCATTCTGCAGTTTTTATTTTAAAGATGATTGATTCTTTGACATGGTCGTGTACTCCTACTGCTCTGTCAAATGAAATGTGAGAGGGAAACCTAAAACAGTAACACGTCTAACACAAGGTAAATAAATGTTCAATATCTCCTGTTCATTCCAAACAAATTCCTGAAAGTCCAAATTATACATGAATGTGATTCTTGTGCATTGATCTCTAGTACATGTAATATAGTAATTTCTATTTAACATCTACTTTAGTGAAAACTAGATTTTATTGACCAATCATACTTTACTTAAAATCTACATTTTAAGGATATCCATGCTTGAACCCAGGTGATTGAATTAAAAGACAGAGGTACTAGTTAAGGACCTGATTCATAGTTGTATGCGGTAACACAACTGCTGCGTCTTTGTACATCTTGTGTAAATAGATGCCTCTTGCCAGCTTCTGTGATCCAACGCAGCATCAAATCGCTTGCATGATGATCAGACATCTGATTAACCCACAGGTTACTCAGGATGTCCAGTGCAATCACACTGCAGAGGACAGAAAATCTGCTTCAGAAGATGCATACCCTGGCCTCTGTACGCCTTGAAAACTGGGCGGACACGCCCCTGTTTTCAAGAACGCAGTTCGTCGTCACCCCTACCCCATCCCTAAACATGCTGCAGCTTAGGGAGCACTGCAACCATCGTCATAGACACCCCTCTGCACATGCACAGTACAGATCCTGCGCATGCGCAGTTCGCAAAACATCGGAGTTGTATGTAAACCATAGGGGTTTGTGTGCAAATTTTTCCATAGTGGTGACAAGTAATACCTCTTTTCCACCAAAAACCCAGGTCCGACCTGGGTTTTTGGACATGGTTCCAACCCTGGTCAGACCCAGGTCAGACCCATTTACACTGCACCTTCGATCTGGGTTACTCCCAGGTCAGCCCTGTTCACACTGAACTCAGGTCTGCCCTGCTGAACCTGTGAGGTCATAAAAAGTGGGAGGTGACTGCTCCACAACCACCAATCCGCTCATTTTAGGCATGATCCAGGTCAGATAACCCGGGGTGCGCCATTTACACTGCACCATTACCTGGGTCCATCCTGGGTCCAACCCTGGTAGCTACCTGGGTTGGATTGCAGGGTCACTTGACCCAGGTTATTTTTCAGGGACCCTTTTACACTGAGCTGCGACCCAGGTAGACCCAGCAATAACCCAGGTTTTTGCTCTGGTGTAAAAGGGGTATAACATTACAAGCTGGCCACAGGTATAAATTAAAACTTAAATTCTGTTTAAAACATGTGAACTTTATGGAGCCAATCCTTTTACACGCAAAGGGTGAGAGTTGCCATTGCAATGGCATTAAAACGCTGCCAACAGACCGACATCTCGCACCCTTCGCGGCCCGCCCCGAGCTCGAATTTGCTGAATTTTGCTGGGAGCCCTATGGGGCTGTAATCTGGGCTGCCATAAAGTGCGGCCATTGCAGTAATGACTCGTACCGACGAGATCTTTGCGGATAATAGGATTGACCCATATGTGTGCCAAGCCTTGATGTTTTTCAAACAATTTACACCAATAACGTCTTTCATTTTTTTCAGGTCTGTTGAAACGGCCTACTACCAGCAACCCAGCTAACCACTTATCCCGTTCTGTGTGATTTTTTGTTTTGCCTGGCATCTCTACAAACATTTTGTACAGTTGCAGTAAAATATGATAGGACGCTAATATAATATATAAACAGTAAGCTATGACCGTGTCAACATTTGTCTGGCTTTATTTTTTTGGAAGCACCTTCTAGAGTAGTTTGTGAATCTGATAATGGTGGCCCCATCACTGATATCCGCATCTTTTCATTTAGTATTAGCCAGTCTATTGTGAGAAGCAGATTTTTTACCTTTTATACATGAAAAGACACCTTCTGCATAAGCTAAGCTGAGAGGTATTACCACAGCAATATTGGCTAGCATTACAAAGCTGGGGAATTCCTGATTATATTCAGATATCAGGACTTTCATAAAATCTTCAAGAGTTTTCCACTAAAAGTTGCTAAAATGTGCTTACATTTCAAGAAGTCGTTACGCAAATCTACCTCATCAATTATGGGAGTTTCACCTAAAGCAAAGAGCTGAATCAAAACTTCAAGTTCTTCATTTCCATGGTCTTTTAAATCAGCTGGATAATGTTTGAGATTTCTAACAACATCTAGGTCTGTAGACCCAGGGTTTACTCTGGGAACCATCATCTTAGGTTTCCAATGACAGCATCAGCAAAGTGATGCTTGATATTTATTCTAGGGTTGGAGTGTGAGTCCTGATCTCGTGATATTTCTTATAAATAACATTTCCTCAATTATACAGTACAAAAGACCAGAATTTTTTTTTTTAAGTACATAGGGTCTCATTCAGACCCGGTCGCAAGTGCTGAGCGCTCGCAGCCAGGTCGATGTTAAGGCCCTGCGCACGCACAGTGGCCGCACTGCGCGTGTGCAAGCCCCAGAGCGAGAGAGAATTTCTCTCGCTCCGGAGCTCACTACAAAAGGGGCGGCTGTCGGTGTTGATCGACAGCTTCCCCCATTTTGTAGGCGGGGTGGGGGGATGGCTACACAAATGGAGGCATTTTGTGGGCGGCCACACTAACATCAGCAGTGATGTCAGTGGGGAGCTTCCTCCTCGATCACAGCAGGAAGCTCCCTGGGGCATGCGGTTGCCGAGACCCAACCTTAGGATCTCGTCGCAAGCCCCGATGGTCACGATGGTCTTGACCATCGTGACCATCAACCTGGTCGGTCGTTAAAGCTGTGGGTGTTAACCCACAGCTTAGCTAGCGATCAGGAGACCGCACTAGAAACTTCAAGTGGCCGCCCTTATTCAGAGCGAGCGGTCGCTTCTTGTGACCGCCTCTGAATGAGGGCCATTGGGCCTGATTCAGAGCCGCTCGTAAGTGGCCGCTTGTTCGCTCCGAGCGATGATTGCCCAACTGCGCATGCGTAGGGATCGTACGCGAACCAGTCAGTGCAGCCGAAATTCGTTTGTTCGCTAAATAGTGAATGCCTGCTGTTTTGAGTGACAGAATGAGGTGTATGTGGGTGGTAACGGGAAGGTGCTTGAAAACGGGGAGTGGAGATCCGAACACAGGCGTGCTTAAAGGTCAAAACAGGCGTTTTAAGGGTGTGCATAATTAAAACAGCAGCGTCATTGACCACGTCACTGGGTTATTTTATAGCCAGAACTGCTCGCAAGATTGTGGTAGCAAAAACCAACCACAAGAATTGCGAGCAGTTCATACGCTGGTCGATGTACTCAATTAATCTAATAAATAGCGGACATGACGTAGGATGCGAGCGGCCAGGGGGCGTATTTTTCCAAAAAATGACCGCAAGTTTTGTTCGCTCGTTCAGACCTAGAGGCGTGAACAGACCGCAAAGAGCGAACGGTTGATTTGAATAGCCACCCCTATTTTCTGGACGAGCGAGCACTAATTACGTCCGGCTCTGAATCAGGCCCATAGTGTAGTATAGTAAATGTTTCTCATCAACCATAAGGGACACACTTCAGCCACTAGAGGGTGCTAATTACCTTCTCCCAATAGAAGATACTGTATATTGTTCTTGTGGTGATAAAAGTGCATAACACCCAAAGATCCCTTCTAGATGAGATAGAGTATTTAGTAAAGCTACAAATGATGTTCTCTCAATCACATAGACTAAGAGAACAATACTGCTACTGACCACCAATTGGATGCCCAGAATGATGTACTGTCTCTGCTGGTGATGGCTGGAAATTACAGCCACATAAAGGAAGAGGCCTGGTAGTGGTTAGCTGAATTGCTGGTAGGCAGGCTAAATTTAGCTGAAAATTAGGTGAGTATGTGTGTTTTAGAAAGACTTCAAAACCTCATCAGACCCCTCGAATTTAGGGCCTGATTCAGACCTGGACGCTATTTGCGGACGGTCGTTCCAAAAAAGGGGCCGTCTATTTAAATTGACCGCTCGCTCTTTGCGGTTTGTTGATGCCTCTTTGTCTAAGTGAGCGAACAAAAAATGTGCTCGCTATTTTGTAAAGACGCCCCTTTGCCGCTCACATCACACGTCATCTCCGGTATTTATTAGATTAATCGGGTACATCGAAAGGCATCTGAACTGCTCGCAGTGCTTGTGGTAGCTTTTTCGTACCGCAATCACTGCGAGCAGTTCAGGCTAAAAGCCAAGTGATGTGGTCAATGACGCTCCTTTACTAATTATGCACTCCCATTAAACGCCCTTTTGACCGTTAGGTACGCCTACGTTCAGATCTCCACTCCCCCGTTTTCAAGCACCTTCCCCTGTTACCACCCACAAACGGTACATTCTGTCAATCAAATTAGCAGCCCCTCGCTGTTTTGTGAGCGCACGATTTCCGACCACAATGACGGGTTGGCGCATGCGCATTACGACCCATATGCATTCGCAGTTGTGCAAACATCGCTCAGAGCGAACGATCGGCCGCTTATGAGCGGTTCTGAATCAGGCCCTTAGACCTGACACCAAAACCATATGGGTATCCACAGCAGTAGCACTGTAGGTGGCAAAGTGATCACTTTATTTTTACACATCACAGGGATGTCCCACTGTCCAGCATGTGTATTTTAATGGAGATGTGAGCGGAACCCTATGTTTTAGTTTTGCCATATCCACCCTCAAAGGGTTTCGTTGTGCCAAAACCACCCTCAAGTGTTTTGGTTTTGGAGTTGGATTTCTTTTTAAGTAAATTGATAAAAACAGCTAAATCATGTAATTTGAGCCTATTTTTGTTCTTATAGTATTACTAACCTCAATAACTTAATTTCTAGTCATTTCCACCTTACAGCTTACAATATTGGTTTTCAGTTTTCACCTATATTGGCCAAAGGCTGCAGCGGGCTGACTGGCTAAACTAAGTGACAGAGCAGTGGCACAAACACATGGCAGTTTAAAAAAAAGAACATAGCACATCTAAGAAATATAGTGGCATTGCAGTGGCAGACAGGATGGCAGTTTAATATAAACTATATGATGCTATAAAATGTTATCATTAATCAAGAACTAGATCAGAGGCCAGTACAGGTAAATGGAGATGGAGTACTATTTAGTGGAAGCCAGGTAAGGGATTGATTGATTGATTGATTGATTGATTGATTGATTAATTGATTTATTGATTCACAATGTGTGAATGTGTTTGAGCACTGAAAACTTGCCATTTGCAGGCATTCTGTTTAATTAGGATTTCTTTTGAGGAAATATTTCACAAGTAGGATTAATAAGCTAAATAATCTTTTGTGTTGTGTATTTTCATTATCAATTTCATGTATCAAAATGACTGCTAAGTAGTATACTAAAGGAAAAAGGTTTTAAAAATGAAGCTTAATTTGACCACCTTAATTAACCATCTTTAGTAGATGTTGAAGTACTATGACTAGCTGCAGCCTCAGCGCTAGTACTGGGTTGCTGCACCTGCTCTTCTATCAACTGATACGTGATTATTTTTTTTTACACCAAGAAATAAATAAAAATCCTGTTTTCAAATGATCTGCCACCACACACAGTGAACATACAATAAACAATGAGATAAGAAAAAGAAGGGACTGTTACCCTTACCATTTAGTTTTGTTAAAGAATAGACATTTTTTTACACCAGCCAAAAAATTTTTTTTTTTACACTTGAGAATTGGTTTAGGGTGCAGATGATGGGGAAGGGGGGGGGGGGAGTCCACACACAACTATGCTTACACTGGAAGGGAAACAGACTCTGCTACTATTTTTGCAGTCATTTTTATTTCACACTAACACTGGCAAATGTTTTCACAAACTAGGAGAAACATGTCTCCTTTGTAAGAATTGTTTTGGGGTGCAGATTATGGGGGGACATCACACACTGTTGCTTACACTGTAGGAAAACACACTGTGCTCATTTTTTTGCACTCATTTATTTGTTATTTGTACAGAAACAACACTGGTGTTGTCATAAACAATATACTGCAGTGTACCCCAAAATAATTCTCACAAGGGAGACCTGCTCTGTTGCTGTTGCGTAAAAAAAATTGCCAGTGTTTTTTTAAAGAAATGTAAATAAATTTCAGCGGTGCTATTTAAATGTTGGCATTCACATTGCATTTGCATCCTGACATAAGGACGTCCACTTCCCCTTACTCACATCCGGGAACATAGCGAATCAATCGGTAACATCGGACCCATATGCACACCTGCACAAGCCCTGACCTTACTCAGAAATTGCTACGATCCATGCATACTATCAGTGTGCATGGATCGTACGCAGTGGATAATTTATGCACGCCCCTGCTACAACATTGAAGCGCACTGGCATGCCTACGTTCACCCGACCAACCCCCCCGTCACCACCCACAAACACCACTTCCTGTCAGTCACTCTGCTCTGGGTCTGCGTAGCATCTGCAATCACAGTTCTGATTGCTATTGCTAGTTCACGCCCACGCACTGCAATGCATACGCATGCGCAGAGCACAAACATCAACCAATTGCGCGCATATTAGCAACTGCATTCCTTGCTGAATCAGACCCTGTGTGTGATAGTATCTCCCATCATCTGAACCCAAAGACAATTATTACAAAGGAGACCTGTTCTGTACCTGGTGCATAAAAAAATTGCCAGTGTTTTCTAAAGGATTTAAAAAAAAAAAATTTGCATAGTGTATTTTCCAGTAGCAACTATTGTGTGCAGTGGTATCCCCCAATCATCTATATCCCAAAACATTCTTTGCAAAGGTGGCCTGTTCTGTTTCTGGTGCATAAAATAATTGCCGTATTATGTAAAGGAATTTAAAAATATTTGCATTTTGTGTTTTTCAGTGGCAGCTACTGTGTGCGGTGGCATCTGCACCCCAAAGAAATTCTCATAAAGGAGACCTGTTATGTTTATGGTGCGTTAAAAAAATTGCTAGTGTTTTGTACAGGAATATTAACATTTTTTTTTATTTGAAGGCTTCTAGTATTGCTTTGTATAAAAGCAATACTAGAAGCCTTCAAATAAAAAAAAATGTTAGCAGAAGCGATTTCATTTTGGGCGAAGCCATGAGCAACAACTAGTAAATGAAAAACATATTTTTTCCTGTTGTCTAAAAAAACCTGCATTCTTTTCTAATTCAATTTAAAAATATTGTATATTTCAAGAAGTGTGTTGAGGCACAGTGAATATTACTGTTCTGTGTGCAGTGGTATCCCACCATCATCTGAACCCGAAGACAATTATTACAAAGGAGACCTGTTCTGTTCCTGGTGCATAAAATATTTGCCAGTGTTTCTAAAGGAATGAAAAAAAAATTGCAAAGTGTGTTTTCCAGTGGCAGCTACTGTGTGCAGTGCTAACCCCCCTTCATCTACACCCTAAAACATTTCTGGCAAAGGAGACCTGCTCTGTGCCTGGTGCATAAAATAATTGCCAGAGTTTTTGCATAGTGTGTTTTACAGTGGAAACTACTGTGTGCAGGGGTATCCCCCAAAATCTGCACCCCAAAACATTTCTGGCAAAGGAGACCTGTTTCTGTTCCTTGTGCATAAAATAATTGCCAGTATTTTTGCATAGTGTGTTTTCCAGTGGAAACTTCTGTGTGCAGTGGTAACCCCTGTCATGAAAAGATGGATTTTTGCGTCCGCATGGGCATAACTGCTCGGGATACGTGATTGGTATAAACATGTAACTTGCCCTTTTGTTGACTTGGTTGTAATGTTACTCATGTGTGAAGGGTGATGAGCCTTTGAACCTAGAGTGAAGAGAGGTTAGGAAGTTCTGCATTCCTGCTTCAGTTATAATTGTGTCAACGTGTATATTTCACATAAGATAGATGACCCTGGAAATTACCAGTAATTTGACCAGGCTCTGATAAAATAAGTTGTTAATGTCTGTGGTTTCCTCACTTGAAGCATGGATCAAAGAGTGGAGTTTGGTTATAACCCTACAGGGGGTCAGGCTCACAGGCCAAGGAGAGACAGACTGACCAGCCAGCTGTCAAATCTTTCTCCTAGCCATTTGTAAGAAGTGTCCAGTTCCGTGGACACAGGCCTAATCTCTGAGCTCCAAACAGGATGGAGTGAGCAATGATTAATTAAATGATCTAATCCCTGCTCAAGTGACCAAGAAACCCTGTATTTCAGTCACCTAAGCAATGGAAGGGTTAAACTACCCCAAGGGAGGGGAATGACCCAGAGCTGCCTGGAGAAACAGGCATAAAACTGTAACTGACTTCTGGGTCAGCGTTAATTTCTGAGGGGCTATCGTGCGGTACAGATTGAATCAGAGTTTGGCACTAGGGGCTGCCCTGTCCCCCAAATCACTTAAGACAACGGTGTGGTTTGTTTCTTCCCTCTTATTTTATTTCTGAAATTGTAAGTAACTTGTGTGCAACCTTTTATTTAATATTATTATAATCTTGTAACTTTTTGTAACTAAGCTTTGAAGGTATTCTTGAATTAAAACATTAATTCTAGTTCTGGAACTGTGTTTTTATGACCCAAGACCTAAACTATGCCCACATTACCTATTGTTCTAAGGCCCTGATTCAGAGCTGGACGCTCTGACCAGAGCGCTCGCTCTGAATCATGGCCCACCTCCATTAATATGGAGCGTCCTCCTGGATGCTCGTATAGCTGTGGGTCACCACCCACAGCATATACGAGCATGCAGGATGATGGTCGCGATGGTCTTGACCATCGCGACCATCGAAACTGCGAGCAGAAGCCTGCGGTTGAGTTTCTCAACAGCAAGGCCAGGAGTGATTTTGGCTCTATCAGAGCCAAAATCACTCCCACTGATATCACTAGTGATGTCAGTGGGGCCGGCTTCAGACGGTAGGCACGCCCCCGGCACGCCCACCAAAGGGGGCGTGCTGTCAGTCAACATCGACAGCACGCCCCCTTTGATGAGACACTACGAGCAAAGGAAAGTCCTTCGCTCGTCGCGTCTCGCGCATGCGCACGACGGAGCTCCCTCCGTCGTGCGCATGCGCAGTGCAGACCATCGACCCACTTGCGAGCGGACAGCCGCTCGCGAGTGGGTCTGAATGAGGGCCTAAGTGTGTATGCAGGTGAGAGCAAAAGCTCACCTTATGCTGAAGCATTAAAGTTACTTTTGCTGGTGGCAGCTTTTAGGTATTTAACCACGCGTGCTGAGTTAACTTGTAAAAGTCACGGGCGACGAT
Source organism: Taudactylus pleione (assembly GCA_031769625.1). Taxonomy (NCBI): domain Eukaryota; kingdom Metazoa; phylum Chordata; class Amphibia; order Anura; family Myobatrachidae; genus Taudactylus; species Taudactylus pleione. Next base: position 30,179,001 of record JAUIMM010000085.1, read on the forward strand.
TCTCAGATTGGTGTATCTGGAGAGATCGGCCGGAGATTCGTGACAACCGCCCTTCATTTACACCCCAAAACATTTCTGGCAAAGGAGACCTGTTCTGATCCTGGTGTATAAAATAATTGCCAGTATTTTTGCATAGTGTGTTTTCCAGTGGAAATTACTGTGTGCAGTGGTATCCCCCCATAATCTGCACCCCAAAACATTTCTTGCAAAGGAGACCTGTTCTATTCCTTGTGCATAAAATAATTGCCAGTGTTATGTAAAGAAATTTAATTTTTTTTTAGCATAGTGGGCTTTCCAGTGGCAGTTACTGTGTGGGGTTGGCATCTGCACTCCAAAACAATTCTCATAAAGGAGACCTGTTCTGTTAATGGTGCAAAAAACACTTGCTAGTGTTTTGTAAAGGAATCTTAAAAAAAATTGCATAGTGTGTTCTCCAGTGGCAGCTACTGTGTGTGGTAGTTTCCCCCATGATCTGCACCCATCAATTTTTTTTTTTTATGGATGTCAAAGAAATCTCCAGTCTATTAATAAATCTACATAGTAAGGGTAACAGTCTCACCTTTCCCTATCTCATAGTATGTTCACTTGGTGCAGTGCCAGTTAAGTTGAACAACAGTAGCTTTACTTATGATGTAAAAAATAACACCAATCATGGATCAGTCGATAGAAGAGCAGGAGCAGCAACCCAGTACTAGTGCTGAAGCTGCTGCCAGTCATAGTACTTCTACATCTACTAAAGGTGGTCAAGGGGAAAGAGGTTTAAGAAAAAAAACTCAAATCTAAATAGTATTTCACAAGCCAGGGAGGGGATCTGGGAGCTCTTACAGTTCAGGTAAGTCTTCTGTGGGGGGCTGGGGTAAGTAATGTGTGTTTTGCTTTATTTCTGTGGGGGCCAATATTTTGTTCTTGTGGGGAATAATGTGTTTGTTTTTCTACTGTTGTAGCAAATGTGTATTATTATTTTTTCTGTGGGGGCCAGTGTGTTTGTTTTTCTCCTATGGTGGCCAATGTGCATTATTGTTTTCCTTTAGGGGACAAGGGCCCTGATTCAGACCCACTCGCAAGTGGGCGTATGTACGTTCGGCGTACGTAAAAAAATATTTAAATTCAAGCACTCGCTCGTATTTTCGTACGTAGCAAAAATTCCACCCCAAACTCAGCCGACCCCTCCTCTAACTAATGAGCGTGCCAAATAGCGAGCGTACATCCCCGAAATGGCTTGAAGGGAACGCACGCACAAGTCCAAAACGGAAGTGGGACTGTCAGATTCCGATGACCTGCTCGTTTTTTCTGCTTACCTCCCTCAATCGTATCATGCCAATCAATGTATCAATTAGCTTAATTGTTTTTTTTTTTCAACACAATGCAATAAACTTTAATCTTGTCCGTGTTTGTATTTGCTCGCAGAATACGTACGGCTGAAACCTTCGCTTTTATTGTTCAAAAGACATGTTAGCCCCAATTAAACAATTGTTCTATTTGTTTGTCTCCCCACAATTTTTCTGTGGTTCATTTCTTTATATAAATTTGCTTACGCATGTCACTGCATCAAGCCTATCATAACTCTCAAGAGATTTGTGGCCCTGTCGAACACATGACTCATACACTAACCAATAGAATTTGTCCTGTTAATTTGCCAAATACATTAGCCAATCAAATTTTTTTTGGGTGCTTTATTAAAAATATTTTGCCAAAAAAACACCATTGCCATCATGAGATCCGCCGCATTCACCAGGCGCGAACTGCTGGTGCTGATGGAGGTGATGGACAGGCGGATCACCAGTCAGCCTCCACCCATCTCAAATAGGCGAAAGCGTTCCGCATATGCGGAGGTACGTCGCCGCCTGCGCTCCTTCGGCTCACGCCGACATATTGGCCAGCTGGAGCGCAGGTGGTCGGACCTGCACCGGCGGACGCCCCGCTTGCTGGCATGCTTTCGCATGCAGATTGCGGAAAGTAAATTTTCTGGACTGTGGTTTTCAAGTTTATCTTGTGGGCCCTAACTGCGTGTGCATGTTTTCATGTCTGTCCTATTGAGTCATTGTAGTCATATCTGCATGTGCATGTTTTCATGTCTGTCCTATTGAGTCATTGTAGTCATATCTGCATGTGCATGTTTTCATGTCTGTCCTATTGAGTCATTGTAGTCATATCTGCATGTGCATGTTTTCATGTTTGTCCTATTTAGTCATTGTAGTCATATCTGCATGTGCATGTTTTCATGTCTGTCCTATTTAGTCATTGTAGTCATATCTGCATGTGCATGTTTTCATGTCTGTCCTATTTAGTCATTGTAGTCATATCTGCATGTGCATGTTTTCATGTCTGTCCTATTGAGTCATTGTAGTCATATCTGCATGTGCATGTTTTCATGTCTGTCCTATTGAGTCATTGTAGTCATATCTGCATGTGCATGTTTTCATGTCTGTCCTATTGAGTCATTGTAGTCATATCTGCATGTGCATGTTTTCATGTCTGTCCTATTTAGTCATTGTAGTCATATCTGCATGTGCATGTTTTCATGTCTGTCCTATTGAGTCATTGTAGTCATATCTGCATGTGCATGTTTTCATGTCTGTCCTATTTAGTCATTGTTTTTTTTTTGTTGTTTTTTTTTTGGATTCCTGTTGAAACTAACCACAATATTTTTTTCATTTTTCAGGGGCACAGCAAAGACTACGGCGGCATCGCCAGACAAGACGCCGGTCCCGGCCCCTCTCTCCAACCCCCAATTCCTCAATTACCCCCTCCTCCCCAGACCCTGTGGCCGAGATTTCAGGTCTACTTCCCCTCCAGCCCAATTCCCCCTCTCCTCCATCCATCCCTCCTCCAAATACCCCCTCCCAGGATTCCGCAAACACCCTGCTCCTAGGTTTGGGGAATGTAGCCACCTCCGAGGTGGTCCAGGGAGTGGCTTCTGGCTCGGACGTTTTGGAGAACGGTATGTTTTTAAATTTTCTTTTGGCCACCACAAACTGTTTGTATGTAATCATGTGTCGTCCCCATTTTTGTTGGCTTTCTGTCGCCTTAGGGTATTTTTGGGGGTTGTCTTTACCTTTCCTGCTGATGTCACCATACACATATCACACCTGTGTGCATTTTTTTAGGGCCCTTGTATTTTTGGCCTACGACATTTTGGGGTGCTGGGTTTTATCCGTGTAATGTTTTTTTTGCCCACAAGCTTTTAAGTTTTGGTTTGCTTGTTTTGTGTTTTTTTAGAATGTTGCTTCATTATCGATTTATTAATCCCCAAACTTTTGTCACCCACAGAGGAACAGAGGCGTCGGGAACAAATAATTTATTGTGTGGGCCGTATGCGGGAGCAGGTCACCGGGCTTCTGCAGGGCCTTGACCATCTGTTGGTCCTCCTTAGGAATTAGTATATATATATATATTTTTTTTAATTGTTTCATAATAAATCAGTTTTAAATCAAGCTCGGTCTCATGCGTTTGGAGTAAATCCAAGATTCTTTACACTGACATAAGTAGACTCTTCAAGCAAGGATTGCCACAGAATCTCACTACAGATTGTGTGTTGTATTTTGAATGCAAACAGGCACAAGAAACACCTCCCAGTACCAATGTCATTTTCCTTTTTTGTGGTGGTCAACATGATAGTTTACACCATTTTTCAGGTTCCTATTTGGTGGCCAAACTGCTTAGGACAATCTTACGAAGGCAACTGATTGTACAGGATTCCTTGGTGTGTTGGTTAGTACCCCGAAAACATATTACATTTTAGCTCCACTTGCTTCATTACTGGGTTACCCCTTAGGTAAAATTAACGTTTGGGAGTTTGTTTACACTTGCTTCTAACGTGCCCAAAAAGGAAACAAATTACACTCTCCAAATATTTATTCACAACAGCAATCAAAATACAAAGTGGTCACTCACAAACAAAACACACAGTGATAATCAGAAATACACCACATACCAAAAACACGAATCAAACACACAACAAATCAAGAACTGGTTGACGAAGGCCCATGCCCACATGATTTCAAAAATATGGCATTGCAATATTGGTGTCAGAATATATTCCAGAAGTTTCCACATAAAGGTTTTTGAAGGGTAGCAGGAAGTAGTCATCGTGGGAGTGCCAAAGATTATGCAAACAAACAGAAGATGGTGCAAGAATTAATATCAAAAAAGATGAACGCTAAAAAACCATAACACATTGGGTATACACACTGTTGTTTGGTCAATAATTACCTAAAATATCGGGCCACCACATCATCGCGTATGGCCCCCCCACATACTGACCTCCGACCAACCTCGGGGGGGCCATCCTCAGGTAAGGCATCCTCTGGCTGCATTGGAACACCACTCCTTATGGCGATGTTGTGAAAGATCCCACACAGGACCACAATTTTCGAAACCATATCCAGCAAATACATGAGCTCGCCACCAGAGCAGTGGAGGCATCTGAATCGGCCTTTTAAAAGGCCGATACAGTGCTCCACCACTTGCCTCGTGGCTGTAAGTGCGGTATTAAACTCACTTTGTTGACCTGGTGTGGGAGCCAAATAAGGAGTGAGCAGCCAGGGTGTGCAAGGGTATCCACTGTCTCCTGTGAAAAAGAATAGACAACATCAGGATCACTGTGTATCAAGCTTAACATTGTTATGTACTAAAGGTCTCCACTTACCCAGAAGCCACGCATCACCAGCTTGGAGGTTGTTTAATTTGTGCCATATCCCTGATTGCCGGATGACGAAGGAGTCATGTGCACTTCCGGGTAATTTAGCATTCAGGGACAGGATCTGGAGGGAGGCATCACATACCACCATTACATTCAGGGAGTGATAGTGTTTTTGGTTGCGAAATATTGCCTCCAGCCGTGCTGGAGGCTGAAGTGGAATGTGAGTACCATCCACAACTCCTATGATGTGTGGGAAGCCAGCTATTTGGTAAAAATTGGCCTTGGCCACACTAAGGGCACCCATATCCAAAGGCATTTTAATAAAATGATGGAGGTGCTTGAAAAGTGCCTCCATCACTGCCCACAGGATCCTGGAAAAGGAGGATTGTGAGATGCCCGCCACTATTCCCACCGTTGTTTGAAATGATCCTGAGGCACAGAAATGTAACACCGCCATAAATTGCGTAAGTGGTGGTATTGCTGTTGGACTGTCAATTTGCCGCTCAAGATCACTCTCTATTAATGAGAGAGTGTCTATGATGATTTTGGAAGGAAGACGGTAGTGTCTTAAAACCTCATCATCGGGCATTCCAAAAAGGGTGACACGTGTTCGAAATATCTGGGGCCTTGCACGCCTACGATGCCTACGCCTGGGACGAGATTGAGGTTGGTCGGCTTCCGGGAGCATGGCCAGAACAATCCGCCCAAGATCAACCTGAAATGGCAAGATTGGAATGTAAGGCTTTGGACCCACCCCAAAAGAAAATTAAGAACAACTTAGCTTGATGATACCATCCATTGCTGCTTACATGCCGGGGTATTGTCATGATACGCCCAAACTGAAATTAATCCCAAAAATAATTCAAAAAATTTTAGTCTGTGCATTTATGTTTCGAAATTTTGTGCTAGACAAAACTTTAAATATGCGAAACACACATTTGGCCAAAGAGCAAAACGACATTGCACACAGTACATCAAAATGGGTTGAAATGTAAGCCAAAAAAGCGAAAGGGCAACCACCAAAAATTTAACAGGATTAATAAGCATTGAAAAATGCGCTAATTAGTTCGCAAATACAAGTTAATAAACAAACTGAGAAAAATGCGCTAATTAGTTCGCAAATACAAGTTAATAAACAAACTGAGAAAAATGCACTAATTAGTTCGCAAATACAAGATAAAAAATGGACTTACCAAGAGCAAATATATAAGATTCCAAATCAAAAGGTCTTTGGGTCCGAAATTAAAAAAATGCTAAAAGATATGAAATTATGGATCACAAAATTAATAACAAGAAGAAACACAATGAGACACCAATTGAACCAAAGTTAGACTTCACAAAACTTACCAAATCAAGAAACGAGGCAAAAAAAAAATATACAAAAAAAGCGAACAGAAAATAAAAACGCAAATCTAGAAAACAAAATAAACTCCAAATGCCAACTCCTTTATCCGCAAACAAGAAACTCCAACCAAGGTAACCTCCAACAATCCAAAAACGCCACCTCGACTCGAGACACACCAAGCCATAAATAGTGTTTCGTTTCCCGCACAAATTAAGGAGGGATCATAGGAACGCACAATCAATGATGCGGCCGCAAAATAAGGACGCATGTATAAATACGTCACGAAAACACATTTAAATTCTGGTGTATTTCTTGTTTGGACCTCAGACATGGCTACAGACCAGGGAAACAATGCCCAAGAGACAGGCGGTAAGTCTTTCATGCATTTTGTATCAATGATTAATTTGAAACATAAGATTGGGCAAGTTGTGAATTAGAGAAATCTGAATATTTACACAAATAGGTGAGGAGGATGACATGGAAGAGGCTGCTGGGCCCAGTATTCCGGCCAAAGCTGAAAAAAAAAAAAGGCAGCCACATTTCACAAGAAAGGAGATGGAGGTTTTGATTCAGAAGTGTGTGGACATCCTGCCACAGGCAGACAGGAATATGAGTATAAGCCAGAAGTGGAGAATGTGGGAAGAGGTAGCAGTTGCTGTCAATAGGGTGGGTGATTATGTCCGTCTAGCCCGGGATGTCAAACGGCGGTAAGTAAACACTTGCCCCCCCTAAAAACAAACACCATTTTAAACAAAAGGATAATGGCTTCCATTTTTTCCCACAGATGGGGCGACTTCAAATATCGCCTAAAGCAAAAACTCGCGGACAGGGCTAGGCATGCAAGGGGGACAGGTGGGGGTCCCACCCCTGTGTCATTGGAGTTGACGGATTTAGAAGAGCTGGCACAGGGGTGTGTGCAGCCTGTGGAGGTGTTTGGCGTGTCCAACATGGATACGGACATGCCAGACTTTGCGGCTCCTCATGTTGTCCCAGGTAAATCTTGTGATGTCACCAACTCTGAAATGTTAGTGGGCCAATATGTAGATTCTAATGTGAGTCTTTTCTCATTTTTCCTAACAGAGACACAGGCGGATGAGTCTGCTCCAGAGGGGAGCCTTGGCCGCCGAATTTCTGCTGGCTCTGCAGGGGAGGAACCAGTACATCCGGCTGAGGACCCTGCAGAAGCCAGTCCAGGGCAATCCCCCTCGCAGGCAGTGGCCCTCCTCACAGAACTCAATTTCAAATCGGATTTCCATACGGAGATTCTGCAGAGGATGGACGCCAGTCTGCTACAGGTGGCTGAGGCCCTGGAGCAAAATGCTGCGGCCAACGTGACCATTGGTCAGGCCCTGGTGGAAAATACCAGGGCCAACATCCGCATCGCCAATGCCCTGGAGCAGCTCGTTCGCCAGCACATGGTGGAGCCGACCTCCCTTCCTGCCGGAACATCAGGATCCTCCACCTCTGGCACAACATCAGCCAATCCTCCAAATGTGCCTAGCCCTGTGCCTAGTCCAGAGGCCACAACATCTGCCTCTGGACAGGCCAGCCCGATGACATCCCGGACCCGGTCTGGCGCCCTCCCTCCCCCAGCCAAACGGGTGAAAAAACGGTGACAGCAATGGCGACTTTTCCCACACTCCTTCTGTGCTTGGCTCATATTCCTTTCTGGTCAAAACTTCCCTCTCCTTTCTTGTGAATTGTTTTTAATTTTGTGTTCTACATTTCATAAATCTTTTATTTTGGCCCAATTATTGCAACTTTGGAATTGAACCCTGCAAAAAAACTTTGGCCAAAAATGTTTGAATTGTGATTTTTTCTTTGAGCAATAAAAAAAAAATAAAAAACTGACATTGTATTCTCACATTATTGTCACAATGGATTACATTTAATCCTGGGCCAAAAGGCACAAACTGGCAAGAACCACATTTTACATGGCCCCCAAAAAAAGGGCTCTTTAAGAAACATTTCAAATTTAACATAACGAGGCAAATTCAACAGGCCAAAAGAAAAAGGGAAAAACCAAAAAAACATGATGACATTATTGTTACAATAGGCCCTAACCAACAAATTGAGCCCCAAAGAAAATACCACAAATGTACGTAAATTGATTGTGTAATCATCACATTAGCAGCTATGATTTCCACCTGCGTACGCTTTTGTGCTAACACAAAAAACTACTTTCAATACACATACCAAGCCGGTTTTCAATCCACCACTAATTGCTGTTCAGACCACCCGCGATTAATCGCAGCAACATCGAGGAGTGCCGGGATGGAGGTGAAGGCCATCGCCAATGTGGTCGAGTAATCCAGACCCTAAGCTGTGCGAGCATTTTGAAGGGAAAGAGGATCATACAGTGACGTATGAGTCGGTCCGTACACATTTTACGCTCGCATCTGCTAATGTATGTACGCCCCAAAAACGCCTCGCCACGCCTGCGTTTTTCCATCTCCACCCCCGTCAACACCCCAAAACGCCCTGTTCTGTCAATCACATTTGACATGTCACTTCCTGTACGCTATTTGACGAACGAGACCAAAAAAACTCGCAATCTGCCGTACGCACATGCGCAGTGTTACACCGACGCATGCGCGGTTAGTCAACATCGGAACGCAACGAGCGTACTGCTGTTTGCGAGTGGCTCTGAATGAGGGCCCATGTGTATTATTTATTTTCCTATGGGGGACAATGTTTTTTTTTTTTTTTTTTGTAGGGGACAATGTTTTTTTTGTTAGGTAAAATGTGTTTGTTTTTTTCCTATGTGGTCAATGTGTATTATTTTTTTCTTTTGGGGACAATGTGTTTTATTTGTTTTCCTGTTGGGGGACAATGTGTTTTATTTTTTTTCTGTGGGGGATAATGTATTATTTTTTTTTCTGTGGGGGCCAATCTGTATTATTTTCCTGTGGTGGACAATGTTTTTTTTTGTAGGGGCCAATGTGTTTTGCTTTTTTTCCTGTGGTGGGGGCCAATGTTTTTGTTCTTTTTCTTGGGGAGACAATATGGTTCTTTTTCTCCTGTCAGGGCAAATGTGTATTATTTTTGTTTCTCGGGGAGACAATATGCTTCTTTTTCTCCTGTCAGGGCCAATGTTTTTTTTTTCCTGTGGGGGACAATGTGTTTATTTTTCTCCTATGGTGGCAAATGTGTATTATTTTTTTATTTCGGGGACAATGTGATTGAATTTTTTTTCTGTGGGGCACAATGTGTATTATTTTTTTCTTGTGGGGGGCAATGTTTTTGTTCTTTATCTGTGGGAGACAATGTGCTTGCTTTTCTCCTGTGGGGGCCAATGTTTATTTTGTTTCCTGTGGGGTACCATATGTTTGTTTTTCTCCTGTTGGGGCATTTGTGTATTTTTTTTTTTCTGTGGGGGACAAAGTGTTTGTTTTTCTCCTATAGTGGCCAATGTGTATTATTTTTTTCCTGTGGAGATCACTGTATATTATTTTTTATTTTGGGGACAATGTGTCATGCTCCGGCCCTTAAAAAACACTTTTTTACCTCTCTGGTGTCTGTCCAGTCTACCACAGAGGTCCACTCACACTGCACATCACTCCCGGCTGGTGCTAGGGTCTGTCTGAGCTGCTCCTGCCCTGTCTATTCAGTGTCCTGACAACATGGAGATGGCTCTCCGCAGCCCCTTGCTCAAAGCATGTCTTCCTAGCATGATGCTGCACAAGCTGCATGCCAGAGTTCCCTCCTAAACCACAATATGGGCGCAGCCATGTTGAACTCTGTCACCTGAAGCTCTTACTCCACTCAGAGAGCTGCTCTCAGAATAGCTGATCGCAGCATCCAATCCCTGGGGATCCTCCCTTATAAATTATATTATCTGACTGGCCTCTGTTGCCAGTACAACATCACTTTTGCTGAAGTTACAGCTCTGTGCTGAGCTCCCAGGTACTCTGTATCTGAACAGCTCGAGTCCATTATATTCCAGTTCCATGTCTGGTTATCAAGTCTCCTATTCCATCTAACATTCTAGTCTGGTTTTACCACAGAGACATGTTAACATTAACCTATATTGGTTCCAAATAATACCTCCAACCATTGGTCCCAACCGATACTTTCATGCATAGGCAAAACTAGAGATCTGGTAATGGGTGGTCCCAGTTTTAGCATGTCAGATATTGTGTTACTGTTTCTTGGAAAATAAAATAGTATCACACACACCAGTGGCATCTGTCTCCATGGTGTTACTCTGTATGGGAGGGACCTTGTGTGTGCGGCAAACCCACGCACCACCAGAAAGGGGGCATGGCCTAATGGACAGGGGGCATGTTCACTTGGGAAGGGGTATGGCCTTGCCACCTGAACTCCAGTGGTCCGGTGTGGTTGGGGGTGCCAGAAGAACGGGTGAACTTTGTGCAGTGCCAGCTCCCTCACACTGTTAGGAGCCGAGTGCTGCACTTACTGCTCCTGTCACCTTGGTGTCAACCCTCAGTGGGTTTTTGGGGCCCTAGTCAGTTTGAAAGTCTTTTCTTACCTGTATGATAGTTTCTCTGTAACGGGGAACCTCTGAGGAATTTGAGCCTCACTGGGCAGTGTCTTCAGCCGGTATTCAATATTCATGCAGGAGATCACATTGTCTGGAAGGGATGCAATCGGGAAGCCGGCTGACATTATACCGACAACCGGCTTCCCGACTGTCATATCCCGGCGAGGGTGAAAAGACCGGCATCTAGATGTAGATGCTGCTCATTTTACCAACGCCAGGAGACCGGTGCCTGGCATTCCATCCGAAGGGATGCCATGCGCCACAGACAGCCGTGGAGGGGGGGTTAGGTTTAGGGCTCCCCGGGGGGACTTAGGGTTAGGCATCCCCCCCAGGAGGTTAGGGTTAGGCTTAGGGGAGGGAGGGAGGGTTAGGGTTAAGCACCCCCGGGGGGAGGTTACAGTTAGGTACCTCCCTGGGGGACTTAGGTTTAGGCAGCAGGGAAGGGGGGGTTAGGTTTAGGCACTTAGAGGGGGGATTAGGGTTAGGCACTTGGGGGGAGGTTAGGGTTAGGCACCCCTAAGGGAGGGTTACGTTTAGGGGGGTAGGTTAGGTTAGTTAGTACTTACCTGGGGACGATCGGGATTTCCAGCACTGTCAGGCTGCTGCTGCCGGGATCTGTTCCTCTGTCAGCTTGACGCTGCCGGGATTCGAACTGCCGGCCATGCGGCCGGCGGTATTACATACCGATTCCGTCTGGAAGATGCCTATTTACGTAGAAATATAACCCATGTCATCATCATTACCAGATAATATATACTGTAGTAACAGAAGTTTTTCTGCAGTAAAAATTTGAATTTCCCTGATCAAACTACTGTGTCTCTCCAGGCTCCCCTGTGTTACTCCAGATCCCCCAATGTCTCCATCCCTAGGTTCCCCTGTGGTTCTCCAGGCTCTCTGTGTCTCTTTATCTCCAGGCCTCCATGTCTCTCCTTCTCCAGGCCCCCTTGTCTCTCACCAGGACCCCCTGGGCCTTACCATCCCCAGGACCCCCTGGGCCTCTCCATTCCCAGGACCCCTATGGCCTCTCCATCCCCAGGATCCCCTGCATATTTGCATCCTCAGGCCCACCTGTGGCCCCAGCCCCAGTGTGCAGCTCTCAGCCCCATTTACCCGGCCCCAGTGTGTGTCTCTCAGCCCCATTCCCCCAGCCCCAGTGTGCATCTCTCTGCCCCAGTGTGCATCTCTAAGTCCCATTCCCATGGCCCCAGTGTGCATCTTTCAGCCCCATTCCCCCGGCCCCAGTGTGTGTCTCTCAGCCCCATTCCCCCGGCCCCAGTGTGCATCTCTCAGCCCCATTCCCCCAGCCCCAGTGTGCATCTCTCAGCCCCATTTCCCCAGCCCCAGTGTGCATCTCTCTGCCCCAGTGTGCATCTCTCAGCCCTATTCCCCCGGACCCAGTGTGCATCTCTCAGCCCCAGTGTGCATCTCTCAGCCCCATTCCCCCAGCCCCAGTGTACGTCTCTCAGCCCCATTCCCGCCAAACCCGTGTGCATCTCTCTGCCCCAGTGCATCTCTCAGCCCAATTTCCCCAGCCCCAGTGCATCTCTCAGCCCAATTTCCCCAGCCCCAGTGTGCGTCTCTCAGCCCCAGTGTGCGTCTCTCAGCCCCAATTCCAGAGCCCCAGTGTACGTCTCTCAGCCCCATTCCCGCCCAACACGTGTGCGTCTCTCTGCCCCAGTGCGTCTCTCAGCCCTATTTCCCCAGCCCCAGTGTGCATCTCTCTGCCCCATTCCCCCAGTCCCAGTGTGCGTCAGCATCATTCCCCAGCCCATGTCACCCCTGCCCTGAGCAGTCAGCTCCAACCTTCCACCCCCAGCCCCCTGTGCAGTCAGCTCCAACCCCCACCAGCCCCCTGTGCAGTCAGCTCTAACCCCCACCAGCCCCCTGTGCAGTCAGCTTCAATCCCCCTCAGCTCCCTGTGCAGTCAGCTCCAACCCAGCCCCTGTGCAGTCAGCTCCAACCTTCCCCCCAGCCCACTGTGCAGTCAGCTCCAACCCCCCCCAGCCCCCTGTGCAGTCAGCTCCAGTTCCCCCCAGTCCCCTGTGCAGTCAGCTCCAACCTTCCCCCTCCCAGCCCCCTGTGCAGTCAGCTCCAACCTTCCCCCTCCCAGCCCCCTATGCAGTCAGCTCCCCCCACCCCAGCCCCCTGTGCAGTCAGCTCCAATCTACTCCCTCCCTCCTCACCCCTGCATTTGCCGCCGCCGCCTCTGCTAGCACTTACCTGCTCTGTGCTGCTACGTCCTCTGCGTTGTCTGCATCGCTGCTTGTGGGAAGAGCTGCTGCTGGGCATGCACAGCAGCTCCCCCAGCCGCCATTTTTTTTTTATTTTAAGGTAATCTATTGCGCAGAAGCTGTAGACTAGAGCTGCCTGATCGGAGTTCAGCTCCGATTGTGGCAGCGGGTGTGGAAGGTTGCAGGACGGCTGCCATCCACTACCCTGGACAGTGGTGGGCAGGCATCGGCGGTTCCGTGAACTGGGCTAATGGGTGGTCCTGTGCACCCCCAGACCAGCCCCCAGTTTCGCCTATGCTTCCACCAAAGGTTCCAAACCGACCCAGTACTGCAATTCATCATCATCATTGTTCCCAAACCGATCCAGTACTGCAATTCATCATCATCAGATCCAAACTGACGCAGTACTGCAATTCATCATCATCGGCCCCAAACCGATCAGTACTGCAATTTATCATCATCTCAATCCAGCATCATCTATCCCAATTTGATTCTGCTCATCTCTTCAGTATTATATATCCAGTTCCCATTCTGACCTGTTGCTCAATAAAGACATTTACTTTACTGCCCTCGCCTTCGGACCCATCATCCTCTACAGTTCATATTACACCACTTAAGCCTCCCACGCCTGTTCCAACCAACTCCTAACCTCAGGTGTGATGCAATGTATTTAATTTTTCTCCTGTGGGGGACAATGCCTTTAATTTTTTCTGTGGGGAACAATGTGTTTTTTTTTCACAATGTGATTGTTTTTCTTCTATGGTGGCCAATGTGCATTATTTATTTCCTGTAGGGGACGATGAGTATTATTTTTTTTCCTGTGGGGGCCAATGTTTTTGTTCTTTTTTTGTGGGAGACAATGGAGTATATTTACTAAAGTGAGAGTTTTTAGAAGTGGAGCTGTTGCCCATAGCAACCAATCAGATTCTACTTAACATTTTACTAGCACCTTCTAGAAGATAATAGTTAGAATCGGATTGGTTGCTATGGGCAACATCTCCTCTTCTAAAAACTCTCACTTTAGTAAATATACCCCAATGTGTTTGTTTTTCTCCTGTCAGAGCAAATGTGTACTATTTTTTCCCTGTGGGGGACAATGTTTTTTTTCTTTAGGGGACAATGGCCCTCATTCAGAGCCGCACGTTAACAACAGTACGCTCGTTGCGTTCCGATGTTGACTAACCGCGCATGCGTCGGTGTTACACTGCACATGTGCGTACGGCAGATTGCGAGCTTTTTTTCTCTCGTTCCTAAAATAGCGTACAGGAAGTGACATGCCAAATGTGATTGACAGAACAGGGCGTTTTAGGGTGTTGACGGGGGTGGAGATGAAAAAACGCAGGCGTGGCGAGGCGTTTTTGGGGCGTACATACATTAGCAGATGCGAACGTCAAATGTGTTCGGGCCGTCTCATACGTCACTGGAACATCCGCTTTCCCTTCAAAATGCTCGCACAGCTTAGGGTCAGGATTACTCGACCACATTGGCGATGGCCTTCTCCTCCGTCCCGGGACTCCACGATGGTGCAGCGATTAATCGCGGCTGGTCAGTAAAGTAATTAGTGTTGGATTGAAATCCGGCTTGGTATGTGTTTGGAAAGCAGTTTATTGGGATAGCACAAAAGCGTACGCAGGTGGAAATCAGAGCTGCTAATGTCATGATTACACAATCAATTAGCGTACATTTTTGGAGTTTTATTTTGGCCACAATTTGGTGGTTATGGCCTATTGTAACAATAATGTCATCATCTTTTAATTAGCTCCCCTTTTTTTTGGTTTACTGTGGATTTTGCATCGCTATGTGATATTTTAAACATTCCTTAAATATGCCTTTTTTTCTTTTTTTAAAGAGGGTCAGTTTTTGCGTTTAAGGCCATGATTAAATGTAACCCATTTGTACAATAATGTCACAATACAATGTCAGTGTTTTGTTTTTAATTTATTGTTTACACACAAACAAATTGGACTAATATTGTATTGCCTTTTTTTGTGGCCAAGATATTTGATCCAAAAAAAAATATAACATAACTACTAACATAAGCGTAAATACAAAATTTAAAAACATTTCACAAGAAAGGAGAGGGAAGTTTTGACCAGAAAGGAATATGAGCCAAGCACAGAAGGAGTGTGGGAAAAGTCGCCATTGCTGTCACCGTTTTCTCGCCCGTTTGGCTGGGTGAGGGTGGGCGCCAGACCGGGTCCGGGATGCCATCGGGCTGGCCTGTCCAGAGGCAGATGTTGTGGCCTCTGGACTAGGCACAGGGCTAGGCACATTTGGAGGATTGCCTGATGTTGTGGCAGAGGTGGAGGATCCGGATGTTCCGGCAGGAAGGGAGGTCGGCTCCACCATGTGCTGGCGAACGAGCTGCTCCAGGGCATCGGCGATGCGGATGTTGGCCCTGGTATTTTCCGCCAGGGCCTGACCAATGGTCACGTTGGCCGCAGCATTTTGCTCCAGGGCCTCAGCCACCCGTATCAGACTGGCGTCCATCCTCTGCAGAATCTCCGTATGGCAATCCGATTTAAAATTGAGTTCTGTGAGGAGGCCCACTGCCTGCGAGGGGGCACGCCCTGGACTGGCTTCTGCAGGGTCCTCAGCCGGATGTACTGGTTCCTCCCCTGCAGAGTCAGCAGAAATTCTGCGGCCAAGGCTCCCCTCTGGAGCAGACTCATCCGCCTCTGTCTCTGTTAGGAAATTGGAGAAAAGACTCACATTAGAATCTACATATTGGCACAATAGCATTTCTGAGTTGGTGACATCACAAGACTTACCTTGGCCAACATGAGGAGCCGCAAAGTCTGGCATGTCCGTATCCATGTTGGACACGCCAAACACCTCCACAGCCTGCACACACCCCTGTGCCATCTCTTCTAAGTCTGTCAACTCCAATGACACAGGGGTGGGACCCCCACCTGTCCCCCTTGCATGCCTAGCCCTGTCGGCAAGTTTTTGTTTGAGACGATATTTGAAGTCTGCCCATCTGTGGAATGAATTTGGAACCATTATCCTTTTTTTTACAATGGGGTTTGTTTATAGGATGGGAAAGTGTTTACTTACCGCCGTTTGACATCCCGGGCTAGACGGACATAATCACCCACCCTATTGACAGCAACGGCGACCTCCTCCCACATTCTCCACTTCTGGCTTTGGCTCATATTCCTGGCTGCCTGGGGCAGGATGTCAACGCACTTCTGGATCAAAACCTCCATCTCCTTGCTTGTGAAATGTGGCTGCCTTTTTTTTTTGGCAGCTTTGGCGGGTTGACTGGGGCCAGCAGTCTCTTCCATGTCATCCTCCTCACCTATTTGGGTAAATATGCAGATTTAGCCACTTCACAACTTGCACAATATTATGTTTTAAAAGAATCATTGAGACAAAATGCATGAAGGCCTTACCGCCGCAATTTTGACCATTGTTTCCCTGGTTTGAAGCCATGTCTCTGCTTCCAGCATGAAATCATCCAGAAATTCTATGTGATTTCGTGACGTATTTATACATGCGTCCTTAGTTTGCGGCCGCATCATTGATTGTGCGTCCCTATGATTCATCCTTAATTTGTGCGGGAAAATAAACACTATTTATGGCTTGGTGTGTGTGGATTCGAGGTGGGGTTGTTGGAGTGTTGTCGGTTAAGTGGTTTGGATTTGGTTGGTTGCGTTTGGAGGATTTTGCAGAGTTGTTTGTTTGTTTGTTTTTGCTACATTTCTTTGGTTTTTCCGTTCGCATTTTTTTCATTTTTTCAACATCCTTTCCTGATTTGGTAAGTTTTGTGCATTCAAATTTGTGGCCAATTGGTGTATTCTTCTGTTTTGTGGTTCGTTAATTTGTTTAACACTCATTTCATCTTTTTTAGTTTTTTTTTGTTTTCGGACCCAAAGAAGTTTTTTGTGGAAATCTTATATATTCGAGTTGGGTAAGTCCATTTTTTGTCTTGCATTTGCGAATTAATTACCGCATTTTTGACTGTTGGTGTAGTGACTTGCATTTGCGAATTAATTACCGCATTTTTGACTGTTGGTGTAGTGACATGCATTTGCGAATTAATTACCGCATTTTTGACTGTTGGTGTAGTGACTTGCATTTGCGAATTAATTACCGCATTTTTGACTGTTGGTGTAGTGACTTGCATTTGCGAATTAATTACCGCATTTTTGACTGTTGGTGTAGTGACTTGCATTTGCGAATTAATTACCGCATTTTTGACTGTTGGTGTAGTGACTTGCATTTGCGAATTAATTACCGCATTTTTGACTGTTGGTGTAGTGACTTGCATTTGCGAATTAATTACCGCATTTTTGACGGCTTATTCATCATATAATCCAGTTTTGCTTTTCCCTTTTCCATTTTTTGGGTCCATTTGAACCCTATTTGACGTACAGTGTGCAATGTAGTTTTCATCGATGGCCAAATGTGTTTTTCCGCTATTTTCTGTGTTGGCTTGCAACAATTTTTAAACAAAAAAAACACCCTCTAAATTTTTGAAGTCTCATTGTTGCCTTTTTTACAGTTTATACGTATCATGACAATACCCCGGCATGTAAGCAGCTATGGATGGTATCAGAAAGCTAAGTTGTTTTTTCTTACTTTTGGGGTGGGTCAAAAGCCTTACATTGTAAACTTTGAATTTCAGGTAGATCTGGGGCGAATTGTTCTGGCCCTGCTCCCGGAAGACGACCAACCTCAAACTCGTCCCAGGCGTAGGCATCGTAGGCATGCAAGGCCCCAGATATTTCGAACACGTGTCACCCTTTTTGGAATGCCCGATGATGAGGTTTTAAGACGCTACTGTCTACCTCCCAAAATCATCATAGACACTCTCTCATTAATAGAAAGTGATCTTGAGCGGCAAATTGACAGTCCAACAGCAATACCACCACTGACGCAATTTATGGCGGTGTTACATTTCTGTGCCTCAGGATCGTTTCAAACAACGGTGGGAATAGTGGCGGGCATCTCCCAATCCTCCTTTTCCCGGATCCTGAGGGCAGTGATGGAGGCACTTTTCAAGCACCTCCATCATTTTATTAAAATGCCTTTGGATATGGGTGCCCTTAGTGTGGCCAAGGCCAATTTTTACCAAATAGCTGGCTTCCCACACATCATAGGGGTTGTGGATGGTACTCACATACCACTTCAGCCTCCAGCACGGCTGGAGGCAATATTTAGAAACAGGAAACACTATCACTCCCTGAATGTAATGGTGGTATGTGATGCCTCCCTCCAGATCCTGTCCCTGAATGCTAAATTACCCGGAAGTGCTCATGACTCCTTCGTCATCCGGCAATCAGGGATATGGCAGAAATTAACCAACCTACAAGCTGGTGATGCGTGGCTTCTGGGTAAGTGGAGACCTTTAGTACATAACAATGTTAAGCTTGATACACAGTGTTCCTGATGTGGTCTATTTTTGTTCACAGGAGACAGTGGATACCCTTGCATGTCCTGGCTGCTCACTCCTTATTTGGCTCCCACACCAGGGCCACAAAGTGCGTATAATTCCGCACTTACAGCCACCAGGCAAGTGGTGGAGCGCTGTATCGGCCTTTTAAAAGGCCGATTCAGATGCCTCCACCGCTCTGGTGGCGAGCTCATGTATGTGCCGGATATGGTGTCGAAAATTGTGGTCCTGTGTGGGATATTTCACAACATTGCCATAAGGAGTGGTGTCCCAATGCAGCCAGAGGATGCCTTACCTGAGGATGGCCCCCCCGAGGTTGGTCGAAGGTCAGTATGTGGGGGGGCCATACGCGATGATGTGGTGGCCAGATTTTTTAGGTAAGTTTGAACAAAACTCCAGTGTTTATACCTAATGTGTTTGTGTTTTTTGGCGAACATCTAATTTATTTATAATTTTCTCACCATCTTCTGTTTGTTCACATAATCTTTGGCACTCCAACGCTCACTACTTCCTGCTACCCTTACCAAACCTGGATCTGGTCCTTTTGGGCATATATTCTTGAACCCATATCGCAACGCCATGTTTGTGGAATCATGTTGGCATGGTCCTTCGTCAACCAGTTCTTGATTTTGTGTTTTTATTTAATTATTTCTTGGTATGTGTTGTATTTGAATTTATCACTGTGTATTTTTTTTGGGAGTGACCACTTTGTTTTCTCTGTTATGTTGTCAATAAATGTTTGAAGAGTGAAATGGTCTTCGTTTTTTGGTACGTTAACAGCAAGTGTAACCAGGTTAACACAAGTTACATTTGACTAAGGGGTAAACCAGTACTGACGCCAGTTGAGCAAAACTGAAATATGTTTTCAGCTTCCCAATCCACACCAAAAGGAAGCCTGGCCCAACCTTGGGATTTGTAAGATTGGCCTAAGCAGCTTGCGCACCAAGTAGGAACCTGGAAAATGTAGAAATCTGAAATTGACACTACACCCAAAAAGGGAAATGACATTGTTACTGTTATGTGTTTCTGGTGTGTGTTTGACATACAAAGACAAAACACAATCTAACTTTTAAAAAAGGGAAATCCTTGCAGGAACTTATGTCAGGCTAAACTATCTTGGTTTTGGTTTTTAAAAATGAGCCACAACGTATATTTGTCTTAATAAATTTAATTGGAAAATAGAACAAAAAAAAAAAATCTAATGCCGAAGGAGGCCAGACAGCCGGTCGAGGGCCACCAGAAGGCCGATTACATGGTGGCGCATCTGCCCCACAACATCCGTCACCTCTTGCCGATGCCTCTGTTCCTCTGTGGGTGAGAAAAGTGTGTGGGTTAATACAACAATAGGGACTCCACAGAAAAACATAAAAAAAATACCAAATCACTCCTAAACCCAAAAACAGAAATAAAAAGGGTGGGCTGGCAAAAATACAAGGCCTAGGTACAAATTCCCACAGGTATGATATGTGTATGCTTAAATCACCAGGAAGAGGTAAAGGCAAACCTTCACAATCAACAAAAGTCAAGCCACAAAAACACGAAGAAAGGCACGACACATGATTACATACAAACAGTTTGTGCTTTAAAAAAAAAAATTAAAAAACATACCGGGAAACAAATCGGGAGCTCCGGCCAAACCTCCATGATCCTCCTCGGAGGATCCGTCATTCCCCAAAGAATGGGGCGGAGTTATGCAGGACTCCGGGGAGGGGGTAATTGGAAGAGGGGTGGGTGGAGGAGAGGGGGAAGTGGGACGGAGGGGAGGGAGGCCCGACATTTCCGGGAGAGGGTCTGGGAAGGATGGGGAGGAGTGGGGAATAGGGGAAAGATTTGGGGTGGAGTGTTGGCTGGGGGTTGGGGAGAGTGGGCGGGAACGCCGACGTTGACGGCGGAGTCTTGGCTGTCCCCCTAAAATATGTCAAATAAATTGCGTTTAGTTTATGGACAAATCCGGGCAAACAAACAAAAAAAAAAAAATTAATAAAAAATAAAACCAAAAAAAAAAGCAGTAGAATTAAAAATTCAGAAAAAGAGGGGAAACATGCAGACGCAGATATGAGTACCAATAATAAATAGAACAGACAGGAAAACATGCACACGCAGATATGAGTACAAATAATAAATAGAACAGACAGGAAAACATGCAGACGCAGATATGAGTACAAATAATAAATAGAACAGACAGGAAAACCTGCACACGCAGATAGGAGTACAAATAATAAATAGAACAGACAGGAAAACATGCAGACGCAGATATGAGTACAAATAATAAATCGAACAGACAGGAAAACATGCACACGCAGATATGAGTCCAAATAATAAATAGAACAGACAGGAAAACATGCAGACGCAGATATGAGTACAAATAATAAATAGAACAGACAGGAAAACATGCACACGCAGATATGAGTACAAATAATAAATCGAACAGACAGGAAAACATGCACACGCAGATATGAGTACAAATAATAAATAGAACAGACAGGAAAACATGCACACGCAGATATGAGTACAAATAATAAATAGAACAGACAGGAAAACATGCACACGCAGTTTGCCCCACAAACACAAACATTAAAACCACAATACATAACACTTACTTGCCAGGATCTGCATGCGAAAGCATGCCAGCAAGCGGGGCGTTCGCCGTTGCAGGTCGGACCACCTGCGCTCCAGCTGCCCGATGTTGCGGCGTGAGCCGAAGGACCGCAGGCGGGACCGTACCTCCGCATACGCGGAGCGCTTCTGCCGGTTGGTCATGGGTTGAGGCTGGCTGGTGATCCGGCGATCCATGACCTCCGTAAGCACCAGCAGCTCACGCCTGGTGAATGCGGAGGCTCTCATGATGGCAATGGTGTTTTTCTTAAAAATCATTTTTGATAAAGTGTGTAAAAATTTTCTGATTGGCTAATGTATTTTGGAAATTAACAGGAGCAATTTTATTGGTTAGTGTATGAGTCATGTGTTCGACAGGGCCAGAAATCTCTGGAGAGTTAGGATAGGCTTGATGCAGTGACATGCGTAAACAAATTTAAATAAAGAAATTAACCCAGGGAAATATGCGGGGATCCACAGCAATAGTACAATTGTTTAATTGTGGTTCACATGTTTTTTGAACAATAAAAGCAAATGTTTCATCCGTACGTATTCTGCGGGTAAACACAAACACGGACAAGAGTAAAGTTTCTTGCATTGTGTTGAAAAAAAACAAACAATTAAGCTAATTGATACATTGATTGGCATGATACGATTGATGGAGGTAGGCAGAATAAAGGAGCAGGTAATCGACATCTGACAAGGCCACTTCCTGTTTATACTTGTGCGTGCGTTCCTTTCAAGCCATTTCGGGGATGTACGCTCGCTATTTCGTACGCTCGTTAGTTAGAGGAGGGGTCGTCAGAGTTCAGGGAGGAATTTTAGATGCGAACGAAAATACGAGCGAGCCATTGAATTTAAATATTTTTGTACGTATGCCTAACGTACGTGCGCCCGCTCGCGAGTGGGTCTGAATCAGGCCCAATGTCTTTGTTTTTCTCCTATAGTGTGCATTATTTTTTCCTGTGAGGGACAATGTGTTTTACTTTCTTCCTGTGGGACAATGTTTATTATTTGTGTGTTTTTTTCCTGTAGGGGCCATTGTGTATTATTTTTTTCTGTGGGCGACAATGGCCCCGATTCAGAGCCGGACGCTCTGACCAGAGCGCTCGCTCTGAATCAGGGCCCACCTCCATAAATATGGAGCGTCCTCCTGGACGCTCGTATAGCTGTGGGTCACCACCCACAGCATATACGAGCGTGCAGGATGATGGTCGCGATGGTCTTGACCACCGCGACCATCGCCAGTGCGAGCAGAAGCCTGCGGTTGAGTTTCTCAACCACAAGGCCAGGAGTGATTTTGGCTCTATCAGTGCCAAAATCACTCCCACTGACATCACTAGTGATGTCAGTGGGGCCGGCTTCTGACGGTAGGCGTTCCCTTGGGAACGCCTCCGTCTGGCAGGCACGCCCCCGGCACGCCCACCAAAGGGGGCGTGCTGTCAATCAACATCGACAGCACGCCCCCTTTGATCAGACACGAGCGAAGGAAAGTCCTTCGCTCGTCGCGTCTCGCGCATGCGCACGACGGAGCTCCCTCCGTCGTGCGCATGCGCAGTGCACACCATCAACCCACTTGCGAGTGGACAGCCGCTCGCGAGTGGGTCTGAATGAGGGCCAATGTGTATTAATTATATTCCTATGTGGGCCAATATTTTTGTTTTTTTCTGTGTGGGAAATGTGCTTCTTTTTCTCCTGTGGGGGTCAATATTTTTTTTGTTAGGTAAAATGTTTTTGTTTTTCTCCAGTCGGGGCAAATGTGTATTGTTTTTTCTTTCGGGGACAATGTGTTTCATTGTTTTTTTCCAGTGGGGTACAATGTGTTTTATTTTTTCCTGTGGGGGCCAATGTGTATTATTTCCCTGTGGTGGACAATGTATTTCTTTTGTAGGGGCCAATGTGTTTTGCTTTTCTTCCTGTGGGGGCCAATGTTTTTGTTCTTTTTCTTGGGGAGACAATTTGCTTCTTTTTCTTCTATGGGGCCAAATGTATTTTGTTTCCTGTGGGGGCCAATGTTTTTATGGATATAATGTGTTTGTTTTTTTCCTGTCAGGGAAAATGTGTATTATTATTTTTCTTGTGGGGGACAATATATTTACTTTTCTCCTATGGTGGCCAATGTGTATTATTTTCTTTCGGTGACCATGTGTTTTATTTTTTCTTCTGTGGGGGGACAATGTGTATTATATTTTCCTGTGCAATGTTTTTGTTCTTTGTCTGTGGGAGACAATGGAGGTCATTCAGACCCAATCGCGAGCGGCAGTATGCTCGCAAGTGGGTCGATGGTCCCCACTGTGCATGCGCACGACGGAGGGAGCTCCGTCGTGCACATGCACGAGACCTGGCAAGCGAAGGACTTTCCATCGCTCCGGGTCTCGCACCAAAGGGGGCGTGCTGTCGATGTTGATTGACAGCATGCCCCCTTTGGTGGGTGTGCCGGGGGTGTGCCTGCCAGACGGAGGCGTTCCTATGGGAATGCCTACCGTCTGAAGCCGGACCCACTGACATCACTAGTGATGTCAGTGGGAGTGATTTTGGCTCTGATAGAGCCAAAATCACTCCAGGCCCTGCGGTTGAGAAACCCGACCACAGGGTTTCACTCGCAAGTCCGATGGTCGCGATGGTCAAGACCATCGTGACCATCTTGTTGCACGCTCGTATATGCTGTGGGTGGTGACCCACAGCTATACGAGCGTCCAGGACGACGCTCCATATTAATGGAGGAGGGCCCTGATTCAGAGCAAGCGCTCTGGTCAGAGCATCGGCTCTGAATCAGGGCCAATGTTCTCTTGTGGGGCCAATGTGTAAGTTGTTTCCTGTGGGGGACAATGCTTTTTTTCCTGTGGGGCACCATGTGTTTTATTTTCTCCTGTCAGGGCAAATGTGTATTCTTTTTTTTCTGTGGGGGATAATGTTTTTTATTTCTGTGGGGAACAATGTGTTTGGTTTTCTCCTATAGTGGCCAATGTGTATTATTTATTTCCTGTGGGGGCCAATGTGTATTATTTTTTATTTGGGGACAATGCATTTTATTTTTCTCCTGTCGGGGACAATGCATTTTATTTTTTGGGGGGGAACAAAGGCCCTCATTCAGAGCCGCTCGTTAACAGCAGTACGCTCGTTGCGTTCCGATGTTGACTAACCGCGCATGCGTCGGTGTTACACTGCGCATGTGCGTACGGCAGATTGCGAGCTTTTTTTGACTCGTTCCTAAAATAGCGTACAGGAAGTGACATGTCAAATGTGATTGACAGAACAGGGCGTTTTAGGGTGTTGACGGGGTGGAGATGGAAAAACGCAGGCGTGGCGAGGCGTTTTTGGGGCGTACATACATTAGCAGATGCGAGCGTAAAATGTGTTCGGACCGACTCATACGTCACTGTATGATCCTCTTTCACTTCAAAATGCTCGCACAGCTTAGGGTCTGG
Source organism: Taudactylus pleione (assembly GCA_031769625.1). Lineage (NCBI taxonomy): Eukaryota > Metazoa > Chordata > Amphibia > Anura > Myobatrachidae > Taudactylus > Taudactylus pleione. Next base: position 30,203,144 of record JAUIMM010000085.1, read on the forward strand.
ATTACTCGACCACATTGGCGATGGCCTTCTCCTCCGTCCCGGGACTCCACGATGTTGTTGGGATTAATCGCGGGAGGCCAGAAAAGCAATTAGTGTTGGATTGAGAACCGGCTTGGTATGTGTTTTGAAATCAGTTTTTTGGGATAGCACAAAACCGTACGCAGGTGGAACTCAAAGCTGCTAATGTCAGGATGACACAATCAATTTGCGTACATTTGTGGGGGTTTATTTTGCCCTCAATTTGGTGGTTAGGGCCTATTGTAATAATAATGTCATCATGTTTTAATTTTCGCACCATTTTATTTGTGCCTCTTGAATTTTCCGCGTTATATGAATTTTTAAACGTTCCTTAAAGAGCCCATTTTTTTTTTTTTTTGGGCCAGTTTTTGCCTTTTGGTCCAGGATTAAATGTAACCCATTTGTACAATAATTTCACAATCCAATGTCAGATTTTTTGTTTCAATTTATTGTTCAAACAAAAAAAATAAAAAATAAAATATTGGGGACATCTTTTTTGGGCAAAGATATGTTCCAAAATCAAACAAATTGGCCCAACATAACTGTTGACATAAACATACAACAAAAAAATAAAAACATTTCACAAGAAAGGAGAGGGAAGTTTTGACCAGAAAGGAATATGAGCCAAGCACAGAAGGATTGTGGGAAAAGTCACCATTGCTGTCACCGTTTTTTCACCCGTTTGGATGGGGGAGGGAGGGCGCCAGACCGGGTCCGGGATGTCATCGGGCTGGCCTGTCCAGAGGCAGATGTTGTGGCCTCTGGACTAGGCACAGGGCTAGGCACATTTGGAGGATTGGCTGATGTTGTGCCAGAGGTGGAGGATCCTGATGTTCCGGCAGAAAAGGGAGGTCGGCTCCACCATGTGCTGGCGAACGAGCTGCTCCAGGGCAATGGCGATGCGGATGTTGGCCCTGGTATTTTCCGCCAGGGCCTGACCAATGGTCACGTTGGCCACAGCATTTTGCTCCAGGGCCTCAGCCACCTGTAGCAGACTGGCGTCCATCCTCTGCAGAATCTCCGTATGGAAATCCGATTTGAAATTGAGTTCTGTGAGGAGGGACACTGCCTGCGAGGGGGATTGCCCTGGACTGGCTTCTGCAGGGTCCTCAGCCGGATGTACTGGTTCCTCCCCTGCCGAGCCAGCAGAAATTCGGCGGCCAAGGCTCCCCTCTGGAGCAGACTCATCCGCCTGTGTCTCTGTTAGGAAAAAAGAGAAAAGACTCACATTAAAATCTACATATTGGCACACTAACATTTCTGAGTTGATGACATCAAAAGATTTACCTGGGACAACATGAGGAGCCGCAAAGTCTGGCATGTCCGTATCCATGTTGGACACGCCAAACACCTCCACAGGCTGCACACACCCCTGTGCCAGCTCTTCTAAATCCGTCAACTCCAATGACACAGGGGTGGGACCCCCACCTGTCCCCCTTGCATGCCTAGCCCTGTCCGCGAGTTTTTGCTTTAGGCGATATTTGAAGTCACCCCATCTGTGGGAAAAAATGGAAGCCATTATCCTTTGGTTTAAAATGGTGTTTGTTTTTAGGGGGGGCAAGTGTTTACTTACCGCCGTTTGACATCCCGGGCTAGACGGACATAATCACCCACCCTATTGACAGCAACGGCTACCTCTTCCCACATTCTCCACTTCTGGCTTAGACTCATATTCCTGTCTGCCTGTGGCAGGATGTCCACACACTTCTGTATCAAAACCTCCATCTCCTTTCTTGTGAAATGTGGCTGCCATTTTTTTTGGCCACTTTGGCCGGAATACTCGGCCCAGCAGCCTCTTCCATGTCATCCTCCTCACCTATTTGTGTAAATTTTCAGAATTCACAAAATCACAACCTGCCCAATCTTATGTTTCAAATTAATCATTGATACAAAATGCATGAAAGACTTACCGCCTGACTCTTGGGCATTGATTCCCTGGTCTGTCGCCATGTCTGAGGTCCAAACAAGAAATACACCAGAATTTTAATGTGTTTTCGTGACGTATTTATACATGCGTCCTTATTTTGCGGCCGAATCATTGATTGTGCGTCCCTATGATCCCTCCTTAATTTGTGCGGGAAACGAAACACTTTATGGCTTGGTGTGTCTCGAGTCGAGGTGGCGTTTTTGGATTGTTGGAGGTTACCTTGGCTGGAGTTTATTGATTGCGTATAAAGGAGTTGGCGGTTGGAAATTCTTTTGTTGGTTAGATTTGCGTTTTTATTTTCCGTTCTCTTTGTTGGTTTATATTTTTGGGACCTCGTTTCTTGATTTGGTAAGTTTTGTGAAGTCTAACTTTTGATGAATTGTTGTTTCATTGTGTTTCTTCTTTTTTTTAAATTTTGGATCCATAATTTCTTCTATTTTAGTTTTTGATTATTTTCGAACCAAAAGACCTTTTGGTTTGGACTCTTATATATTTGCTCTTGGTAAGTCCATTTTTTATCTTGTATTTGCGAACTAATTAGCGCATTTTTACTACTTACTCTTGTGACTTGTATTTGCGAACTAATTAGCGCATTTTTACTACTTACTCTTGTGACTTGTATTTGCGAAATAATTAGCGCATTTTTACTACTTACTCTTGTGACTTGTATTTGCGAACTAATTAGCGCATTTTTACTACTTACTCTTGTGACTTGTATTTGCGAACTAATTAGCGCATTTTTAAATGCTTAATAATCATTTTAACTTTTTTGAGGTTTCCCTTTTGCTTTTTGTGCAAACATTTCAACCCATTTTGATGTACTGTGTGAAATCTCGTTTTGCTGTTTTGCCAAATGTGTGTTTCGCATATTTTAAGTTTGGTCTAGCACAAAATTTAGAAACAAAAATGCACAGAGTGAAATGTGTCAAATAATTTTTGTGTTTAATTTCAGTTTGGACGTATCATGACAATACCCCGGCATGTAAGCAGCAATGGATGGTATCATCAAGCTAAGTTGTTTTAATTTACTTTTGGGGTGGGTCAAAAGCCTTACATTGAAATCTTTGAATTTCAGGTAGATCTGGGGCGGATTGTTCTGGCCATGCTCCCGGAAGCCGACCAACCTCAATCTCGTCCCAGGCGTAGGCATCGTAGGCATGCAAGGCCCAAGATATTTTGAACACGTGTCACCCTTTTTGGAATGCCCGATGATGAGATTTTAAGACGCTACCGTCTACCTCCCAAAATCATCATAGACACTCTCTCATTAATAGAAAGTGATCTTGAGCGGCAAATTGACAGTCCAACAGCAATACCACCACTTACGCAATTTATGGCGGTGTTACAGTTCTGTGCCTCAGGATCGTTTCAAACAACGGTGGGAATAGTGGCGGGCATCTCCCAATCCTCCTTTTCCCGGATCCTGAGGGCAGTGATGGAGGCACTTTTCAAGCACCTCCATCATTTTATTCAAATGCCTTTGGATATGGGTGCCCTTAGTGTGGCCAAGGCCAATTTTTACCAAATAGCTGGCTTTCCACACATCATAGGGGTTGTGGATGGCACTCACATACCACTTCAGCCTCCAGCACGGCTGGAGGCCATATTTCGAAATAGGAAACACTATCACTCCCTGAATGTAATGGTGGTATGTGATGCCTCCCTCCAGATCCTGTCTCTGAATGCTAAATTACCCGGAAGTGCACATGACTCCTTCGTCATCCGGCAATCAGGGATATGGCACAAATTAAACAACCTACAAGCTGGTGATGCGTGGCTTCTGGGTAAGTGGAGACCTTTAGTACATAACAATGTTAAGCTTGATACACAGTGTTCCTGATGTTGTCTATTCTTTTTCACAGGAGACAGTGGATATCCTTGCATGTCCTGGCTGCTCACTCCTTATTTGTCTCCCACACCAGGCCCACAAAGTGCGTATAATTCCGCACTTACAGCCACCAGGCAAGTGGTGGAGTGCTGTATCGGCCTTTTAAAAGGCCGATTCCGATGCCTCCACCGCTCTGGTGGCGAGCTCATGTATTTGCTGGATATGGTGTCGAAAATTGTGGTCCTGTGTGGGATATTTCACAACATCGCCATAAGGAGTGGTGTCCCAATGCAACCAGAGGATGCCTTACCTGAGGATGGCCCCCCCGAGGTTGGTCGGAGGTCAGTATGTGGGGGGGCCATACGCGATGATGTGGTGGCCAGATTTTTTAGGTAAGTTTTTACAAAACAACAGTGTTTATACCTAATGTGTTTGGGTTTGTTTGCGAACCTCTAATTTTTTGTTGTTTTTTTCACCATCTTCTGTTTGTTCACATAATCTTTGGCACTCCAATGCTCACTACTTCCTGCTACCCTTACCAAACCTGGATCTGGACATTTTGGGAATATATTATGGAACCCATATCGCAACGCCATGTTTGTGGAATCATGTTGGCATGGTCCTTCGTCAACCAGTTCTTGATTTGTTGTTTTTGGTTTGTTTTTGTTTGGTATGTGTTGTATTTGAGATTATCACTGTGTTTTTTTTGTGAGTGACCACTTTGATTTATCAGTTATGTTGTGAATAAATGTTTGTAGAGTGAAATGTTCTTCCTTTTTTTGGACGTTACCAGCAAGTGTAACCAGGTTCACACACGGTACATTTGACTAAGGGGTGATCCAGTACTGTCGCCAGTTGAGCTAAAATGAAATATGTTTTCAGGTTCAAAACCCACACCAAAAGGAAGCCTGTACAATCATTTGGCTTTGTAAGATTGGCCTAAGCAGCTTGCACAACAACTAGGAACCTGTAAAATGTAGAAATATCTAATTGACACTACACCCAAAAAGGGAAATGACATTGTGACTGTTATGTGTTTCTTGTGGCTGTTTTACATACAAATACAAAACACAATCTTACTTTAAAAAAATGGAAATCCTTGCAGGAACAGTCTACTTATGTCAGGGTAAACAATCTTTGGGTTTGAAAAAACGAATTAGCCGGAACGTATGTTTGAAAAATACAATTTATTTTGAAAAAAAACAACCAAAAATAAAACTATTGGCGAAGGATGCCAGACAGACGGTCAAGGGCCACAAGCACCCCAATTATATGTTGGCGCATCTGGGCCACACAGTCTTGTACTTCTTGACGACGCCTCTGTTCCTCTGTGGGTGAGAAAAGTGTGTGGATTATTACAACAATAGGGAAACCACATTAAAAATTTTAAAAAACAACGAAATCACTCCAAAAAAAAAAGCACAAAAAAAATAAAATGGGGGCTGCAAAAAATACAAGGCCTATGTACAAATTCCCCCAGGTGTGATATGTGTATGTTGAAATCAGCAGGAACAGGTAAAGGCAATCTGCTAAATCCACAAAAGTCGACCCAAAAACCCCGAATAAAGGAACGACACATGATTACATACAAACAGTTTGTGCTTAAAAAAAAGGCGAAAGAAAAACATACCGGTTGACAAAACGGCAGCTCCGGAAGTCCCACCATCGTCCTCCTCGGAGGACCCTCCATTCCCCAAAGATCGGGGCGGGGTTATTACGGACTCTGGGGAGGGGGTAATTGGAAGAGGGGTGGTTGGAGGAGAGGGGGAAGTAGGACGGAGGGGAAGGAGGCCCGACATTTCCGGGAGAGGGTCTTGGAAGGCTGGGGAGGAGTGGGGAATCGGGGAATTATTGGGGGTGGAGTGTTGGCTGGGGGTTGGGGAGAGTGGGCGTGACCGCCGTCTGGCCGGACGGTGACGGCGTAGTCTTGGCTGTCCCCCTAAAAGATGTCAAACAAATTGTGGTTAGTTTCAGCACAAATCCTGGCCAAAAAACAATTTAAAATCACCCCCCAACAACAAAAAACATGCAAATATGAGTAGAATGAATAATTATGAAATAGAGGGAAAACATGGCCATGCAAATATGAGGAGAAGGAATAATTATGAAATAGAGGGAAAACATGGCCATGCAAATATGAGTAGAATGAATAATTATGAAATAGAGGGAAAACATGGCCATGCAAATATGAGGAGAAGGAATCATTATGAAATAGAGGGAAAACATGGCCAGGCAAATATGAGGAGAATGAATAAATAGGACAGACATGAAAACATGCACACGCAGTTTGGGCCACAAAGACAAACATGAAAAACAAAATATATAAAACTTACTTTCTGAAATCTGCATGCGAAAGCATGCCAGCAAGCGGGGCGTTCGCCGTTGCAGGTCCGACCACCTGCGCTCCCGCTGGCCGATGTTGCGGCGTGAGCCGAAGGAGCGCAGGCGGGCCCGTGCCTCCGCATATGCGGAACGCTTCTGCCGGTTGGTGATGGGTGGAGGCTGGCTGGTGATACGCCTATCTATCACCTCCGTTAGCACCAGCAGCTCGCGCTTGGTGAATGCGGAGGCTCTCATGATGGCAATGGTGTTTTTCCTAAAATTCATTTTTGATAAAGTGGCCAAAATATTTCTGATTGGATAATGTATTTGGGAAATTAACAGGAGCAATTCTATTGGTTAGTGTATGAGTCATGTGTTCGACAGGGCCAGAAATCTCTGGAGAGTTATGATAGGCTTGATGCAGTGACATGCGTAAGCAAATTTAAATAAAGAAATGAACCCCGGGAAATATGCGGGGATCCAAAGCAATAGAACAATTGTTTAATTGTGGGTAACATGTTTTTTGAGCAATAAAAGCGAATGTTTAAGCCGTACGTATTCTGCGGGAAAACACAAACACGGACAAGAGTAAAGTTTCTTGCATTGTGTTGAAAAAAAACAAACAATTAAGCTAATTGATACATTGATTGGCATGATACGATTGATGGAGGTAGGCAGAATAAAGGAGCAGGTAATCGACATCTGACAAGGCCACTTCCGGTTTATACTTGTGCGTGCGTTCCCTTCAAGCCATTTTGGGGATGTACGCTCGCTATTTCGCACGCTCGTTAGTTAGAGGAGGGGTCGTCTGAGTTTGGGGAGGATTTTTAGATGCGTTCGAAAATATGAGCGAGCCCCTGAATTTAAATATTTTTGTACGTACGCCTAACGTACGTTCGCCCGCTTGCGAGTGGGTCTGAATCAGGCCCAATGTGTATTATTTTTTTCTGTGGCGGACAATGTGATTTTTTTTTTCTATGGTGGCCAATGTGCAGTATTTATTTCCCTTGGGGGCAATGAGTATTATTTTTTTTTCTATGGAGGCCAATGTGTTTTTATCCTATTGGGGCCAATGTTTTTGTTCTTTTTCTGTGGGAGATAATGTGTTTGTATTTCTCCTGTCAGGCGCCATTGTGTATTATTTTTACTCTGTGGGACAATGTGTTTTATTTTTCTCTGTGGGGGATAATGTATATTAGTTTCCTGTGGTGGACAATGTATTTTTTTTGTAGGGCCAATGTGTTTTTTTTCCTGTGTGTGCCAATGTGTGTGTTTTTTTCTTGTGGAGCCCTATGTGTGTGTTTTTTCCATTAAGACAATGGGTCTGATTCAGCATTGTGCATAAGTGCAATGCTGAATGCAAATTCACGATATTGGGAATCTGCGTGTGTGCAGGATCCGTTCTGCCCATGTGCAGAACGGGTCCTGTGTGATTGCACGCAGAGCGACAGCAGACTGTCAGTGATTGACAGTCTGCTGCCATTTGTGGGCAAGGAGATGCCACCATTGGGGGACAGGGAAGAGGCCAGGATCTCCGTCGGCAGACAGAGACTTCCTGGCCTCTTTTGGGAATCTGCAATGGCTGGCTTGCGCGACCACATAGTCACTCAGCCGGCAAAGGGACACACAGATGTTCCGGTGCTGCATCCAAGTAAGTAATGCATATGAGAGGTGTGATGCCTCCTGCTGCATTACCATATTACAGCTTTTGCAGCTGCTAACATGTTAGCAGCTGTGATAGCTCCTGCATCTGCAGTTAAGTTACCACCAATAGGCGTATTTTTTTCCTGCGGGCATCAATGTGTGTTTTTTATTGTCCCTGTAAAGGCCTATGTGTGTGCATTTTTCTCCCAATGGCGACAATGTGTGTCTTTTTTCCCGTGGGGAACAATGTATGCGTTTTTTTCCTTGTGGGGGCCAATGTTTGGGTACTTTAACAATAATAATATTTAAAATAATAATATTAATTATGGATATAGTTGGATTTGGGGGGGGGGCACTACAAAATTGCTTGCACAGGGTGCAAGTAGACCTGGGGCTGGCCCTGCCCCCTAATCAGGATGTCCCCACACTGATGTCTCTCCACTTGACTGGCATGATCGGGATGCCCTGCAGTGGATGCTGACACAACCTCTTCTCTGTGGCATGACTGGCCTGCAGCCCAATGATTGGGATGCCTTGGATGGAGGTTGACACCTCTACATGCTGTGGCCTGTTGAACAGGATGCCTGCATGCGCTGACATCACTCCCTCTGCAGAGCATCATGGCTTGCTGATTGGGATCTCTGCTCCCCTGGACACTGATTTTGACACTTATCTTAGAACTGGTCCGAAGGATGTGGCGTTGACTCCTCCTCCACTTTTTATAGTCTTCAATCTGACATGTGCCGTCGAGCTTTTGGATGGGAGACTCAAGCCCAATTCTGTTGACCACCACACAACACCTCAGCATTTGTGTAACTCTATTGGCCGGGCTGCAGCATATCACCCTCTGCATTGAAGAAACCCTATTGATCGGTCTGCTGTGCACAGGGTCGGGAAACAAAATATTGGGGCCTGGTACACTGATATCTCTGCCGCCCCACTCAACCTCCCTTGCCCCCTCTTCCAAAAATGCCTCCTCCACATGTCCTCATAGCGCTGTGCAACTTCAGCATCATGACATCACGACATAGGCACCACTGGGACCGGACCAAGTGACAGGATAACTGAGGGGATGAGGTTTTTGCGGCCTGTGAATTCGTTTTTTTTAGTTAATGGGTGGGAGGGCAAGCAGAGCGGGTAGTTTAAAAAGTTATAATAGGTGCTGCGGCCCCGTTTTTGTTTCCCTGATCCTTGGGATCTGCTCATAAAATCTTACAGTCTTTACATGAGCAAATTACACAATAGAAGGGAATTGTAAGTTTGTGATGAGAGGACAGTAGGAAATGAGTATGGAGTTGGACTGGAAGAATTTGATTAAAAAAATCAGTTTTTATGGAGTGTTTGTGATATTGGAGATTTGTGGATAGTCTGATTAGGCAAAATAGTGTGTTCCATAGGTGTGGAGTAGGGCAGAAATGTTTGATGAAAGAGGATAGTGAAGAGATAATCCGAGGAAAGTCTATGCCATGGTCGTTGGGAGAGTGGGAGTGAGTAAAGGGGGAAAAGAGGTTGGATATGTAAGTGGGAGAGATTTAGGACTGTATATGTGAGGGTGAAGACTATGAAATAGATTTTAAAGGGGAAAGGGAGCCAATGTTGCCACTAGGAAAGATGGGTGGCAGAAACAGAGCAGACAGAAAGGAAAATGAGTTGAGCACTAGCGTTTAGGGTGGATTGACGTGGGAAGGGTTTTTTGCTTTATATGAAATACATGTGTGAAAACATAGACTGTTTGTAAGATTTACCTTGTAACCTAAAAGCACATTGGACCTCATTCAGACCCGGTCGTAAGCGCTGCGCGCTCACAACCGGGTCGATGTTTTGGTCCTGCGCATGCGCAGCAGCCACACTGCACGTGCGCAAGCCCCAAAGTGAGAAAGAAACTCTCTTGCTCCGGAGCTCACTACAAAAGGGCCGGCTGTCGATGTTGATCGACAGCTCGGCCCATTTTGTAGGCGGGGCGGGGGGTGGCTACACAAACCGAGGCGTTCCTGACGGAATGCTTGCCGTTTTGTGGGCGGCCGCACTGACATCAGCAGTTATGTCAGTGGGGAGCTTCCTGGTCGATCAGAGCTGGAAGCTCCCTGGGGCTTGCGGCTGCTGAGACCCAACCTTAGGGTCTCGTCACAAGCCCTGATGGTCGCGATGGTCCCGACCATCGCAACCATCACCCTGGTCGGTCGCTAAGCTGTGGGTGGTAACCCACAGCTTAGCTAGCGCCCGGGAGGCCGCACTAAAAAAAAGAAGCGGCCGCCCTCATTTAGAGAGAGCAATCACTTCTTGCGACCGCCTCTGAATGAGGGCCATAGTCACTTACCAAACAGTGTGTTCCTGGCCTGTATATCTGGAAAAGAGCTTAGAAATAGAGTAGCATGTTGAGACATTGCCAAATTTACTACATTTTATAGAGATGCATATTTTTAGCAGAACATGACATGCTTTGGAATTTCCATTGACAAAAAAGCCTTAAATTAATAAGAAATGTATTTAAATGTTTATTCTTAAACCAGCGGGAGTCATACATAATGGATCGGTTGAAGGAAAGATTCTGAGCAGTGGCTTGTAAAAAGGGAAATTCAGAAAGCTGCCAGGCTTTAGTTATAAATCTGAGTATCTGGTGAAAATGGATTCCTGTTTAAATAACATGTCACAATCTAACTATAAACTCAAATATTCAAATACTTCACACACTTCCACATAATGTGAACATAATGAACACTTGACATATTTTATATTCTCAGTCAATTCTCTTTTGAAGTTATATAGCATTGATTATTCATGGCATGTTGGTATCAAGAGAGACAGCTCCTTAGCTCTTCTTTGTTGCTCACTTACAGTATATAAATGTACATTTTATTTATTAAGGGAACAATAAACCTGCACACGGTAAGATCTGTATCTAAAGTCCTTGATTACATTTTTTATTTCCTTTAAAAGTCATCTTACATGTATACATGCAATTAGTGCTGATTTTTGCTTCAACAGACAGTAAGATCAGGTTTATAGGAAAACAACACAATGTCAGTCACTTATATTTAGAGATATGTAACCCCCACTGCCTAACTTAGATAAGAATGAGAAGTGAAGGGGTTAAATTCAGTCATTGAGTAGAATGGGTACATTAACATTAGAGGTATATATATTGTAGACCTCTGAGTTTATGGGAAATTCAATCTAGAAGTATTATATGCTAAACAAGTATTATATTCTAAACATTACTGTTATAAATGATTGTCTAACTAGAGTTTATTGTTCTTTACATATTCTTCATTTATTTCTTAAATACCATTTATCCTAAAGGTTTATTTGCAATCTAATTTTTTTATGATTTAGTATATATTTTTATTTTTTTAGATACTATTATATATATTTGTAATGTATACATATTTTTACTGTCTTTATGTGTTTTCGTGTATTTGTGTGCTTTGATCTGTTAGATATTTTCTCTTCATAACACCTTAATGGAATGCAGACTTGACGTATCAATGACTTCCCAGGACTTCACCAGAAATAGCGTAATTTGTGACCAACTTGCTTTCCTGACGATTGAGGCTATATTATGTCCAAATTCCAGTCCCATTTGGTTTCCAGCCACTGAGAATTATTTCTACTTTTGACTTTTGGAAGTCACATTATAGGAGAGTATTAATAAGATCTCCTTCACCTAGATTCCATATTTGCCTTGATAAAGAGACGTGCCTTGGAAATATATGAACCTTTCACTTTGAACCACTAAATCTGTTTTCAATGGGGATTTATCCACCAGAACAGGAGCACCTTGGAAAGGAGGATCAGGAGCCTCACAATTTCATTTTAATGCCCAAAACTGCTGTGATCTGGTATAGTGCTAATCCATTTGATTATATGATTTTTTAAATATATTTATTTAATTTATACTGTACATTGAACAATGCAGGTTTGTTATTTTCGAAGACCTATGGATGTCTAGGTGAATAGAAGAGGACCCTAAGGATTGGAAAATATTAAATTGGTTTAATTTATTTCAATAAAGGATTACCACAGCCGGCGTGTGTACAGTGGTTAGTTTAATATTTTCTTTACAGGTGGACTACAGAAGTCAGCGGACCCTCAATGTCCGGGCATGCTGGCACTTGTTGTTTCACAAGTGCCGCCATGCCAGGGATGCTGCCTGGGACTTCTAGTTCACTTGTAATGAACAATATCATTTACAATTTTTTTACCATTAACTCCACACCCACCACCACTAGGAGTGCAGAGAATAGCCCTGGCTGATAGTTCCTTGGAAAGGGGGTTATGGATTTGGATTGTATATGGATTTGGAGGGGCAAGGGGCATGCATTTAACAAAAATTTTGTTTTACACTAAACTTTTTAAGACCTGCTGCTAGGGCAAGATGGTCGCTCAATGTGCGTCGATGTTATCGATATTTACGCAGGTAAGGTAAATCGAGGATAATAACTCGATAATAATTGGTAATTGAGTGTGATGAATGAGGTACAAAGGAAGAGTAAACAGTAACAATGGATATAACAAATGGAACTTTACTTGTTCGCAGTATTGAGACAATAAAATGTGTAAGTATATCTACACAGAAATAAATGAAAATTGATGCACAAAATTAATGGTTGGTCAATGTCAATGCTGCTGCACATAAGCTGAACATGGAATGGAACAATAATTTCTCTGAGGTATGTGCACATTCTCTTACAATAAATAACACAATAAATGATGATAATAATAGTCAGAGTTCTGGTATCTCAGGGTAGTGTGTGAGATCACACTGTAAATTAATCCTGTTGTGGGTTAATCGATTTGATTTGGGTGGGTAATGAGGTGATGGAGGAGCATGAAGTACTGAGAATTAAATGAGCATGATACTGACAGCGGCCTTCTGCTGGCCAGTGTCTTTCTCCTGGTGGTGGGTGATAATGACTCTGGGTACCCGGGAATAGGTGTTCTTGGGGCAAGCAGTATGGGGACCAGAGATCACAGGGACAGGAGTCTCACAGCTGTACAGTCCGACACCTGGTGTGCTTGGGCGGATGAGCACCGCTAGCACACGTGGGGCGGACTGCACTTGCCTGGGGAGGAGGCGTAGCAGTTATGCTTGTGGAAACCAAAGACCGCACACCCCCTCCTGAACGAGACTTGCCTCCCTTTTATTCGATGGAGTCCCGCTCTTGCCCCTTGCCGGCTGATGTTGCTTGAAGTCCTCTCTCCTTGTGGCCCTTCTGGGTCCCGTGGTCCGTCTGCGGCTGAATGAGGGTTTGATGTTGCGATCATGGGTAGATGGTATTAATCTGGTTACTCCTGGTGTAGTCTTGGGTAACGGGGATATTGAGAAACAGATGTAGGTGCTGCAACGCGTTTCAACCCTCTTAGGGTCTTCTTATAGGCAGGTAAGTGAAAACATCCACATATAAGAAGGCAGGGGTGCGTGACGTTATGCTTGGGTAAGTTTTGGAACTATTAGCATATTTTTGCCGTTGCATTCTGTGCGAAATCCCAGCTGCGATCGCATTTGCGTCCATCTCTGAACCAGGCCCTGTGTTTCGCAATAGGCATTCTAGTGCCCAAAACAGCAGTAGCAGGATCACTATTCGCAAAGAAAGGCAATGGTCTGAGCTCTTCCTTTCCATTACGTGTGGTATATGGCCTGTTGGCAATTTTACATTTTTCGAAAGGTACTTTTCCCTTCATAGTTAGAGGTAATGTTTACTTTAAGATTGTGAAATACTGTTTAGATTTAAGGTGCCCTTTTTTAAACCTTCTTTATACTTGACCTCCTTTAGTAGATGTTAAAGAAGTACTATAATATAAGCTGCCTGTAACAAACACACACTTTAGTAGAAAGAAATTTATATAATTTGAATAATAAATACTACAGTTTTTTTTAACACCAGAAAATTAATGACATTTTTTGCACTTATTATTTTTTGGGGAGCAGCTAACAGGGAGACAAACACACACATAAGTACAGTAATATATGCTGCCTCTCACAACCATAAACAAGAAGTAACATTGTGAATGGGATATGGAAGTGTGTCATGGCTTAGAGTGATTTCATGATTTCAAACTAAATTCATGCATTCACATTTCACTTGTGTTTCTGCTAAGATGACTTCAAGAAAGACATGAGCCAGGCGTTCAAAAAATTCTCTCCTTGGATATCCAAGGTGATCTTACATGTACTATAGCAGATCTTTTTACATAAGTGTATGATAGATAGGCTTTTCCATGGTAAACCATGGATATCCTTAAAACCTAGACCATTGGGGTGCCTTGAGGACCAAGTTTGGGAACCTCTGCCCTAGGATAGAGAACAGCTAAACATACAGCTGCATGGTTAGTGGTGGGTTAATAGTTTGGGTTGCTAGCCTATGGTAGGATTAGGGGTGGGTTTAAGAGAGGAGCTGTAGCTTACTTAGGTCAGTTCCCAACAGGAAACTGTCTTTTTCAGCATTTTTCCCTACCTTCCTCCCTATTTTTTGGCAAAAATTTTGATGTCACCTTTTTTCTTTTCTTTTTCTATGGCGTTGGGCTGGAAAAAACTACAGTCGAAGGGTCAGTTAGCTGATTAATAGATCACTCCCCATTTGATATGACTTTTAGTTGATTCTACTGGTGTCAGCAGCCTCAGTTGGCTAACCGGACTTTGACTGTATGGGATGTTTCATGTGACTTATGGACTTGCTGAGTGGGCAATTGGCCCTGTTTTTGTAGTCATCTGATTAATATCATTGATCGCCGCCGACTGCATGATTTTTTTTGTCACCACCATAGTAGTTATTTATTTATTGATATTTAAATAAAAAGGCCGGACAGTTTAAACGCCACATCTGTCTCTGTGTCTTTATTACAGTTTAAGTTTACTGTTTAAGGTACATAAGGTTATGTTCAAGTGTCATTTGCCGCTAGGACGCTTTTGAGAAAATGTTTCTTTCTTTCTAGATCTATTTAATGTATTCCGATCATAGCATAAGCATTTAGGTAGCTCATAAAAAATGGGCGCTCTCATAATATCAAACAAATTGATAACCACAATGTTTATTTATTACCCATACTGTGGATTAACCTCTTGTAATTAATAAGTGGTACCAGCACGCATGATCTCCCACAAAATGTGACCACAACGTTCTATCTATTATCATTGTTATGGATGAATACTTCTCATTTAGTATACTTTTCTCCCTAAGCATTATTCTAATATAGCTTACATAGTCTCTCACTTCAGTGTTTTTGAACCAGAAACAAGAAGTAACATAGTGAATGGGATATGGAAGTGTGTCATGGCTTAGAGTGATTTCACGTATTACACATGCTCTATTTCTTTTTCAAGGTAATAATAGTGGTGCGACTAGTGCCAAATCCAGTATAGACAGTACTTAATTTGTAGATTTCTTCTACCAACTAAATGTGAGTAGATCCATAAAAATCAATACGAAAGAGACATCTCTGATGGTTTTGTGCTAACGTGAGTCTTCTTCTTGTTAATGAAATACAATTATGTAGAATTTCACTCTGGATTGAGAAGCCGTTATTACCATCTACAACAGTCTAACGACTTTAATACAAAGGTTAACAATTTCCAGATTACAGGCCCAGTAGAAAAGCAAAATGTCAGGAGAACATGATTAATGAGATTTTAAGTGCAAACCTTTATGGAACGTATTACACTATTTTGAGCTTTGTCCCTTTTTTGGGGTTCTGCACCATGGGAGAATTATCTTTATCTATTTGTCATCAGCCTACAGACTTTTTGGAAATTATCGTTTAACCACATATTAACCGAAAATTGAGTACCAGTTTCCTGTCTTTAGCTACTACATAAAGTGGTAATATTTGTCATGTGTACATATGCCCTTCTTCTTGCTCCTGATGAAATACACTTGATGGATGACATGAGTTGGAATTTAGTGCACGTTTTCTGGCTTTTCTGTACATTTGTAATAAAGGAACCTAACCTTTCAACGCTTCTTCTTCCCAAGAGCTCCCTGATATTATTGTAACAGGACTATCTTTAGGTAAGCTTAAATTATTGTTTAATGATGTATGCAGACATCTTTATATAATAAGTTTAGTTGTTCTTCTTTATAAAACATATTACACTATCATGGACCTATTTTTTACATCATTATATCAACTAGACACACAGTACCAGTGTTAAGAAGAGGTCCTCTCTCCCTGCTTGGACCTATCACAGTAAGCTCTTAACTATTTTTTTTTATAGTACGCACAACTATTGCATCTTAATATATTCCATTGGCTACACAAAATACTATGTAGCCTCCTGTTTTCAATGGCAGTGTCACTGGCCAACAGAAATGCTAGAAACACAGGTTTAATCTATCATTTCTGAATGTTCTGTTCTCTCCTCGGGGATAAAAAATAATAAACGTACAGAGACTACCTTAAATAGCCTTCACCACATGTAGTGCAGTTGAACGCCAGTTGTAAGAAGCAGCCTGATGATGTCATCAGACTGTGCCCATCACCAAGGTAACACGCTGGAAAGCAGTTGTCAGTTAAAATTAACAGCATACTAAGACTATCTATCAGGACATTGACTATTTCAGTACATAAAGATAAACTACGCTTGCCGACGTTCCATTGTGGTCATTGGAGGATCTATCCTGGTTGCTGGCGTTCATCACATGCAGTGTGCAGTGAGTTAAAGTGATCATCTGTTTCTTAGATGTCGTCAGGTTGTTGGATTCCTTGATTGCTTATTATTCCAAACCTGATTCTATTTGGGTCACATGTTCTGAATTTCCTATGGATCACAGACCTCTAGTATAAAGCCTGTTACTAACTATGCCTCATTGTCTTTGCAATGTTACTTTCAGGTCTTCCTTGGACTCCTGCCAGATCCCCGCTGTGCCTGGTGTATGCTGTGAACCTCGCTACATTCCTGCTCGTGTTCCGGTTCAAGTTCTGATACAGGTTATCAGCTGCACTACAGAGCTCAGCATTACCATTGTCTTTCCATTGTTAACCTGCTCTATTACTACTACTCCATTCTACGCTACACCATTTGGTTTACTTGTTATTATTGACACATATGGACACTGGGGTTACTTCTTCTACAGTTGTCAACTGCACCGTTACAGTCTATCTTTACCAGAACCCCATTATGCCGCAGGGCTCAGCCCTGCTCCGGACCTTCATTATGCCGCAGGGCTCAACCCTGCTCTGGACCTTCATTATGCCTCAGGGCTCAACCCTGCCCCCAGATCTTCATTATGCCACAGGGTTCAACTCTGCTCCGGACCTTCATTACGGCGCAGGGCTCAACTCTGCTCCGGACCTTCATCACATCGCGGGGCTCAACCCTGCTCCGGACCTTCGTCACATCGCAGGGCTCAACCCTGCTCCAGACCTTTGTCACATCGCAGGGCTCAACCCTGCTCCAGACCTTCATCCTGCCGCAGGGCTCAACCCTGTTCTGGACCCTCATCACGTCTCAGGGCTCAACCTCGTTCCGGACACTCATCATGTCTCAGGGCTCAAACCTGTTCCGGATCTTCATTATGTCTCAGGGCTTAACCTTGTTCCAGATCTTGTTACATCTCAGGGCTCAACCCTGTTCCAGACCTCCATCACGCTACAGGGCTCAACCCTGTTATTGACCTCATTCTATCCTGAGTCCTGAGGCCCTAGCCTCGTGTCAGACTCTGGGTTTCACCCCACACCAGATCAGTGCGAACTTTTGCACCTGCACCTGTTAGTGCATGTCATGAACTATGTGTTATTGAGATTTAATGTGGAACTTTGCCATACAGTTTTTGTTCTTGAATAAATTCTATTTACTTTTATTTCATGCTAGTGATATTTCATGAAAAGGTCATTCCTAAAACCACCTCAGTTCATACTACCTAGTAAGCCTGACTCTTCCCAGGAGTCTCAAGTGTCTGTAGCCATGACAGTTTGCACAGACCAAAAAATGAACCCGGATCTGGAACAGGCTACTGGGGTACAGGTGCTCCAGGGTTTGACTGCCAATCTGGAAGTACAGGAAAATACACAAGTTCAAGTTTTGCAATGTTTACAGGATCTTTCTACACGTTTGGATAAATTTAAGATACCTGCTACGAATGCATCAGTGGTTTCTGCTTCTCATTTATGTCTACCAATTCCAACCTCTTATGGCGGTAATCCAAAAACCTGCAGAGGATTTCTCAACCAATGTGAGATTCATTTTTAGTTATTACCGCAAAGTTTTTCCACCCCTCGTAAGTGGCTTATATAATGTCATTATTGTCTGGTACTGCTCTCGAATGGGCCTCTCCTTTATGTGAGAGAAATGATGCTTTAATGTCTAATTACCAAGCTTTTGTTTCTACTTTTAAGAGGATATTTGATGAACCTGGAAGATCAGTGGCCGCGTCTGTGGACATTTTGCGATTGACACAGGGAACATCTCCAGTTGGTCAGTATGTGGTTCATTTTCAAGCTATAGCGGCAGAACTTAATTGGAATAATGAAGCATTAAGAGCAGCCTATTGGAATGATCTTTCTGAGAAACTTAAAGATGAGTTAGTGACTCGGGATCAATTTGGATGAGTTGAGTTGAGTTGATTTCATTGACTATTAAAATTGATTTGAGGATGCGAGAACGAGGGGTTCAGATGAATTGTACTAAAATTTCTCTTCCCCAGTCTCGTTCCTTTCATAGTACAACTGATGAACCCATGTAAATTAATAAATCTAAGTTATCTAAGTTATCTGAAGTAGAGAAGCAACGTAGGAGGCATTCTAATTTGTGTTTGTACTGTGCATCCTCTTAACATTTTTTGGCTAAATGTTCAACAAGGCCGGGAAACGGTTATCCCTAGTTGATGGAGGGGAAGTCAAACTAGGGGTTCTCTCAAAGAATTTCCCAGAAAAGGATTATTTAATCTCTGTTGGTATTCCTGATTTTGGTTCTTCGTATCAAGCGTTTTCTGCCTTGGTAGATTCTGGAGCAGTTGGCAACTTTATTTTATCTTCATTGGTTCAAGAGTTGCAGATTTCTGTTGTCAAATTATCCCATTCTCTTTTCTTCTCTGCAGTAAATGGGACTAGAATTTCTAATGGATATGTTACGCATCAAACAAAGTCTATGAAGCTGAGGGTTGGACCTTTGCAGGAATAAAGTTTAGAGTTGTTGGTAATACCTACTTCTATGTATGATTTAGTTCTTGGTTTTCCATGGTTAACTCTTCATAACCCTCATATTGATTGGATGTTCTCAAATCCTTTCTTGGAGCCCTAAATGCAAACTAAATTGTTTGATTCCTGTTGTACGATTGGCTGAAGTAAAAGTAGATGTTCCACCTTCTCTCCCACAGCCTTATCATGAGTTTGCTGATGTTTTTTCTGAACAGGCAGCAGACGTACTTCCACCGCATCGTTCCTGGGATTATCCTATTGAACTTATTCCTGGTAAAGTGCCACCCAAAGGTCGAGTATACCCTCTTTCTGTCCCTGAAACTCAAGCCATGTCGGAGTATGTGCAAGACAACCTGTGGAAGGGGTTCATCAGGCCTTCCTCGTCTCCCACTGGAGCGGGATTCTTTTTTGTAAAGAAAAAAGATGGCAGACTTCGTCCATGTATCAACTTTCGAGGTCTAAATGAGATCACGGTAAAAAAAATATCCTTTGCCTCTTATTACAGAGCTGTTTGACAGAGTTAAGGGGTCTCGACTGTTTACTAAACTTGACTTAAGGGAAGCTTATAATTTGATCGGAATTAAAGAAGTAGATGAGTGGAAAACTGCATTTAATATGTGAGATGGTCACTGTGAGATCCTCATTATGTCTTTTGGCTTATGTAATTCTCCCGCAGTGTTCCAGGAGTTTGTGAATTAAATTTTCTGAGATATACTTTATCAGTTTGTGATTGTTTATCTTGATGACATTTAAATTTTTTCCAGGAATCTTTCTGATCATCGTATTCATGTCAAAGAGGTACTAACTCGTCTTCAAGCTAATATGCTTTATGGTAAGATCTCTAAGTGTGTTTTTGAGGTCCCGGTTATACCCTTTTTGGGGTATATTATCTCTGGGTCCGAACTTCAGATGGACCCCGAGAAGCTGAAGGCTATACAAGATTGGGTATTGCCCACTTCATTAAAGTCTATTCAGAGATTTTTAGGCTTTGCCAATTATTATAGAAAGTTTATCAAAGCATTTTCAATTATTATGACCCCAATTTCTGCTATGACAAGAAAAGGGGCTAACCCCCAAGTGTGGTCCCCAGAGGCATTGAATGCCTTCTAGACTCTCAAAGATGCATTTTCTGCGGCTCCTATTTTAGTTCAACCTGATGTTGAGAAACCATTATTATTGGAAGTGGATGCGTCCACTTATGGAGTTGGTGCCATTTTGTCCCAAGTGGCCACAGATGGGAGAACAGTGTCTTGTGGTTTCTTTTCATGAAAGTTTTCCAGTGCTGAGAGTAACTATTCCATAGGGGACCAAGAATTATTAGCTATTAAATTAGCATTAGAGGAATGGAGATATTTGCTAGAAGGTGCAAAGCATCCAATTACCATTTTTACAGATCATAAGAATTTGTTGTAATTGAAGACAGCTCATTGTTTGAACCCATGACAGGCTTGTTGGGCACTCTTTTTCTCCTGTTTGGTTTTGTCCTCAGATATTGTCCAGGTTCATTGAATAAAAAGGCAGACACACTTTCTCGCTCAATGTTGGAGAGAAAGAACAAAATGAGGATCAAAGGTACCCTATAATAAACCCTCTGGCTTTTTCTTCAACTTCCATCTCTCCTGATCCTCCACCTGGAAGGATATTTGTGGCACCTGAATTATGAGGGAAACTCCTTTCTTGGGCTCATAATTCTCATTTCTCTGGACATCCAGGGGTTCATAAAATGTATTCATTCCTGCAATGTTCATATTGGTGGTCCTCTAAGAAAAAAGATATTCAAGCATTTATACGTTCTTGTTCTAAATGTATACAACATAAATCCTCCTGGCATTCTCCTGTGGGTCCCCTCCATCCACTACCCATCCCTACCCAACCATGGACCCAGCTTTCCATGGATTTTATTACAGATCTTCCCAAATCCAGGGGGTGTACGTTTTTTTGGGTAGTGGTGGATCGTTTTACCAAAATGGCCCATTTTTGTCCTTTGGCATGAATTCCATCAGCCTCCAAACTAGCACAAATTTTTATCAAGGAGATATTCTGTCTTCATGGACTTCCTTCTGAAATAGTGTCTGATCGTGGTGTTCAGTTTGTTGCTCATTTTTGGAGGGCTTTATGTTTGTCATTACAAATTAAATTACAATTTTCTTCTGCATATCATCCTCAGTCAAATGGACAAACCGAAAGAGTGAACCAGGATTTGGAGACCTTCTTGAGAATGTATATTTCCTCTTCTCAAGACGACTGGATGGATTTTTTGCCTTGGGCTGACTTTGCCCATAATTTTCACTATTCGTCTGCTACAGGTGTAAGTCCCTTTTTCGCCAACTGTGGCCAGCATCCTCGAGTTCCTGAGCTTCAATCAGTTCCTACAATGGATGTTCCGACAGCCAAAGCTATTCTCCAACATTTTTCCAGCATTTGGAGACAGGTACATAAGTGTCTTAGGAAAACCTCTCATAATTATAAAATTTTTGCTGATAGAAAACATTTGGCTGTTCCTAAATATTCTGTCAGTGATTGTGTCTGGTTGTCCACTAGAAATCTTCGACTTCAAATACCCACTATGAAATTTGCCCCACGGTATATTGGGCCTTTCCGTATTGTAAAAATTATCAATCCAGTGGCATGTAAATTACAGTTACCTCCAACTATGCGTGTACCTAACTCCTTTCATGTCTCCTTGCTTAGACCATTGATTCTTAATCGGTTTCATAACAACTTTTCGAGGAGTGGAGTTTGAGATTGATAAGATTCTGGATTCACGTAAGCATCAAAATCAGTTGCAATATCTGGTAGACTGGAAGGGCTACAGTCCGGAGGAGAGATCTTAGATTAAAGACTCTGATGTCCATGCTCCTAAATTGATACGTAATTTTCATGCTAAATTTCCTTTTAAACCTGTTGGGTGTTTGGAGACCACCCAAAAAGGGGGGGGTACTGTCAGGACTTTGACTATTTCAGTACATAAAGATAAACTACACTTGCTGAAGTTCCATTGTGGTCATTGGAGGATCTATTCTGGTTGCTGGCGTTCATCACATGCAGTGTGCAGAGAGTTAAAGTGATCATCTGTTTCTTAGGTGTCGTCAGGTTGTTGGATTCCTTGATTGTTTATTATTCCAAACCTGAATCTATTTGGGTCACATGTTCTGAATTGCCTATGGATCACAGACCTCTAGTATAAAGCCTGTTACTAACTATACCTCATTGACTGTGCAACGTTACTTTCAGGTCTTCCTTGGACTCCTGCCAGATCCCCGCTGTGCCTGGTGTATGCTGTGGACCTTGCTACATTCCTGCTCATGTTCCAGTTTAAGTTCTGATACAGGTCATCAGCTGCACTACAGAGCTCAGCATTACCATTGTCTTTCCATTGTTAACCTGCTCTATTACTACTACTCCATTCTACGCTACACCATTTGGTTTACTTGTTATTATTGACTCATATGGACACTGGGGTTACTTCTTCTACAGTTGTCAACTGCACCGTTACAGTCTATCTTTACCAGAGCTCCATTACACCGCAGGGCTCAACCCTGATCTGGACCTTCCAACCCTGCTCCGGACCTACCAACCCTGCTCCGGACACCACAGGGCTCAACCCTGCCCCGGATCTTCATTATGCCACAGGGCTCAACCCTTCTCCGGACCTTCATTACGCTGCGGGGCTCAACCCTGCTCCAGACCTCCATCATGTCTCAGGGCTCAACCTTGTTCCGGATCTCCATCATGTCTCAGGGCTCAACCCTGTTGCGGACCCTCATCACGTCTCAGGGCTCAACCCAGTTCCAGACCCTCATCACGTCTCAGGGCTCAACCCTGTTCTGGATCTTCATTACATCTCAGGGCTTAACCTCGTTCTGGATCTTGTTACATCTCAGGGCTCAACCCTGTTTCCGGACCTCCGTCACGCTACAGGGCTCAACCCCATTATTGACCTCCATTCTATCCTGAGGCCCTAGCCTCGTGTCAGACTTTGGGTTTCACCCCACACCAGTTCAGTGTGTACTTCAAACTTTGTTTCTTACAGGGACATACCCCTGCACCTATTAGTGCATGTCATGAACTTTGTGTTATTGAGATTTTATATGGAACTTTGCCATACAGTTTTTGTTCTTGAATAAAGTCTATTTACTTTTATTTTGTGCTAGTGATATTTCATGAAAAGGTCATTCCTAAAACCACCTCAGTTCATTCTACCCAGTAAGCCTGAGTCTCAAGCGTCTGTAGGCGTGACACTATCTGCTACATAGAAATCTGTTGAAATGCTGTCTACACACATGCAGCCTGATAACAAGCACTATGGGGTAAATGTACTGTACTGCCTCTTGGAGAGAGATAAAGTGGAAAGAGATAAAGTTTCAACCAATCAGCTCCTTTATGGTAAGAATAGGGATAGTTGTTGCCGCACATCGTGGACCCCTACCAAGCAGACTGATCACATTCCTCCCGAGCCCTGCTCCCCAACTTTTTCCTAAAAAGGCTATAAACAGAAAGCTCACCAACAATTACGGTGATGTTTTTTCAATTTTTCTGTATGCTTCAAATATTTGAATTCAATTATTTTAACCTCTTAACTTCCTTTTCATTTTTATGTATTTTATTTAACCTCTTCCTTCTCACTGTACCCTCCCATCCTTTTTCCCCACAGCAAACTTATTTCTGTATCCTCATTTACCCTTCCTCTATCTACCTCCTTCACAGCACTCAATACCAAGTGTCACTCTCAGTTCTGCTTGAGCATCCAATAGCAATTTACAATCACAGGCCTTGCACTAAGACCCAGTTTTTTGACTGTTGGTCCACTCTGTGTAGACTTTGATAGCTGTAACCCTTGAACAATACACCAGTACAGCTGTTTTGGTAATGATGGCACTGCTGTTGTGAGCACCAGCAAGCATTCCACGTTGAAAGCCTATCAGATCAATGAATTACAATAATAAATTCAAAAACTCTCAAGTATCTTCTTACCAATGAATAAAATAATGCTCATTTGGGGATTGGCCTCTAGGTCTTCTCTGATGGTGGTTGGTCACATACCAGTGAACAGAGTAGGATGTTTTGAATGTAGATCCTATACTTTAAGATATTCTCCCAGATAAACCAGGTACTATATATGTAAAAAGCCAGAATAAGAAAGAATAATCTGACATGTAGTGGTAGATGTACTAAGCCTTGGAGAGAGATAAAGTACCAACCATTCTTGGACAGATATAAAGTGGACAGAGATAAAGTACCAACCAATCAGCTTCTAAATGTCATTTTTTAAACACAGCCTGTAAAGTGAGAGTTATGAGCTGATTGGTTGGTACTTTATCTCTCTCCACTTTAGCTCTCTCCAAGGCTTAGTACATCTACCCCCTAGCCTTTGAAGAATAATAAATAGGGGTGAGCGGGTTCGGATTTCTGAAATCCGAACCCCCCCGAGCCCCCCCGATCCGAGTCCGATCCGAGTTAGGCTCGACTTTTCCCGCCTGACTCGGATCTGAAATCGAGGCAAAACGTCATCATCCCGCCTTCCGAGTCTCGCAGGTTTTGGATCCTATATAAGGTACCCGCGTCGGCGCCATTTTCTCACTCGGCTGTGGACAGTGAAGAGGGAGGGTGGGAGTTAGGGCTGGCTGGGCTGTGTAGTGTAGTGTAGTGTAGTGCTGCTGTTGTCCACTACTTCAAAGTCCATAGGGGCTGGCTGTGTTGTGCTGTGCTGCTGTTGTTAATAGGGGCTGTGTCCACTACTTCAAAGTCCATAGGGGCTGGCTGGACTGTGTTGTGCAGTCAGTTCTCCATAGGGGCTGTGTCCACTCCAAAGTCCTGTGCAGTGTCCCAGTCCTAAAGGGGTGCTGTAGTGTTGTCCAGGGGGTGCTATGTCCATCAGGGGTGCTCCCCCCAAGTGCTAATAAAATAATATATTTTCTGTGTTTGTGAATTGTGTGCGCAGTAGCCGCACGTGCATCAACAAAGTAGTGCCAAGCGTGCGCCTGTGTCATAAGTAAAGGGCCGGCTGGCTTGACCATTAAAGGGTGCTGTAACCCCCAAAGTACACTCCAGTCCAAACCAAAAAAAAAATAATTTTCTGTGTTTGTGAATTGTGTGCGCAGTAGCCGCACGTGCATCAACAAAGTAGTGCCAAGCGTGCGCCTGTGTCATAAGTAAAGGGCCGGCTGGCTTGACCGTTAAAGGGTGCTGTAACCCCCAAAGTACACTCCAGTCCAAACCAAAAAAAAATTATTTTCTGTGTTTGTGAATTGTGTGCGCAGTAGCCGCACGTGCATCAACAAAGTAGTGCCAAGCGTGCGCCTGTGTCATAAGTAAAGGTCCAGCTGGCTTGACTGTTAAAGGGTGCTGTAACCCCCAAAGTACACTCCAGTCCAAACCAAAAAAATATATATTTTCTGTGTTTGTGAATTGTGTGCGCAGTAGCCGCACGTGCATCAACAAAGGAGCAGCGCCAAGCGTGCGCCTGTGTCCCATAAGTAAAGAGCCGGCTGGCTCATTTCTTAAAGGCTGGTGTAACCCACAAAGTGCACTACTCTCCAGCAAAAATAAAAAAATATTTTCTGTGTTTAGCCGCACGTATATATCAAATCGATATAACATAAATGGAGGACCAAACTTTCTCCGATAAAAATAAAATAGAGAAAGATCAAGAACCACTTCCTCTTAGTGCTGAAGCTGCTGCCACTAGTCATGACATAGACGATAACATGCCATCAACGTCGTCTGCCAAGGCCGATGCCCAATGTCATAATAGAGGGCACATACAATCCCAAATGACAAAGTTCAGGAAAATGACCTTGAAAAAAACATTTAAATCAGCTGAAGAGAAACGTAAACTTGCCAATATGCCATTTACGACACGGAGTGGCAAGGAACGGCTAAGGTCGATCCCTAGTATGTTCATGACTAGTGGTTCAGCTTCACATGACGATGGAAGCCCTCCTCCCACTAAAAAAATCAAAAGAGTTAAGCTGGCAAAAGCACAGCGAAGAACTGTGCTTTCTAAGAAGATATCACAAATCCCTAAGGAGAGTCCAAGTGTGGTGGTGGTTGCGATGCCTGACCTTCCCAGCACTGGACGGGAAGAGGTGGCTCTTTCCACCATTTGCACGCCCCCTGCAAGTGCTGAAAGGAGCACCCACAGTCCACTTGCTGATATGCAAATTGAAGATGTCACTGTTGAAGTACAACAGGATGAGGATACTGGTGTAGCTGGCGCTGAGGAGGAAGTTGGCGAGGAGGACTCTGATGGTGATGTGGTTTGTTTAAATCAGGCTCCGGGGGAGACAGTTGTTGTCCGTGGGATGAAAAAGCCCATCACGGCCATGCCTGGGCAGAAGACCAAACATTCCACCTCTTTGGTCTGGCAATATTTCTATCCAAATCCTGACAACAACTGTCTTGCCATATGTACCTTATGTAAAGGTGGAATAAGTAGGGGTAGGGATTTTAACCACCTAGGAACATCCTCCCTTATACGGCACCTGCAGCGCGTTCATAATAAGTTACTGTCAAGTTCAGAAACTTTGGCTAAGACCGTAAGCAGTCCAGGGACACCTAAATCCCGTTGTCCTGTTGTATCCAAGCACCTGCAAACCACACCGTCAACTCCCTCCTCGTCAATTTCCTCCTTAGTCAGGATCGGAAGTAGTCCTGCAGGCCATGTCATTGTCATGACTGACTCTCCTATCCCGGATTCCTCCGGAGGATCCTGCATTGCTACGCCTCCTGCTGCCGCTGCTGCTGTTGCTGCTGCTGGGAGTCGTTCATCATCCCAGAGAGGAAGTAGGAACACCACTACTTTTACTAAACAATTGACCCTCCAACAGTCCTTAGCGAGGAGGATGAAGTACGACAGCAGTCATCCTGAAGCAAAACGTATAACTGAAGCCTTGACTGCTATGTTGGTGTTAGATGTGCGTCCGGTATCCGCCATTAGTGCAGTGGGATTTAGACAATTGCTGGAGGTAGTGTGTCCCCGGTTCCGAATCCCGTCTAGATTCCACTTCACTAGGCAGGCGATACCGAGACTGTACAGAAACGTCAGAAAAAGTGTCCTCAGTGTCCTGAAAAATGCCGTTGTACCCAATGTCCACTTAACCACGGACATGTGGACAAGTGGAACAGGGCAGACTAAGGACTATATGACTGTGACAGCTCACTGTGTAGATGTATCACCTTACGCAGCAACAGCAGCAGTGTCACCAGTCGCAGCATCTCAGAAACGCCAGCTCGTTCCAAGGCAGGCTACGCTGTGTATCACCGGTTTCAGTAAGAGGCACACCGCCGACAACCTCTTAGAGAAACTGAGGGAAATCATCGCCCAGTGGCTTACCCCACTTAGACTCTCCTGGGGATTTGTGATATCTGACAATGCCACCAATATTGTGCGGGCATTACATCTGGGCAAATTCCAGCATGTCCCATGTTTTGCTCACACAATAAACTTGGTGGTGCAGAATTTTCTGAAAAGCGACAGGGGCGTGCAGGAGACGCTTTGGGTGGCCCGAAAAATTTCAGGCCACTTTCACCATTCAGCGACTGCGTGCTGAAGACTGGAGCGCCAGCAAACACTCTTGAACCTGCCCCGCCATCACCTGAAGCAAGAGGTTGTGACGCGGTGGAACTCAACCCTCTATATGCTTCAGAGGATGGAGGAGCAGCAAAAGGCCATTCAAGCCTATACATCCACCTATGACATAGGCAAAGGAGGGGGTATGCACCTGACTCAAGCGCAGTGGAGAATGATTTCCGTGTTGTGCAAGGTTCTCCAGCCCTTCGAACTTGCCACACGTGAAGTCAGTTCAGACACTGCCAGCTTGAGTCAGGTCATTCCCCTCATCGCTTTTGCAGAAGCAGCTGGAGAAAGTGAAGTTGGAGCTAAGATGGAGCGATTCCGCTCGGCATGTGGGACTTGTGGATGAAGCCCTTCATTCGCTTTGCCAGGACTCCAGGGTGGTCAATCTGTTGAAATCAGACCACTACATTTTGGCCACCGTGCTCGATCCTAGGTTTAAAGCCTATGTGGTGTCTCTCTTTCCGACCGACACAAGCTTGCAGAGGTGCAAAGACCTGCTGGTGAACACACTGTCAGCTGAAGCAGAACGTGACACGTCAACAGCTCCTTCTTCATTTTCTCCCGCAACTGGGGCTGCCAGGAAAAAACTTAGGTATCCTAAGCAACCCGCTGGCGGTGATGCAGGGCAGGCAGGACCAAGTTTGGACATCTGGTCCGGACTGAAGGACCTGGCAACAATTTCTGACATGTCTACTGTCACTACATATGATACTGTCACCATTGACAGAATGGTGGAGGATTACATCGGTGACAGCATCCAAGTAGGCATGTCAGACAGTCCATACCTGTACTGGCAGGAAAAAGAGGCAATTTGGAGGCCCCTGTACAAACTGGCTCTATTTTACCTGAGTTGCCCCCCCTCCAGTGTGTACTCCAAAAGAGTGTTTAGTGCAGCCGGGAACCTTGTCAGCGAAAGGCGCAGGAGGTTGCTTCCACAGAATGTGGAGAAGATGATGTTCATCAAAATGAATTATCAGCTCTTCCAGGGAGACCAGCCTCCAGAACGTACAGAGGGACCTGTGGTGGTGGATTCAAGTGGGGACAAGTTAATACTTTGTGAGGATGAGGATGTACACACTGAAGAGGGTGAGGAATCGGTGGATGAGGAGGATGAGGATGACATCTTGCCTCCGTAGAGCCAGTTTGTGCAGGGACACATTAATTGCCAGCTTGTTTTGTGGGGGCCCAAACGAACCAATCATTTCAGCCACAGTTGTGTGGCAGACCCTGGCGCTGAAAAAATTGGTTTGTTAAAGTGTGCATGTCCTGTTTATACAACATAAGGGTGGGTGGGAGGGCCCAAGGACAATTCCATCTTGCACCTCTTTTTTTTCTTTGCACTATGTACAGTTTGGGGCCTAGTTTTCCAAACTGCCATCCTGTCTGCCACTGCAGTATCACGCCTAGATGGGTCACGTGTTTGTGCCGCCCACTCGTGTCGCTTAGCATAGTCATCCAGCTACCTCGGTGCAACCTTTTGGACATAAAAACACTATTGTGAGGTGTGAGGTGTTCAGAATAGACTGGAAATGAGTGGAAATTAAGGTTATTGAGGTTAATAATAGCATAGGGGCAGAAAAACCTACAAATTCTGTGATTTTAGCTGTTTTTATGCTTTTTTTCAAAAAAATACAGATCCAAAACACAAAACCCAGAACCCAAAACACGGAAGGATGGTTTTGGCAAAACCAATCCAGATCCAAAACACGAAGAAAGATCCAGATCCAAAACCAAAACACAAAACACGAAAAGTGGCCGGTGCAGACCCCTAGTATGTAACAGTATATGGTAAAGGTGCCTGATGGGTATAAGAAAGACTTCCACAGTAACCAAACACAATAGCATATGGGGCTGGGGTGGTGTGGGATGGGGAGAAAATGCTAAGGTTAAACAACCAACAGGTTAAAAAAGTAAAAATAAAAAATTAATTAATTAAAAAATGCTCTTGATTAGAAAAATTCATGAGTCAATGCAGAAGAAAAATCTCTCCATATATAAATCACAATAGATAACCATATGTTGTATAGTTTTATATAGTTCTCCTATAGGGTAGCCGGAGTCTACAAGACTGCAGTGGCTAGTGTCTCTCTCCAACATTTACAGCATACATGCCTACCCTCCCAGTTTTTCGGGTAACCATCCGCACTCCCGGAAGGGTAGGCACTTCTCCTGCATTCTGCCCACTTCCTAGTGAAAAGTGGCTGGTGCACACCCCTAATAATAAACAGACTAAACATCAACTTACATGTTTAAGAGAGTTTTATACATGCAACTACTACAACATTTGTAAGTATGCAGATACAATAAACAAAGATCTTTGGAACACCAGCAATATAAAACCATACTCCATTAAAAGTTTTATGTATTGCTTAACCACATATACAATCTATGTAATAGATTATGGCCCATATTCAATTAGAGGTGAAAAGTGCCTGACTTTTCGCCTGCCCGACATTTCGCCTTCTTCACCTGTTTTAAAGGCAAAGACTTATTGTGTGTGTCCCCGCTTTCCACCCTATTCAATTAATAAACAGGCAAAAATGGAAAGCAGTGAATGCGGAACAGGCAGAAAGTACTGTCAGAAGTGGGGAAATCAGTGTGTACCCCAAAAGAAAATGCACTAACATAGGGGATCAATGTACATGGGTACTACTAGCCTAATAAAAGTGTTTGGGGTACTTAAGTAGTTTAAATTGCTTCTTATTAGCGTCTTTGCAAAAGTGGTGAAGAATGGCATAAAGCAGTATTTTTTGTTGAAATTAAGTAGTCCTGTTAAATTTGGGGTACTTGAAAATGGATGCAAGCATATTTTAATGTTTCTAAAGTGAACTTTCAAAAAACGTGAAAAATGCACCTGCATTCCCAAAAACACCTGACCCTAAGAAATCTATTTTGCTAGTTTTTATGCTTGTCCCCCCACTTTTTACTTTTTCACCGCAAAAATTAAAGTACTTTTTTGGAGTGTTCTTTTATTTTTTTGGCCCAGATTTGTCCATTGGGGGACTGTCCCAACGGTTCTGGGTGGTTTCCCCACGTTTGCACCCCAAAATAAAAATTTTGCACTTCTTTTCACCTGCTATTCTTAGGAGATTAAGAGAAACGGCTTTTCGCCACTAATTGAATACGGCCCTATGTGGGAAAAACTATGGGCCAAATGTAATAGGGTGAGAGTTTAGAAAAGTGAGAGTTTCTGACACTTTTTAAACTTTGCCAATGTAATAGAGTCCAAAAACAAAGTAACAAAGTGAACTTGCATGTTTTTTCAGACTTAAAAAACTCTCACGATTTAAAATCTCATTCAGATGTTTTCCCATTTTGAAGATAAAACTCAACCAATGTGAGAGTTTACTCCTAAACTCTCACATTTTCTAAACTCTCACCCTATTACATTTGGCCCTATATGTCCATTAAAACTTACCTTATGGTAAATAAAACTCTAGTTTTTCACTGGACTATCCCCTTGATGAAATCCTAATGGATGAAATGCACTTGGACACAAGTTTTGAACTACTTAACTGCACCCTGCTCCCAACTTGAAATTGGTCATCCAACAGTGGTCTGCACAGATAATCCTCACCTTTTATATTTTTATGTATGTGCATTGTATATAGTTCAAATTTAAATGTGTCTTTCAGTCGTAAATTCCTAGACTATTATTATGTGGTTTTTATATGAATACATCACATGGGTCACTTTGTTGAAGTGAAAGCTTCACCCAAGTTTCAGAGGAGGTGAATAAATGTATAAGTTTATTGAAAGCAAATTTCTGGTATGATTCTTTATTGAATTTTACATGAATATTGACTGCAAATTATATTTTTTTACTTTGATGGTATCACACTATGGGCCTGACTCAGAGATGTACGTTATTCCCATGTTTACACAGTTGAGCAATAATCAGCAGTCTGTGCATGTGTCTAAGTCGTACTGCACATGCATCAAAGTAAATTACCGTAGTCGCTCGCAGCAAATTTGTCCTCACAGTCTGATTGACAGTGATTGAGGGAGGTAACAGGAGTTTAGGCAAAGAGCGCAGGCATGTTGCGATGTTTTTGGGGCATGGTACAGCCTTTGACTGCGATCTCATATACAGTGAAAGTTCTTCCTGCGTCTCAGTTTCAGCTGCCATTCTGCGTAGCCATAGGGTTTCTCAAAACTGCATAATAGAAGGATCTGTGACCAATGCTGCGTCTGTGTATGCAGATGCTTGGATTTGCAATGCCGCAGGTGGGTGTCTCCATACATTCCTCATGTTTGCAACATTTGCACATTTTCGCACAGCAGCTACATACGGGATCACAGCTGTGATGGCATCTAACCCAGTTGGTTAATTATTCCTGTTTCTGGTATATTACCATCTCTAGGTTATTTGTATGCCAATTTGGTAATTGAAAAAACATCACTGTAATTGTTGGTGAGCTTTCTGTTTATAGCCTTTTTAGGAAAAAGTTGGGGAGCAGGGCTCGGGGCCCGGGAGGAGTGTGATCAGTCCGCTTGATGGGGGTCCACGATGTGCGGCAACAACTATCCCTATTCTTACCATACTTGGGGCTGCAGTGATCTTCTCCTATTGCGGTGGCTGCTGGCAGTCTGTAGCAGCGTGTCTCAGATGAGTCGCCTGACGATGACATCAGACGCCCGCCGATGGATGGCGCACGTGTCCCGCTGGCTCCAGCTAGTGCTCTTGCATCTGGTCCCGCTTCAATCAAACGTGTTTCACACCACATGGGGTGCTTTGTCAAAGATCTCTATTTGTTTTTTTTAACTCTTTAAATAGGGTAAAAACTTTATTGAAAAACGGAAGTGCATTTCCGGAAATCATCAGAAAAAAGGCTGCAAGCACATGTTCCTGAGATCTAAAATTAAGATATATATGCTTCAAAAGTGAAATAAAATATAAACGAGATAATAATAAGAGAAGGTAATAAGAAATAAAATTTAATTAAGTAGCATTGAATATATAAATACTAAGAACTAAAAATAAATACATTTAGAATTGAGTAATAAAAATAATTAAATATCATAAAAAGGGGGTAGGGAAAAAAGGAAGGGATGAAGGGGATGGTGAAAGTATAAAATGTACTAAAAAAGAGGGAAGAGTAAAATGAGAAGAAGGGTAATTACTAACTAGGTTGTTTGTGATAGTCATTATAAAAATGCTTTGAGTTCTATATCGATGTTTAGTCCTAGGGTTTGCAGTTCATAGATCCATTTTGTCTCTTTTAATTTTAATGTGGATACTAAATCTTCCCCCCTTCAATGTGGGGTTGATTTCTGGATGCCCATAAAAATTAGTCCTTTAGGGTTTTTATTGTATTTTTCTAGAAAGTGGGCTGATAGGCTGTGTGTTTTTAGCATTTTTTGATGCTGTAAAATGTTCCGCCACTCGTGTTTTTATCTTTCTTTTTGTCTGGCTCACATATTGTGTTCCACATGGACATTTTAATAAGTGAATTGATCCTTCTGTATCACAGGATATACAGTATGTTCCCTTATTGCATACTTTTTGCCTATTTGTTGGGATTGGAACGTTTGCATTGGTTTTTTGGTTTCTTGGTTTTTGCAACCGATGCAGTTGTAGCAGTAGTGGAAACCTTTTTTTAGTTCTTTTGATGTTTGTGATGGTATTGGTAAGAAGCTTTTTGTTAGTTGTTTCAGATTTTTGGCTTTTTTGTAAATTATCTTGGGTTTCGGTGGGATGTGTTGCTTTAAATGCTCGTCAAGGGGTAGTATATGCCAATGTGTTGCTAGAATTTTTTAAGTTTCTTTATAGTTTCCGTTATATTGCGTGATGAAAGTTGTTTGGGGATCTGTCTTTGTTTCTTCTCTTGTTTTGTACTGGATTCATTCTGCTCTCTCCATATTTGATGTCTTTTCAATTTGTTTTTGTAAAAAATTTTCTTTATATCCCTTTTGATTTAATTTTTGTTTCATTTTTTCACTTTGTTTCTGGAAGGTATGATCCTCCATGCAGTTCCTTCTGACCCTATGGAACTGTCCTCCCAGGATGTTGTTAAGCCATTGTTTGTGATGGTTACTATTATATGCCAGCATTGTATTTCCATTTACTTCCTTGATATGTGTTCTTGATTGTAGGCTGTGGTTTTGACATATATCTCTAAATCTAAGAAGATGACCATTTCTGAACTATATGTAGAGGTGAATTCAAAATTAAGCGTATTATTATTCAGGTATTCATTGAATTCTTCTAGTTCTGTAATTGGTCCATTCCAAATGAAAAAAAGGTAGTCAATGTAGTGATTCCAACTTATAATTCTCTCTGAGTATTGGTTATTGTGCCAATTTTTTTCTTCCTCCCACCAAGCCATGAACAGGTTGGCATAGCTTGGTGCAAAGGATGTTCCCATAGCTGTCCCACGTTCTTGTTGGAAGAATTTTCCATCATACCAGAAATAGTTATGGCGTAAGATGAAGTCTATGTTCTCCATGATGAAGTTGATTTGGGCATTTGTTATGTCAGTCTGGGTGGATAGGAAAAGGCGTGTGGCTTCACCTCCCACTGTATGTTCAATAACAGTATGGAGGGATTTGATGTCACTGGTACATAGTTTGTATATGTCTTTCCACTGTATTGTGTTCAGGATCTGGAGAACGCTCATTGTGTCTTTCAGGAATAGTTTTTTATTTTCTACCAGTGGTTGTAGGAAGAAGTCGATGTATCTCGAGAGATTTGGTGTTATGGACCCTATACCTGAGACTATTGGTCTCCCTGGGAGATTCCTTTTGTCTTTATGTATTTTGGAATATGGTAAAAGGTTGGGATTCTCGGGTATTCTACATATATGAAGTCATATTCCTTCTATGTAAGGATTCCCATTTTCAGTCCTTCGTCTAGTTGTTCAGACAATTTTTTCTTGTACTCACTGGTAGGGTCTTTCTTTAGCTTTCTTTCTTTATCAGATAGTAATTTCACAGCTTTTTCTTCATATTTTTCTTTGTCCTGGATTACAACTCTGCCTCCCTTGTCAGCGGGCTTGATGACTATGGTGGTATTGTTCTTTAATTCTTTTAGTCCTTCTTTTTCTATTTTTGAGAAGTTATAAGTTGTATTCACTTGAGCTGCTTTATAAACACACAAGAGCAGCAATACTACCTTACTTCACAGAACGGAGAGTGGGCAGATTTGTTCAGTCCCACAGAGGGGCAACAATGCATGAAATTATGGATAAGCTGAATCAGGTACCAATTCAGATGGCCTCATAATGAACAGTATGCCTCACATTACATTATATGGGCTACAGAAGAAGAAGGCCTGTTTGTCCACCATTGCTATCTGCCAAACAGGGTGAACTGTCTCCAGTTTACTCAGGGACATGAGTATTGAACAGTAAATGATTGGAAATGGGTAATGTGGTCTGATGAATAACATTTTCAATTAAACCATGCAGATAGCAGGGGGAGGATATGTACATAACAGCAAGCATGAAAGCATGGATCCTTTTTACATCTTCATGACTCTGGAGGAGGCAACATTATAGAGATGCAGTTTGTGTACAAGTCTAATGGCGGGAGACCTGTGCATGTGCAGGACCCATTTTGTGTATGTGCAGAACGGGTCCTGCAATAATGCTTGCAGGGCCCCCTAAACCACAGGATGATTGACATGCTGCAGCCGTTTGGGGGCAGGGTAGGGGCAGCAATGCTGACCGTTTTACAAAATGGGGAGTGTCATTCCTATTTTGTTGAGGTGCCAAGGCCAGGGTCTGCATTTTCCGAAGCAGATTTCCTGGCCTTGGCTGAACAGTCATTCTGCTTAGGCTTACTCAGGTGGCCAATGGCTGCAACCACCATGACTGATGGTCACAATGCTGAGTCTTACTGGCTGGAGACATCTTTTGTCCTCAGACGCCTTCTGTAGCATTAGCATATCTTTGCATCGCTACTGCATCCAAAGACATAGTAGCGATGCCTATATCGTACAACTCTGAACCAGGCCCATAGTGCAGATGTGTAATGTGTCTGTCATGTATGACAGCTGCTGAGATTACTTGGTAAAATATGTGGATACAGCAGCAAAGCAACAGGAAGGCAGATGGGGATTTAGGCTGTGACTCACCACCAACTGCATACAAAGAGGCTTTATAGCTATGAGACTCCTAGATAAGCATATAAGTTCTTCAGGGAAACCTTTAATCAAGAGTTTATTAGTATAGATCATAACAATTACCCTTTGTCAAAGTGGGTCAATCTAGATGTTCAGTAATGGTGGAGTATTTTTCACCTCCCCATCAAATTTACTATGAAATTCACAATGAAATACAGAAGTGCCCTTACACACCTTTGCTGCAATCACACTAGAAAGCCCCTATAGGTGCTCAAGGTCTCGTGAGACTCTGTTATAACTGTGCTTTTTTTTTTTGCCAAAAATGCCTCTACGTAGCAATGCGATGCAACTAGGATGCACTAGCAGACTAAGCGGTATATTTACTAATGTGCGGGTTTACAAAAGTAGAGAATTTACCCATAGCAACCATTTAAATCCTAGCTACAATTTTCTAGAAGGTACTATATAATATCGCTTTTATACCTAAATTCTGGGTCTGACCGGGAGGTTGGAAAAGGGAGCCCAATTCAGAGCCGCTTGCTAGGCTGCGTTCGATCGTAGCTGCCGATGGCTTGCAATCTGCGCATGCATGGCAGTGCACGTGCACATACTAGTCCAGGCAAATGAGAAGCGTTTGCTCACTGCACATAGACTGCTCGCTAGACTAAGTGACAGGACAAGCCGTTTGTGGGTGGTAACAGGGGTTGGTCGATGGAAACAGGGGAGTGGAGGTGCGAACTCAGGTGTGTCTGAGCATCTCAACGCTGTTTAAGAGGAATGCATAAGTAACATAGAGCGTCATAGTACACGTCATTTGGTTGGTTTTCACACTGAAGCACTCGCAGTGCTTGCAGCAGGGTATGGTCAACCACAAGCGCTGTGATCGCATCCGATGGTACCGATGGCTGCATACACTTCCTGGAGAGGACATGCATTAGTGGGCGTCCTAAGACAGTGGGGGCGTCAACATATACACCGCGATCACACGCCAAGACATAGTGGGTGTACTACTGTCTTGCCGTGCAATTGCCTGCCTTTGGTGGATTTGCATATGCTGGATGCAAGCGTACACATCTAGCGAGCGGGTCTGATTCGAGCCCAGGGTTCCAAACCGGATGAGACCTGGAAATTAGCCAGCACCGACCCAGGATATTCCCGAGTCGGTGCCACTCACACCAGAGCCGGGTCTGCAGTGACCCGGCTTTTCCAGCGTGGAAGTGGAAGCTTGGAGATTAAGTAATCTCCAAGCACCACTGAAGCCGGCCAATCGGGCCGCATGCGGCGCACTCCAGATCATCGTGACTCGGATCACGACGTTTACACTGCAGGGTTTCACAGGTCATTCCCGTGTTAAACCCTGCAAGTTATCTGGGTTGGATTGCCGAGTCACTCGACCCGGGAATCCAACCCTGTCCCCCTTTTACACCAAGGAGCTACCGGGTTAACCCTGCAATAACCTAGGTTTTAGCTCTGGTGTAAAAGGAGTATTATTGAGAAGTAGAATCTGATTGGTTGCTATGGACAACACCTCCACTTTTGTAAATATACCCCTGAGTATCTGAAACTGCCTACGAACTGCTACGATGTAGTGGCTGCAGCTTTTTTCATTCCAAGTTCTGTTGTGCTTCATTTACAGACTCAGGTGCACACAGATATACAAGTGTCACATATCTTTGTTAATCTGCACAGTTGCATTGAATTTTGTCTTAGCTGCATTTTCAGGAAAAAAAGAAGCCAGACGCTAGCAGAGTAGCATGGGTCCTGGCGGCTCACTCACTCCAGGCAAGTCACACTGCATGGGCGTATTGAGGCTAGATGTACGAGGACACATCTGTACATTGTTAACTAAAGTAATTGTATTCCCTCACTTAAGCAACTAAAAGTATAGATATTAATAATGGGAGGCATAATACTTGGATCTGTAGTAAATATAACAAGCTACAGTAGATGTATGAACATTCTGTTACAAAGCAGTGTGTTTGACACTGATTATCCCTTATTATAATAGGGACTTAGGGGGTGATTTAGTAATGCTTGGAGAAAGATAAATAGCACCAACCACTCAGCTCCTAATAGTCACTTTACAGGCTGTGTTTGAAAAATGACAGTTAGGAGCTGATTGGTTGGTGCTATTTATCTCCAATTTTATCTCTCTTCAAGCTTTATTTATACCTCTTTTACACCAAAAACCCAGGTCCGACCTGGGTTTTCAGAGATGGTTCCAACCCTGGTCAGACACCGTTTACACAGCACCATCGATCTGGGTTATTCCCAGCTCAACCCCGTTCAAACTGAATCTGTGTCTGCCCTGCTAAACTTGTGAGGTCATAAAAAGTGGGAGGTGACTGCTCCACAACCACCAGTATCAGCTAATTTTAGGCATGACCCAGTTCGGATAACCCATGTTGCACCATTTACACTGGACCATTACCCAGGTCCATCCTGGGTCTGACCCTGGTAGCTACATGGGTTGGATTGCCGGGTCACTTGACCGGATTATTTATCAGGGACCTTTTACACTGAGCTGCAACCCAGGTAGACAGCAAAACCCAGGTTTTTGCTCTTTTGTGAAAGGGGTAAAAATCTCCTCCTTAATCTCACTATTCTGCATTTTTAGAAAGCCCTGTTCTTGTGGATTTGTGCTTGCCTTCTCTCACTTTATGGCCCTGTCACACCTATCCCTGTCCAGACTAGGGTCATTCCATACCAAGTGGACTCAATTGGAAGATTGTCCCCACCTGCTGATTGTGCACTGGAGTCGGTGAGAGTTGCACCCACCCCCAATTTAAGGGCCATAGTTTTGCTACTATTGCATAGTGTGAGCTAAAATGTTACCAAAGTTAGTCTGATATATATGACAACGTTCATGTAAAATTTTATTAATTTTGGAGAATGTCAGGTGGTGACTGACATGACATGACCCCTAATTACACTAATGTACAGGTAACTGCCTCCCAAAAGAACAGCACATTGTTCTCCTGAAATATGCCATCTGCTAAACACATTGAATTTATTCAATAGGCTAAAACACCGAAATATTAAACAAGTAGATTAGAATGGATCAGAAAAAAATCATATATTTTTTTCTATCTTCTCATAAACATATCTCAAACACATTTGGTATTTTCAGTTTCCTATTTAATATTACATTTGAAAGTGAGGAAATAAATGTTTTAGCTCAGCAGTATCACAGACGGATGCCCTACATTTTCTCTTTCTTCTTCACAATGATTTTTATTGAATGCAATTAGTTAATGGGCTGTTGAAATCTCAATTACATAAGCATGAAATACATTTGACTCATTACTACTGGGTCAGTCCAACAGGGCTTCAATTCTACTGGAAATAAATGCATCCGGAAGCACCTATTTATTATTCCTTAAATAGATTTTGACTTTAATGTAACCTTTTTTTTTCCTCTCTTATATGACAGATTTTCTTTTAATCTGTTATAGTAAATTGAACTGGAGTCATTTATAAAATCAGTAAAAGCACTTTGTATCTTGGGAAGTAACAATAATATATTAGAGCTGCGATTAGGCTTTTGAGGATTTACATTTCATATGTATTTTCTTTTCAGATGGGAAGCAAGTAATCTACTCAGTAAGATGTTGGAGCAACAGTGTTTGCGTCATTAAAGATAAAGTAGTTCACAGCACCCAATAAAAAGAAATAGTACTGTATGGCACAGGTTTATTCTCTTTACACTGTTGCTGCAATATTGTTTATATTTAGATCATACTGTACACAGCAAAGAACACACTGCACAAGGGGTGGAGCACCTATACATTTGTTAGATCTTTATATTAATTTACAATAATACATCGTTGTTCACACTGCTCATACAATACATGATTGGATGTATCATGCCAAAATTAATATTATTCTGCATTTATATTACACCAACATATTAGACAGTGCTTTACAGACAATGGACCTCATTCAGAGCCGCTCGCAAAATGCGAGCGCTCGCTCTGAATGAGGGCGGCTACATCTTAAAAATTATCCAGCCTCCTGGCCGCTCGGTAGGCTGTGGGTTACCACCCACAGCTATAACGAGCGGCCAGGATGATGGTCGCGATGGTCAAGACCATCGCGACCATCGGGGCTTGCGAAGAGAACCTAGAGGTAGGGTCTCGTCTGCCGCAAGCCCCAGAGAGCTTTCGGCTCTAATAGAGCCGGAAGCTCTCCCACTGACATCACTGGGGATGTCAGTGGGGCCGCCCACAAATGGCAAGCGTTCGCTTGGGAATGCCTACGTTTGTGAAGCCACCACCCCGCCACGGCTACAAAACGGGTCGAGCTGTCGATCAACATCAACAGCCGTCCCTTTTGTAGTGAGCCCTGGAGCTCCGGGCTTGCACACGTGCAGTGCGGCCGCTGCGCGTGTGCACAGCCAAACAT
The DNA here is from genome assembly GCA_031769625.1 of Taudactylus pleione. Taxonomy (NCBI): domain Eukaryota; kingdom Metazoa; phylum Chordata; class Amphibia; order Anura; family Myobatrachidae; genus Taudactylus; species Taudactylus pleione. The sequence goes on from JAUIMM010000085.1 coordinate 30,243,063, forward strand.
CGACCCGCTGGCGAGCGCTCAAGGGCTTGCGAGCGGGTCTAAATGAGGTCCAATATTTTATCATCCACATCAGTGTTCAGATGGCAGTGTAAATTATCTTCTAAACAAAAACACATACACACACTATGATTCATTTTGTTAAATCTGATTAATCTATAATTTTATATATATATATATATATATATATATATATAGTACAAACTCATGGATCCAGCCTTGTGCCACTGTGACGTCCAATATATTACAGTTGGATGGGAGTGCAGGCTAACCAAGTTTTACTTTTTATTACTGACAATACATGAAGACACTTTATTTATGTTTTTTATACTTGGCAATTGGCAACGTGGTAGCACATTGGCTAGAATTGTTGCTTTACAGCAATGAAGTCATGGGTTAGATTGCAACAAAGACCCCATCTTTTGGGAGTTTGATGTTCTGATTTTTGCATGGGTTTCCTCCAGGTAATCATGTTCCCTCCACCAATCCAAAAGCATACTGATGGGTTCATCGGGTTCTGGCAAAAAAAAAAGTAACTGTAGTGTATAAGTGTGTCCAGTGGAGCATGACATTTCAAGAGAGAGCAGAACATAACTATATGTGGTGAACCCAAAGTAATAAAGTAAAATTAACTTTTATTAGTACATAAAAAAAAGTTTCATACGGACATAATATCAGACAGTGAAATATTAAGACATAGGTGAAGAAAATGGTTTAGATTACAGAATAAGAGATTAAGGCCCTCATTCAGAGCGTACGCTCTGAGCAGAGCGCACGCTCTGAATGAGGGCCGTCCTCCATAACTATGGAGCGTCCTCCTGGACACTCGTATAGCTGTGGGTCACCACCCACAGCCTATACGAGCGTGCAGTTTGATGGCCGCGATGGTCTTGACCATCGCGACCATCGAACCTGCGAGCTGGAGCCTGCGGTTGAGGTTTTCAACCGCAAGGCCCGGAGTGATTTTGGCTCTATCAGAGCCAAAATCACTCCCACTGACATCACTAGTGATGTCAGTGGGCCGGCTTCTGACGGTAGGCGTTCCCTTAGGAACGCCCCCGTCAGGGAGGCACGCCCCCGGCACGCCCATCAAAGGGGGCGTGCTGTCAATCAACATCGACAGCACGCCCCCTTTGATCAGACACAACGAGCGAAGGAAAGTCCTTCGCTCGTCGCGTCTGGCGCATGCGCACGATGGAGCTCCCTCCGTCGTGCGCATGCTCAGTGCAGAACATCGACACACTTGCGAGCGGACAGCCGCTCGCGAGTGGGTCTGAATCAGGCCCTAAACTTGTTCCACTGAGGATCCTCTAGTGTCTTATTAGTAACAGGTCAAAGGGTTGATGCTCAAGGAACCATGAGAGAATACTTAGATACAGTACATGACTATGTTGACCAGGGGCTGGCTGGCAACTTTTAGCCTGGGGGGCAAATGCATGCAGGCGGCCCTGGCAGAGGAGTAGCGTGTAGCCAGGATGTCCGAAGAATATGCGTGCTATGGCGCCCCCCCTCAAGTGTTCCAGGGAGTAGGCGGGTCCATATGGGATTAATGTAAGGTAAAAATAAAGATTAGGGCAGCCCTCTGTCGTAGTGCCCATATGCAGTGCCCCCGTGTGCCACAGGAGAGAACACCCTTATGCAGGCCTCCAGTAGTGCCCCCAGTAGTAGTCCCCCCCTTGTAGTGCCCCCAGTAGTAGTAGTCCCCCCACTTTGTAGTGCCCCCAGTAGTAGTCCCCCCTTGTAGTGTCCCCAGTAGTAGTAGTCCCCCCTTGTAGTGTCCCCAGTAGTAGTAGTCTCCAGTAGTAGTAGTCCCCCACCCCCCTTGTAGTGCCCCCAGTAGTAGTAGTAGTAGTCCCCTTATAGTGCCCCCAGTAGTAGTAGTCCCCTCCCCCTTGTAGTGCCCCCAGTAGTGCCAGACCCCCCCCCAGTAGACACACATAATATAAAAAACAAAATAAAAAAAAACACTTACCTGAATCCCCGCTCCCGCCGCCACCATCTGCTCCTCCGTCTGTCCACCCAGGCCGGGCCGCTCTGCATTATGGGAGAGACATCATATGACATCATGACGTCTCTCCCATTGCCCACTGCGGGAAACGGAAGATGGAGCGGCTCCCGCAGTGGGCGCAGCAGCAGCAGCTAGTGAGAGTCTGACAGACTCTCATTGGCTGAGGCTTACAACAAACACACAGCTGCCGGAGCAGGCGGCTGTGTGTTTGTCAGTGTAGCGCTGAACGAACTCCGTCCGGTCAGCACTACACACGCGGTGCAGTCTGTGTCACAGTGACTGCACCGGCCCGCGGCCCGCATGACGCTGTGGCCCGGGGGGCACATGGCACCCTGCCCCCCGGCCCAGCCCACCACTGCCATACAGGGTAACACACATGTATAGAAGCAGCATATGGGGGTGCAAGCAGAAATCATCTGCCGGAACTACATGCAAAATGTGCTGTGTGAGCTGCTACTGCCAGCTTGTGCTTAATTGAATCTGTCCCTATGATCTTGGTAAATTTGAGCGCGAGTCCTACAGTGCTTCAAGGACAGTAAGTTTGCAATTGACACAGGATATATATATATATATATATATATAGGCAAAATGTTCAAAGGGTAGCACTCCTATCAACAAACATTCAACACTGTCCGGTGCCCTCTTAGGTGTCCCACAGCGGGAATCCAACATATACTAAATGAAAGGTGGCACTCGTATTAATACACCAGATCACAGCTGGTAAGTAAGATTAAACGTTTCGAGATGTTTATTATCTCATCATCAGGATAAAAAAGATACAAATACACTAACCTTAAATGCCTTCACCCTCACCTCGTACAAGACTGGACAGTGACACCCCCGGAAGACGCTCTCAAATGACTTCATCAACATGAGTCACGTTGCCCAGACAACCAAAATCTGTGACATAACATAAAAGACAGAAACGCACACGTTATTTTAAATTATAACATAAAGAATAGAATGTTGCTATAAACATGAATACTGAAAACAAAAAACAAACATCGAAAATAATGTAAAAAACATAATTGTAAACAGTAAATTACTGTATCCAAAAAACCAGACCTGATAAACTTAATTGAAAGTAATACACCCTCGTAATGTCAAACAGGCAGGTAACCCTTCATATAAATTACCACCAATACTCAGTATTAGACACTAAAAGTGCAGTACTACATGTTAATTAAAACAATGTAATCCCATACTTTTATTTAAGCCCCTGGGTGAAAGAGTGCCCAATTTATGAATCTAGGCATTTTTTGAATGCTGGTCACGATCTGTCTACATAGCTAGCATTGTTTTATTCTCATTGACCACATTCCAGACTCAGGGCCTAATTCAGACCGCTCACGAGCGCTGAGCGCTCGCAAGCGGGTCGATGGTGCCCTAATGCACATGCGCACGACGGAGGGAGCTCTGTCGTGCGCATACGCGAGACCCGTATAGCGACAGCCAAGCTGTTACTATGGGTCTTGCACCAAAGGGGACGTGCTGTCGATGGTGACTGACAGCACGCCCCCTTTGGTGGGCGTGCCGGGGGCGTTGCTGCCCAGTTGGAGGCGTTCCCATGGGAACGCCTACCGTCTGGGTCCGGCCCCACTGACATCACTAGTGATGTCAGTGGGAGTGCTTTTGGCTCTGATAGAGCCAAAAGCACTCCTGGGCTTGCGGCAGCGAGACCCTACCGCAGGGTCTCTTCGCAAGCCTGATGGTCGCGATGGTCTTGACCATCGCGACCATCTTTTTGGCCGCTCGCATAAGCTGTGGGTGGTCATCCACAGCTATGCGAGCGGCCAGGAGGCTGCTCCATTTTTAGGTAGGAAGGCCCTGATTCGGAGCGAGCGCTCTGGTAAGAGCGTCCGGCTCTGAATCCGGCCCTCTATTCGCAGGGGCGACCGTGCTGGCAAATTGTTGCGTTGTGAATCCCGATGGATTCATAAATTGTTCACTCTTTCACCCAGGCGCTTAAATGAAAGTATGGGATTACATTGTTTTAATTAACATGTAGTACTGCACTTTTAATGTCTAATACTGAGTATTGGTGGTAATTTATATGAAGGGTTACCTGCCTGTTTGACATTACGAGGGTGCATTATATTCAGTGAAGCTGAATTTACAGAATTTGCAGTTTACAATGATGTTTTTTACATTATTTTCGTTAGGTTTGTTTTTTTGTTTTCAGTATTCATGTTTATAGCAACATTCTATTCTTTATGTTATCATTTAAAATAACGTGTGCGTTTCTGTCTTATGTTATGTCACAGATTTTGGTTGTCTGGGCAACGTGACTCCTGTTGATGATGTCATTTGAGAGTGTCTTCCGGGGGTATTGCTGTCCAGTCTTGCACGAGGTGAGGGTGAAGGTATTTAAGGTTAGTGTATTTGTATCTTTTTTATCCTGATGACGAGATAATAAAGATCTTGAAACATTGAGTCTTACTTACCGGCTGTGATCTGGTGTATTACTACGAGTGCCGCCTTTCATTTAGTGTGTTTGTATATATATATATATATATATATAATATATATATATATATATATATATATATATATATAGTGGCAGTATCACCAGAGGTGGCACTGGTGAGCAGCAGATTCTGTGTGGGGCAGGGGAGATCCGCCCACACAGACTAGAAAGACATTGTGGAAGGATGCTTAATGCCTGCCAAGTGAACTGAGGCAGACCAGCCAGACAGAGCTCACTGTGCTAGCGAGCCAGTGAGGGCCAGGAGGCCTGAGCCTAGACCTGGGAGATACAGGGAAGGCTTTCCAAATCTAGGACTGAGCTATGGTACCTGCAAGGAAGCAGGCCAGACAGTGAGAGGCAGCAGCCAACAAGCTAAGTAAGCTATACCAGGCCAGGGGGCCAGTGTCCAGTCCTGCATGTGGCAGGAAGGACCATCCAATCTCAGAGACTGTGAGAGACTTTCATGCAGAGTAGCTGCTTCTGTAGAGAGGGTTCAAGAAGTGAGCTAGTGCCCTAAGAGAGGTCTAGGTGTTTATTATTTTCTGCTTGTTTCCTGCTTATGCTGGAAGTAAAGCACCACGTTCATTTGTTTTACTGGAATGCCATATGTGGTATCTGATTCTGCACCTAATCACTGCACCACTAACACTAGTCTACCAAGCTAATTGCCCCCCAAGCTGGCACAATATATATATATATATATTGTGCCAGCTTGGGGGCACAATATATAATTATATAATTAGGGATGAGCGGGTTCGAATTTCTGAAATCCGAACCCCTCCGATACAAGTCGGGATCAGAGTCAGGCTCGGGTCTTCTCGCCTGGCTCGGATCTGAAATAGAGTCAAAACGTCATCATACAGCTGTCGGATTCTCACGGGTATGGATTCTATAAAAGGTCCCGTCATCGTTGCCATTTTTCATTCCGGCTGTGAGTTAGGAAGGAGCTGGTTGCTCAGTGTGTTAGAAGGACTGTTATAAAATTAAAAAATAATAAAGTACGGCTGGCTACTGTGAAGAGGGAGGGAGGGAGGGAGCTGTTGCTGACCATAGGGGCTGGCTGGCTGGCTACTGTTTTCCATATACAATACATAGGACCTGGCTGGCTACTGTTGTCCTTGCCCATATAGGGGCTGGCTGTAGTGCTGTGTTGTCCAGGGGCTGCCCTGTCTGCTGTAGGGGTACACTCATACAAATAATAGTTACAGGGGCTGCCCTGAATGGCTGTAGGGGTACGCTCATACAAATAATTTTTAAAAGGGCTGCCCTGTCTGCTGTAGGGGTACGCTCATACAAATAAGTTTGGAGGTCAACATTTTACCAACTGCTGTCCTTTGATTAGCGATTTGGGCAGATATTTGGATTAGATCGCTCATATTGTGTAAGCACTAAGGTGGATCAAATACCTATGCGCAATACATGTAGTGAATGTGTGGGTGGAACCTACATTCAGCACATCTATTCACTAGGAACTGCTGAGACCCTTTCAGCTCACATATAGCATGCCTTTAATGCGTGTAGTTGTAGATTTAAATGAATATAACTTTTTGTCATTTGCTGGAGAATAGGACATGTGCTGTTCTTCTGAAACAGGGTATATTTTTCTCTTTAGTCTTTTCATGAAGTTTTCTATTTAAAAGTATTTTCTTGCATTGAATTATTTAAAAAAAAAAAAAAAAAACAACCTTGTTTAAAACCCCCACAATGTGAGCCATAAAAAAATAAATGTGAGAATCTAACCATCTACTAGAATAATGTTTTGCAGCTTTATTCTATGGTCCTTTAGAAGACACCTAACAGGTCAAGGAAAGGATTTTTTTTGCGTAAAAGTAAAAGAAGAGAGACTTCTGGCCAAACATAGATCCAGTAAAAAGTAGATGTGACCGTGACATATTAGCGGTGAGATGAATGCCACCTAGGCTCTTTTCTCTGGTTTGGACTCCAGCCATCAGTGCCATGATAGTGCTCCTCCTGACCTCTGTAGTATGTGTCTCTGCTATTGTGGTAACTTTCCTTTTGATAAGGATGAGAGCTATGGCTTCTACTGGATCGGTGGCTGGAAGAGGAATAATATCTGTGTGGGCGAGAATGATCGGATCCGTGACTATACCAACTTTGGTGAGGCGGATAATGTGATGGTGAGTAACTTGGTTTGGCCATCACTGCAGTGCTGGATCCATGAGGGGTTTCAGGCCTATAGAAGCTATTCATCATTGCTTGTCTTTGAAGATTGTCCAGAGAAGAGTAAGATCTCTGATAGTTTGGAACAGGAGGTGAAAGTTCAGAGTATTTTGTGAACTCCATATTGCCATCATGCCTGCGGTCATGTGTTGATGGACTGTTTCCAGTAAAGCTGCCATTTCCTTGTGGTGAGTAGGCTGCGCTATTTGCTTCTGCGGAGCCATGGCTGCTTCCTGATCTGAATTGAATTTTCAGCGGCCTCCCAAACAGTTTGATTCCATTTAACAAACTCATTCCATAGGGAACAAGCTCCTCTCGTTTGAAATTGACAAAAGCAAATTGTTTCGACTTTCAAACCTTGTCCTTTGGAATTTTACCTTTAATTGCAGGACCAGCCTGCAGAATAAGCTCGAACAGGATCACCTCGGTGGCCGTGGGATCTAAGTTCCCCACGAACAGCATCCTATCAGCTTCGGTGGTGCCCATCTCTCTCCTGAGTCCCGTCCTGTGTGCCCAGCAGCAGCAGTCGATGGGTGACACGATAAGGCACAACGCAGCACCTTTTGGAGCCTAGTTTTTCAAACTGCCATCCTGTCTGCCACTGCAGTGCCACTCCTAGATGGGCCACGTGTTTGTGCCGTCTACTTGTGTCGCTTAGCATAGTCATCCAGCTACCTCGGTGCAACCTTTGGCCTAAAAACAATATTGTGAGATGTGAGGTCTTCAGAATAGACTGGAAATGAGTAGAAATGAATGTTATTGATAATAGCGTAGGAACAAAAAAAACCAAATTCTGTGATTTTAGCTATTTTTATGCTGTTTTCCCAAAAAATACAGATCCAAAACACAAAACCCGGAAGGATGGTTTTGACAAAACCAATCCAGATCCAAAACCAAAACACCTAAAGTGGCCGGTGCATAACCCTAATATATTTTATTTATATATATGTATATATATATATATATATATATATATATATCACAGGGGCTCTGCACTCACCATAATAACTAATAATAATAAACAGTGGGGTTTTGCTTCATGAATTCATCACAGCATTTAAGCTTGCAGCCACCGTCAAGGGACCCCACATTACTGCAAGTCCCTACTCTATTTCTCAGGATTATAACATGCAAATAAATATCACATTAGTGTTAAACTCAAGGTATGCTATCTGGTTTAAAGCTCACAGCAACCACTGTTAGACATTTTTAGCCGTGTGGCATGTCGCATTGTTTTGCTGGAAGATTCCATCTGCCTCAGGGAAGACGATCAGCATGTATGGGTGTACGTGTTCTGCAAGAATGGACTCATAACCAAATCAGTTGAGGGTGCATTCCACATGGATGTGTGGGCCCAGACCATAATGTTGCCACGACCTGCTTGTGTTCTTTCAGCAATGGTTGCAGGGTGTTTGTTCTCAGTTGTTTCTCGCCTGACAAGCCAAGGTCCATCCGTTCCATGAAGCAGAAAACATGACTAATCAGAGAAGACCACCCTTCGCCTATCAGCGGAGGTCCAATTCTGATACAGTCATGAAAATTGCTGAACTGTCACTGTTGGTTGGCCCTCATGCACCTTCATAGCCGACATTCACCTCTCACATCAATGGCATGTGGCATGTGGTGCTCCGCAGTTTCCACGCTGGTTATTCGCAATGGTGCCATTTGTCCAGTCAGGATACACCTTCACCACAGCAGCATACAAACAATTCACAAGCTGTGCTGTTTCAGAAATACTGCCACCCTTGGTCTGAAAGCCAATAATCATCCTTTTTGCAACTTGGATAAATCGGCCCTTTTACCCAGGACAGTAACAAGTGATATGTGTGCACATGCCTAGTTGCCAGTTTGTTTGTAGCAATATTGGGTTTTTTTTTTATAAAAAGAGCATCGTTTTTAATGGTGGTTGGGTGCCGTCACTTAAGTAATAGGACACCGCCCGGAGTGTGAGGGGCGTCTGCAGCGGGAGTGCTTCTTTGTGATGTTATCTCCACCAGCGCCGGTGTCTGATTGAACTGCAAATGGGTGTGTAGGTATTTATTGTGTTTTTTTGTACATTTGTGGTTTGGTCCCTGAAGAAAACCTCCAATAAAGGAGATTGATATATCGGCATTAAAATTACCTGGTGTAAAATTATTTGTACGAGTCCCCTGAGTGCCGCCCGCTTTGGAAAAAGGAGTGGAAATTGTTTCCACTAAGAAACATACTTTAATAAACATAACTCATAGTTTGTTACACATTGCATCTTATGCTAGATACACGTATCAGCACGATAACACATCATTTTACAAAATGCAGTACCAGTCCGTGTGACTTGTGCCGTGCACATCCGGATGTGCGGCATTCACACAGTGATAACATGCCTTAGAAATTAACAGTGGGGTTTGAAGGGCACTGTATAAAACCATCACTCAACCTCGAGTCTCAGCCCAGAAAGAGGTATCTTTGAATTACAAACTGACTGTGCATTTTATGCAGCACACTTGCGGCAATGTCAGCACTGCTGTGCTACTAGGAGTTTGCACAACATGTCACTAATAAGTACACAGCAGGAAGTGCCGGTCACCATGGCACTGCAGAACTCACACAGTGATGGCATACCTTAGAAAATTAGTAGTGGCGCCACAGCAGCACTGTATGAAATGATCACAGAAAAACAAATCACAGCCCAGAAAGAGGCATTTTTGGTTTACAAACTGACTGTGCATCTTCTGTAGCACACTTGTGGCAATGTCGGCACTGCTGTGCTGCTAGGAGCAAGTAGAACATGAAGCTAATGGGTACACATAACTACTGTATGTATCAGTCACTATGGTGTGCGGCGCTCACATAGTGGTATACATGAAAAATGCCTGAAAAATTAACAATGGGATTTGAAGGGCACTTAATAATATCATCACAGAACTACAAGTATCAGCTAAGAAAGAGTTGTATTTAGATTACAAACTGAATGTGTATTTTCTGCAGCACACTTGCGGCAAGTGCCTGTGTTGCGACTTATGCTGCTAATGAGACTACAGTTTGCGCCAATAATCAGTGTGTGCATGGCTTAATCTATAGTGTTTTATACAGTGAATAAGATCGCGGCTTAATCTATAGTGTTTTATACAGTGAATAAGATCGCGGCTTAATCTATAGTATTTTATACAGTGAATAAGATTGTAAAGGGACTCATACAGTACATAATATTACAGGGGTTTTTTTTATTTATATGCTAGCTGCAAATCCTGACAGGAAACACACCAAAGAAAAAAATATATATATATATTATACAATAGTATTCTTTAAGACTAAATAGTGGTGGTTGTTGAGGGGGTGGGCTACTGTACTGTTTGAAATCTTTGGAGCGGGTGGTGTGATGACTTTACAAAACTTGCTGCACCCTCTAGGTCCCTTCCCCTCAAAGCAAGCATGAGCCTTTCATTAACACAATAAAGGGTGTTTTGTTAGCCACTTAAGCAGTCAGCTCAAGGTCTGCCCCTTCAATTACAGTACTTGTGCCATGAAAAGGAGAGGAATGGTGATCATTGGTAGGACACCATCCTCCAGCTGCTAGGAGTTTGTACAAACATGTTGCTAATCGGTATACATCAGTAAATGCCTTAGAATATTAGTAGTGGGGTCTGAGTAGTGGTGTATAAAACCATCCCTGAACTATAAGTCTCAGCCCAGAAAGAGGTGTCTTTTAATTACAAACTGACAGTGCATTTTATGCAACACATCCCTAAGTATAAGACTATACTGCACGGAAAAGATAGCTTGCATATGCCGGCAAATGTAACTTGCCAGTACCCACTGAATGTGCACAGGTTGCTGGAGATCAACAGTATGCTGGTGGCGCCTGTTCAATGTCCTACATAGAATACACTGTCAGTTGTGTATGGAGTCATCTCTTTATTGCAACTGCAGGAATCTGATTCATGACAACTCATTGTCTATGTTACTATTTCTCAATCTTCTTCTGTTTTATTTGTACAGATGAGTTAAAGTATAGAAATATTTTGCCTGAAAATTGTTTCACAGATAAACTGGTTATTTTGATCAGGTGCAAAGTTTCATCAATGCTTCATCAAAGCAAGTCTTGCATTGTCATTCAGCATGATGTACTGTGTCATGTACAAGAAATAAAAAATAAATCACTCCAAGCATGTGGGTCTCCCTGCTGTACTGAAAATTATCCCCTAGCAGATCATCACAGGGCAGCTGCCTCTATGAAGGAGAGTGAGCAAGAAACATTGTGCCCCAGGGGCATAAGTTCATGCTAGGTGCCTGGAGATAGTGGTGCCCCTATACACCCCCCCCCCTATCCAGAGGAAGCAATGTGTCAGTAATCCTGCCAGTTGTGAATAATCTCCAGACACTTCCCCCAGTTCTCTTCAGCCTCATCAACCCTTGTGTCTCTCCAGTCTCTGTTTCTTCAGCTCCAGCCAGCCCCTTCTGTCTCTCCAGCTCCAGTCAGCCCCCTACACTCTCTCCAGCCTGCCAGGGTCTCTCCAGCTTCAGCCAGCCCCCTTATGTCTATCCAGCTCCCCAGTTATCCCGCTTATATTTCTCCAGCCCCCACAGTGTGTCTCCAGCTCTGGCTAGCCCTGTTCTGTCTCTCCAGCACCCCAGTGTCTTTCCAGCTCCAGCCAGCCCCACAGTCTCTCTCCAGCTCCCACATCCCTCAAGTTCCAGCCCACAGACACTTACCTTCTTAAGGGTCTTATGCTCCTCTGCTTTTTAGCAGTGCAGCATGGCATGACGTCAAGTTTTTGTCTTCATTGCAACTTGCAATAAACAATTTTTTTTTATTGTACTAGACTACACTGACTATACAAAGAGCTTCTGTGCTTGCGCAGAAGCTCTGAATGCTGCCCAATAGGAGCTGAGCTCCATTTATGGCAATTATTAAGCAGGCTAGCCTGGCTCAAGGGAGGGGGGGTGGGGGATGTGGTAAACCACTGAGGGGAGCACGGCCATGTGCCAGCCCAGCAGGAATTGTCCCATAATCCTGATGGTCCAATCTGCACCTGACAAATGTTCAGGTTAAGAATGATCATAATAAAGGTGGTCAACCCAATACACAGGGGTCCCTTTAGACCATGCTAGCAGTAGTGAACTCATTTGGCAGATTCTTAATAAGTAATTGTTCTTGAATGTGACCGTATACAATGTCAGACACAACTTGACATTTCATCGTCACCTTCCTGAGAAAGACACCTTTAAATGTTTAGACATTAGATTAAGTGCTGCTCATTATGTAAAACATACTGTTTTTTTCAAATTGCACTCCTTCTAATAACAAGAATCCTAATTTAGCACACAATTGCGGCAGAGCCCAGCCTTATCCTAGTCATGGTACATTAAAAAACACAACTTTTGCTGCAAGACTGGCACTTGCTATTCTGGATTTCACTGCTGTCTGAATACACTATGCAAACTATTGTTTACCGCCATGGATTGAGACTTCAGCAATGGCCTTGGAGGCATAGGTCAAACATACATTGGGCAAAATATTGATTATTCTTTCCTCCAACATACATAGAGAGACTCAGGAATTGGTATGTGATCTACACTATTGAAGTGAGTCCTATACTTCCAGTTTAATATCCCAATACGTATTTTTGCTGTCTTTACTTGGCTCCTGAGTGCTCTGCAGACCTACTTTCCACATATTATGCAACTGGGAGCAGGATTTGGGAACTATGGACAACATGCACAGGTTTTGGCAATGCCAAAGAACCTAGCTACAGCATAAGCACTCATAACCAACTGACACAGCTTAAATTTGTGTTTACTATACACAATGGCTATACCAATAAAACATACAATAATCATGACTTGTAAGGGTATGCAGTCGGGAAACCGGCTGCCTTAATACCGACAGCCGGCTTCCTGGCTGCTTTATCCTGGCGTGGGATAAATGACTGGCGTCTATATCTAGACACCTGTCATTTACCCGACGCCGGGAGAATGGCGCCCGGCATCCCGATCGAAGGGATGTCGGGCGCTGCGAGCGGACAGCCGTGGGGGGGAGGGTTAGGTTTAGGGCACCCAGGGGGGACTTAGGGTTAGGCACCCCCCCGGGAGGGTTAGGGCTAGGCACCCCTGGGGGGAGGATAGGGTTAGGCACTTGGGGGGGAGGTTAGGGTAATGCACCCCTAAGGAGGGTTAGGGTTAGGGGGTTAGGTTAGGTTAGTTTATCCTTACCTTATGGACGATCGTGATTTTCAGTGCTGTTGGGTTTCTGCTGCCGGGCTCTGCTGATTTGTCGGGCTTCCGCTGCCGGGAATCGGACTGCCGGCCATGCGGCAGCCGGGATTCCATACCGATTCCCTTGTAAGTGCTGTTGGATAGCCATTGGTGCTTTAATTCACCATGTACTGTACTGTACATGTACTGTACTGTATAGAATTATGTCCAAATCCAAACATATTATATACATACAGTGCAAACACTCCAATTCGTACTTTCCTTAAGTATTAAGTTATATTTTGGTACTGGTTAAAGATCATAATAGTCATGTTTCCTATCAACTCAAACAAATGTTTTTTTGCAAGACTGTTTTTAGTTAGACACTATAGACCTTCTACAAAGCCAGTAGCTCACAATAGAAGGCCCTAGTGAACAAGAAATTACCCTCCATACAATTACCTATACCCAAAGAAGTTATTTGAAATATGACTATTCAAATAAATTGAGTAATATGTATACACCTTACACAGTACAGCAATACATATGAATAATTGAGAAAAATCAGTGTTAGACTTCAAACCAGTTAGGTAATTGTCCTCCCACCATTTTTTTTGTTGTACCATCGTACATTTTAACTTTTTACTAGCACAAATATACACTACTGTATTCGGGCACCATGCCATAGCTCATTTTCAAAATGAATGACCCACTACTGTAAAACTTTTCTGCTCCAAGTCAATAATTTACAATAGTAATGGGGGGGGGCAGTGTTGCTACTTCACCTAACAGAGGCCCTGATTCAGAGCCGGACGCTCTGAATCAGGGCGTCTTTTATTTTTTATGGAGCGGCCTCCTGGCCTCTCACATGGCTGTGGGTGGCCACCCACAGCTATAGCGAGCGGCCAGGTTGATGGTCGCGATGGTCAAGACCATCGCAACCATCGGGCTTGCGATGAGACCCTTGGGTCTCGTGGCTGCAAGCCCCAGAGAGCTTTCGGCTCAAACAGAGCCGAAAGCTCTCCCACTGACATCACTTGTGATTTTAGTGGGGCCGCCCCCAAACGGTAGGCGTTCTCAAGGGAACTCACACAACATTGACAGCACGCCCCCTTTGGTGCGAGATCCGGAGCGACGGAGTGCCAGTCGCTATCCGGGTCTCGCGCATGCGCACCACGGAGCCGGCTCCGTCGTGCGCATGTGCTCTGGGCCACCATCGACCCGGTTGCGAGCGCTCAGCGCTTGCGACCGGGTCTGAATCAGGCCCAGAGTATGCAGCTAGTCTGAGGGAGAACACAGAGGTGTAGTCTTTTGCTTAATGCCAAAGTTCCCTAGCAGTCAGGTTACACGTTACACTTGGGCCATGGGCTGCTACTGTTGCGCTCTTGATTTAAAAAAAACTAAGCAAATTATTTGCTCATATTTTTTCCAATTTGTTCTACTTGCAGAATAAACTATTTATGTTCTGGGTTGTATCCCCAATGGCACAACCTAGAACATTTCAGAAATAGCTATACAAGAACTTTGTGCTGACACAGAAGAAATTTATAATTTTCTGTGTGTCAGCAGACTCACAAAATAACTTTTTATTAAGACATTTATAAGTGCAAAATCGAAAGAATTATTTCTGTCTCAACCCATGGGTCTTAAACCAAAGTAAAAAAAAAAAAATGGACATACACAATGTACTGTATGTAGTTAAATCTACATTCCTGCTTCTTAATGAATGTTGGATTTATTTAACAAAAAAAATATTTTTAGACACAAAGTTGATCTTTTAAGTTTGCATTAACGAATATGTATTATTCTCCATCCAGCACGAAGTGAAGATACTAATATAATTTCCCTAAGCAAAATGAATACTGTGATTTACTGATACTTAAAACAAAATAGCTTTATTCAGATAATTTAATCAAGTCATATTATATCAATAAGAAATAGAAAAATACAGACATTGGGAAGTAATTGTAGATGCATTACTCTGTTGCCTCTAATATACATAAACTAACTTCATAGACTACATCGTAGAGCTAAAACAATGATGGCAATGTTTCAACCACAGTTTATGTCTAGATAGTGATTTTAGAATAGCCCAAAAGCACTTTATAACACAATTATAATAAATAATTAACTCAGCAATATCTATTTTAAATACAGCAAAATTATTGAAAGTAAATAAACTACTAACATTGGGTTCTTCAGCAATTATTCAGCAAATGGTGTGGCAGACATTGGTGACATCATTCACCAGGCATTTAATTAAGAATAGGTGTCTTTCAGAAAACATGTATTACTTCTGTGTATATAATGTTAAAGTGGTTCTTCCATTATTCTTTTCACTCATGTCTACCCCTAACATTCCATACTATTAAGGCATGCTCTTATTAGGAGATACTTAATACTGAGGATGTAGAATATAAAAATTATATAATTATATTGAAAGTAGGTGCCTTGGTGAGGTTGATGAGATAATTAAGCAATAAACGCCCCTCTATGCATAGAGTCATGTATAAAAATAATGGTGGCCAATATTTTAGCTATCATGACCAGTGCTATTTTCAGACAAAAACTGGATGCAGTCCAGTGCAATATCCCATTGTGGGCATTCCGGCGGTCAGAAAGTCGACGCCAGAATCCCGACAAGTCAGAATCACTGCACCGGCAACCCAACCGCCGGAATCTCGAAGGTAAGTATCAGGTTAGAGGGATGGTTAGCATTAGGGGTTAGGCACTAGGAGGAGGGTTAGGGATCGGCACTAATGTGGGAGGGTTAGGTTTAGGGTGCGGGGAGGGGGAGGTTAGGTTTAGGCACCGGGGAAGGAGGGTTAGGGTAGAGAGAGGGTGTGGGTTAGGATACCTAACGACAAGTGTCAGTATCCTAACTTTGTCGGGATGCCGGCATCGGTATTCTGACCGCCGGGATCCCCAGTGTTGGCAATTCATATCCATCCCGCCAAAACACATCATAGCACACTGGAATGTCATTTCGGAAGTCAACTTTTTCAATGACCTGGGCAGCCATAATAAGTTGGAGAACTTCAGAGCACCCTGACAGCACAGGGTGCTCCTCCCACTAAACAGCCCGCTCTCAAGTTTGTCTTGCAGCTTATACATCCCACCATACTGTAACTAGAAATTACAAACAATTTCCTCTCAGTGCTGTAAGCTCAAGGGAGGAGGGGAATTGGGTATCAAATGGAGTCGAGGGGCTGGCACTGAGCCTACTGAGTGTGATGTCTGCTAGAAGATTACCTTTTATATCTGCATATATGACAATGTTGTATCAGATACAACATTGTTGCATTTCACCAGACAAGGGGTTAAAAGACATTTATATCATTCAAACACTTTTATAGAATCAATCTGCAAGAACATCCAACTCTCCACCCTTGCCTCTGCCTTATCCTCCACCAGTTTGTATTTTTTTAGAATTTATTTTCCATATCAAGACTTTTTAGCACAGCATGGATAACTATACTCATGTGTAACATAAATATAAAATATATAAAAAATACTGCTGCCATTAACATAATTTATATGAAACAGAATACAGGTTGAGTCTCCCATATCCAAATATTCAGACATACGGAATATTCTGAAATACAGAATTATTTTGGGATGACTGAGATAATGAAACAATGTACACCAACTTTGTCTGAGGCACAAATTATTGAAAATATTGTATAAAATTACCTTCAGGCTGTGTGTATAAGGTGTATATGAAACATAAATGAATTTCGTTTCTGTACACAAACATTGCTTGAGCCACAAAATTATTGAAAATATTGTATAAAATGACTTGCAGGTTGTGTGTATATAACACATAAATGCATTCTGTGTGTATATTGGGGTCCCATTCCCAAGATATTTCATTATGATATGCAAATATTCCAAAATACGGAATATTCCGTTATCCAAAATACCCCTGGTCTCAAGCATTTTGGATATGGAGATTCAACCTATACAAATATTACTTATACACTGATTGCCCTATAGTCTTATAATAAAGTGATCGATTACCTACAGTAAAGAGTTGTTCCAATACTATGAAGAACACCTTTAATTTTATAGTAGTGTGTCTTATGCACTGTCACATAATCAATAGTTGTTTTTACTTATAGCTCATATCTATACATTTTAAAATCAAACTGAAATTGAGCTTAATAAGAAGTCTTTCAACCTATAAATTTGAACTCATTTCCAGATGACAAATATAAAAAGGAGAACAATATTTTAACCATAGTTGTTTATTACAATGCATAAAGTAAATAAATATTAAATTATAAAAGTACTTCAAAATGGCAGTTAATTTCAATAACTGGGACAATGGGCCTGATTCAGACCCACTCGCGAGCGGCTGTCCGCTCGCAAGTGGGTCGATGGTGTGCACTGAGCATGCGCACGACGGAGGGAGCTCCGTCGTGCGCATGCGCCAGACGCGACGAGCGAAGGAAAGTCCTTCGCTCGTTGTGTCCGATCAAAGGGGGCGTGCTGTCAATGTTGATTGACAGCACGCCCCCTTTGGTGGGCGTGCCGGGGGCGTGCCTCCCTGACGGGGGCGTTCCTAAGGGAACGCCTCCCGTCAGAAGCCAGCCCACTGACATCACTAGTGATGTCAGTGGGAGTGATTTTGGCTCTGATAGAGCCAAAATCACTCCGGAGCTTGCGGTTGAAAACCTCAACCGCAGGCTCCGGCTCGCAAATTCGATGGTCGCGATGGTCTCGACCATCGCGACCATCACAATGCACGCTCGTATAGCCTGTGGGTGGTGACCCACAGCTATACGAGCGTCCAGGAGGACGCTCCATGAAAATGGAGCCCGGCCCTCATTCAGAGCGTGCGCTCTGCTCAGAGCGTACGGCTCTGAATGAGGGCCAATGTCTGTAATACATGTATTATTCATTAAATAATCTAAATGTAGGCAATCTAGAAAAGATTTCTCTAAGGGCGAAAGATTAGTAAAAGACTGGCATAGATTAGCCACCAGTAAATCCAGGTTCCATAAAATAATCTACAATAAATATAAATATTAGGTTAATGTAATTTAGTGTGATTTTTCTTTATCCAATGACAATTATCCCAAATGTTTATTGCATTATTCCCATTTGTTTCTAATTTTTTAAGCAACATATATTGAACAAGTGATGCTATAATTTAAATCCCTTACATTAAAAAGGACCTGTAATTTTTTTTACGACAAGGGACAAGTGGTATAGAATGTTCCTGGAGTTTTAGGCATGTGCAATATATGTAAAAGCTCAGTGTATACCAATGTCTATATGACATGCCAGAGTCCACTGTCAGGTATGTGCATGTGAAAGTCATCTTTGAAGGAGAACATACACTCAGAGGCCATTTTTTTAGTGATAACTAGAGGGCATGAGTGTTATGTTTTATGCTGGGTAACCTGGGCAACTTGTACGCTCTCCCGACCCGACCCCCCCCCTATAGAATGTAAGCTCTCACGAGCAGAGCCCTCTTCCCTTATGTGCTTTTCCTTCCCTCACTCATACGATCATCTACTCCAAACTCTCCACAAGGGCACTTAACACTTGGTAGCTGACACCCTGCAGCTTTTTTGAGTACTATGATCTCTATTGCAGCAATGTTTATAAACTATGGCCCTCATTCAGAGCCGTACGCTCTGAGCAGAGCGCACGCTCTGAATGAGGGCCGGCCTCCATGAAAAAGGAGCGTCCTCCTGGACGCTCGTATAGCTGTGGGTGACCACCCACAGGCTATACGAGCGTGCAGTTTGATGGCCGCGATGGTCTTGACCATCGCGACCATCAAAACTGCGAGCCGGAGCCTGCGGTTGAGGTTTTCAACCGCAAGCTCTGGAGTGATTTTGGCTCTATCAGAGCCAAAATCACTCCCACTGACATCACTAGTGATGTCAGTGGGCCGGGGGAGGCGTTCCCGTGGGAATGCCCCCGTCAGGGAGGCACGCCCCCGGCACGCCTACCAAAGGGGGCGTGCTGTCAATCAACATTGACAGCACGCCCCCTTTGATCGGACACAACGAGCGAAGGACTTTCCTTCGCTCGTCGCGTCTGGCGAATGTGCACGACGGAGCTCCCTCCGTCGTGCGCATGCTCAGTCCAGAACATCGACCCACTTGCGAGCGGACAGCCGCTCGCGAGTGGGTCTGAATCAGGCCCTATGTTCTTATTCTGTATTGTCCTGTACTGTAAGTCACTGTTTTACGAGTTTGCTCATTTGTTAATGTACTTTGTGAGGTGCTGCGGAACCCTTGTGGCGCCATATAAATAAAGGATAATAATAATAATATGCCAGTCCATGGATCAGACAGAGCGGCTGATTGGTAAACCAATACACACTTACCAATCAGCCGATTGATAGGTTTGCAATGACATCACAGCGGAGCGGGCATCTAAATGTGCCCGCCCATTCGAAATTTCAGTGACAGCGGTCCCAGCAGCCAGTGCGCAGGCGGTCAGTGGGTCGCTCGTACACACCTGCAGATGCATCGATATATCTGCATGATATATCGGCATCAGTTGTGCTGAATGGCTGACCTGATATGTCTGTGAACAACGTAGTTCACAGACATATCTTCTCTACACACGTACAGATGCACTATGCGATATGTCATTTGTCGGCTGATTGAATGACGTATAACATAGTGTATGTATACCCAGTATTAGGCAAGGCAGCAGCTGTGAAATGAACTGTAAGTAAAAATGTATCAACGGCTTCCAATGTCCCTGTACATGCGAGACACACAACTGGGACCATCAGTCTGTGCTGGAGACTATTGAGAGAAGGACAAATACATACATAATTTTTTTTTGGGCATGCAGGGTAAATTCTGGCTGCTTTTGCATGTAGCCCACAAATCCCAGGCAGCTTTATCATTACACTGCATTTTAGATGTCAGTTTGGACACTCCCCTCACATGTCTAATGCTCTCTGCACATTTTACATCTACCCCACCTGCAGTGCAGCATGGTTTTACCCAGGTACAAAGTTACTTGTTCTTTCTTACTCTATTCCCAAATCTGAATCAGACCTTGCGTCACTGTTGTAGATTATTTCCTGTCTGAATTAATTTGTACATTAGCTGATCTTGCAAACATAGGGCCTGATTCAGAGATGGACGGTATTGCAGAGCCACACAGAAATGGCTGTATAATACTGTCCAACAAAATGTAAATGCAGCAGGTAGTGTCTGGAGGAAATAGATACATCCTTGCTCATACTTGCCTACCTTTTGCTTCTCCTCCCCGGGAGAAGCCTGGGGAGAAGCAGGTGGGTTGTGACATGGGCGGGGCCTGGTGGTTTGTGTCATTAAGCCCTGCCCCCTTCACGGCAAATTGCCGTGATTGGCTCAAATTTAAATAAGGGGTGGGGCGACATGACGTGATTCATGGAGAATCACATCATTAAGCCTTCCCCCCCCTACATGGGGACCCACGATCGCCGTGAAAATTCTCCCCATTCTGCCCCCTTCACTAGGAAGTGGGCAGAATGCGGAAGAAGTGCCTACCCTTCCGTGGGTGCAGGGGGTTACCTGAAAAATCGTGAGCCTCCCGCGAAAACTGGGAGGGTAGGCATGTATGTCCTTGCTGCATCTGAGAGCATCATCTGTAGACACTGCCTCGAATCACCATCGGTTGCTATGGTTGCCCCGTCAGCCAGGCTGCGTAAGCTGAAGATTGCCTCAGTCTTGCCGGTGCCTGGTTACTTACAAGACCAAGAAAACTGCATCCACCGAAATCTGCATTTCTTGTCCCTCTAGGAAAACGGGGCAACATGCATCAATCGGAGATGTGCGCTGATCATTGTGTTAGCGTACATCTCTGAATTAGGCCCATTGTGTCAAATCAGCAGATGTCAATTCATTTAGCAGTTTCTGTTCACTTGATAACTCTCTCGTCATTACATTTATTTTGTACTTTAAAGGTGCACCCTTCCCTTTTATTTTTAAGTTTTGTGTTTCAGAGGTCTGTGTGCAGTGTTTGAAAATGAGCAACATTTTATTAGTAAATGTTCAGTTTGTAGTCTCCCACTTGTGCAGTCCTGAACTGTTTCTTTAAAGAACAAACATTCATAAAATTACATTTTTATTTAGATTGTGTTTGATGAGTTGTTAGAAAAAACAAAAGTACTTGCAGAATGTGTCACAGCCCTATACCACTTCTATCCTCTTACCACTCAACCTGTTTCAGGTAAGCTGTGGGTGTCAATGGACCTCCCACTCAAATTCCCAAAGATTAAACAGGTCAAATGGTAACAAGAGGAGCGTAGCATGAGGCTGTTATAGCCAACAGGGATCCAGGTGGATCATAGCTGATTCATGATAAGTACAATTTATTTTTCTTATATTGACACATTAAACTAACAATGCAGTTTGGTGTTGTGTTATCCTTTAAACCAGTGGTTCCCAAACTTTTTTGAATCACGACACCCTGGAGTATCAGCATTAATTGCACAGTACCCTTAAGCCAAAAGTTTGTTATTGAGAAATTCAGAAAAAGATGTAGTGAAGTAGTAAAGTGAAGTAAATTGTGCTGACCTGTCATCCTTAGGGTCAGTTATGTGATGGGGACAGGTTTGTGCTTCTGTTTGTCCACATATTTACATTACATTGACCATAAAGAATTTGATTTGGTGCTGGACCACCAATCCTGAGGCACCCCTGAAAGTGTCCCAAGGCACCCTAGGGTGCCACGGCGCACAGTTTGGGAACCACTGCTTTAAACGATTAAGTAAAGTTTGCAATATTATTTATATTTTTAAAAAATTTAAAAATCCAACCACTAAAGGATCTGAGGCACAACAAACTCCATTTATAGTGGCTCTTCTCCACAGAACACATTATTGTAACACATAAAAGAAAAACATTCATAAATAGTTGGAGACAACAACCTCGATGGATAATGATAGCACTGTGGTCCTGATTCAGATGTGGACACAAATGCCATTGCAGCTGTGATTTCTCATGGATCACAACTGTGAAAATATACTAATGACTCACTCGCTGCCCAGTGCTTAGAGACGCCCAGGGCCGGATTAAGGCTTGTGGGGGCCCCGAGGCAACTAAATTGTGGGGGCCCTCACCAATAAAATTGAAGCCCCACCGCCGCTATTATTCCCCTTACCTCCGGGCTCTTTTAAATGCACCCCCATCACTCCCAACTTCTGAAATGTGCTGCACACACACCCCTACACCACCTCTGTATGTACCCCCATAATGACGGCGCTGCCCAGCAGCATTGCAGACATGAAATAACACACTGCGATGCTGCCGGGAGCCGGCCAGGAAGGGGGCAGAGTGGATTGAGTTGGGAAAATGGTTTCCGCAGTGTGGGGGCCCCAAATGCGTGGGGGCCCATGGACGACCGCCCTGCCTATAATCTGGCCCTGGAGATGCCCACTGACAGCATCTCACATCCGCCGCTCACGCACATAACCGGAAACATCGGACATAGATCAGGAGGCCATCAGCCTTCTGAGCAAAGCTGGCCACACACTAGACCAACTTTCATCTAACCAACTAGTTGATTGGTTGGAATGAAAATCTGGTAATGGATGGGAGTAACTGATGATCAGCAATTTGCTCCTAAATGCCAGAAAACAGATGAAAATGGTCGTCAGACAAGTTTGTTACATGTTTGATCTAAACAATTTGTTCAAACAACAGTTTTTGTCCATTTTCCAGTGTTTGTGAGCAAATTGCTGATTGCCATTTTCTTTCATAACTTACCAGATTTTCATTCCAACCAATCAACTAGTTGGCTGGTTGGATGTAAGTTGGTCTAGTGTGTGGCCAGCTTAAGTCTAAGCTGTCACAGACATAGCGGGTCTCCAGACACGCAGAGGGCTCTCCTGCTAGGAGCAAGGACGCCGTGGCTAATATATGCACGCCCAGGATACAGTGTTTAAATGGTTGGACATGCCTGCTTTTTTCTAACCACCTACCGTTACCTCCCCCAAACACTGACTACCTGTCACTCACTTTGCGAGTAAATCATCTATGTTAATGTACAAATGTGTCCTCATACACCTTTGCGTTTTTGCTTCATTTGGCACAAGATGCCATCATGGGTAAGACACTCCATGACGAGTAGCAATTGGATAAAATCCAATTTTATTTTCTCCTTTAAAAGTGTTTGTATAAAGTAGCAGAATAAAGTAGCATTTTTTTTAAAAAAATCACAAGGCGTGGCTAATTCGCGCATTCAAAGGCATGGCACATTTGGCCATATGGCACAATTTTAGGAAAGGTGTATGTAGACACATCCATTCGCAATTCAATTGCTGCGCTGCGCAGTGCAGCTTACACACATGCGCAATGGCAGACATTCACTCAATCTGCCTAAATATCGGCATTGCGTCCATCTCTGAATCAGGCCCTGTGAGTGGTACATTTGCTAAAGGTCAGTTTTAATAAATTTTGATCCAATTAAAATCGATCAAAATCAATAACCATCAATGTTGTGTTTCTGGGGCGAAATCACACATTTACGAATATTTAAAAACCAAATCAAAAATTGTCTGTTAGTAGATGTGTGATAAATGTGTGATTTAGTCCCAGAAACAGCGATGTTAATGGATTTTGATTGATCAAAACCGATTAAAATCGATCTTTAGTAAATATACCCGATAGTCTAGAAAATGCCATACTAAGGGAGGGGCTCCAAAACTACAATATTTCATACTAAGGGCAAAATTTACTAAGCAATGGGTTCTAAAACCCAAAGGTTTTGCTATCCTCCATTTACTAAGGACAAAAATGCTGCAAAACCACAGAGAAAGCACTCTTTAGAATAGGATAGAACAGAATTGAATGTCAAAGCACCACTGAACTTTTAGACCATATAAACAATAGAATAGAAAAGAAACCCTGATTTATCAAGCAAGGGTTTTGAAAACTGCTGTGAAACCGCCAGCAAATCCAGCCAAACAATAGACGGGTCTGTAGTAGTATGATCTGTGCAGGTTTTGTTCTGTTTAAAAGTATGGATATAGTTAAAAATTAAGAAAAATAAATGTGTGGAGATATTCCCAAATCCATAACCAGCCCTACACCTAAGCCTGGTCTAATATTGAGAAAAAACGGCATGAGGTTCTCCCTATTTTCCAATAAGGAAATAAGTTGACCTTGACGTAAAATACAGGACCTGAACAAACAAACATCGGGTCACTTGAATGTCACAGTTTTGCACTTCATATAGCAAATGATGGTAATGTTATATACTGTATAAGTTACATATTTCTTTACAATAAAATGTTTTAGCACTTAAGCTTCAGGAATAAATGTTGTAGGAATAAATGTTGCAGTTTTGCAGGCAGAAAGTCCTGAAAAGGCCTTTAATAGTCTGCACTTATAATGATACACATGACATGGCCACCACTAAACCTAGGTACACACTATACACTTATTGGACCGATAGGCACTAATCGGCTGATCGGCCTCATTTATTGTATAGTGTGTATGAACGATTGTTTCAGCGGTTCACTGATAAAATGGTCAGAAAACATCCACGAACATGTTCCTTCGGTCAAGACCAAAATTCTCGACCTCAGTCTCCCGATATCGAGCAGTGTGTGTATGCATTCTCGATAATCTGCCCATATTCCCTTTGCTTTTATCTGATTACCTCATCATCCTTGTGGGTGTACATATGCAAATTCACTGTGAAATTTGCCAGGTATTTCATTTAAATTGTATAGTGTGTAGCACAGACATTGGGACCGTGATTTTGTCGAAAAATCGTAACGATTATTGGTTTGATGGAAAAAATCGCATAGTGTGCACCTAGCTTAAGGCTGGGCATTTTCTTCCCAGGACTACTAATTATTTACATAGAGCTATTGCATTTAGGCTAATACATGCCATGGTATTGGGAGGTTACTGCTGCTAGGTGGGAATAAATAACATTGAGACTTCCAATCAAAAAGGAGATCATCATGGCCAGATATAGCAGCTCCTGTGACCAGTGATTTAGTACTTTCATTTCAAACTTCCTTCTATGGTTAAGAAAATAAAAACAAATGACTGAATGGTTGCTATGGGTACATCACACTTTCCTGTGAACTTAGTTACACAAATCTCCTTGTTCGTGTTTTCTATGTATTCCACGGTTATTCATGCTTTGCTAATAAGCAAGTGGAACAATGTGTCATACACTGTCATTTAAGGCAATTCCCACTCATTGACACAAATTACAATTTTCAAAGTAAGTTTGTATGTACACGATGTAAAAGTATTCCTAGTAAAAAAGGAAAAAATATAACCCAGCACTATAAAAAGCTGAAGTAGATATAAACTGATCCAAATAATAAATCTACAGCGGCAAAGAAAAATGTGCCTGTGGGTGCACAATAATCACCAAAAAAGGTGTGACAAGAAAAAACTGAAAATATATCTCTGCAATAAAATATATAAAGTTGATAAATGATAATAAATAATAATAATAATGACCGGTCATTATTGTATTATTTGTATGATTTTTTATTAAATGTGATTATCATTCATTTATACAGTGCATGATTCTATCCATACCGTTCTCAACTCGATATATTTTAGTGCAGAAATATATTTTCAGTGAAAGTATTCTTACTTAGAGCACTCTGGAGCAAACGAAGGGCCCAATTCAGACCCGGGAGCTGAGAAGCATTCACTTTTAGCTACAGATGGTTTGCATTGTGCGCATGCATCGCAGTGCGCGTGCGCGAACCACTGCAAAAGATCAGGAAGCGTTCGCTCGCCGATCTTAGACAGCCCACCAGAGTGATTGACAGGAGAAGCCGTTTGTGTGTGGTAACAGGGGCTGGCCACTAGAAACGGGGGAGTGTAGATGTGAACGCAGGCATGCCTGTCCGAAATAACACCGTTTTCAGAGGCGTGCATAATTATCAGGCAGCGTCATAGTACACTTCACCCAGATGTATTTCACATTGAAGTGATCACAGTGCTTGAGGTAGGGTATTAGTCAACCTCAAGTGCTGCGTTCGCTTCCGATGGTACCCGATGTACCGATGGTTGCATACACTTCGTGAAGATGACGCGCCCAAGTGGGCGTCTTAAGACAGGCTGGTGGGCGTCTGCATACACAAAGCGATCGCTCTCCAAGACAGTGTGCTTATGGCTTGCCGTGCAATCGCCTGCCTTGCCGTTACTTAGCCGAATTTGCATACGCTGGGAGCGAGCGTACGTATCTAGCGACTGGGTCTGAATCGAGCCCTAAGGGTCCTAATGAAGAGACATTTGGACAGGAGGTCATTAAGAGAATGCGCTTGCATTTATTAGAGCAGGTCCTGATGTGCCCATACAAATCACTAGGAGCATTACAACTGCTACGACATTACTTTACCAAAGAACAGGTCATCAGCCGCTGCTTTTAGACATCTTTGTCATCCCGATCACCAGATCTCACACCATGCAACTTTTGGTTATGTGTTTTTTTTGAAGAACCAGGTGCATAGGAGTAGAAATCACTTAGCACCTTGTCAGTTCTGAGAGATAGCATTAGACATTATGTGCTGGCTATTCCTCCAGACAGATGTTCTGCTATAGAGAATGGTGTTCTTCAAATGGAAACTGTTTTAGACGACAATGGAGGACACAATGAACAATTATTGTGCTTTTTAAGTGATTTGTACCACCACATTGCCACCTAGTGACAACATTTGTAACTAATATATTTGTCAGCAATTGCTTAGTTAGCACATCCTTTTAAGTACCTGTTGTCTACATTTGTCTTCATTACAAGCTACAGACTGCCCTAGATAGGGATTCTTTAATTTTAACAGCCCTGTATGTGTATGTATGTATGTGTGCATTTGACACTTTCAATACAATTTTTAAAAAACATTTACACTAAAGTGTCTTTAAAATTTCATGTATATCTGAAAGCCAAGCTGTAACCAGAGTATAAATACTACTTATCCCACAGTATGTGTGTTGCTAGATAAATAAATGTAACATCCACTATTAAAACCAATGAAATGTGTTGAGTAGACAGTGATTATTTAAATTTCTCAAATGGAAACATTTACATGGAAATTACTATGCAAGACAACATGTACAATGATGTTGAAAATATTTCAAACTGAATGTGCCTACACACTAGACGATGTGCTCACTATGCGATATAGTGAGCAATTTCCCTTGAACTCTCCCCGGCACAAACAAACAAAAATGGCAGCTGCTCAATCAATCCAGCAATACTAATCAGGTGCATGAAAGGGAGGGGTCACACTAAGTAGAAAAAGGGGGGGATTTAAACCTGATTTATTATTCATGTATTTTTTCACATATATTTTAACCTCTCATTCCACATTTAATGATTACTCACACACAGCTATACTTTACACTGCACTGTCACTCTTTTTCCATTTTTGTGTGATGCCCTGGGGGGGTCCTGGGCTGGACGTTTTTTGGGGTGCACTGCGCCCCGGATGTGAACCCCTTAGTGTTAGGGACTGCTGGTAACAGAGAAGCCGTGACGTGGCCCAGCAGCCTCCCATGTATTTGCAAATGCATGCAACTAATATCTCTGAATTTCTATGACCATATAGTCTTCATATATTGTTGCAGGTATTATTCAGTGTGCTGAGGTACAATAGGGGGTTAAATCCCCCTCCTTTTTCTACTTAGTGTGACCCCTCCCTTTCATGCACCTGATTAGTACTGCTGGATTGATTGAGCAGCTGCCATTTTTGTTTGTTTGTTATGAGTTGCATGAAGGAGCCAGCATTAGTAGGGCATGCTGGTTCTAGTAGTGCTAGTTGGAGTTCCCAGGGGTGACTCCCAGGTAAGCTGGCTCTCAATTTGGATGCATTTATGTATGTGCCTTTATCATGAGGCCTTACATTTGACAAAATTATATATGTGCCTTTATCATGAGGCCTTATAATTGGTATATTTTACATTTGGGGTGAGCGTTTGGGCGTAGGGCCCCCGGGACTGGTCTGGCTGGGCCTCCTCAGGGCATCACCACTTAATACACATAGTTGCTTTTCACATCACCTTTTATTTTTGTTTATTATTCATGTATTTTTTCACATATATTTTAACCTCTCATTCCACACTTAATGATTACTCACACACAGCTATACTTTGCACTGCACTGTCACTCTTTTTCCATTTTCGTGTGATGCCCTGGGGGGGTCCTGGGCTGGACGTTTTTTGGGGTGCACTGCGCCCCGGACGTGAACCCCTTAGTGTTAGGGACTGCTGGTAACAGAGAAGCCGTGACGTGGCCCAGCAGCCTCCCATGTATTTGCAAATGCATGCAACTAATATCTCTGAATTTCTATGACCATATAGTCTTCATATATTGTTGCGGGTATTATTCAGCGTGCTGAGGTACAATAGGGGGTTAAATCCCCCTCCTTTTTTTTCTCTCCCCGGCACTCCAGGACACGATGTGCAGCAAAAGCTGCTCTATGTGTCACAAGATCTATCATGCAGGATGGCAGACAGATGCTTGCACAGATCAGGGATATCCGTGATGCATGCATCTGGCTGTAAATAAAAAAAAAACAGTGCCCCCCCCCCCAAATAGCAACCAGCCCCGGGCTTTAGTGGTCCAGTGCTGGTTGTGCAAAATATGGGGGATAAACGACGTAGGGATCCCCCGTATTTAAGCACAACCAGCACCGGGCTAGTCAGAACCAGCTCTAGTTGCCAAAATACAGGGGACAACTGACATAGGGGTCCCCCATTGTTTTGCGCAACCAGCACTGATCCGGTCCTGGAAATACAGGGGCAAAAGATTAGTAGGGTCCCCCTGTATTTACCAGAACCAGCACAGTACTTTTTCTAGCACATAACTGACTAGCCCAGTGCTGGTTGTGCTTACATACAGGGGACCCCTACGTTTGTCCCCCGTATTTTGCATACACACCACTGGGCCACTAAAGCCCAGTGCTGGTTGCTCTTTTGGGAAGGGGGCATGCCGTTTTAGTTTTATATTTTTTTTTCACAGGTTTATTCATTAGACACAGATGCACGGACGGAGATCTGTCCATGCATCTGTGTCTTCATGCTTGCACCACGGATCTCCTTGATCCATGCCTGCAAGCATCATATGCGGATCCGAATGACATATCATACAGGCAAAAACACTGTATGATATACCTCCGGATCGTGTACAAGATTGGCAGATCTTACCTGCAGTAGGCAAGATCTAAAGATGTGATGTACGACCAGCGGGTACGCGCATCAACATCGTGATCGTGAGTGGACACTCACAATTTGGACATATTTTCCACGATCTGTATTTCCGATGTGTCGGAGTAGGGCAAATTGTGTAAAATATCGACTAGTGTGTGCGCACCTTGAAATTGGCCATTGAAACTGTAAAGATGCCAAACTAATTGACTGTCTGTATTTTGTAGATTAGTACTATAGATACATTTGATCATAGCTTGTTCTTTCATAGTTTGCAATAAAATTACAAACATTTGGTTTTACACCAATAAGGTTCACTGAGCTCTCCACTCTCAGAAGGTGCCACAATAAACAAATTATTATGCCTAGGTTTGCTTTTTTACAGACTATAAAATACTGGAGTGCAAAATCATGTAGCAAAAGGGAACGCCCGCCACTAAAAAACCTATTCAGCCGCAAAAAGATTTGCTGTCAGTAGGCGACTATATAACTGCTGTTGTTTAGACTTTCCTGTCTGAATTCATTTGTACATTAGCTGTACTTTGCAAACATAGGGACCCATTTAACAAACCTTAATACCAGCAGCATACTGTATTTCATTTAGTATTGCAGTGATACTAATGAATATGCCTTTGGTAGGTAACATTACATACCTCTCCAGCAAGGTTTAGTGATGTCCTCCTCCTCAGCAGCATCCTCCTAGCTGTTGCTAGCAGCCTACCGCTGTCAGCAATAGGCTGCTGTGTCTTGCACGTGCACAACAGCCAGTCTGCACATGCACATTCATCCAGTGGGGATTTGGCAATGCCTGGAAGACTTCTCTGAAGCCAGAAAGCCTATTGTTGGGCCCCCATTGCCGTTAATGGGCACCGTATCGCTCTAGCCATCTATAGATGGCATAAGCGATATAGTAACAAACAGCTATAATCTTAGTATGTCTGTTCCTCAATGTAGATCTCCACCCTCCTGTGAATGGTCTCAGGCTACCTGAGATGTCCTTGCTGTTGTGGTGGATTTCCTGGTTCCAATTTGTCCATCCATTTTCTCCCACTTACCTGCTTTCCAGCAATTTTTAATTGCTTGGATAATATATTCTTCTAGTCGTATTTTTTCCTCTGAACTTTGGGTTCTGCTGCTCACCCTGCTTCAGACTCTGTTGCTGGATAAACTATGGCTACTTTCTACTTCTGCAGGATTATATGGACTTTGTTCTTGTCTCTATGGACACTGCTTGACTTGTCTAAAGGTTTTCTTGGCTGTTCCTATTTGTTGAGCATGCTGTATCATAACGTTACCATACTCTTTAGATTAAGTTGCTCCTGAGTCCTAATTTTATGTCACTTCTATGTTTATGTGTATTCATGTGTTTATGCTGCATATAATGTAGATACAGTATGAGTGGCTGCCCTCTGAGACACTGTTTTTTGGAATTACCATAATGTTTCTCAGTGATAAACTCTCTAACCCGATACCCTGGGCTAATTCAGTTTTATCCTCCTATGTTTTTTTCCAGTCCATTATAACCCTCTTCCATACCCCAGTCCCCTTGGATAATGTGTAATTTATTTCTGATTGTAGTTTCTTTTCTCTGCCCATATTTTGATTTTACCTCGCCCTCTATTGTGGTACATGTAGGTTCTTTTACTTCCTGCTATGATTAAGTATTTTTCTTTTAATGTCAAAGGCCTAAATTCACCCCATAAATGTAGACTCACCCTTACCATATTCTATAAGCATAAGGCTGATATTGTTGCCCTCCAAGCAACTTATTTTGGATGGTCATTTCCCTCTATGTTACTTGGCTAATGGTCATTCTTTTTTAAGAAGCAATCGAATTTAACACTAAACTGACCTTTACTTTGTATACTATTGATTGTAGTTAGTCAACTGTACCACCAATGGGTCACATTACTGTCAATCTACACTTCTAATTCTAGACAGGTACCTTTTTTGAGAACCGTTTGCAAGAAGATCTAAAAGATCAAATGTGGTCATCTTATTTTATTGGGTGACATCAACCTGGTCTTGAATCGTCAATTAAAGAAGTCCCGTGGTCCTGCTGGGTGTTCCTCTTATTTTGACTGATAAATGGACCCTCCAACACTCAATCTAGACATGTTGTCAGACTATGCTCCCTTAAAATGGTCTTGTGACCTTCATTCATCTACTATTCCTCCCTACCCCTGCCGTTTGTCACCCCATCTGCTGCATACATTTGAGACTAAATGGTCACTGGAAAAGGATTTGTAGCATTATCTTATTTCTAATACTTCTGAAGATACCATCTCTGCTTTCTGGTGCGCACTTAAAGCTGTCATGAGAGGTGTGGCTATACAGGCTGGCTCCAGGTTTAAAGACAAACAGGCCCAGCTTCAGTTAGATTTGTAATCCAAACTTTCCCGCACTAAAGTCCTTAAGAAAGAATTTAATTCCCACGAGAAAAATTCAAAAGCTCCTCCTGCCCTGTACACAGATGGCCTTAATTTTTATAGTAATACCACGGCTATTTTCATGCAGCACCAGAGCAGTTCTAAAAAAAATTAAAATCTTTATTTTAAGCTAAAATGTCAGGGACCCCTTCAGAACCCCTTGGACACCCCGCAATGACTAATTAGGCAATTGGAAATTTTCAATTAACCTAATTAGCCTGAAAATTACAGACCTGAATTTATCCCAAATTTATATTTTTTTCATTAATTTTTGCACCCCAAATTTAATTAAAGCATTTAATTAAATGAAAAATATTTGCTTTATCTTGTTTTATTCTTTTATTGTCCTAAAATTACCCTAAAATACAAATAAAGTAGAAAAATGGTTAATAAAATGAAAAGTTTGTTTTTTATATTTATTTTTACTTTAAAAAAATAAATAAAAAAAAATGCACAAATCAGCCATTTAATGCATTTTTAAAAAATATATTTTTCTTTGGGACAATAATAATCATTATTACTGTTACAAAATATTTTTTTTTTATTTAGACTTCCTTTACTGATTCCCTAACCTTCAAGCTCAATTCGCCCTTTCTGTAATCAACAGATTTGTCCTGGCCCTTTTACCTATCTGCCCAGCACTGTCTCTACTTGCATCCTGTCAGATTCATGTAGAGGTGATATATCCTTCTGGTATTGTCAAATCCTATCATTGATTCCTCCTTCTAAAGCTGGGTACACACTTAAAAGATATATCGCCCGCTCCATTGAGTGAGCAATATACCTATAGTGCATCGCCGGGTGTGTACAGCGGATGTCTGTGAACAATGTCGTTCACAGACATATTCAATCTGCTGTGCAGCACAGCAGATGGCCAATATAGCGGATCTGCCATCTGCTGACGTGTACGGGAAACCCGCCGATCACCCGTACACATGCTGCAGGGACCCAGCGGTGTTTGACAGCTCAACTGGGCAGGTAATTTAAATGCCCGCCCCAGTTGAGCTGTCAAGCCCAGTACATCAGGCAGACTATTGTCAAGTGTGTATACAGTTGCCAATCGTCAGATACGTCGATGAGTCGTCCTAGTGTGTACCCAGCTTAAGAACAAAAATTATCCTAGCGCCTAACTAGCACCTACAGTATTGAAGCTCAATAAAAAGGGGAAATTGCAAACCCCACAAAACCAATGTAAAAAAATATATAAAACTGCGCTGGTAGAGACAAGCTGTATGAAAAATATTCTCTATTTAATGAGACTAAACAATTATGGCACACAAAAGATATATAGTATTTCAATTGACATATACAACAAGCATCAAAACTCTAAAAACATCAATAATCCAGTAGAATGATGCATCAAACTTGTTTTCCCTGTATCAACGGCTACTGTAGCATCTCATTCATTAGCTGTTCAATTAGTTAATAGCTTTCTGTAGCTTTGTATTGAATTGTGTCCATAGTTCATAGACCAAGGTGGACTGTAGGAGACATCCTTAAATCTTATTTATATCAAAGTTAATTCGTTAAGGAGGTCTAGTTGTTACCTGCTCCTTAATGGAGTAATGACCAGGTACCCGGAGTCTGTTGTAGAGCTTATTGTAAGGTGGTGAACAACTGGAGGGCAGTTTGAATTCAGGAACCTGCGAGCTAGTCGCAATGAATCTGTGGTATATAGCCGGTAATGAGTGGAGCAATTAGCAGGTTTGGTAATAGGACACAACACAATCACGGGCAGCACCGAATTTCGTCCCTTGGGACTTTTTCAAGCGGAATTCTCGATATAAAAAAAAGAGTTAAGTATACCTTTATTCAACCCCCCAATATGGTTTAGGTATTAGCAAAAGTGCATTATTTTGAGATGGAGATAGCTGGTGACTCTTATTCCACCTCAGTGAAAGTTAAGTGGTTCAGTTGGTGTATGTGTATATATATATATATATACACATATGTATACACACACACAATCGAAGGACGGCGGCACTCAGGTAAATAATTCCAGTCAGCAGCAGGTGTATAATCATGGTTTCGATGATTTTATTTCATCGTTATCAGGATAAGGTGACGATGAAATAAAATCATTGAAACGTTGATTATACACTTGCTGCTGACTGGAATTGTTTACCTGAGTGCCGCCGTCCTTCGATTGTATTGTTGGGGTTCCGTGCTGGGATCACCTACGGAGGGCACCGGTGTCGTTGTTCTATTCAACGGGAGTGCCGCCTATCTGGAAGATTATGTGTGTATATATATATATATATATATATATATAAAAAAAAAAATCAATGTTTCAGTTTATAAAACAAACTGTCTTCAGGATACAAAACAGTACAATAGTGCTTACCTTATATAGACCCACCACCGACACCATGTGCAGCTGAAACGTCAATTGCATCACCTTGTTGGAGTATCGTTATTTTGAGCTTGAGTGCCGCACGATTGGGGGAACTGTAAGTACTGGACTGTGCGGTGGCACCTAGCCAAGTTACACCTTTTATATAGAGTGCCGGATTCCTTGATTCATATATATATATTTTACACATACATACACACATGTACATGATAGGGAGCTGTGTCTTTAAACTTACATTTTGCACCTGATTTCAAAGGTCCTGGAGGGTAGATTACTTGGCTCATTTTGTGGATCCTGGGTTCCACTTGCATCAGTACAATTTGTGTGTGCATTGCTCTGATAGAGGCCCTGGATTTGTTGTTGTGGGATTGCTGTACGAGAACCTTATATTGAGTAGCCAGGAATAATAGTCATAGCTCTGCTTCCCAAAGGCTTGTTCCTCCCTGGGACCAGCCTTAAATGAGCTATGTTCCTTTGTAAGACCATCCCTCCCTTTCTGCCTCTCACCCTCCTCTATCTCCACCCATCCCTCCCCTCATCTATATTAGACTCTACATGGTGTCAGCAGCAGCAGAGCAGACTCCTGGTACCACTGGATTCTCCTAGTTCCCGGCAGTAAACAGAGGTAGGTGGCAATGGCTGGGTAACTGCTGCTGCCCCCCCCCCCCCCCACGGAATTTAGCAGCCCAACCAAAAATTATTAGGGGATGCCTTGAAGTGAGCAAGAGGTCTCTTAATCTGCAGAGACAGCAGGTCACTCCTGCAATCAGTCATCCTATGATCAGTGTCAATATATGGTCCCAGTTTAATTGATGGTCTCCAAGATCAGTTCATGACCATCTCCCAAGGTCATTTGGCCCTTGCCCAGATTAATTGTTGAATTACACACCCCAATTCAATAAATGATTGCATACTAGGTAATCTAAGTTCACTGAGTAGTGTCATGCAACATAATCTATAGTACAGTCCAGTTTCAAAGCCTCCTTGGCTGCTGCTTATTATATTCAATAAAATAATTCACTGTATCACCATTTTTTAATGTTGTAAAGGTCAGGTGAGAATTTTTTTTTGTGGTTGGGTGGACTGCAGTTTGAGGAACATGCCTTAGTGCCATATTTAATATCATTATAAACACTAAATGTGGCTTTGATAAATACCTAATTACTGCCAGAAATTCCTAAAATTAGGAATGATGCTTTATGGGCAACCCCCCATCCCCCCCCCCCCACACACACACACACACACATACACTCACAAAACAAAATAGCTTTATGCTTATTTTGTGCTCTTAATACAGTCACATTCAACAAACATCTAATTAGATAGCAAAAACTATATGATAAAGTGTACATTTCCTGTTGCTTAGGATACAAGTATGCCAAAGCATTTTCTTTCAAAGGCTACAGCTGGACAAGAAAGGGATATTTTTAGAAATGAATCTCGAGAATGTACACTGCTGATGTCAGGAATAATGCAGAGGTTATTTAAAGCACTGTGGTAAGGTCCAGACAAGATCTCTTGAAAAAAAAATTAAAGCAGATGAGAGACAGTGCTATTTATTGTGTGGAGACATATACTGCAGTAGTCCTGGATTGTTTATTCCAGAAATATTTCCAAGTATGCAACAGTAATACTTAATGTATAGATCTGAAGATGTAAACATCCTGTAAGTGTGAGGTGTAAAATAAATATTTCTATGGTGACACATCATCCAAAATGAAACCAGCCCAGTTAAAATAATAAAATTAGGGACATAGTATTGTGCATTTTGTAGCAGTTCACAATTCGTGAATGAACAAGACACTCACTGTTTATGCAGCTTTATTAGTGAAACCACATCTGGCAAGGCAATATATTTGTGTGTTATTAATTGTTTAACTGATGATATACTTACTTGTAGTATAATAGCTTTTGAGTAGTCACAATGTGACCACTCAAAAGCTATTACAGGTTGAGTCTCCCATATCCAAAATGCTTGGGACCAGGGGTATTTTGGATAACGGAATATTCCGTATTTTGGAATATATGCATATCATAATGAGATATCTTGGGAATGGGGCCCAAATATACACACAGAATGCATTTATGTGTTATATACACCTTATACACACAGCCTGCTGTTAATTTTATACAGTATTTTCAATAATTTTGTGGCTCAAGCAAAGTTTGTGTACATACATGAAATTAATTTATGTTTCATATACACCTTATACACACAGCCTGAAGGAAATTTTATACAATATGTTTAATAATTTGTGCCTTAGACAAAGTTTGTGTACATTGAACCATCAAAAATCAAAGGTTTCATTATCTCAGTCATGCCAAAATAATTCCGTATTTCGGAATATTTGGATATGGGAGACTCAACCTGTATACTACAAGTATATTGCAAAACTTTTTTCTTTTTCTGTTTATTGAGCATCATATCTCATGATTATTTTACGCTTATATAATGTCTAATGCAACACAGTAACTTTAGCTGCAATCTCTTGATGTGGCCCATATATTTTTGTGGAAGACATGTTACTTTAACCCCTTTGCAGCTGAGTGTTTTCGCAGTCATATGCTGAGCTAATTTTTGTATGTTTGCGCACAGCACCTTTCCAAATCAATGTCAATTTTATTCTATGCAGTACCCACACAAAATATGCTTGGCTTATTTCAGAAGACATTACCTTTTCAGAAAATTTTAAACAAAAACAAAATGTAACCACAATGGGCTAAACATTGTTACTGACATTTCAATAAAGTAAACTAAAAGCAAATGTGATTTAAGATATAGATAGAATCTCTGAATTCATCACAAACGGATTATGGCAGCTTCATGGTTCTTGCTTCAGACTTAGGACCTGATTCAGACTCCCTCGCTAGCAAGCGGCCGCTACCTGCAGACGATGTTCGCTAATGTGTGCATGCGTGTAGTTCGAGCAATCAGATTTTGCTTGCGCGCCCTGCAAAGACAGCCCAATGCAATGAGTGACAGGAGAGGCCATTTGTGGGTGGTAACAGGGGCAGGGCAGTAGTAACAGGGGAGTGGAGTTGCGGACGCAAGCGTGCCAGAGTGCTTCCACGCCGTTTTCTAGGGCGTGCATAATTAACAGGCAGCGTCATAGTACACGTCACCTGGTTGAAATATACACTGAAGTGCTCGCAGTGCCTGCGGTAGGGTACAGTAACCGCAAGCGCTGCGTTCAGATCCGATGTAACCCTATGTACTGATGGTTGAATATACTTCCTGGAGATGACGTATGCTGGTGGGCGTCTGCAAACAGAAAGTGATCGCTCGCCAAGACATAGTGGGCGTGCTTATGCCCTGCCGAGCGAGCGGCTGCCTTAATGTCACTTAGCAAATTTTCCATACGCTGGGAGTGAGCGGGTCTGAATCAGGCCCTTAATCCACATTTTCAAAATAGAAAAACAAAATCAGCACTTGAAATTTTTTTTTTTTTTTGCTAATTTACTGGGTCTCTATGTAAATGCTTATACTGTGCAAGAATAATATGGTATCCCAAGGCCTACCATATTTTGAAAATAGAAAACTTACTGCATTAAAAAAGTGGATCTATTTTGTTATTTGATACAAGATTGGGGAAGATCTGGGCATTAGATTCCCACCTCACAGGAACATTTTTTTTTTTTTTATACTGTTTCAGTCATTGTCTGGTGATCACCAGACAACAACTACTAAGGGGCACATTGTTTGAACCTAGGGACTACTTGCTTTTAAAGAGTACTCCTATGTATGTTTGAGCCATCTATGAAAAACATAATTTTTCCATACCACAGGGTGATATTGCCTGATCACAGCTAATTACCAGTCAATAGCTGCTGAGAGGCCACATAATTTGAAAGTGGGGACTTTCCCCTTTCAAACGTGAATGACCCTATGTGTACAAGTGCAATTCTGTGGGTGCCCTCCAATGGAATATATGTTTTCTTTAACTCAAGAATATGATCTAGTTATCATTATGTAGCTGCTTCATTTGAAAGAGGGGACTTCCCAAACCCTCACACTGCCCAACTCTTCTCATTGGTTTGCCCAACAAACTCATGCAATTTGGTGGAAAACTAAACCGGCTAAGAAGTCTAGGCAGCTTTTTAATGACCTTCTAAGTGTTCAAATCAACATTTCAAGAAGGCTCTGCTGAAATATTAAACTATTGCGACAAAATAATTGTCAGTTGCAGTTTACTATCTTGCAGAACTTCTGTAACCTCATCACTGTGTATCGTACTGTACGTCATGCAAAGTACAAATAAATACTGTAAAAAGTGCACCTCCTCTCCGACACTTTCTCTTCCCAGTATGCAGTCACATTGTTGACAGTC
Organism: Taudactylus pleione; assembly: GCA_031769625.1. NCBI lineage: Eukaryota > Metazoa > Chordata > Amphibia > Anura > Myobatrachidae > Taudactylus > Taudactylus pleione. The sequence goes on from JAUIMM010000085.1 coordinate 30,281,148, forward strand.
ACTATGTCGACATTCATAACGTCAAAGCTAGGATGTCGACAGTTATGGAAAATGTTGACTGTAAAAATGTCAACATTATCTTTAGTACTAAGTTGGGATTTCGACACAGAGATTCCGTCAGATGGCTTCCCGTGCATCGGTATTCTAACTACATCCCCTTTATATATATATATTTGAGCAGATACTGTAGTGGGAAAACTCGTTGTCTGCTATTAAAACTTTCAATGAAAAGTCTTGTCACATATATACTTTTTTTTATTCCCACATAACGGATTTTTGTATCTTGTAGGCCAGGGATGGGGAACCTCAGGCCCGGGGGCCGTATAAGGCCCCCAGAATCATTTGGTCTGGCCCTCTGAGCTTTTTTCTGCTAGCCTCATCTGGCTAGCAGGGTGTCCAGAATGGAAGCCTGCAGCCAGAATGTATGCAGCAGTGCCACATGGAGTGTCCTTAGGACGCTTCAGACGGTCACACCGCTGCCATTATAACGCCCCGGAGCATCCTAAGGATGCTCCGGGCATTGCTTTAATCACTGGAGATTGTGGCCCCGCCCCTGTGATGCACATGGAGGGTGCGTGGCCTGCACTGGGCACACAAATTATGTTCTACATATCAAAATAGTCCTCGACAGAAAAAAGATTCCCCACCCCTGTTGTAGGCCAACAATAACTTTATAATTACAGGTCAGACTCTTCCCCTGATGGCGGGGGATGAAGCGGTGTTGTCGGGGCAGGCGGCTATGGGCCCCTGCACCACAGTGGGCCCTGATGCAAGGCACCGTCTGCACCGCCACTAGTTCCGCCACTGCCTTTGACACTTGGCAAGGAGACACAGCGTGGGAGTTTTGGATCAATTTCTTATAGGTAATGTACCCTTTTTTTTTGTTTTAAACATATACAATCTGCCCCTTCAACAACTGTTTTCTCCGTCAGTCAGCCTCCCTGCTCACATTTTTAGGTCACACCCATGCACACCTCCTCCCACCCATATAGGCACCCCTGCACATTCCTAACCCTCCCTCCCGCTACCCAATCCTCCCCCCCTGCAGCCTAACAATAGTGCAGGGGTGGGAAATAAGCTGCCCTCCAGCTACTGTAGAACTACACATCCCAGCATGCCCTGCAAGTTTTAGCATGACCAAATAGCAAAACTGTGGCAGGGCATGCTGGGATGTGTAGTTCTACAACAGCTGGGAGGTTGCTTCTTGCCCACCCCTACTCTAGTGCCTAACCCCTAACTCGAGTACTTACCGTTGGAATGTCAGTGGTTGGGATTCTGACTGCTGCCAGGGATTTCGATGCTGGGATTCTGAGCGCTGGCATCCCGTCACGCAGGGCTCACAGAGTAAAAAATAAAAATATCCATGGCATTAAAGAAAAACACCAACAAAACTTCAAACTGAAAACAACTTGTCAACAGGACGATGAATATAATTCTTAAAAACAATAGTAGTTTCGCCAATATCAATACATAGCCAGGGAACCCTATCACCGGGTCTACCCAGCCAAAGCATTCACACCTCAAGCCGGTCAGCCCAAGCCGGGTATCGCAGAGGGCCCCCCAACAAAAAGTCCCCCCTCTCCCAACACCCCAGGCTTAGTCTGAAGCACAGGGCTCTTCTCCGCACCCCTGGAATGGTGGGTACGAGGGTAATATTGGGGGAAATAGTTCAAAAACTATTGTATTTTACCGTGGGACGACGTGTAACCAGCCACTGAGCGGCCACTACATGTAAAGCGGCCGCTGACTGGCTAGCGGTCCGTGGGAAATATACGGGGATATTACGGAGAGCCGCGCCAGGAAGGAGGAGAGTATGGGATCGTTTTTCCAGGTACTCGCAGTGGATTTCTATTTGGAGAAGGGACAGAACAGCTGACAACAGGTAAGTATGTGTGAGTTGGGTGTATGTAATAAAGTTGTACTTGTCACGGAGTTGTACAGGTGCCGGCCGCCTGCTGGTACTTGTAGTTCAACTGTAAAATACAATAGTTTTGAACTATTTCCCCCATAATTACCCCTGTACCCACTGCTCCAAGGGTGTGGGGAAGAGCCCCGGGCTTCAGACTAAGCCTGGGGTGTCCCCTAAGATCCCTGGCTTGGGCTGACGGGCTTGGGGTGTGAATGCTTTGGCTGAGGAGACCCGGTGACAGGGTATGCTGGCTGCGGCATTACACCCCAGTCGGCTTGGGTCCGGTGCTGATTTTAAATATAGGGGGACCCCTATGCATATTTTTTTACCCTATATTTAAAACCAGGACTGGCACTGCAGCCAGGTGCTGGTTCCTAAATCACGGTGGAACCCTACATGTTTATTTCCCTGTAATTTTAGGAACCAGGACTGGCTGAGCAGCTCGGGGCTGGTTATTCTTTTTTTTTTTTTTGGGGGGGGGGGGACCCTACATTATTTAAATTTTTTTATTAACCATTACAATACTGATTCCATGCAGAAAAATACACATCACACGGATCTGTGTAGGTTTTTGCCAAACTCGCAGTTCAGGGGGTGGTCTTCAATTTAGCTGCGAGTTTGCTGCAATTACCCAGGATTGTAATCTCGTTTGTACTTTCGAGTTTGGCCGATGGTGAGTTTATTCCAGTTTGCAATCTCACCCGAGTTTTACAGTGAAAAGATAGAAATCTCTCCCAAACTTACCAGAGTTATTCTTTAGTAAATTTGCGAGTTGAAAAAAATGCCTAAACTCACCTGAGATTGTGATCTCAACCAAACTCGAATCTTAGTAAATTTTCCTCCTATAGTCAATTAGGATTCTTACCAACAATCCTGCCTTTACTGGACCAGATATAGAGCTGTTTACAACTCTAAGCCTGACCTTATCAAAGAACAATTTTTTATTTGATGGGACTTTTTATAATCAACGGTCCGGTTGTCCCATGGGCTCCTGTGTAGCTCAGTCTCTCGCAAATATTTTCATGGAACATGTGGAAAGAGATATCTTCTTTACAAACTTGAGAATTCTCAGAATCTGTAGCAACAGAGAAGATGCCATCATCCAGATGGACTCCATGACAAATACATTTCTGGCGAGGGGTTAATCACCCTAAGGCCCGTATTCAATTTGGAGCGAAAAGTCCGTAAAAAAGTATTGTGCTCATTTATGCTTATCCCCGTATTCAATTTGGAATCTGCAAAAACGGGATCCGGCGAAACTGAATTCGGCGAAAAGTTCTGCCAGTTTTGGAGAATCAGCCTGACACCCCCCCAAAAAATGCTCTGACATGGGGATCACTATGGGTACCTCCGAATAGCCCTGCTGAAGATATTTGGGTTTTTTAAATGGGCTCAATAGGCGCTATTTTGCATCTTCCAGCAAGTGGTGAAGAATAGCATTTTGCAACTTTTTTGGGGGAAAATAAGTAGTCCCATTAAATTTGGGGTACATGAAAATGGGTGCAAGCATATTTTAAATTTGCTAAAGTACATTAAAAAGTGCCAAAAACGCACCTTCAGAAAACACCTGCAATCAAAAATGCACCTCCCTCATACTTCCAGGCCCCCCCAGAGGCTATTTCACTATTTTTTGTTTTGTACCCCACTTTGATTTTTTTTTTGCCCATTTTTTCAAAGTGCTTTTTTGGGGTGTTGTGTTTTTTTTCTTCATTTTTTTATGCAATTAGCGTCAAGGGGGGTGTAAAAAGGGTTTAGGGGGGTTGTCACAATTTTGCACCCAAAAAACCCTGATTCTGCACTTTTTTCCACCGGTATTCATAGCCTATTACATTGCATTGTGTTATCGCGCCGGTGAAAAGACGCTTAAATTGAATACGGGGATAAATGAAATCATCAAAAATGACATCATCGGCAAAAACGTTTTGCCAAAACTGTCTTTTCACTTCAAACTGAATACGGCCCTATATCGTTAAAGGCTGCCAAAACGAAGGCATTACTCCTCAATAGGTCCGAAGCTTTGAGATTCATGACGCCAAAGAAAAGGGACCAACAAAGGATAGCATAGACCCAGGACTATTCTCCTATCAGCCGTCAACTCATGAAATCAGCCAAAGAACTGTGGCCCATCCTGTCGGAAAATGACACCCTGCTTTAAAAAATACCTCCATCATGCCTTCTTACAGAACATTAAGGATTATGTAGTGCATAAAAACTAGGGATGTGCAGGCTCGGATAGGTTCGAATTTGCATGCAGGGTTCGGAATTTTCCCTCCAAAAATCGGGTCTCAGAAAGAGGCAAAACGTCATCTTTCATGGACAAACATAATCTTCCATGGACTTTTGTCCAGGAATGATGGTTTGTCCATGAAAGATGACGTTTTGCCTCTTTCTCCGAACTCGGCGTGCAAATTAGAACCTATCCGAGCCTGCACATCCCTAATAAAAACATTAAGGATTATGTATTGCATAATGACATTACCCTGTTTAAAACAATTAAAAAAGTAATTTTATTTCTTGTAAAGCAGGTAATTACCGATGTAAGGGATGTACTACATGCAGTTTTCTGGAAATAGGGGATTTGTACATCCACATTCCGGCAAAAAATATAAAATTCAATTCTGCTGCTATCTGTATAGTGTGCAGCGATGATGGGGTTAAATCTAGGTATTACCAGTCTTTGTGACTATATTAGATGGTTCATGTTTTATATTGGTCCATTTTCTCTTTATAGTAAGCCGTGACTTATTGCACTTTCTGCATTGCATTTGTTGACCCAATTGGCAATTATCTATTATACACCCCGCTTCTTGTTCCAGAGTTGTTTACTCTGGTTGTCATGGTGATGGGACATGTAGGTTCACCACACCCCCTAGATGGTGCCGGGAAGCTGGCGCAGATTATGTCATTGGCCAGACGGGGAGAGCGTGGACCTGCTCGGATGAGTAGGTAGTTAAATGTTATTTTGTGTATTGTATTGATGATTTCTTGATAAAAGAGGTATCACCTCTAAAACGTTGACCTTCAAAAGCTGTGTGGGCTATATTATTTCTATATTTATCCGGAGTGCCATCCCTTGTTTTTGTTATATATACAGAATATATTCACCCAATAGCCAGATGTTTATGATTTTTCCATTCTCAAAGTCAAGAGCCAGAGACAACTAAAGCTGGGTACACACTAGACTATTTTCTAAACGATTTGTCTTTTTTCGATGGATCGGAATGACAAATCATTAAAATCGTCCAGTGTATAATACACTGTGCACACTCCCGCAGGGTCATCAGTCGTCCTCAGATCTGTCGTACATGCTGCACTGAAGATCTGACAGACGAACATATGCAGCAGGTGAACATATCGTGCGGTCCTTCAACAGATCATGTTGTTCGGGTCATCTACAGTCGACCAGGAACACGTAGCATAGTGTGTACCAATCTTAAGAATGAAAGATTTGTGGTCCAACCCAGGAAAACCCATCTGAACATTCAAGGAATGAAAGTGTTTTCGGTTTTGAAAAACATTCTTCCAATTGCCTTGGTGGATTAAGTGCCACATGGATACATTGGGGAATCATGAATTTTGAAAAAAGCCAAATTTGGTCTCCATCTATTCGCTGTTATTGTCTGGGAATTTAATAAACTGGGTCCATAATTTGCAGAAAGCCTTAGAGGACCTTGGTTAACGAACGCAAAATAGTGGCTTGTGAAAAATCAGCTACTAGGGACAAAGTAGACTGAAATGTGCCTAATGCAAAAAGATGTAAAGCTGCCAGCAGTTTTAAGAAACCATTGACTGCATGATTTGTGGGCACTCAATTTTCAAGGTATGGCTCCAACAGATCATACAGCAAATAGATTGCACTAGAGGATAAATGATAAAATGTCATCACCTCCACCTCGGGGAGACCATCCAGTATACGCCTAGTACGATACTAGTCTGGATGTGGAATTGTAACATGCTCTGACTCACCACATGGACAGATTACCTGAGCACCATCTTCCTCAGCTATGTCCTGCTCAGCCTCCACACTTGTTTGGACCATTAACATCCAAATGTTGTCAGTAAAAGGCTTCATTATTGTAGACAGTGTTTGAAAAAAACTAATGAAAAAAATGCTAATAGTGTAAAAGAAAATGTTATATAGCAGCTGACTACACAAGATGATGCTCTCTGAAGTGCCCAAGAAAGGAGTGACAACTTCCTGCAAGCGGGAGGAAGTGCTTCATTTGTAAAAGCCATATCAATTAAAAAACTTAGGGGAGTGGGTCAAAAAGCCATATAAAAATATATGGAAAATATCAAAATTGCTTATAGAATCCAATATTACATTCCACAAATTAAATTATACTTTTCACCACCCACCAGGTACAGACAAAAAAATAGGCTAGAACACCAGCTAAAAACCCACAACAACTAATTAAAAACAAAATAATTGGATAGCCCCAAAAAATTAGCAAGTGTTAAATGACACTACAAACAGCGTATTAATGGGTGTAAAGTCCTTTTCGGACCTAATTGAATTTGGCCCTCAGGCCTGTCATCTGTGTGCCCTTTCCATTGTATTTGGGCTTTATTCTTCCTTAATACTAAAGGAACTTTTGAGGGAAAAACAATAAAAAGAGGGTCTTTGGCAGGCAATCCAATTGTTTCACCTGGACCTGTTTTTCATAAAATGAACTTTATCTTGCCATAGCTTTTTCTGCAACATAGGACTTTTTTGTCTTGTATACAGAAGTACACATTCTGTGCCCATTAGCATTGGCTAACTAAGTGGTATTGGCAGTTTTATCTTCTAGCTCAATAGCTGCTGTAATAAAGGATACCTGAGTGGTCATCAACGGCTACTTCATTAATTCTATTATCATAGCTACAGGTGTCCTTCCTCATCTAGCCTCAATACGCCATGCAGCGGGATATGCCTGGTGTGTGAGAGCTGCCAGGTCCCCTGCAACTAGGAGCACCAGGAAGCTGTGCTGATTAATTTGATATGCGACATTTGTATATGTGTACAACAGAGTCTGCAAATTGAACTTGGTGTGGAAAAAAGCTGCATTGTAGCACTTCGCATACTGATTGAGACTCAGTCACGCACAGATATACAAGTGTCACATATCAAATTAATCAGCATAAAAAGACGTTTGGCGCTAGCAGAGTATCACAAGTCCAGGCACGCCAAGATTGGCTGTTTCGTGTGACTGCAGCAAAAACTAGTAAGGACACATCTGTAGGTCCTCATTGGAGTTAATAATAACTGAGGGTTGAACCAGTTGACTAGCACTGTATGCGTCTTCATTCACATTGGCATACAAATGTGTCCACTATCATCTTACCTGTGATGTGTACGCATGTGCACACGCCAAGCTGCATATATTCACCCGCGATCTGCCAATGTAATGTCTATGGTCATGTAAGCAAATATGTGCATGCGCTTATTTGTGGGCACATTTTACTGCAACTACAATGCCACAATACGTACGCAGCGCAGGTAAGATGACAGTGGACACCTCTGCAGCTCAACTATAAGATTGTTCCATATCTTTAATGTTTCTTATCTCTTAAAAAAATTGAGCTTCACTTGAAATATAACTAAACTTCCAATTCTGTGTATTTATAAAGTTTTGTTTTAAATTACATTTATTATAGCATATCCCAAAATGAACTGAAAGTATTATGAATTTGTCAATTAATTCAGGATTTATTTTGCATGAATGTATTAAATACACAGAGAACAATAAAAGCCAGGATATGGCTGGAGTAGGAGCCCCATACCTATTAAAATGGTAGCTTGCTGTGAATAACACTACGAATCATGAATGACATATGTATGCCGCCGACAGGAAGGCACTTCACAAATATCATAAAATATGGTCCTTTTGGTATACTGTAATTTCAGGTTTAGGAGATATTCAGCTGATGTGCCTGGAGGCTTGGCATAACTTGGTTTGGAAGGGGGTGGGGGTCTGAATCACGGACCTATGTTTATTACATTTTTCATTTTCTGTATTTTACAACTTAATGTTGTAGTCCGTGCTCAAATTGTGTGATTTTTTGTATAGAAATATTCTCCATATGTACTGCCCGTTTTATAGGACTGTTATAACCTGCTACCATAGAACTGTTTGCTGATTACTTGTGGTGGGTTGTGTTTGCGTTACTTGCTCTTTGTGAAATGCTTAAAAAAAAAAAAGTATACAGGGAGAACACATTACACTGTAATCCTGTGACAAATGAGATCACATTTATTTCAGGCATGTGCACAGTATGCTTTACAGTTTACAGGTTGAGTCTCCCATATTTAAATATTCTGAAATACAGAATATTTTTAGCATGACTGAGATAGTGAAACCTTTGCTTTTTGATGGGCTCCATTCCCAAGTTATTTCATTATGGTATGCAAATATTCCAAATAAAAAAACACAATCATAAATATTACACAGGCCGGGATTCATTTTTCATATATTTAATTTTTTTTTTTAAACACAGCATATAGTTAACAGCCCTAGGAATGTCCAAGCACGTCTTTTGTGTTAGTGAAGCAACATCGTCTCTAATCAAGAGGTTTGTTAGTTAAAGCAGGCTTAATGTAGATGAATTCACTTGTAGAGTTATTTCATATTCCTTCCTGGCCAGGAAATTTTGGACTGGATATGTCCTTCTCGGATGGAGTGTCTGCAGTGTCCTGATCGAGCACCTCCTGGCTGTTGGTACAGTCCTAGAATGCAGACATCCCTGGGAGAGTAGGACTCCAAGTACAGCAAGCTTCCAGGGCACATATAGGTATACCCCAGCTGGAGTAATTTAGTGCCAATGACGCATTTCCCCGCCTCCACAACCCATCAAGGGCTTCCTCAGAGTACTCCTTGACACGTTGGCAATGAATTTCAGTTGCTGATGTAACTTTTAGATGCCATCTTACTACTGATGTTGGGACAGTATGACTGATAGGAGGCACAGCCTAATGGCTGTGAGTGGAAGCAGTGGTCAACCTGCTCTGGCCTGGCAGGAAATTAGAATGAAATAGAGAACCATACACGTTAGAGGTCTTGTTAACTTACTTATTGAACTACCCTCATGTATAATTGTGAATGGTCTCTCAACAATGATTTTTTTTTTTCCATTATCAATAATCTGTTAATTTTGGATGTCTTGAGATTTTAAGTGGGAGCAGGTAGTACAACCTGTAGCCAATCACATTATCACACTGTTCTCAAGAGCAGAGTATTCACTGTAGACACTATATGACAGATGGTTTATTAAGCACTAGCTTTCCTTCGCAAAACCTACAACTATTCAAACAAACTGCAGACTGCATTGATTGTTTCCATGTTTATAGATGGTTTATAGATAGTTGTTATGGATGTTTAGTTCTTCGCAAACCATCTGTCAAATGGCAGCAAGTGTGTTTCTAATATTTTACATTATAAAGAAGTTAGGTGTTATTGTGGGGAAGTACGCTAGCCACCATAATGTATATAATTAGGCAAGATGATCATGAGAGGGGTTAACCTTTAAAGCCTTCTAGCCCCCTTGTGCATTAAATAGCCCTTCTAGTCGCACCATGCTGTGGCATGACTCGGTACTTGTGAGCGTTTTTTCATGCAATTTTTCCTTAAAATTAGTCTTATTCGCAAAGTGATGCGAATAAGACACACTAGCAACTGTGACAGAGTAACAAAGCATTTGGCACGCAGATACAGCCAGATTCGCACAAGGAATATAGGCATGCCGCATATCATTTTAATCAGTATAAGCTGCGTGCGCATCCTAATCGCATCACTTTGCAAATAAGATGCATCTGAAGGTAATAAGTCACACAAAAAGACACTCAGTGCTACAGAGTCACTCCCTGTATGTGGACACATCTGTATTTGTATTTTTTGTATGCATAACAGTTTTCAATTAGTTACCATAGTCTTTAATAATAAGAATTGCATTTAAAAAAAATGTTGCAACATAAAATTGACAGTACAGATATATGTAAAACAATCACTATTGTAGGGGTAATTACACTTTTGTCATGCACACTTCCAAATGACATGATCTATAATTAAAGATGGATTGCTAACCTATTTTCTTGGTATTCAATATATATATATATATATATATATATATATATATATATATATATATATATATATATATGTATAAAGAAGCAGAGAGCTGAAGGAAAATATGAAGTGAATTACAAGTTTTGGAAACGACATTGAAATGTAATCTGGTCACTGATATATAACAGATGCTCTATTTTTTTCACATCTATGCAGGAAGAGAGTAATAAGTGTCAAACTGACTGATAGCAGGAAACCAGAGACTTAAAAAAAAAAAAAAAAAATTTTGTTAAAAATTATATTCATAGAGAAATATAAAGAAAACAGCAATGATCAGACTGTACATTTCTGGTGTGCATTAAAAACCAAGTGCAAAATGGTAATATGTTTCTCATTACTATCCAACCTATCTTCATATTGTTTAGATACAATGGGCCTGATTCAGATTGGGAATAGAGTAATAAAGCAGTGTATCCACTTGCCGATTAAATAGAGCGATTGAACGATTACGAAATTGTAATCGTTCAATCGCTCATTAATAGTGCATAAATCTGGCAGTATAATGTTGGAAACGACCAGAAACTCCTGCTGGTCGTTTCCGACATTAATCATCGCCTGAACATGACGGTCAGTCTGCCGCTAACGACAGACTGCCCATGTTCAGAGATGAGGGAGGGTGCCTGCACTGGACGATATATCATTCAGTGTGGGCACCTACAGGATGAGGAACGACTGAACGATTACAATGTCGTAATTGTTCAAACGTTTCTCAGTTGGCAAGTGGATATGCGGCATAAGATAGAGCAAGTAACTGTGCATCTTGGTAAAACCATTCTGTAATGCAGGTGGAGAAGATTTAATGTGCAGAGGAGGTTTAGATACATGCTCAACCTGACGTTATCGTCAGGTTGACCAGCATGTTTGCACGATGATAGATGTCTAAAAGACTAGTGGGCACGCGCATCACTGGCCATTTTAGTGAACAATCTTCAAACGATTTATGAACGATTACGACGTCGTTATTGTTCAATCACTCAATGTAACCACCTAGTGGATGGGCAGCATAAGTCACGTTTTTGGGCAAAAAAAAAAGCTTGGCTCAAGCCAAGTCGCACGGGACCTGGCGGCTCACTTGCATCAGGCATCTTGCGCTGCATGAAACATTGAAGTTATGTGTAAGAGAATCCTATACAGGTTTGTCTTCAATCGTCACTGGCAAATACAGTCTCAACAAGGCTATCTTTATGTAAAGACATGCTGAAATTTGCTGTTTTACTATAGTTATATACAATCTATTATAAGTTCTACAAAGTTTGTTTCATATGTAATATTTCATATATTTAATTATAGAATTATAATTTAATATAAAATGTATAATATATCATTAGGAGGTAACTAAACAGCACAGCATATAAATCTGCTGACGCATGCGTTAAATTAGTTTTTCGAGGATTACATTATGTACTTCTATTATTATTTATTGGCACCACAGAAGTCCACAGTGCTGCACATAGAATTTGATAAGAACCAACTTGCACATCTAGTCTGCCCCCTTTTAACCTTATGGTAACCTCAACGCCTATTTGACCTTAGTTCTTTGTAAGGATATCCTTATGTCTATTCCAAGTATGCTCAAATTGCTCTGTCTTAGTCTCTACCATCTCTGATGGGAGGCTATTCCACTTATCCACTACCCTTTGGGCTATTTCACATACGACGGATTTGTCCGTCCAGCAAAAAAGCTGACTTTTTTTCCGTTGTTTCATTTCAGTGGAAGTTACAAATATATTAGGGCTTTCACACTGCATGAACACGGCACGGTCGCTGTGTTACAGCCGTGATGACCACTGACTACGATGACTGCTGTGCCATCTCCAGAACTTAGTGCCTCGCATAACTGTATGCATGCTTTCACACACACAGATTTCAGACGTCCAGTGGCCTTGTAATCAATGCTTGATTCATCCAAATAAAATCTGTTGCATGTAAAAGGAAGTAATCCGTCCGGAAAAAAAAAGCTGTTTTTTTTTTCCGGACGGACAAAACCGTTGTGTGTGAAACTAGCCTTTTTTTGAAGAAGTTTTTCTCAGTTTTCCTCTGAACCTACCTTTACCCGGTAGGGATGGTCACTGAACATTATAGTGGCAAAAAATTGTTGTGCAGAGGTCACTGAGGAGTGAGTTGCCATTGATGTTTACCAGCATTTTTTTCTTTCCCTCTTTTAACCTTCATAAAATAACATAAGTCAATGTTCCTTTCAAAAACAAATTAGTAGCCGGTGAGTTTTTCTTTTTATAAATTACATGTGTAGCATAGAGCCTAAGGGGAGGGATAAAACAAAAGGAATAATGGCTAAGCATGTGAAAGCTTGCATTCTAAATACTTATAGATTTAGGTTTGTAAATAATAACAACACATTATTTGAATTAGCTTGAGACTAATTATACATGTTGCCAAAAATTGTAGCATTCAAAACAAGACCTGTTAGTTGTAAGTAATATTGTTGCAATCAGTTACATTGTCAGCAGCTTATGTGCAGGGCCGGCTCTAGGGGTGTAAGACCTGTGCTGTCGCACAGGGGCGCCACCCATAGAGGACGCACCCATCCCTAACATCCCGATTTCAGCAGGACAGTACTTTCCCGCTGTTCCACCCTTGGGCCAAAGTGGCCCTCGGGTGGTCAAATCGGGAGGTTGGGGACCCTCACCGCCGCAGCTGTGCCAGACCCTGGAGACTCTGAATGCATGCTGCGTGCATGCGTGCGACATCCATTCAGTGACGGCAGAGGGGCTGGGGGAAGCCTAGCTAGTGAGGCTCCCCCCACAGCCTGACGTTATTTGGAGGTGGGCAGGCCTCCTAATAACGTCATGTAGGGTGCGTGGCCTATGGTAATTAGAACACGCCCATTTCAGTTGAGCCCGGCTTCGCTGAGCGCGAAGATAGGGTCGCAGTGAAGAGGGCCGGCACAGAGTGCCGGCCCTGCTTATGTGTATAAATACATATTGACCATTCTCTTTAGGATTTACTGTATTGGCCAGGTACTGTATTGCTTGGATGTAGTCAAAATTTCAACATTCATAAGATTGGTAGTTATGATGTCGACGTTGAACATGTTGGCAGGTGCAGAATGTCAACAGGTGAAACGCTGCCATTCTGCACAGAATGCAGCAGTGTTAAAATGGGTACACATTTGTCCAATCCTCAGGAGATCCAACTCCAGACCATGCTGTTTATACCAGAGGTTCTCAAACTCAGGGCCTGATTCAGGTCCGCTCGCGAGCATTGAGCGCTCGCAAGCGGGTCGATGTTGGCCCAGTGCGCATGCACACGACGGAGGCGGCTCCGTCGTGCGCATGCGTGAGTCCCAGATAGCGACGGGCAAGCCGTCACTCCGCGTCTCGCTACAAAAGGGGCGTGCTGTCGATGTTGAGTGACAGCACGCCCTCTTTGGTGGGCGTGCTGGGGGCATGGCTGCCAGACAGGGGCGTTCCCATGGGAACGCCTACCGTCTAGGGCGGGCCCCACTGACATCACAAGTGATGTCAGTGGGTGGACTTCTTGCTCTGCAAGAGCAAGAAGTCCACTGGGATTTGCGGCAACGAGACCTTACCACAAGGGTCTCGTCGCAAGTACGATGGTCGCGGTGGTCTTGACCATCGCGACCATCATCCTGGCCGCTCGCACTAGCTGAGGGTGGTCACCCACAGCTATGCGAGCGGCCAGGAGGCCGCTCTAAAAATACAATAGGCGGGCACTGATTCAGAGCGAGCGCTCTGAAAGAGCGTCCGGCTCTGAATCAGGCCCTCAGTCCTCAGGACCCCAAACAGTTCACATTTTCCAGGTCACCTGGCAGGTGCACATGTGTATTCATCACTCACTGACACATTTTAAAAGTTCCACTGGTGGAGATAATTATTCCACTTGCGATTCTGTGGAGACCTGGAAAACATGACCTGATTCTACAACAATTCTATGCAAACACACTTGTTCAATATTTGGCAGGCCACCAATCTGCATCTGCTGAAACAATCTGCTCAAAGGATTGTGTCATTGTACAACCCATAGCAACAGCTCTCCCTGCACACATGGTAATTATTTTGACCGCTTCGTAATGTTTCAAAAAATGGGTGCACCCCCTAAATAGGAAATAGGGGGGTGGTAATGCTTTTAGGGTTAGGCTGCGGAAGAAAAGGGTTAGCGATATTCACCACCGGAAGTCCTTATGAGCTCACCACCAGACCCAGAAGACATGGCTGGAGCAGCCGGACAAGGTAGACCACCACTGATGCTTTGTCAACATTCTAATTATTGCGACCATGTCAACACTTTCATGAAGGTCAACAAAACATACCAAACCTGTATTGCAGCTAAATAAGAGCCCCAATGTTCAATTAAAAATTTTAATGATTTAGTTTAAAGTGGTTTAGGTAAGGGCTTTAAATAAAAGTCAAGTTGGAGGGTGCAACACATTCCATCCAGGATTTTCCTGTTTGTAGCTCCTAGGGCTATAGTACCCTGCCCTAGACAGGTGGTGCTGGTTTTTTCAACTGGTACCTCAAGTGCTAGACATTGTTCTGGGACACTAAAAGAGGTGACTTCCAACAGAATTATTTGTATAACCACACAGGGACTTCATAAACAGATTCCGGGGGGTAAATTTACTAAAGTGAGTTTTTAGAAGTGGAGATGTTGCTCATAGCAATCAGATTCTAGCTATTATCTTCTAGAATGTGCTACTTAAATGTTAAGTAGAATCTGGTTGTTATGGGCAACATCTCCACGTTTAAAAACGCTCACTTTAGTAAATATACCCCTGGAAGTCTAATTGGGGAAACGTCCCACAGGTTACTCACTTGCTCTAGATAAGAACATTAAAAGCAGCATTCTAAAGAAAAACCTTTTCACTACACAAATGTATGCCAAACTAACAGAAAACAAAGGTCTATTCTACAACCAGCAGAGAAAAGAAGCTCAGTTATAATAAATGCTGAAGAACAGTTATGGTTGCCATTAGATTATTATTTTAAAATATCTACACTAACTGGTTCAAATTATGTGTATCTGCCTATTCGGTCTTTGGTCTGTCCAACCATAACACAGCACAGGTTATTGCACAAAAATTCCAGTCCAGTCACCAATGACTGCTTTACTATTTCTATTCGGAGGCTAATAATGCTGCTGCAAAACAATAGTCACCAACACTTTCCCAATCTGTTTTTCCATTACCCTTGGTATCATGTGTCCCTCACATATTTTTAGATATAAGTTCCTTCTTAGGGCAGGGCCATTTTTGCCATCAGGTCAATTTATGTAGTATGTGTCATGTCATGACCTCTTAATGTATAGCACTGCGTAATTTACCAGTGATGAGAAAATCTCACACAGTGATATTATTCAGATTGGTCAGACAAATTTCTGAAAACATTTGATAGTAGATATGTATTTGTGGGTAAATTGTGCTTTCTTATCCTTTTTTTTTTTAATTCTAAAGATTAAGTAATATGGACATTGTATTATTTGCACCGAATACAATATGTAAACTAGAAAAACTGAGGACAAACAAAACAGCAAATATTATATCCAAGTACTGTATTTCTTACAAAATATTTTGGAATAGCACATAACTGTACTAGTTACTTCTGGCCATTATAGAGTAATTCTCACACTCAATGGCAACTTCTGTATGATAAAGTAAACATTTTAGCTTTTTATTTTACTATGTATACACTTAACCCAGGATGTAAACCTTAAAGCAAGTGAAAATAATCTAGTATGACCACTTCACCATAAAGATTTTTATCATCAGATCTGGACACAATCCGGTATGGCCCATAGAACTATACTTCTTTTAATAGACTTGAAAATGCCCATGCGCATAGCCTGTGAAGACCAATGTGATTGATGTGCATAACAGAAATTACACTGAAATTAATAGTTCTACTGGTTGTATGACGTGCAATTAACAAAATAAAAACAAAACAAAAAATTAAAAAATATGTTTTAGGAAATGTATGATTGTACGGTTGGCAGTTATAACATATATAGGACACAAAATCCAGTTTTAGATCCTTAATTCACAGTTTGTGAGAAAACATTTGGTCTCCTAGGAGCAAGTTTCTATGTTATTTTCTATGACCAAAGGGACCAATCTTCAATAGCATAATAATTAGCGAAAACCACAAATCACTCCACATGTGCATATTAAGAAAATTTAATTATATAGAGCTTTTAGCAAAAAAACTAAGCAAACTATTATAAAATCAACAAAGGTCTAAGACTGTGTACAGTCACAATTATTAAGACAGAGAACTCAAAATTGCAATTCAGAATGTGAATTACAGACTAGTAGCACTCCAAACCTAGAGCAAAATATACTTACTCGTAAATTACATCCATCCTAGGTGTAATGCTTATTGCACGCGGTCACTGGAAACGTTAACGACCTCAGATGAACGATCCATTATTTATCATTCTTAAACTTCAACATTTTGCATTGAGTATTATTTTAACAGCGTCGTATTGCTCAATATTCAAGTGCTTAATGATTTTGTTTGTTTAATGCAAAAGCAGGGCAATGCTTGGGAGTGTGTGTCCAAAGATCTGCAGACATTAAAGTATTGTACAAACTTGATTTTTTTTTTTTTTTCTTCAAAATACTTTGCTATTATGAATGCTCATTAAAACATATTGGTATAAGTAATTTTGAATTCATGCAAGTTTTCTAATTTCATGTAAAAGAAGACAATATATGCTGCTAATTTAAATCCTTAGGACTTTAAAAACAAAAGTTAAAAGTTGTACTCTGCTTTTCAGAGCTACAAGCTATATAAATTCCCCTGGGTGGAATGTTAGGGTCAGAAGATAATTGTTGCATAGTTGTATCTCATACTTAATCATTCTATTCCAAGATATCTTATTATAATCTGCATTTTCATGGTTATCAAATCCTATCCTGTTTTTAAAAATTACAGAACCAGTCAATTAATGTGTTCATGTATATGTGCAAGCAACATCAATAAGGCATCATACACAGTGATTAAGCAAAGTACAAACATTTTTATATTTCCATATTGCCATGATTAGTCATGAGGTAGAAATTTCCTTTAATAAAAGCTGCCACATCATTTTTGCAGTAGATATAATATGAAGTATAAAAATAACAGATATATAGGTGGGGCCAAAGGTTATCCAGAAAAGCAGCATAAGGAGAAAGGAGTGATCCCAAGTAATCCACAAGGAACATTTGAGAAAATAACTACGGTATATCTCTGGTGATTAAATGGATGTATGTACCCTAGAGAGTATTCAGTTGCAGGGCTGATCACAGACAAAGATATTCTATACGTTTTCATATATATTTATTCTACTCAAATTCTACAATAAATCTGATCTTCCAAAGTTTTCTTGTTTTCACTACTAAGAATATCATGGTTCTTATTATTTCAACATAAAAATTCTGCTAACTGTTCCATGTTCCATTAACGATACCTGTTTTTTTCCAATTAAATATAGACTATATAAATTGGTCCTTTTTTGAACTAGCCTCATTCAATCTCCATTACCTAAAGAAATGGCTATGTGCTGTGAAATGCATGGTAAACAGCAGCAAAGCAATACGATTTTTTTTTTTAAATATGCTTATTTTATGATTTATATTTAGGCTTATTACTTTTATGCCAATTTTTATCTTGTGATACTGTGCTTAAATTCTTTTTTGATTGATTTTTTTAAACTATAGTTTGTGTTCATACCAAACACCTTTTTATTGTCTGCAATAGTTAAAACATGTTTGTATTTTAAATAAAGTTTATCCATGACCGCTATATAAAAGTACTAACATTATGTTACACTTCCTGGCTATTTATTACCATATTGTCAGCTCAATTTCTCAGTGAGTAAAAAGGCTTGTACCATGGTATATTAGAGGACTGTGATAACTAACTTGACAGATCCACTATTATATAGCGCTCTTTTGTTGCCTGTAATATACTGTCAATTCACAGCTTGCTTATCGAGACACTCTAGACTACTATATAAGGAACATATAACCTTTTAAGCAGATATATATTTTATAAATCAAATATAGCAGACCAACAAAAAAAAGTGTTGGCGCATATGAAGATAGTTTTTCAACTTTAATTAATTTCAAGAACATCCCGAGGACAACTGAAAAGAAACCCTTATATGGAGATCACAGCATCTATACCACGTGAGTAGGGTATGCACCATCCTACCCTTTCATACAATTAGTATGGATTTATATAAGAGAGCCCAGTTTGGAATATTCATTGGGCGGGGAGAACAAAGAAACCTCTTTTGGGAATTTAACCACATATTTGAATGTGAGTTGGGGTATGCATCCAATACATCTGACCATCTAACAAGAATTATGCCATTGTCTTTCATATAGACATTAACAGGAATATTATATTAGATCATTAAGACAGTTCTTTCCTGTATTTATATTTATTTCATGTACCATATGGACAAGTCTTGGAGAGACTGAGAATTCCACATACAAAGTGATGTACGCCAGGATTTTCCACCTATGATAAGGATTAAGTACTATATTTATACCCCTTGCTTTGTAGTATTTCATTTGTTTATCCAGCGCCACTTGGTGACACAATAATTTTGTTTGTTGTATTACTCTATACATTGTTAATGTGGTAAATGACTATACTAGCTGCAAACGTCTGGTTTTTAAAGGAATATCTACATAGGTGTATAGAGGCCCATTTCCAGCAACCATCACTCCAGTGTTCTAATGGTACATTGTGTTTGCTAAGCGCGTTAGAAGACTAATGGATGATTAGAAAACCCTTGTAAACCCTTGTGCAATTATGTTAGCACAGTTGAAAACGGGTTTACTCGTTAGGGAAGCTATAAAACTGGTCCTCCAAAGAGCTAGTTGAGTATCTGGAGCATCACATTTGTGGGTTCAATTATACTCTCCAAATGGCCAGAAAAAGAGAACTTTCATGTGAAACTCGACAGTCTATTCTTGTTCTTAGAAATGAAGGCTATTCCATGTGAGAAAGTGCCAAGAAACTGAACATTTCCTACAACGGTGTGTATTACTCCCTTCAGAGAACAGCACAAACAGGCTCTAACCAGAGTAGAAAGAGAAGTGGGAGGCCCCGGTGCACAACTGTACAAGAAGACAAGTACATTAGTCTCTAGTTTGAGAAATAGACGCCTCACAAGTCCTCAACTGGCAGTTTCATTAAATGGTACCCGCAAAACGCCAGTGTCAACGTCTACAGTGAAGAGGTGACTCCGGGATGCTGGCCTTCTAGGCAGAGTGGCAAAGAAAAAGCCATATATGAGACTGGCCAATAATAGGAAAAGATTAATATGGGCAAAAGAACACACACATTGGACAGAGGAAGATTGGAAAAAAGTGTTATGGACAGACGAATCGAAATTTGAGGTTTTTGGATCGCAGAACATTTGTGAGACGCAGAACAAGTGAAAAAGATGCTGGAAGAGTGCCTGACGCCATCTGTCAAGCATGGTGGAGGTCGAACAGCAATGGAGCACAACATTAAGTTCTGCTTCAAATTGGGTAAATCGGCGACGGAGACGCTCAAAATGTTGGTGAAAGTGTACGGGCAGGATGCTGTGAGTAGAAAATGTGTTTATGATTGGTTTGCACACTTTTACAGTGGCAAGGAATCGGTGGAAGATGAGCTCCATTGCTGTTTGACGCACACTGCTCAGGACACCCTGTTGAAATGAATGCAATGGCAGTGTGGTGGCGGCCTCGGGCAAACCCCGACTGGGGTCAGGCCCAGACATGTCCATGCATGCCAGCGCGCATGAGCGACCTTGTTGCAAGCATTGCATACAGATATATCAGACCATTCACCAAACTTGTTAGACAGACCTTGTATGTATGTATGTATGTATGTATGTATGTATGTATATATATATATATATACACACACATACATATACACACACATACACCTATATAAAAGGCACTGTATATACACACATACAAAACTTTATAAATGCACTCTGTATTGCATTATGCATTTCATTAATGCATCATAAATTGTGCATATCCACCTTTGCAAATTTCCCATAAATCACTCTTAAGCTGCCAATGACACCAGTTTTCTAAATTGTACAAATAGCCTTTAAAAACTTTTTTTTTTTTTTTTTTTAAATTGGAATAGTGAAGCTTTTTCAAGAAATTTTTTACCACAAGGTACACTGATCTGCTCATATGTACATATAAACTGCATGTTCAGTATTTTCTATATTATTATGGTTGGCTGAAATGTCCAAGTTATATCCGCATTTTCAAGTTATACATCTATATCAGTGCTATGGCTGAAACCTTATGAAACTTAACAAGCAAATCGAGTCTATTATCAGCATGTGCAGAGTTAGCAAATTGTACAACAGTATAAGACATGCAAATGACCAAATACAATATCCCAAACCAACTGGAATCTAAACAGCAAACATAAGATATTTAAAATCTGAAAAATTGCAATGTTTATTAGGATTCATTAGCAACACAGTTTTACAGGAAAAGTCAATGTACCCATCAATAAAGTCAACCAACTTGTGCGCTCTATTATATTACATAGTGAAATTTATAATATTGTTTGCATTTTATCAGTATATTTTTACAGGTATATATATCAGGTTGTCTATCATGTACTGCATTTAAATAATAATAATAATAAAAATCATCCAAGGCACAAAGAATTCTGTTGTAACCTCAGTAATAATCACCATGAATTCATTTCATATAGTGAAGTACAAAAACTTTAATGAAGAAGGTAACAAGTACAATTAATTTACACATGTTTTGGACAACACAAGTTACTTGTGAATGTCAAGGTAAATATCATGAAGCAACACAACTTTCATGGACTAGTTTAAATGTGAAGTGAACGGTCAACTCACAGTGAGGTAAAGATGAGATAAACCAATACGAAAAAGATTTTGTAGAGAGCATCTGCTTAAAAATTAGAAAGTTTTAAAGGTGCAGGGTTTTCTTTGCCTCTTCACAAAAATCTCACAATAAAATCGGGAATATTTTTATTTTCAAGGGGGACTATAACATTGTACCACCCAAAAAGTTAACAAGGATGAAGGAATGATAGGAATGTAAGACAGAAAGTAACAGTGAGGCAATTACAAAGACAGCATCACAAAGCCACACATTAAAACGGATTATTATGGAAAGTCATCTGGCTGCACATTTCAATGGAAAGGCTGAGGTGTACTCAAATGTTGCACATGTGGAATGTAATCAATGCCAGACTGACTCATCTATACAAAGTACTGCCATGGTCAGCATGCCAAGTGCAGGATTGTTCCAACAAGAATAAGGTAATCCATATCAAAATGTTTGTTTGCATTTCAATAGCCCACAAAAATGGTCTGGACAAAACTGGAAAAAATCTATTTACAAATAAAAGATTAGTTGATTTTTAAAATGTATAAAAAATGCAATTTTGGCACCACCTGTAAGGCAATGCGCAATATAACTATTACACAATAAAAATGCACAGTGGAGGCTCAGGCCAACAGGATGATTCTGTGTTGCATGCACAGGTCTGTGCAACTGCAAGGTGTCCAGATTTCATTGGGCTTCATATTATAGAGCAAGTATAATACATAAGTTATAATGTGTATTATGTATGTATGTATATATATATATATATATATATATATATATTTCATTTATTTTTCTCTTACAAGCTTGCAAGGAAACATCACAGAACACAAAATAAGGCAACATGCATGCTTAAGAGGGAAGAAAATAAAATTTACATTACTTCTTTAAATAACCTATATGGGTGAGAAAAAATGTCCTCTGTTAGCATTTCATAAAAGAGGATTTATTTTAGAACAATTCAAATTATTAAAATATTCTGTCCAATGTCTGTACAAATAACATTCCTACAATTACAGTATACATACAATCAAGATACCTTCTCCATTGTGTGGCCTTGAAGCAGTTACTTTTGAAAATTTACAAGACATGAACATAAATAAAGCTAATAAAACTGGCAAGTACAGTACTGGTCCGTCGTTCATTAAGAGTCTCAAATCACTCCAAATACCATCAAGCTATAACAGGCTGAAGTCAAATGCAATCTATAAAGAAAAAAAATTATTATTAATGTTAGTAAATTGATTGATTCATTAAATATATACTCAGCCAAGTTTTAAGTAAACAATGAAAATAATTGGTTTGCATGAGAAATCACAATTGACAAATTTGGCAAAGCTGTGATAACCCCTCTTTTCTGAGGAAAACCATGGAAAAGGGGGTTATACTGCTTTATAAGTAGTCTCCTCAGTCTCTTACCTACATTGTTCAAATTGACCAGATTTTAATACTCCACCACATGGCCAACAAATGTACTAGAACTATAGTCCATAAGATGGTTAATAAGGCTAAGACAACCGTTAGCTATTTCTCAGCTGAACTATATACATTGGTCACATTTTTAGCCACCCAGTTCAAGAATGTTGCGAGGTTAAATGTTTATTCTTGTAGTCTATTTTTTTAGTATTAACCATGCTCACACCACCAACTGCTAATCAGGTTGAAAGTAGTATGAGGCCTTATGCGGACAATACACGGGGCGATTTGAAAACGTACGACACCTCGATACGTTTTCAAATTCAGCCCGATGCATTGCATGCTGCTGTGAATGGTAAACGATGCATCTTACAAGATGCTTCATTTACCTATTAACAGCATGACGGATAGCAGATCATCTGGTCTTTCCATAAGATCTACGATGCCGATGTACGACGGCGGGGACGCACATCACCGTCGTACAGCATGCCAAACCACACACGATATGCACGATTGATCGCTGCGATCGATCGAAATTGTGCACATCGTATAAAAAATCTTACCATGTATGACCGGGCTTACACAAGCATGCTAAATAAATGGGAATCTGGTAGACTTCATCAGAAAGCTGAAGTAGCAGGATTGTGTTTCACAAGAGCAGATCAGATGCCAATGACACCTGAGCTAACAAGACCAAACAAATGCAGCGTGAACACTACATCCCCTCAGAATCTGTTGAACCTGTGAAAGTACTCCGGTGGGAGAAAATACGTAGTTAACATAGGCCAACAAATGCTTCCATTAGTCAAATTCTTAAATAAATTGAGAGTGAATATGGTTTTTCTGTTTTAGTTTAAAATACAGTGTGATCATATCTTACCATATAATGACATGTTTTAGAAAAGGCCACAGTCTTTGAGATTGTTTTTTATGATGACATCAGTCACTGCATCAAACACAAACTGCACGTTCTTGGTGTCTGTTGCACACGTAAAGTGGGTATAGATTTCTTTTGTGTCCTTTCTTTTGTTAAGGTCTTCAAACTGACACTGAATGTATGCAGCAGCTTCTTCGTAAGTGTTTGAACCTGGAAAAAGAATTAGCAGCTTTTTCTAAATATATCTACTATGAAATTGTCTTTGTATATTTGTATTTTAGTAAAGGGTCTGAGTAAGTATGCAGCCAGTACTCATTCTGGCCTAAGAATTATACTTGATATCTGCTCCATAAATTAAATCCTTAACTGGCCACTGGGCTTTTATCATTTAATTCATTTGAATACTGAGGTTATGGATGCAGCATTATAAACAGAAGGATGGCATCTAAAAAGCTTTAAGTGAACTACAAAAGTCACTTTTTTTTAACACCATGGTCCTATAGACATCATATTACTATTTCATGTGTAAACAGAGTTTAAATTTAAGCGGTTTATTAACTGCTGCTAGTGTGTACAAGGCCACATTTATTCTGCCCCCCCCCCCCCCCCCTTAGCCACTTACGAGTATCAGCAGAGAGCAGGAGGGAGGGGGAGCTGCAGCACGGAATTGTGGGTACTGCCCTGGATGTTGGCTACCCGCCGGTGCATTACCACCCACCGGCGTAACTGGATGCCAGGATTACCTGCAGAGTACCAATCTTCACAAAGAGTGGTTGACCAGTTCAACCAATTTGATATATTCACCTATCAAGAGGTTCTCTAAACATCCCCTGATGTTGGGTTCCTTTCCACTTTCAAAATAATTTTATTAAATAAGTTTCTTTACCAATAATACTAATTCCCACCATTCACTTAATTTCACTAACACAGTCAAGATGTCAACCAATCATCTTCCATGCCCCTCTCTATAGAACAGTGGTTCTCAACTCCAATCCTCAGATGGCCCCAACATGTCATGTTTTGAGAATTTCTGTCTGTGGAAACAGGTGGTATAATTACTAACCAAGCCAATATATTACTAATCATAACTAATAGATTAACTTACCTGTGCGAGATTAAAGAAATTCAGAAAACATGACCTGCAGGACTTGAGGACTGGAGTTGAGAATCACTGCCATAGAAGAGACACCAGCAGAGTGATCAGCTTAGATCCTGGCTATATGGCAAGTTTACATACCCTGCTGTATACAAGAAATGGTGACTGTCCCAGGTAGGGAGCTACAGCTCCTACTAAAGTACTATTAGTGGTAAGGGAACTCATTCAGTTAAGGGAATTTTAAAAAGGAAACCCACGTTAAGTCCTGAGAACAAGCTAAAACCCACCAGTCCAGTGGAAAGACTAGTAAGCAATAGACTAGAGCAGTGCTTCTCAAACAGTGTGTTGTGAGTTGGTCCCTGGTGTGTCACGCTTAGTGACACAGCACAATCTACCCCCCTTATTCAAGTTAATTGGCAGAATAAGGGGGTAGACTGTGCTTTCCCACTCTCTCCCGTTGGGCCACTGGATTCTACGCGGGCTTGTGAAAATAAAGTCTCATCTGCCCCCTGGGCTTTCTGCAGCATCAGAGAGGAGCAGGCATGCAAACACCTTCCTCTGCAGTGCACATGTCTCAGCATAATGCTGCCTGTCATGGTGAGGAGCTGATAGTAGGCAGCCGCAGACTCATTAGAAAGGGAGATGAGGAGGGAAGGAGTCCTAAAGTAAACTACAACAGTTAAGTGGGTAAAAGAGGTGTCTGGTATGTAAAAAAAAATTTGCTAGGAATGAGTGCTTTAGGTACAAAAAAAAGTTTGGCAGAAAAAAAGTTTGAGAACCACTGGATTAGAGAAAACCATAACCGAAGGCTTAGTGGTAGAAAAATATGATTTTTTACTCTTCGTAAAAACCTCTTCTCTTGGAGTCCATATGGGGGATGCCATTACTTCTGGATTATGCGTAGTGAGGTGTGGAGTCAGACACTAGCTAATTGAAACTGGCTCCCACCCCCTATATAACCCCTCCCCTTCCACTATAACCTCAGTCGGTGCTTAAAAATGTCGGAGAAAGACCCACGGAAGAACAGAGAATCCAGATGCCAACAGGTATCTAGTATGAAACCAAACAAGGGAGGGATCTTGGCATCCCCCTGATGGACTCCAAGGAAGAGATTTTACGATGAGTAAAAATCAGAGTGGCCAAAAGGAAAACAAACTTCAAAGTAAGATTATTCCAACGGCTCAGATGGTTCCTTTTGAAGTGCCTCCAAAACCAAATTCAAGTCTCAAGGAGGAACTGGTGGAACATAAGGAGGCTGAATGCAAAGAACCGCCTGCAAGAAGGTCTGAATTTCAGGAATGATAACCAATTTCCTTTGAAACAGGATCGACAGGGCCGACATTTGTCCTTTAAGAGAGGACAATCTAAGACCCTTAACCAACTCCTCTTGCAGAAAAGGCAAGAGACAAGATACTCGGAACCTTTCAGGTTTGAACTTGTTTTGCTCACACCAACAAATATATATCTTCCATATCTGATGGTAAATCTGGGAAGTAACTGGTTTGCAAGCCTGTATCATTGTTTTCACCACAGATTCTTAAAACCATTTGGCTCTCAAAATATTGGATTCAAAAACCTTTCCGTCAAGCCAAGCGAGGCAAATCGGGGTAACTACATGGTCCCTGAAGTAACAGATCTGGATGCAGGGGCAGACTATACAGAACGTCTGCCAACATAGTCCGAAGCTGTGTACCAATGACTGAGCGGCCAGTTTTTGGTAACATTACCAGAGGAGGAAAGATGCATCCCAGCTGGAACACCAAAGTGCTGTCATGGCATCCACCAGAGATGCCTGAGGATCCCGGGACAGAGATCCATACCTTGGAAGTGTCTTGTTGAGACAAGAAGCCATTAGATCTATGTCTGGAGATCCTCATCTAGACTCTACTTCTGCAAACACCTCCTGGTGTAATTCCCATTCCCCTGGATGCACACTGGCGACTCAAGTAGTCCGCCTCCCAGTTGTGCACCCCCGGAATATAAATTGCCGAAATAGCTGGAACCCAATTTTCTGCCCAATGAAGGATGTGAGAAAACCCCCTCATTGCTTGCACACTTAGTGTGCCACCCTGCCTGTTTATGTAAGCAACATTATCTGATTGGATTTGCACTGGTAAATTCCTTAGATGGCATGGAGTCTGAACCAATGCATATCAAATAGAACTTAATTCCAGTATATTGATGGAAAGAGCGGCTTCCTGGACAAACCAAAGACCCTGTAAGTGTCTGTCTAGAACCACTCCTCCCCAGCCTGTTAGGCTGACAACTGTGGTGATAATGGTCCAATTTATTACTGACAATTGACAACCCCTGTTCAAATTTGCATCCTGTAGCCACCACTGGAGAGACTGCCGGGTCTGCAGAGATAATCTGAACATCAGCCTGTTTAATTGAGTATCTGTCTTCACCCATCGATGAAGCAATTGGTTTTGTAGTGGACG
This sequence comes from Taudactylus pleione, assembly GCA_031769625.1. Taxonomy (NCBI): domain Eukaryota; kingdom Metazoa; phylum Chordata; class Amphibia; order Anura; family Myobatrachidae; genus Taudactylus; species Taudactylus pleione. The sequence continues at coordinate 30,307,853 of JAUIMM010000085.1, forward strand.
GGCATGAAATCTGGCGAAATGAATGGCTTCAAATGAAGCCACCATTTTCCTCAGTATCTGAATAGCCCTGAGAACTGAGCTATGAGACATCTGTAAAATGGTCCTTATTCGGAATTGCAAATTCTGAATCTTTGCCTGGGGAAACACTCTGTGACACGAAGAGAAGACAGAAAAATACCATCCTCTGAGATGGAATTAAATTCCTAAAGTAATCTGAAGATGTTGTTGCAATAGGGCTATTGAGGATGACCTTAGCAACAAATCATCCAGATAAGCCAACACATTTATCCTCCCACTCCTGAGTAGAGAGACCATGTGTGCCATGTAAAGACTCTGGGAGCGGTGGCCAAACTGAATGGCAGAGTATGAAACTGAAAATGCAGATGCCCCACTGCAAACCGCAGAAGATGTTGATGACCCCTCCATATAGGAATATGAAGGTAGGCATCCTTGATATCTATGGAGGCCGGAAATTCCTCTACCTCCACGGAACAATTGACTGACCTTATTGACTCAATCTTGAATCTTTCTAAATGGAGATAAGCATTTAACCCCCTGAGGTTGAGAATGGGATAAAACAAGCCGTCTGGTTTGTCTACCAAGAAAAGGCTGGAGTAGAATCCCAGGCCTTGCTGTAGTACCGGAATAACAACTCCGGAACTGGAAAGGACGGAAATTGCCTATATGAGAGCCATCCTCCTGCAACCATCCACAGGGAGAGGCGTGGAAAAGAATGTTATTGGAACTGGACCCTCCAAATTCAAAATGTAACCCCTGGTTACTAGTTGACTTGCCCAAAAATCCAGATTGGTTCCAAGTTTCCCGGTATCTCAGTAAGCAGCCACCCACCCACCAGAGGACGGGTCCCAGTCCCGTGAGTCATGTGGATTGATCTGCTGGCTTAGCAGCAGGGCAACTGGTGCCAGGGACAGCATGTTCCTGAAGGTCCCTCTGAAGGCCTGAAAGCTTCCCCTGTCTTGAGTCCAATAGGAGCGAAACCTAGGGTTTTTTTTTTTTTTGGTGTAGTTACAGGAAGGTAAGGACTTTTTCCTCCTGTAACCTGAGAAATAATTTTAGTTAATTCTGGACCAATCAAAGAACCTCCTTCAAAAGACAATGCCTCTAAAGCATGCTTGGAATTTATATCTGTCTTCCGTGTTTTAAGCCACAGCGGACGCCTGGCAGAAACGGCCAAAGCCCAAATATGAGACTGTACCTGAATAGTATCTATTAAAAAGAGTCACCTATATAGGATAGAGCTTCCAAACTCTGATCAGCTAAAGAGCTAGCTTCAGATACATCCCCTGATTGAAAACGAGCAATCATCTGGTTCATCCAGGGATTGATAGCCTTTATCACTCAAGCGCTGTCAAGAATTGGGCTCAGCAAGACTCCTGACAATGTGAATAAATGTTTAAGTACAGTCTCATTCTTCCTATCCATAGGATCTTTAGGAGTTACAGACTGTGTTGTGGGAATAACAGTATTCCTAACGAACATAGCAATAGGAGCATCCACCGTGGGTGGAATTTCCCAAAGCTTGGTATCCTCTTCCGAAAAAGTATAAAGACACTTAACAGTTTTTCAGAATATTAAATTTGGAATCAGGTTTTAACCAGGCTTCTTTTAATATTTCCTCAATGTGTGAAAATTCTGGGAAAACATATACATGTTTCTTCTTGTGTTTAAAGAAAGAAACTGAACTAGTCTCTGGAATAGCTGTTTCCTGCAGATGCCAAGACTCCCTAACCGCATCTATCAACATAGAAACTCCTGAATCAGAATGGGAGTCACCCTCCCAGTTTCAGGGCTCTTCCCAGTCATAATCCAATTCCCCTTCTTCCTTGGCAGAGGTTGTTGAAGCCTCTTCTCCAGGAAAATCAACTGATTAATGGCCTGAATGTCTCTTAGCGGTTGTGGCCCCTGCAGACGTTACCATTTTAAATAGGGACGTTGCCATGTGAGTGAGACATCGTAGCATATTCTGGGCCAATTTGAGCTCTAACGAGGGATCAGACAAAGTAGGAGCTTGAGCACAGGGTATCATACAATTTGCCTGAGAGAAGGTAATTCACCTATAGCCTCAACCATAGATCTGGCCCAATCAGGCATCACTGGCTTATCAGCCAAACCTCCCGGTAAAGAATCCCCCTGTGAACAACCAGCACAGAGCTACCCTGTATCCATACCTTTTGGCAATTTTTTCCTCACATTTTATACAATTATAAACAGTGACTGACCCCTGTTTTTTGGAACCCTTGTCTCTTTCTCAGTATGGATAAGCCAAAGACAAGTCTAACCAATACAGATAGCTACCTAAATTCATATGGAAAAAGTGTAGCCCTGACTGAGTAAAAAACCAAGGAGAGGCTAATTAAGACACAAATTCACCCATCTGTTAAATGCAGAAAACCTAGCCAGTGCCTTCCTCCAAGGCACTAAAAACAAGACTGAGCTTAGTAACGTAATATAGGGGGTGGGAGCCAGTTTCAATTAGTTAGGACAATCACATTTGATTACCACTACTGCCATCTACACCCTCTTCCTCAAATATTTTGGAATGAGATAGAGTGCCTTGACATACAATGAGCACATGTAATTACCTAAGAGACATATACTTAATATGTAAAATATATACGAAACTCTACCTGCATATTCCGGATAACAAATTGTTAGAGGGCTCCTCTTTATTTTTTCCTCAAACAGATCTTTTTTATTGAGAAAAAGTATAATCGAGGTATCTGTAAACCACTTGTTATTGCAGATGCTGTCAAATAATTTCATGCTTTCATGCATTCGGTTCTATGGAGGAAAAATAAATTAAATAAAAATTAGAATTGCAGTTTATTTCCCTGACCAGAAAATAAAAACAGACAATTTACATAATGTTATACAATCTTAGAGATCCTAGCAATGGTTTGTAAATGCCACATAATTTCAACCAATCACACCTTGGGGACAAATTACTGCTCCCATTAAACAAGTAAGGCCAGGTACACACTACAACTATATCTGTATGATTTGTCATTTCCAGGCAAATTGGAAAGATAAATTGAGCATATCGTGCAGTGTGTTTGCACAATTGCACGCGTCCGTAGGTCGTACAAGATATCTATATCAGAAGATATAGTGTAATGAAGGACGGAACAAGATATCGTTTCGTCATTCATTAAATTGCACAGTGTGTACAAGCAATCATGGATGGTCTGGGACAAATTCCCTTAATTGTACTGTGTACCCGGCCTAATACTTTCATATTTCGCTTTAATCGCAATTCGCACAGAATAATACAGGGACACTAAAAGCTCCACAAATGAACTACTATGCTGCAGGTCCAGATGTAACCTACTATTATATTTACACTTCTACATTATACTCTCCATTTAATTAACAGGTCAAACATGGTTATACACTGGTGGCCAAAATTGCGGACACTTTTTGAAATTTGAATGTTTTTCAACTTCGAATGCTTATAAAAACTGCTACACTTCATGCAGTGCAATGATTCATATATCAAATGGAAGAAAATGTAATGCTGAATGCAACACAATAAGCAGAGGTCGAATATTTGCATTACAAGGGAAGTTATGCAGTGAAATCAACACTTAGGGTGAAAATCCCTGTGTACTTATGATGTTACTGTGCTATCAGTATTTCGTTGGGTATCCTTTATTTTTCAATACAGCAGCACAGCGACGTGGCATTGAGTCAACTAATGTTTGGAGCTCTTCCTTCTTTATTATGTGGTGCCATAAGACAATTATAGCCTCAATTAATTGTCTTTTATTGGATGGACGCCTCAGATGTAGCAGTTTTTTCAAACTGAACCACAAATGTTCTAAGGGGTTCAGGTCTGGACTGTTTCCTGGCCATCCCAGCACCTGTAAGTCATTCTCCGTGAACCACTATTTACATATCCGTGCAGTGTGGCAGGGAGCTGAACCCTGATGGGAAAAAAATGGGGCATTATCTAGAAAAAGATCCCTGATAGAAGGTAGAAGTTTTGGTTGTAGGATGGTGTCAATTTACTTTTTGCTTTTCAGTGTGCAGTCTATGACAAAAAGGCGACCTACAGCATCTGCTGTCATACATGCCTAGATCATAACACTTGTAGGATTCTTTGTTGTCGCTAGAATGCAATGTACCTCTTCCCCAATGCGACGTCTCCGATATTTTCTCCCATCACTGCCTAATATCGATATCTTAGTTTTGTTGCTCCATATCACTTGTTTCCACTGACCTTCTGTACTTCTGTCCTTGCAATGTGTTCTTTTGCCCACTGTATTCATTTCTCCGGCTGCTTTTTATTCAGCAATGGCTTTTTCGAAAAATCCTACCTTTTAGGCCAACCTCCGTTAGTCTTCTCCGTACCGTATTGCACTGACAAAAACACCAGTTGCACTCAGGTCACTGCTAATGGCCACAGATGACATCCATCTGTCCCTGACGCAAATTCGTTTTATTCTCCTATCAACAGCTGTTGTGCACGTTTTCCGGCCTTTTCCTTCTTTGTTTTGTATAGATTGTGTTTCCTGATGGCGTAAACAAAACTTTAGTTCTCCTGATGTTGTCACATTCCCACTAACTTCTCTCGCAATTGCTGCATACGAAAGACTATTTTCACGTAACGCCACAATCCTGGACCTAATCTTGGGTGACCAGTCATCACTTTCCCTTTACGACATTGTTGTATTTATTTCTTACACCGTCAATAGCGCTAAACAATACACCAACCGGAATTGCACTTCAGTAACCCACTTTATTGTGCAAAATGAAACAGCCAAACTGACCTTTCCCACCTTTGAACATGACCTTGCACCTACTAATAAACGACAGCTGATTGGTCCTCAGAACTACGATTCCATTTGGCTGGTAGTAGCTGTTACTACAATCCGCTTCTTGAATCTAACGCATCTGTGCTTCTTTGCCTGACTGAAAGTAGCATAACTTCCCTTGTAATGCAAATATTTGACCTCTGTTTATTGTGTTGAATTCAGCATTAAATGTCCTTTCATTTGATACATGAATCATTGCACTGCGTGAAGTGAAACAGTTTTTAAAAGCATTCAAAGTTGAAAAACATTCAAATTTAAAAATGTGTCCGCAATTTTGGCCACCAGTGTATGTATGAAAACGTTATCCATAAAAAATCCAATAGTAAAACGCATAGGTATATTTACGAAGTGGCAATGATTTAAAATACACCTGATTTTGTACTTAAATGGTCGACAATCTGGTGTTTTGAAAACCTGCGGCTTACTAAATATACCCCCATAGTATTTAGCCTTGATAAGAAAAATATGGAATTCCTATAAATGGGAAGTAACTCAATGTTAATGTAAAGAGAGGTACAATAAATCTGACAGCATAATAAACAAAGTCTACCTCCCCATTTTATTGGACAGACTGAGCAATAACAATGAAAATTTAAAAAAAACAAAACATTTTTTTTTGAACAAAAGCTTAGAATACTGAATATATTCGATTAGTCTTGCAAATCAATTATAAACAGACAAAACGAAGTGCAGTATTTACTTTCATATAATATATAAAAGTGATTAGTCAATATTTTAACCTAAAACTATCCTGTTATAGCTAAATAATAAACAATATGATGTTCTCACTTCCAGGAGTAAAATACTACATAAGAATTGCTTCAAAATATATGTATCTTATTAAAAGGGGGGAAAAAAAAGGATTGATCATAGCAAATCTAAATTAACTTACATATACAAGATCAGAAGTTAATTGAAGCATGTATTTTATCAACAAAACGTCACAAAAGCCATCCCGGTTTCTTCATTTTTGGTCATGTTTGATGTTTAACACACATTAAGACCTATTACAGGTGATTTTAAACTTAAGAATTTGAACAATTTGAAATTGAATGTGTAGCTGCACATGTAATGGGTTACTCAAAATACACTAGACCTGAGATTTTAAATGTTTTTGACTACATTAAAAAATCGAAACAGAGATGTAATTTAGAAACTGAAAACAAATGCCAAACCATACGTTTTTGCTAAGAGTTACTAAATCCATAACACAAGTTTATAAATCTATTACACTCCTAGCACCATGTAAGAGAAGGGAATAAATTCTACAAAAGGGATCAACTAATAAATTGGAAAAAGGACCCGCTCAGCAACTACACCAATAACAGTTTTAGACGCTTTAGCAACTAACAGACTTCATAGCCTTAGTGGAACTGCCAAGTTGTATCACTATTATTAATAAGTAATATTATCAATGCTATCCATCTACAGAGTATCTCCCAGCCAATATGATGAGTTACAGTAAACAATTTCCATAGATTACAAATTAAAATGCATCACTTTTTAACAGCATATTAGTCACATTTACCAAATAAATTAGTATAATAAAACCAATCATTGTGCAGTTACAGTATACCAACATAACCATCTAAGACATCCACTAAAGTTAGCAATTTAGTTTAGTTAATTTATGCTCAAAGTAATTGCCAATCTTTTGTTAATGTCAATCCCGTGTACAGACAGAAAGGTTACAGCTTGTTATCACTTAAGATAAGACATTTCAAATGATATATTATGTTTGATATGACCGGTGGTAAAACACATCAGAGTACGTTATTTTACAAATCACCAAAATAAGACAGCTATGCATTAATAACATCAAATACACGAAAGAGCACAATAGTGACATTAATCAGAAATATCTGAAGGTGAAACATAGAAGTATAAGCAATAGCAAGCAAATCTGTATCTTTACAGATAGCAACCTGCCCGGCTTAACCTTCATACTTACCATTTCTTCATCTTCAGCTAGAACCAAATCGTAATCACTCAATGCCACACAGAAAATGATTGCAGTAACTCCCTCAAAGCAGTGAATCCACTTTTTCCTTTCAGATCTTTGACCGCCAACATCAAACATCCTGAAGAGTAATGTAAGAAAAAAATGATCAGCACCATATCTTTAAACCTGATAAATCTTTTAGATTTCAAGCTAAAGCCCTAAATCATTTCCATCAAATTTAGTTCCAATACATAACGATTTTGTACTATCTATGTGGACATTAAAAGGATAATTCAGCTGTTTGGAATATCCAAGCTAAAACACACAGCTTTAAAAGGTTACTTTCCAGGGACTCAGTCAACAGGAGCAAGGAGTGTGCAGCTGACATCATAGGATTCTCTCTTGCTCCTACTGACCAGGCCCAGTGGCAGATTTACATTTTTGGGACCCTGAAGCTTGAACTATTATGGGGGCCCCTTTGCAAGCAGCAACAATTGGGCAACATCCAACAAGGTCCAAAGGGCCTTGCTGCCCTTGCAAGAACCCTGACGCTCAAATGGCGGAGATGTAGAAACCCCACAAAAGATTCAGAGACTATAGATAGATAGATGTAGCAACCACCCCAGAGAGAATGTAGATAGATGTAGCAACCTCACAGAGAGTGAGAGACTGTAGATAGATGTAGCAACCCCACAGAGAGTGGGAGACACTAGATAGATGTGAGAGAGAGACTGTAAATGAGAGAGAGAGAGCGCGAGAGAGAGAGCGAGAGACTGTAGATAGATCATATACAAATAAAAAAAAAAAAAAAACTTACTCACTTACTATCCTGCACCCGGCCAGCTCATAAGAGCCATCCACTGGTTGGAGCTGTAGATAGTGTATGCCCGCCAGTACTGATCAGGGGGCTTTCTGTGTACTCAGAAACCCCCCTTACATGCACTACTGTAGAACATATTCTAAGGTCAATATTAAGTACTTAAACCCATTGGCTTATGATTCTATCACTAAAATAACCTTATTTTAATAACATACTTAAATAACTCCATTGATTTTGTTGAAAAATTCACTCATTAAAAAAAAATAATAATTGCTTCAGGGCCCCTCCGAGGTTAGGGGCCCTAAAGCTTAAGCTTAATTGGTTTCACAGTAAATCCGCCACTAACCGGGCCTTTTATATTATCCCAAGGCAGGTAGTGCATTTTTCACTGGCATATGCGGTAAGCATAAGCAAGCAGTAGGTGTAAGGCATCAGGGAACCCTAGGTGTGTAACCTTTTGTGACCAGGTTTTAGTCAGGACATTGAACCAAAAACAGATCCTGTGCAACTTAGTTTGTACAAGAAAGGATTATTTCACACTAAAAGGGATTATCATTTTAAAGTGGCCATACGAATAGAAAAAAAATCTGATTCAATTAAATAACAGATTTACCATTTGTTATTTAATTTGTAAAGTTAGCAATAATTATATGTCAACGACCAAGGTGAGAAAAAAAAAAAGAGAGAATTTCAAGGCATAAAAATGACTCCTGCCATGGTAACCTAAAAAGAGTAATACAAAATAAAACCATTATGCCAATTAGATTTCTATTTATTATAAGTATTAATGACAATCATTGCATTTGATCATATGCCCACTTCAAAATTAAATTCTGTATTTTAATCACAATATCAATGTAGCAACTATAACTAAGGTAGCAGTACTGCTAAAACAAAATTTCAAAGCAGAATGATATGGTCTTTAAACGGCTGCTTACAAATATTAGAAAAGTTAAAAAATATCATACTTTCCAAATGGAAAATGTTCAGCTGAGGAAGAAAGAAACCAAGAATAACTACAGTGAAGGAATATTTATCCAGAGTATTACACAGAAAGTGAACAAATCATAAATCTTTAAACAAAACAAAACACAGGATCGTCATAGACGCGTACTGCTTAGATCAAAAGTGCAGAAGCCATATTATATATCAGATAAATGAAATGTTATATCTGATTCCAAATTTTCTGATTCTAGCTAAAATTGGAAAGATAAAGAAGATATTTAATGGTGATAGGGTTTTAGTAGTTGCAACTTTATGGAAATAAAAAATTTCAGTGCACAGAAGACAAAGATTAATGGTTGCAGACTACAATCTCCTATAGACAGCAATAGTCAATATTTTTCACAACAATCAAGCGATATTGCAACTTTTTAGGTATTGAACCATCACGATCTTTAAAACAGGCTCAGTGTGCATTATCTGTGGAGTCCTGGGGGTAAATTTACTAAGGGTCGATTTTGGTTCCATTTAAAATTGACCAAAATAGAGCCAACATCCCCACAAAATAGATCAGTGTTTCTATTCAAAATAGAAAATTTACTAAGACGATTTTGGGTTCCATTCGGATTTCGATGGTGCATTGGTTTCCATTTAAAGTTCTATATGTGTTCTATTTACCTACAATAGAAACCAAAATCGACCCAAAATCATACAAAATAATTATTATTGGCCAAAACACGCCACATGCACTGTATTACTCACAACACCTTCATCCCAGTGGTGATTTGCATAACCAAGTTTTTTTTAAAAGTCATTGCTAGGCCTTTAAATGCCTGATTTATACAGCGAAAGTGTCTCACATGCTTCTCTACCATGTTTTTTCAATCATATTGAGTCTTCAGGCAATTCTACATAATTTAAGATCTAATAGAACAGTTTCTCATGATTCTATTGAAAATGGCGATTTTGGGTAAATTTTCAAATAAACTGTTAGTAAATAAGTTTTTTCTACTGATTGGGAGGTACCAATGGTCTATCTGAAGTTCTATGTGTGTGTGAAGTCGAATTTCTGGGGATTCTAAGCCTGTTTTGCCTTTAGTAAATACAGTATTGTCAAAATCACCACCAATTCACCTCAAAATCACCACAAAATAGAATGGAACTGAAAATCAACCCTTCGTAATTTTACACCCTGGAGGGAAGCCACTCATGACCGATGCTGAAAACTTTCCAGGGAAATTCTAGTCCATGTTGACATAATAGCATTACACAGTTGCACTGTATTGGCCATAGAACTAGGGGTAAATTTACGTTGGTTTTCTGACAACTCAAAACTGATTGGTATCACCAGCGGATTTTGAGCTCCAAAATACAGCATTTACTATACACTGGTTTTGACTGTCATTAAAACCGCCGTCGATGCCTAACTGTTCCTATCTCACAGCGAGTGTGTGCAGGCATGTATATAAAAAATAATTCAGAACCAGCCCTAGGACTTTAAGCCTAGGCTGGTACCTGTAGTGAAAAATATTGGGTGGAAAGATGATGCATGGTCCCCCTAAATCTTCACTAACCAGCACTAGGCTGAACCAGCCAGGGCCAGTGACACTATACGAAGAAAGACAGGTTGCGTGGAGTTCCCCTGCTGTAACGTCAACCAGACATAGGGGGAATTCAATTACAAACTAAGGGTTTAAACGCTGGCAATGGCAGGCCATCTCGCACCCTAAGCCTGGCCGAATGCCTGATTCGCTCAAACGTGCTTGCTACTCTACCCTTTGCGTGAGATCCCACTGCCATAAAGCACGGCTTCTGCCGTGCAGATTCGGCCGGGCGAAAGTATTCGCTCTTAATTGAAATCCCCCCATAGACTGGTCAGCAAGCGCTGGAATCCCTACGGAAGTTCCCCTCCCCCCACTGGGGTGGTGGGTACAGAGGTAATAATATTGTTCTTTACACGTGGACTACTAGTCCCAGCAAGTCTGCCAGTGCATGATAGCACTTGGTAAACCACAATATAAATATTAAACAAATGACAGTACAGACACTCCAAGGGAGTATCCAGTGCTGACTTTGGGGCTAATTGGATAGCCCCGGGCGATGTAATTTACCGTGGCTAATTGGGTACCCCCCCAAATGTTTTAATATTTTATTATATAAAGATCACCCCACAACCCTCGTTTACCAATTTATTACACATTTAATACACATCCATGGAAAAAGTCGTCTTCGACCATATAGTATCCACAGGTCCTGGCAAAACAAAACGATGCAACATTGCCCTATGGGAACCCGGTGTGAAAAAAGTCACTAGCGAACACTCACAGAAAGAGCATCTACCCCTCCGGCTCTAACCAATCCGTGCAGCTCTATTATTGTTATTAGTTAATTATTAAATCTGTACCCATCATCCTGGAGTAGGGGGAAGAGCCCTGGTTGTCCTTAGGGAGAAGGGACTCCATTTTTTAGGGGGGAGTTCGCTCTTAGGAATTTCAAGTCTTGGGCTAATCAGTCTATGTCTGGTTGACAGCATGGCAGGTGAGGGGGGCAACAACTTTCCCCCCCGAGCCTAAGCTCAAAGGCTTTTTTTTCTCTCAGGTAAAACATTGTTCAGGCGCTAATGGATCCCACCTGGCTAACTAATTAGCCACGAAGTCCAGCCAGACGCCGGCACTTACTGAAGAATTTTTTTCGGGACCTGATGTGTACCGAAAAATTATCCCCGAAAAGTGCAGTTTTTTTGCCAGCACAATGGCGACAACACATAAGTCCATGAACTTATCACGGATCCTATGTGTTTTTGGGCGAATTATCCTATTTGTTCGCCTGAAACAAATAGGATAGGCTGAAAAACGGGCATTATCGGCAAAAAATCCTTGTTTTTGGCCCCAGAAAAAATATCGGGGCTAATTGATACCGCCCTAAGGACGTGTCAATTGCTTTATACGAATACACCTGCCTGAGCAGGTTATTTATTTGGGCCAGTTGGGCTAAATTTTCTAGAACTAACGCTTAGTAAATCTAGGGTTTCTATACAGTTTCCTGGCAGTTTGGACTTTAGTAAATACTGTGTTGCAAAACCTATACAAAACCAAGCCCACCGCTTAGTAAATATAATGACTTAAGTTGGAGTACACTGAACTAATTGTCATGTTCATGAAACTAGGTTGAGAGACAATGTGTGCTTTGTGACATGGCACCTTAGTAAGCAACAATACTCGGTGTGGACTGTAACAAGCATAATCTGCTTTTGAGGGGCTCAATGTGGGCCAAGAAAACATTTCCCACACCATTACACCACCAACCTGGACTGTGGATACAAGACAGGATGGATCCATGGATTCAAGTTGTAATTGCAAAATGATGACCCTACCATCAGAGAACCTGAGCTCTCAGTAGCCTCAGGTTGCTGTCCTTCGCTGACAGGTGGTCTTCTACTGCTGTAGCTCATCAACTTCAATGTTTGATGTGCTGGACATTTAGGGGTGTGTGTTCCACTGTTCTAATGCATGATTATTTTAAGTACGGTCACCTTCCAGTGAGCTTGAACCAGTCTGGTCATACTCCTTTGACTTCTCTCATGAACTAGGTGATTACACCCACAGAGACCTGCTGCTTACTGAAAGTTTGTTTTGCACACCACTCTCTGTAAAAACTAGTCTACAGACTGTTTTGTGTGAAATCCAACAGAGAACAGAAGTTTCTGGAGATAACACCCTATAATAGCTCCATAAATTATTGCATAGACAAAGTTTGTCAGATCAGATTAAACATCAGAATGGGGAAGGAATCTGAACAACTGAGATTCTTGACTACATTATGTCTGCATGGTCTTCTGCACTGAGTTGCTACTACAGGATTAGATATTTTCATTAACAAGCATTATGGGGAGCACAGACGGTGTAATAAGCATTACTGCCTCACAGCACTGAGGTTGCGGGATCGATTCTCGGTACGGCCCTAACTGTGTGGAGTTTGTATATTCTCTGTGGGCTTACGTGAGATTCCTCCGGGTAATCAGGTTTCCCCCCACACTCCAAAAATATAAAGGTAGGTGAATTGGCTTTCAACATAAATTAACCCTAGTGTGTATGTGTGTGAGCATGTGGTAGATTGTAAGCTCCAGTGCAAATGAGGACTTAGTAAAGTGGCCACTGAGTGTATACAATTACATGCGTACACACTGTATGGAGTATTTAAGCATCATGTCTTATTACAAAAAGTAAAAAAAAAAAAAAAAGTGTCATCAAAATGGAGATTTGATATAAATTTTTGATAACTGTTATAAATATCAATTTTCTTTTCACGACAAGTAAGGATTAAGGGAGGAATACATGCATTCCTTTTAAATAGGCTCCGCCAAGGTTTGGAGTTGGTCTTAAAGTGGAATGGTTATTTAAAAACAAAATTGTTATATAAAACGCAATGCAGACCATAGCTGCATACTATATACATTAATAAAATCAAACTAAATTATTTTAAAGTATTGTTCCTAAAACATGATGTTTCTCCCACTTAGACCTTAAATCACTTTTGCCTTTGGCATCGTGTAAAGTAAGATAGAGATGTGGGCTTCCCCATCTGCTCATGGATGCAGGCTTGTCAGATTCTGTATCTCTCCTGTGCTTTTACTGCTCTTACCTCAGAGCAGTGACGCCAGAAAAACACAAGAGATATGGTAAGAACTTACCTTTGTTATCTCTGTTTCTACGAAGTCCATAGGGTCCACAGGGTTTACCTTGGGGTATAGCTGGATCTGGATCCACGGGCACCACGCAGTTAAAGCTTTAGCTCCCAGGATGCACAGGGTCCATCCTCCTCTATACCCCGCCCCGAGCCACAGGCACCTCAGTTGGTAAGTAGCCAAGGACGAAGGAGGCACAATCAGAGAGAAGGAAGACTGGAAAACACAAGAACCATAACTCACAGAAAGGGAGACGAAAAACCGGTGACCAGCCACACAGCCCTTATGAAGCCTGGTGCCTCAGGGCGGGCGCCCTGTGGACCCTATGGATTTCGGAGAAACAGAAATAACAAAGGTAAGTTCTTACCATATCTCTTGTTATCTACTTCAGGGTCCATAGAGGGTCCACAGGGTTGACCTTGGGGATGTCCCAAAGCAGTCCAACTAAGGACGGAAATACTCCTGCGCTGAAAGGAGATTCAGGCGCCTAAAGAAAGCATCATGAGAGACGAAGGTGTCAAAGGCATAAAACTTTAGAAAGGTCTGGATGGAAGACCACGTGGCTGCCTTACACAGCTGCACAGCAGAAGCGCCACGGCGAGCTGCCCCCGAGGGGCCCACAGACCGAGTGGAATGAGCCTTAACAGAGGCTGTAACACGCAAACCCTCCTGTGTATATGCCTCACAAATAACTTGAGGCCAACGGGGCAAAGTTGGCTTGTTGGCCGGTCAACCCCTCTTGTGAAAACCAAAGAGGACAAACCAGGAATCCAACTTCCGAACAGAACTAGTCCGGTCCACATAAATTGTGAGAGCACGGACCACATCCTAGGAAGCCTCATCAGCTGAAAGGTCAGGTGACTGAAAGGCCGACACAACAATTTCTTGATTAATGTGAAACTTAGAAACCACTTTAGGCAAAAAAAAAAAAACAGGGAGAGTGCAAAGCACTGCCCTGTCCTGGTGAAAGATCAGAAAGGGATGACAACAGAAAAGCGCCCCCAATTCCGAAACCCTCCTGGCCGAAGCAATCGGGTCTTAGTAGTAAACCACTTGAGCTCCACAGACTCAAGAGGTTCAAATGGAGGCCCCTGGAGTGCCCGAAGCACCACCGCCAAATCCCAAGGAGCCACTGGGGGCACAAAGGGAGGCTGAATCCTGAGAGCACCCTAGAAAAAGGTGCGGACATCTGGTAAAAGACCAATCCTACCCTGAAACCACACAGACAGTGCAGAGACATGAACCTTCAGAGAAGACAGGCGTAAGCCAAGGTCCAAACCAGATTGAAGGAACGCCAAAATTCTAGAAACACGAAACACTTGGGGATCGTAATGTCTCGAGGCACACCATTGAAAATAAGAATGCCACACTCTGTGGTAAATCCTGGCAGAGGCAGGCTTACGCGCCCGAATCCTCGTGCCAATAGCCTCATGCCAATGACTGAACCCTTGGACCTTAAGATGGATGTCTCAAGAGCCACGCCATCAAAGACAAAAGACCCAGGTCCGGATGAAGGAAAGGACCCTGGGACAACAGGTCCGGACGTTGAGGCAGAAGGAACGAAGTGTCGATGGAGAGACTCCGAAGATCTGAGTACCAAGGACGTCTGGGCCACCAGCATAAGCTTGCCGCCATCCTGCTTGAATTTCCGAAGAACCAGAGGTAAAAGGGATATCGGAAGAAAGATACGCAAACTGGAAGATCCACCTGACCGCCAGAGTGTCCACCAGACTTGCTTGTGCGCCTCGTTCTGAACAAGTACCCGGGCAACTTGTGATTGTGACGGGAGGCAGTGAGGTCTACCTCCGGCAGGCCCCACTTTTCCACAAGGAGCTGAAACACCTTTTGGTGAAGCGACCATTCCCCGGGATGCACGTCATGACGGCTGAGGAAGTCTGCCTCCCAATTGAGGACTCCTGGAATGAACACTGCCGAGATGGCTGGAAGATGGCATCCCGCCTAAGACAGGATGCCTCCTCTGTCATCGCTGCCCGACTGCGAGTGCCCCCTTGATGATTGATGTATGCCACCGTGGTGACGTTGTCGGACTGAACATGCACAGCTCATCCGTGAAGAACGTGACTTGACAACTGGAAGGTCAGATACATGCCCGAATTTCCTGAATGTCGATCGGAAGAATTGCTTCTTCTGCTGTCCAAATGCCCTGAAGTGAGAGTGAACCTGTCACTGCACCCAAACATCGGAGACTGGCATTCGTTGTCAGGAGAACCCAGTCCAGGATCCAAAAGGGGCGACTGTTTGTGAGATTAGATGACTGATACCAGCATCTGAGTCTTGATCCGGTGTGGCAACCTGTTCCATTTGGATAGAATCAGTCCCTGCAGGGACCTGGAATGGAATTGGGCATATTCCACCATTATTATTTATTATTATTTATTACCAGTTATTTATATAGCGCACACATATTCCGTAGCACTTTACAGAGAATATTTGGCCATTCACATCAGTCCCTGCCCCAGTGGAGATTACAATATATGTTCCCTATCACATGCGCACACACATACACACTAGGGTTAATTTATGTTTGGAGCCAATTAACCTACCAGTATATTTTTTGGAGTGTGGGAGGAAACCGGAGCACCCGGAGGAAACCCACGCAAGCACAAGGAGAATATACAAACTCCACACAGTTAGGGCCATGGTGGGAATCGAACCCACGACCTCAGTAACCCTAACCATTACACCGCCTGTGCTGCCCACCATGTCGAATGTCGACACCATGGACCCCAGAACCTGCATTGCTGTGAACCGACACTCTGCCACTGTTCAGGCAACTATGAACCCGCAGTTGCAGGGAGATCTTTTCTAGAGTCAGAAAGATCCTCTGTTGCCGAGAATCTAGAAGGGCTCCCAAATGGACTATCCTTTGTGAGGGAATAAGGGAAGATTTCTTCCAATTTATTAGCCACCCGCACGCATGCAGACAAACGATCGTCAGGTGTAAATGTTGTATTAGTACCTCTGGAGAACCTGCCAGCAACAGGAGGTCGTCGAGATACGGAAGATGGGCAGCCATGACTTCCATAATCTTGGTGAATACCCTTGAGGCCGTGGAGAGACCAAAGGATAGAGCCTGAAACTGGAAGTGGTCCTGCCATATAGCAAACCACACATACCGCTGGTGTGAAGGCGCTATAGGAAAATGAAGGTATGGGTCCTGGATGTCCAGGGAAACCATGTAGTCCCCAGGGTCCATAGCCAGAATGATGGAACGCAAAGTTTCCATCCTGAATTTGGGCACTCTGAGGAACTTGTTCAAAGACTTCAGGTTGAGAATAGGCCGATGAGACCCATTGGGCTTCGGACCAGAAACAGGGTAGAGTAGTAACCTGTCCCGCATTGAGAAGGCGGGACTGGAATGACAACCCCTGCTCCCAGCAAGGACTCTATGGCCTCCCGAAAATGCAGGGCCTTGGCTTCGCTTGATGGAGGACCTGTGCAGAAAAACTGGTGGGGAGGCCTGTGACGAAAGGAGAGGATGTACCCCCGAGTGACCACTCCTCGTACCCAAGCATCCGTGGTGGTGTTGTACCAGCACTGGGCGAATAGAAGTAGTCGGCCTCCCACTCTGGGATCCCCCAGAGGGAGGCCGTCCCATCAGGCAGAGAGTTGATCCACCGGTTTGGAAGCAGGGAGTCGAGCACCCCAAGCTTGCTTCTTAGGTTTAGAGGCTGCCAAAGTGGCAGTTTGCCTGGGGAAGGACTGACCCTTGGACTTTCCTTGAACACAAAAGGACCGAAATGCAGAGGTCCTAGCCTTGGAAGGCGCAGTAGCTGAAGGCAGAAAAGCCGACAGACTTTGCCAGGGTGTCTACAATTTTGTCCAAATCAGGACCAAACAATAACTCCTCATTGAAGGGCAAGGCCTCCAGGCCTTTCTTGGAATCAGCAACTGCCCTCCAAGAATGTAACCACAAAGGGCGGTGGGCAGACACAGCTGCGGCCGAGACTCTGGAGGTCAGCAGGCTGGCTTCCAAAGCAGCTTAGTCATCTCTCATTTGTCCCACAAGAGCATTCTGGAATTCAGGAGCTTCCTCAGTAAAGTTGTCCTTAAGTACATTGGTCCAGCTCTCAATGGCCTTAGCTACCCAGGAGATAGCCATAGTTGGACAGGCCACAGCCAGAGAATAAAACAGGATTTTGTTACTTACCTATAAATCCCTTCTCCGATTCCACAGGGGACACTGGAGTCTCAGTACAGTGGGGTATAGATGTGGGATAAGCGGGAGCTGTCAATTTAATAAATCTGAATAGTAGCTAGCTCCTCCCCCTCTATACCCCCCTACAGGTCAGTCTTAAGAAACTGTGCCTGAGGAGAGCTGGAAAATAGAATAATAGAGAAGAAAAGCTAGAACATACATGAACAAACAAGCAAATATGCAAACAAATCAAGCAGACATTGAAGAAAAAACGACTGTCCAAACCAGGAAGAACAATTACCAATGCAGATGGAACAGCACCAGGTGGGCATCCAGTGTCCCCTGTGGAATCGGAGAAAGGGATTTATCGTTAAGTACCAAAATCCTGTTTTCTCCTTCATCCACTAGGGGACACTGGAGATGCAGTTTGCAGATGCTGCAAACATGTCAAAACAGTAAAACTTTGTAAAAGTATGCAGGCCTGACCAAGTGGCCACCCGACAAAGCTGGCTTAGGGAAACACCGCGGAAAGCCGCCCATGGAGGACCCACCGAGCACGTGGAATGCGCTGTGATTGAAGTAGGAGGTTGTTTTGATGCAGCCAGATAGGCTTGTCTGATTGTCAGATGAATCCATCTAGAAATAGTTGCCTTAGAAATCGGCTAGCCCGGACGTGCCATATCATATCGAACAGACAACTTTTCCGACTTCCGGAGGGATGCAGTCCTATCAACATAAATCCGAAGAGCCCAGACAACGTCTAGGGATCTGGAAGCCGAAGAATCATCTTTAAACACCGGAACCACAATCTGTTGGTTGATGTGAAACGCAGACACCTTAGGCAAAAAATATAACTGCGTACGTAGCTCAGCCCTATCCTCATGAAAAATTAGGTAAGGCGGATGACAAGAAAGCGCCCCTAGCTCTGACACATGCCTAGCAGAGGCGAGCGCCAAAAGGAGAACCACTTTCCATGACAAAAATTTTAATTTCACAGTCTGCAAAGGTTCAAATAGAGAAGACCAAATCCAAATCCCATGGGGCCGTTGGAGGTGCAAACTAAGGTTGTAACCTGATAACCCCTTGTAGAAATGTTTAGACATCCGGCAATAATGCTAGTTTCTTCTGAAAAAAAATCGACAGAGCCGATATTTGAACCTTCAAAGATCCCAGACGAAGACCTGCTGATAAACCAGCCTGCAGAAAAAGAAGCAGCCTGGCCAAGTTGAATTCGGACGGTGGCGCACACTTGCGTTCACACCAAGAGACATACGCCTTCCATATACGTTGATAGTGCTTTGAGGTAACTTCCTTTCTAGCCCTTAACATAGTACAAATAACCCTGGAAGGGATACCCTTTCTTCTTAAGATAGCCCTTTCAACAGCCACACCATCAAACGAAGCCACTTTAAGTCCTGATAAAGGGACCCTGTTGCAGATGATCTTTTTGCAGAGGAAGAGGCCATGGGTCGTCTATCAGTAGAAGATGTAGGTTGGAATACCACGCCAATCTCGGCCAGTCTGGAGCCACCAACAGAACCTTTACCCTTTCTCATTTGATTCTTTGAAGCAGACGAGGAAGAAGTGGGAGTGGTGGAAACAGGTAAACAAACTGAAACCGCAAAGGAGTTGTTAAAGCATCTACTGCCACCGCCTGTGGATCTCTTGTCCGTGAGCAGTAAACTGGCAGTTGATGGTTTAACCTCAACACCATGAGATCTACCTGAGGGAGAGCCCAACGCTGAATCAGTTGTTGAAAGACCTGTAGATTGAGCATCCATTCTCCCGGATGAATGTCTTGTCGACTGAGGTAGTCGGCCTCCCAATATTCTACCCCATGGATGAAAATTGCTGATATCACTACAGAAAATTCCTCTGCCCAGAGAAAAATGCGGCTTACCTCCCTCATGGTGGACCGACTTTTGGTGCCGCCTTGTCTGTTGATGTACGCCACAGCTGTGGCATCGTCGGACTGCACTCTGATGGCACGGGGCACAGGCCTTCAACAGAGGATGTAATTCCTGAAGAGCATAGAACACAGCCCTTAGCTCCAGAATGTTTATGGGCAGTACCGCCTCCAGTCGAGTCCAGCGGCCCAGAAAGTGTCTTCCCTGAGTCACTGCCCCCCATCCTCTCAGACTGGTGTCTGTGGCGAGGAGAATCCATTCCCACATTGCAAACCACTTGCCTGCCAATAGGTGAGAGGAATTCAGCCAACCAAAGGAGAGATGTTGGAGTCCTGGGTGGCAGTTGAACTCGCTGGTGAAGAAAAAGGTGGGATCCTGACCACTGAGAGGGGAGGTCCAGTTGGAATGGACGGGCATGGAACCTCCCGTATTGGATGGACTCGAAGGTCGCAACCATCTTCCCAGAAGGCGACTACACTGGTGTACTGACACGCTGCGATGACGCAGTATCACTTGCACCATGTGTTGGATGGAGGTGACCTTTTCCTGCAGAAGAAATACCTTCTGCTCCACAGTGTTCAAAATCATCCCTAGGAAAGGCAGACACTGAGTAGGCTGTAGATGAGATTTTTGGTAATTCAGGATCCATTCGTGTTGTAACAAAAGGCTCTGTGTTACCCGGATGTCCTGCAGTAATTGAGTGACTGACGGCGCCTTGAGAAGCAGGTCTTCCAAGTACGGGACGATAGTAACCCCATGAATGCAAAGAAGGGCCATCATTACTGCCATAACCTTCGTGAACACTCTTTGTGCTGATGAAAGACCGAAAGGTAAGGCCTGAAATTGAAAATGAGAACCGAAGGAATGCCTGATGAGGAGGCCAAATGGGAATGTGGAGATAGGCATCCTTTATGTCCAAGGATACAAGAAACTCGTCCCTCTCGAGCCCTGTAATGACAGACTGCAGGGACTCCATTTTGAACTTATAGGTCCACAAAAAGGAATGAGATGTTTCAAGTTCAGAATGGGTCTCGCTGAGCTGTCCGGCTTGGGAACTACAAACAAGCTGGAATAAAAGCCTTGACCCTGCTGATGGATAGGGACATGCACTATTACTCGAGAAGACATTAGCTTATCTATTGCTTCCAGTATTACAACCAGTTTATCCGCTGATGCCGGCAAATTGGTTGTGAAAAAACGAGGAGGTGGTTGGATCTGAAAATCCAACTTCAACCCCTCAATAATGATGTCCCGAACCCATGCATCCTGGCAAGACTTGATCCAAACTTCTTTGAAATTGCGAAGGCGAGCTCCCACCCCAGAGGCTTAACTGAAGACTTATCCTGCTGAGAGGAGGATGCAGTGGCTCTACCCCTGCCTCTGGAACCACAGGAGCTAGCGGAAGCTCCTCTGCCACGACCCCTGGGATACGAAAGCACCGAAAGGACGGTCCAGCGAAGGGTTTCCTAGGAGGAGCAGTAGATGGGAGATAAGTGGACTTACCGCCTGTGGCTTGAGATATCCACTTATCCAGTTCCGTTCCAAACAGAGCTTCCCCTGTGAGTGAAAGTGCTTCCACCGCTCTCTTGAATTCCGCATCGGCCTGCCATTGTCTCAGCCACAGGGCTCTGCGGGCTGAGACAGCCAAAGCCAAGGATCTAGAAGAAAACGACTACAAATATCTTTTGAAGCCTCTCCAAGAAAAGAAGCAGACTCTGCAATCTGTTCCGCTAGAGGAACCAGATCCTCCGCCGCAACACCAGTCTTAAGGCCCTCAGCAAGCTACGTAGCCCATGCTTCCAACGCATTGTTGACCCAACAGCTGACTAATGCGGGTCGAAGGGACACACCCGCTACAGTTTACATAGACTTTAAGGTAGTTTCTAACTTCCTGTCAGAAGACTCCTTTAAAGAAACTGCTCATGGAACAGGGAGCACCGCCTTTTTAGACAGACGTGACACTGAAGTGTCCACTGAAGGAGGTGTTTCACATAATTTCCTGCTCTTTGCAGGAAAGGGATAGTAGGATAAAAGTTTACGTGAGATCTGAAACTTTTTATCTGGGTGTTTCCACGCTGAGGTAAGGAACTCGTCCAATTCCTCAGACACTGGAAAGGAGGCTGCTAGTCTTTGTTTCTTATTAAAGATAGACGGCCTAACTTCCACAGGGTCCATGTCCTCAACATGTAACACCTGGTGTATAGCTGCAATCAGCGCCTCTACACTCTGAGATACAGGCTCCGCTTCCTCTGGCGCCTGTTGCTCTATAGGGTCCTGTACCTCCCCTTCCTCTGGATCAGGCATGTCGTCCTCTTCCGGATCATCCCACATAAGGGGATTCGGTATTAGTCTCCTAGCAGGGACACTAGAGGACGATGCCACGGGAGGAACCTGTGCTGACATAACCCTTGTGAGCCCTTCTACAGACCTAGCTAAAGACCGCGCCCAGTCTGGTTCAGAGAAGGCAGACCTTTGAGATCTTTCAACCTCTCTCTCCCTGCGAGAAGCTTCCAGCTCTGCAGACATTTGAGACATGACTGAAGTAATTTGATTAGCCCAAATAGGGTGTTGTGGGGATGCTGCAGTCTGTGTTTATGAAACACACTTCTCACACAACAGGAAACTGGATGATAGTCCCTCTACACAATTCCTACAGGAGAAAGCTTTTTGTGCAGCCTTAGACCCCTTTGAAGTCATGTTACCAATTCACTATTCACACACTAGCAGAGCAAAGGTAGTGATACACACAAACACACAGAGACACTGTTTAGAAAATAGGATTTTGGTACTTACCGATAAATCCCTTTCTCCGATTCCACAGGGGACACTGGAGCCTCAGTACAATGGGGTATAGGAGTGTGTTAACCGGGAGCTGGCACCTTTAAATAAAAAACTACTGGTAGCTAGTTCCTCCCCCTCTATACCCCCCCCCCCCCCCCACCCAGGTCAGTCTAAAAACAACTGTGCCCGAGGGGAGCTGGAAAGTAAGGAGAAGGAGACAGAAAAGCTACATTAATCACATATACATAAGAAAACAACATATACATGAAAACAAGAACAGGTCAGTCAGACAACATTAAACGCAAACTAGCGTCTGAACCTGTAAAAACAGTAACAATGCAGGCAGAACAGCGTAGGGTGGGTGTCCAGTGTCCTCTGTGGAATCGGAGAAAAGGATTTATCGGTAAGTACCAAAATCCTATTTTCTCCTTCATCCACCAGGGCACACTGGAGCCTCAGTACAATGGGGACGTCCCAGAGCTTACATCCCGGGTGGGAGAGCGCTGAGTGCCCTGCAAGACTGCACGGCCAAACTCCGAAGCGGAGGCCGCAAAAGTATCAAAACGATAGAATCGTAGGAAGGTATGCGTGCCTGACCAAGTGGCTGCTCTACAAAGCTGGTTTAAGGAAACCCCGCGAGCAGCCACCCATGAAGGACCTACCGAGCGTGTAGAATGCGCCGTAATAGGACCCGGTGGTTGTTTGGAAGCCACCACGTATGCTTGCTTGATAGCGAAGCAAATCCATCTAGAAATGGTCTGTTTGGAGGCCGGCCAACCTGGACGGGCCACATCAAACCGAATAAACAAAGCATCCGATTTACGGAGGGAGACAGTCCTATCAAAGTAAATCCGGAGTGCTCTGACTACATCCAAGGATTTTGAATTGGAAGAGTCATCCTTAAACACCGGAAGCACGATAGGCTGGTTCATATGAAAAGCTGTCACCACTTTGGGAAGAAAAGCCCTTTGAGTACGCAGCTCCGCCCTATCCTCATGGAAAATAAGATAAGGAAGGCGGCAGGATAAAGCACTGAGTTCTGACACACGCCTTGCCGAAGCGAGAGCCAACAGCAGAACCACCTTCCAGGTTAAGTACTTTATCTCCACTCTCTGTAATGGATCAAAAGTATCAGACTGGAGGAAGGCCAACACCAAATCCAAATCCCATGGTGCTGTGGGAGGCACAAAGGGGGGTTGAATCCTCACAACTCCCTGGAGAAAAGTCTGTATATCCGGAAGCAAAGCCATTTTTCTCTAAAAGGAAATAGACAACGCGGATACCTGTACTGTTAATGAACCCAGACGAAGGCCTGCTGTGAGACCAGCCTGAAGAAAAAGAAGGAGAGGTGATACCTTAAAGACTGAAGGAGGAGAATTACGTCTCTCACACCAAGCCACATATGTCTTCCATATGCGGTAGTAATGTTGAGAAGTGACTTCTTTCCTAGCCCCAATCATTGCGGGAATCACGCTAGACGGAATACCCTTCTTTCGGAGGACGGCCTTTTCAATAGCCAGGCCGTCAAACGAAGCCGCCTTAAGTCACAATAAACAAATGGGCTCTGACGAAGGAGGTCGTCCTGAAGAGGCAGTGGCCACGGCTCTTCTATTAACAGATTCTGTATCTGGGAGTACCACGCTCGTCTGGGCCAATCTGGTGCTATCAGAAGCACCTTGATCCCTTCTCGCTTGATTCTTTGAAGCAGACGCGGAATGAGCAGAAACGGAAGGAATAGGTAGATGTAATGAAACTTCCACGGAGCCGTCAGTGCATCCACTGCAGCTGCCCGTGGGTCCCGTGTTCTGGAGTAGTAAACTGGTAGTTGGTGGTTTAACCTTGACACCATAAGGTCGGCTTGAGGACAGCCCCACCTCAGAGTTAGTTGCTGGAACACCTGAGGATTGAGTGACCATTCCCCTGGATGAACGTCCTGCCGACTGAGGTAGTCGGCCTCCCAGTTTTCTACTCCTGGGATGAAGATCGCAGAAATCGCTACTGCAAATTCCTCTGCCCAAAGCAGAATCCTGGATACCTCCCTCATGGTGGCTCTGCTTTTTGTGCCGCCCTGCCTGTTTATATACGCCACTGCAGTGGCGTTGTCCGACTGGACTCTGATTGCCTGCCCCTCCAGCAGCGGATGCGCCAGCTGGAGAGCATAAAATACCGCTCTCAACTCTAGGATATTTATGGGCAATCTGGCTCCCTGCTGCGTCCAGTGCCCCTGAAAATGCTCTCCCAGAGTCACTGCTCCCCAGCCCCTCAGACTTGCGTCCGTGGTGAGGAGGGTCCAATCCCACACCGCAAACCTTTTCCCCGCCAGCAGGTGGGAAGGGTTCAGCCACCAAATGAGAGATGTTAGAGTCTGAGGCGCCATGAGAACTCTGTGATGGAGAAAGAGGTGGGATCCTGACCACTGGGAGAGGAGATCCAGTTGAAAAGGACGGGCGTGAAATCTTGCATAGGGAATCGCCTCGAAGGCCGCTACCATCTTCCCCAGAAGGCGGATACAGAGATGCACAGACACTCGGCGATGTTGTAAGACCAGGCGCACCATATGCTGAATGGAGGCAGCTTTGTCTTGAGGCAAGAAAACTCTTTGCTGCACTGTGTCCAGTATCATTCCCAGGAATAGTAAAGGCTGTGTAGGGATCAGGGAGGACTTTTTGAAATTTAGTATCCAACCGTGTTGCAGGAGGATGCTCCGAGTTAAGCGAATGTCCCTTAACAGCCGAGCTTCCGAAGAGGCCTTTATCAATAGATCGTCTAAGTATGGAACAATGACGACCACCTGACCATGCAGTAGGGCCATCATTGCCGCCATAACTTTTGTGAATACTTTTGGAGCTGACGAAAGTCCGAAAGGTAGGGCCTGGAATTGAAAATGCGACTCTAGGACCGCAAAACGAAGAAAGCCCTGATGGGGGCCAGATGGGGATGTGAAGATAAGCGTGCTTTATGTCTAAGGACACCAGAAACTCGTTCCTGTCGAGACCCACTATAACGGATCTTGAATTTGAAAACTCGAAGATGAGGGTTTAAATCCTTGAGATTGAGTATGGGTCTCATGGAGCCGTCCGGCTTGGGCACCACAAACAGGCTGGAATAAAACCCTTGACCTCTCTGGTGGGTCGGAACATTCACTATTACCTGAGACAATAACAGTTTTTGTATTGCCCCTTGAATTTCTCGTTTTTCTGTAACCAGAGGTAAACCGGTTTTGAAAAAACGAGGAGGATGGACCCTGAAGTCCAATTTCAGGCCGTGAATAATGATGTCCCTGACCCAGGCGCCCTGGCAAGACTGGATCCAAATCTCCTTGAAACGTAAAAGGCGCACCCCAACCCTGGGATCCCCCAAATGAGAAGGAAGGACGTCATGCGGCAGGCTTGGCAGCTGCCTTGTCCTGCTGAGTGTTGGAGGCGGCTGATGCTGAAGCTCTACCTCGGCCTCTAGAACCTCTGGAGAAGGCTGGACCTCCTCTGGAACGCCCTCTAAATCTTCCAGAGGCACGAAAGGATCGAAAGGAGGGACCTGCCAAAGATCTTCCAGTAGGAGGAGGAGCTGCAGATGGTAGGTAAGTGGATTTCCCACCTGTAGCTTGTGAGATCCACTTATCTAACTCCAATCCGAAAAGTACCTCCCCAGTAAAGGGAAGGGCCTCTACCGCTCTCTTGGACTCTGCATCTGCCTGCCATTGACGCCGCCACAGAGCCCTTCTAGCAGATATAGCGAATGCTGAAGATCTGGCAGATAGATTACAAATGTCCTTAGATGCTTCTCCGAGGAAAGCAGCCGACTCTGCGATCTGTTCGGCTAACTGAATTAAGTCGTCAGTTTGCGTACCTGTCTTAATCCCCTCAGCCAGCTGCAGCGCCCAGGCTTCAGTGGCCTTATTTACCCAACAACTAACTAGTGCTGGACGCATCAAAACCCCTGCAACTGTATACAAGGATTTCAATGTGCGTTCCATCTTCCTATCCGAGGTTTCCTTTAGGGAAACCGCGCCCGGCACCGGAAGCACCGTTTTCTTGGAAAGACGGGCTACTGACGGGTCCACTGCTGGAGGAGTTTCACATAATCTCCTGTCAGGTGGGAAAGGGTAATAAGATAGATATTTCTTAGAAATTTGAAATTTTTTGTCCGGGTGTTTCCATGCGGAAGAAAGAATCTCATCCAGCTCTTCTGATGCTGGAAAGGTAAACTGTTTAAATCTTTTTACCGAAAATAGATGGTTTTTCAGTAACCTCTAGATCCTCTACATGCAACACCTGGCGTACTGCTGAAATTAAAGCATCCACGCCCTGAGATGCAGGTTCGGGGTCTTCAGGAAATTCCTCTTCCTGAACCTCGCCCTCTTCAGTGTCCTGCAACTCCTCATCTGATTCATCCCAGTGTAAGGGATTATGAATCACTCGGATACTAAGGACCTGAGCAGGAGAAGAGGCAGGTGGGGCCTGGGACATTGCTTTTGTAAGTCCCTCAACAGATCTGGCAAGAGAGCGAGCCCAATCTGGTTCAGCTGCTGTTTGTCTCAGCCTCTCCGTGTCCTTACGAGCTGCTTCCAGCTCTGATGACAGATTTGATATAACTGCAGTCAATTGATCAGACCACCTAGGCTGGACTACAAGAACAGTATCTTGAGGTAAAGACACACATTTATCACACAGTAAGGAAGCATTAGACTGTCCCTGTGTGAATTTTTCACCACAAGTCTTACATGAAAAAAACTTTTGTGCAGCTTTAGATCCCTTGGTAGACATGTCTTTAGTACAGACACCACAACCACACACACACAGAGAAAAGAGGACAGTAAGCTGCAATAACAGATTACAATCACACTACACAAGAGACCCTGCATGTAAGGGGCACAGAGGGAGATAAACTATAATGCTTGCAGCGCTAACAGAATAGTGCTGATAACAAGAATAAAAATGCAAGTGCTGATACACAGAGTACTAGCCTGACTCCTGACACAGCTCTCTCTCCACCCTGTAGTGCGTGTAAAATGGCCACCAGCGTCCTTCTGGAAGCGCTGAGGCTGCTGGGAGGCAGGAGCAGAAGGAAAACTTAGGCTCCGCCCCCCCCCGCTATGGCGCTCTCAGTGCTAGCGGAGCGCACTGTGAATGCCCGCCTAAACACTTGTCCTGGCTCCTCTGCTAACCAGGGAGCCAGGGAACACTAACCTTAGCCCTGCCTATGCTGCCGGCGGTGGGCATATGCTACGGGGTCCCGCGACATGCATTGCATGCAGCGCGTCTTTGGGTACCCCAGAGACTGAGGTCTCTGTAGCAGGAGACCTCAGCGCAAACCGCATGCAGCAGCGGTGAGGATCTCCCCGGCAGCTCCCTCGTCGCAGACAGGCAGGGGCAGTAGACTGCCTGTCTATCCTCTTGCTGATAGAGATCAAATTTTCAAAACCCTAAGGAGGCTTACGTCCAGCTCCCAGGGCACATTTTTTAGACTGACCTGGGGGGGTATAGAGGGGGAGGAGCTAGCTACCAGTATTTTTATTTAAAGGTGCCAGCTCCCGGTTAACACACTCCTATACCCCATTGTACTGAGGCTCCAGTGTCCCCTGGTGGATGAAGGAGAAAGAAGAGATTAAGGGCATAGAGGGAGATTATGCTATTAACCCAGCCCAACCAGCGCTGATGCAGAGACCAGCGCTGTGTAACACAATATAATGTGCTGTAATCGCTGTTCAAACACATAGTCTAACGTGCTCTTCACAAGTCTAACCTCACTGTGCATTCACAAAATGGGCAGACAGGTCTCTCTTCTGCGTTTGTCAGCAGCCAGTGTCTTTTTAAAATGGCCACCAGCCTCCTTCTGGAAGCGCTGGGGCAGCTGGGAGTCAGGTGCCGAACTGTGTGTTAGGCTCCGCCCCCTCCATTCTGGCATTTTTTCAGCGCTGTATCAGCTGCTGCTTTTTAATGCCCGCCTTTTATTTTCTCCTGGCCACCCTGCTACTCAGGTTGCCAGGAGTCACTAACCTTGTTGCTAAAGCCGCCGCCGGCGGGCTGAGCTAAAGGGGGGCCGCGACGAGCACCACACGCAGCGCGTCTGGGTACCCCCCAGAGGCAGTGGTCTCTGTAGCTAAAAACCCCAGTGCACGCCGCAAGCAGCAGCGGTGAGGTCTCCCCGGCAGCTCCAACGAAGCAGACAGGCAGGAGCAGTGAGCTGCCTGTCTGATCCTATTGCTGATCGATGATCTTTGATTTTTTTTGTATGTGACCAGCTCCCTTGGCACAAAATTAAGACTGACCTGTAGGGGGGTATAGAGGGGGAGGAGCTAACTACTATTCAGATTTATTAAAGTGCCAGCTCCCAATTATCCCACATCTATACCCCACTGTACTGATACTCCAGTGTCCCCTAGTGGATGAAGGAGAATTTGACTTTAAGCAAGTTTCCACTTTCCTGTCTGCAGAATCCTTTAGGGAGGAGATGGAGGGTAAGGGCAGCGTAGCAATTTTGATTAAGCGAGTAACATGAAAATCCACTGCAGGCGGGGATTCCCACTTCTTGCAATGACCTGCAGGAAACAGGTAGGTAGACGCCAAACGTTTCTACGGCTGGAACCTCTTACTAGGCGACTGCCAGGCCTCCGCCATGTGGTCAGTCAACTGGTCAGCGAGAGGAAAAACAGCTACATCCACTCTAGCCTGTCTGAAATGTCAAGGATAGATCGCACCACCCGTACCAATGCGGTCACCTTAAGAGAAGACGCTCTGAATGAGGGCCGTCCTCCATAACTATGGTCACCACCCACAGCCTATACGAGCGTGCAGTTTGATGGCCGCGATGGTCTTGACCATTGCGACCATCGAAACTGCGAGCCGGAGCCTGCAGTTGAGGTTTTCAACCGCAAGGCCCGGAGTGATTTTGGCTCTATCAGAGCCAAAATCACTCCCACTGACATCACTAGTGATGTCAGTGGGCCGGCTTCTGACGGTAGGCGTTCCCTTAGGAACACCCCCGTCAGGGAGGCACGCCCCCGGCACGCCCACCAAAGGGGGCGTGCTGTCAATCAACATCGACAGCACGCCCCCTTTGATCAGACACAACGAGCAAAGGAAAGTCCTTCGCTCGTCGCGTCTGGCGCATGACGGAGCTCCCTCCGTCGTGCGCATGCTCAGTGCAGAACATCGACCCACTTGCGAGCGGACAGCCGCTCGCGAGTGGGTCTGAATCAGGCCCTTAGGCCCTGATTCAGAGCTGAACGCTCTGAGCAGAATGCTCGCTCTGAATCAGGGCCGTCCTATTTAAATGTGGAGCGGCCTTATGGACGCTCGCATAGCTGTGGGTTACCACCCACAGCTTATGCGAGCGTCCATGATGATGGTCGCGATGGTCAAGACCATCGCGACCATCGGGCTTGCGACGAGACCCTTGCGGTAGGGTCTCGCTGCCGCAAGCCCAGGAGTGATTTTGGCTCTATCAGAGCCAAAGTCACTCCCACTGACATCATTACTGATGTCAGTGTGGCCGGACTCAGACGGTAGGCGTTCCCATGGGAACGCCTCCATTTGGCCGCCACGCCCACCAAAGGGGGCGTGCTGTCAGTCACCATCGACAGCACGCCCCCTTTGGTGCAAGACCCTGAGCGACACATTTCTCGTCGCTCGCCGGGTCTCGCGCATGCGCATTCTCACAACATCGACCCGCTTGTGAGCGAACTTTGCTCGCGAGCGGGTCTGAATGACCCCCTTAGTTACTACCTCCCGGACAGGAGAATCCGAGTCAGAGTCCTCAGGCAATCCCGTCATCTGAGGAAACATCAGAGTCTGACAGTTGCGTAGACTGGGACGACACAACAGGGCGTTTAGGTGCCCTATGGGGCTTGTCACTCTTCAGCATAGAAGCCGCTAAACTCTGGATTGAACTAGAAAATACATCCACCCAGGGTAGCTGCCCCTCCTGAGAGTCCCTGAAAAGGGACGACTGACTGTTGCGCCACCTGAGGAGGTGGCACATATAGCGGCACCCTTTCATTGGCATTAACAGCTTGAGGCCCAGGGGAAGACTGCAATAACTGCGGGATACCCTGCGACGGGAGAATAGCAGTTTGGGGTAACCCCGTTTGGGGTGCTGGGACCGCCAGGTGATCTGCTATGGAGGCCAGTACCTGGGAAATTACCGCCCAAGGAGGGTCCTGTCCATAGTTAGGGGGTTGGAGGGCCCAGGCAACTGAAAGCACCTCATACACAGCCCATCCTGTGATAAATCCTCCGTAATTACTCCCACAGCGCAGCGTCTGCAGGAGAACAGAGTGGGAGCAGCGGAGAGCTCTACTTCCTAGTCAGACATAATATAAATATATATACAGATATATAAATAATTGGGAAGCACAAAGGCGGACCCACTGGAAAACCCACAAGCGTGCAACACACCGGTCCACAGATATGGCGCCATGTAGCAAGCAATTGTATGTGACAGACCTCACAAACAACAATCAACCTGCCCAGATTCAGTGTCTGGCAGGGCTATAGTGCTGTGTACACTGACCTTAAGCAGGAGAGATGTACACAGGGGGACAGGACCACAAGCTGCCTGATAGATCTACGCTGCCACCAGTAGAAAAAGATGGCCATCGGAGAACTCAGAGGAGCAGTGGCCTCAGGAGGATGCAGCTCAGCAACGCCAGACCAGAGCGGAAAGGCACGCTGAGCTGAGGGGAGGAGCCGCTAGACAGGGAAGGCTCTCTCCCCTGGCTAGCATTTAACTCCCAGGATGCCGGTTCCCGCTGCCAGCAAATGACTCCCTGGTAGTCTAGTGGACATGCGGGGTATGCTCATGAGAGGGGGAGCCCGCCGCCACCGATAGCGCCTCCGGTCTGTCCCCAGAGACTGGAGGCCAAAAGCTGCATGTATTCCAATGGACAGTCCGACGCTGCCACTCTGAAGAGTAGCACAAATAAAATAACATTTTAAAACTCAGAAAATAAAATAAGCTTAGGGGCTGCTAATCAGCCTCCCTGCGCTAACGTTGACCCGACACCAATTAAAACTGCGGTGCCTGTGGCGCGGGGTATAGAGGAGGGTGGACCCAGTGCAACCTGGGAGCTAAAGCTTTAACTGCGTGGTGCCCGTGGTTCCAGATCCAGCTATACCCCAAGGTCAACCCTGTGGACCCCCTATGGACCCTGAAGTACAAAACAGGTAAGTGTGTCGTAAGTCGCATTATCCTGGTGAAAGAGGCCAATGCCATCAGAAGGTACTGTTACCATAAGGGCTGTACTTGGTCTGCACCATTGTTTATGTAAGTAGTACATGTCAAAAGTAACATCCACATGAATGCCAGGACCCAAGGTTTACCAAAGGAACATTGCCCAGACCCTCATATTGCCTCTGCCAGCTTGCATTCTTTCAATACTGCATCCTAGTGCTATCTCTTCCCCAGGTAAACGACACACACGCACCTGGGCATATATATGATGTAAAAGAAAATTACACTCGTGCCCATTGCAGGCGCTTTCAGCAGTGGACAGGGGTCAGCATGGGCATTCAGACCAGTCTGCTGCTATGTATCCCCACATATGCAGCAAGCTGCAATTCACTGTGTTCTGACACCTTTCTATTATAGCCAGCATTAAATTTTTGTCAGCAATTTGTGCTATGTAGCTTTTCTGTGGGAGAGGACCAGATGGGCTAGCCTATGCGCCCCACGTACATCAATGAGCCTTGGATGCCTATGACCCCCGTTGCAGGTTTCCCGATTATCCTTTCTTAGACCACTTTTGAAAGGTACGATCCATTACAACACTCCACAAGACCTGTCGTTTTGGAGATGCTCTGATCCAATCATATAGCAATCACAATTTGGCCCCTTGTCAAAGTCGCTCAGCTTACGCCAGCTAATTTTTTCTGCTTCCAAAACATCAACTTGCCATTATAACGCAATGTTATTCCCTTCGCCTGTCAGTTGTTTGGCTGATGGGTGTAGATAAAAGAACCTATAGCAATGAGTAAAAAGTACTGGGGAGAGTATGACAGATTTTAGTAGCTGGACAAGTATACAATTGTTCATACAATATAGCTGCCTGGGATCCAGTGACATTGTTGACAGTTACCATGTTGATATTCATAATGTCAACTCTAGAATGTAGACATGGTTCAACATGTCAGCATCCTTAGATTGTCAACATATTAGGTGAGGGTTGGGCACTAGGGGGAGGTTTAGTGTTTGGAATTTGTGGCGTGTTAGGAGGAGAATACTAATCCAAACCACCGCTGTCAGACGCTTGCGCCAGAAGTGACGGTCAGATAACAGACAGGACCTAGAAGCTGCTGCAGCAGGCAGAACCATGTAAATGACAACTGGGCCAGTAGGGATGTTAGGTCGACATGTCATCTGTATAGACATGATGAATGTCAACATGGTCACTGTCAACATGCTGCATGCTGACATTTCAACCATATTGACAAGATAACAGTCGACCTTACATACCACACAGGAGGTATCTGGCTATTAAATCAGAGAATAGTTATCCACTGGTTACTTAAGCATGCAGCCTAAAAGC
The DNA here is from genome assembly GCA_031769625.1 of Taudactylus pleione. Lineage (NCBI taxonomy): Eukaryota > Metazoa > Chordata > Amphibia > Anura > Myobatrachidae > Taudactylus > Taudactylus pleione. The sequence goes on from JAUIMM010000085.1 coordinate 30,340,448, forward strand.
TTACAGTTGTTTCATAGGTACCCCCATATTCTCTTTTTAATATATTGACAAGTCCACTTAGAATACAGTTTGTTTTATATTAAAGTAAATAAATTAACAATCTATATTACTATTTAACAATGGCAAAAAAAAAAAAAATTAGAATATATCTATCTATAGATATATAGTCCAATAGGTCCGGCACTCCGTTAAATAATGAAAAGCTGTGCCTGGTGCCCTCAAAGACCACGGCCATGCCAGCCCTAGACAGCACATGCATACATGCAGTACTCAGAGCAAAAAAAGATGCTACTTCAACACACTATCATCAGGACATGTTAGTGTGTTGAATACACAGAAACGTTGACATACAGATTGAAGTAGCGTCTTATTTTGCTCTGAGTGCAGCACCACTGGATAGATATATATATAGGAAAGATTAAATTGCACCTTGTACCTCCAATAGCCAGCCTTTGGGTTTAGCTACTCTGTAATGAGGTCTTGCGGCCAGTCTTAAAGCGCAAGACTAAGCAAGTGTATACTGGCAATGATGCAATTTGTTAGCACAGTTTATAAAACTTAAGGTGCATACACACACACACGATTTTGTTAGCAACGATTTTCTGAACGATTATATGTCAGATTTTTTAAAATGTAATGAACGATTTTTTTGAACTACAAACGATTTTTGCAGATTCCCTTAATGAAAATCGTTGAGTTGGTCAGTCTGACTGAACTACAAACGTGAACGGGCATGAATGTTAATCGTTCATCGTTCATCGTTTTAACTTAGAAAGTGAACAATTTTTTTCAACAATTAAACGATATCGTTAAATAATCGTTCAAAAAATCATTGTGTGTATGCAGATTTACAGTCAAGCGGTCACTGGAAAATGCCACAACTATTCAAATATGTTGTCAGTGGTGTTTTAGTATCTCTTCATTATAATACTGCAACTGCACTAAAACAGATGCTTGAACCAAGTATATTCACATTTCCAGAAATTCAGAGCTCTGCTCCTTGCAACTAATGGACAAAGTCCAGGAATGATGATGTTCGTCCGTGCAAGATGACGTTTTGCCTCTTTCTGAGTTCCGTTTTTTTGGAGGGAAAAGTCCGAACTCCACGTGCAAACTCGAACCTACCCGAGCCTGCACATCCCTAGTTCATACATCATTTTTTAGGCACTTAACTTGATCCTGCCATGTTAACTGTATAATTGCAACATAGGAGTAACAGATATGTTTAGTATTGAAACAATTAATGATGTGTCCACAGAAATGGTTATGTTTTATTCAAAAAGTCCTTACAGGTGTTTTCATTTATACTGAATAGTGTTAAAGTGATTTAATAATTACTAGGCCTGTTCAATTTTATTGAACACACTTGGATAATATATATTCAGTATGTATTACATATTTAGTTTACGCCAAACGATTTGAAATGTGTTCAAGTTTTCCCCTTGTTCTATAACTAGGCATGGCTTGTTCAGAAGCTGCAAAAGGGACAAAGGCCTGCCAGTCAAGTGATCACATGATAAGCTTTCTGCCTTTTTAAAATCGCATGTAAATAACAAAGAATTTATGTATTTTATTAATGCGATCAGTGAGCCACATACAAGATGCAGGCACCATATATCTATATTCATGATTAGGCTACATAAAACAGTTTTATCAGCACACTATATCACTTAATACAATTTCTACTGTAATGTGTAAAACACGTTCTTACTTGAAATGAAGGTCTTTGAAGGTAAAATGTGTTTCTACTATGCCAGTAGTTTTCACTCTAGTCCTGAGGACATCCTGTTGAGTAGGGATATAACTGTTCTGCGCTATCCTGTCCAGATCATTGAGGTAACTGAAAATAAAGTGAAAAAAATAAAATAAATATTACATCTGAAAATACACAGGTTTTATAGAACACCCAATTCTACTACTGCTGCTGGGATATTTACAAATTGTTATGGCAAACTACTATAGTAAAACCAAATGAGGCTCGTACAGCAATTATGCTTTGTCATTTCATTATGAAGGCCTAACCAAACTAAAACAACTAGCACTTGGAACAATGGTCTGACACATTTAAACACGAATATAATTATAAACTTGTACTGTTATGCAACTTCGTAACAATACTTTGTGGCTATTATTGTTCGTCTTGAGGTCAATACATTTAACGGGGATACGTTTAGGAAGCCGGCGGTGCTCGCTGAATACTCAATACTGAATACTCGTGTCATTTTCCCGACGCCAGGAGACAGGCGCCTGGCATCCTGATCGAGCGGATGCCGGGCGCCGCAAGCGGACAGCCGTGGGGGGGGGGGGGGGTGTGGCCGTGGGTCGGGAGTGTTTACGATTAGGGCACCCGGGGGGGTTTGGGGGGACTTAGGGATAGGCACCCCCCCGGGAGGGTTAGGGTTAAGCTAGGGGGAGGGAGGGTTAGGCACCCCCAGGGCGGACTTAGGGTTAGGCACCCCCCCACGGGGACTTAGGTTTAGGCAGCGGGGAAAGGGGGTTGGGGATAGGCAGATGGGGGTTAGGATTAGGCACCCCTAAGGAGGGTTAGTTAGGTTAGTAAGTACTTACCTTAGGGACGATCGTGAATTCCAGCACTGTCGGGCTTCCGCTGCCAGGCTCTGCTCTTTTGATGGGCTGCCGGGAATCGAACTGCCGGCCATACGGCAGCCGGCATTTTATACTGAATGCCATTTAATGTACAATGTAACTATGTTCTAGAAAATTTTTTACTTTTTTCATTCAAACACTTTTGTATTAATGTTAATACACGACAGGTCTATATTTCAATAACAATGTCTATTAAGACGTTTACCAATAGGAATGAAGTATTTTAGTGGACATTTCCACTGAAAAAATATGAGATATGGTAAGAACTTACCCTTGTTATCTCTATTTCTACGAAGTCCATAGGGTTCCACAGGATACCTTGGGGAATAGGTGTGACGTCAGTCGCTGGGCACCATAGAGTTAAGCTTTTCAGCCTCCCAGGATGCACTAGGGTCCCCCTCCTATACCCCGCCCCCGAGCCAAGGCACCTCAGTTAGTTATCAAGCCATAGGCCGGAGGAGGAGAAAGAAGAGAGAGAAAAAAGATCTGGACACATACAAGAATCACATTCTCACCAGAGGGAGACGGAAAACCGGTGACCAGAGCAAAGTCCATCTGCAGCACAGGTGCGACAGGGCGGGAGTCCTGTGGAACCCTATGGACTTCGTAGAAATAGAGATAACAAGGGTAAGTTCTTACCATATCTCATATTTTCTACTTCAGGGTCCATAGGGTATCCACAGGATACCTTGGGGATGTCCCAAAGCAGTATCCTTTAAGGGTGGGGACGCTCCTGTGCAGAAAGGAGAATCCGCCGCCCGAAGGAAGCATCCTGAGAGGCGAAGGTGTCAAACCTGTAATACCTCACGAAGGTATGGACAGAGGACTACGTAGCAGCCTTGCAGATCTGAACTGCCGAGGCACCACGTCGAGCTGCCCACGAAGGACCCACAGACCTAGTGGAATGAGCCTTCAGAGAAGGTGGGACCGGTAGGCCTTCATGAAGATAAGCATCAGAAATAGCCATACGGATCCAGGCTGCCAAAGTTTGCTTTGAAGCAGGCCAACCCTTTTTACGGAAGCCATAGAGGACAAACAAAGCGTCCGACTTCCTAAACGAAGAAGTGCGGTCAACATAAGTCCTTAAGGCCCGCACAACATCCAAAGAGGCCTCACCCACGGAAAGACCTGGTGAGTTAAAGGCCGGAACAACTATTTCCTCGTTAACATGAAACTGGGAAACAACTTTGGGAAGAAACTCGGGCCGAGTGCGGAGCACTGCCCTGTTCCCATGAAAAACCAAGAAAGGGGGTCTACAAGAAAGAGCCCCTAACTCAGAAACACGTCTGGCCGAAGCAATGGCCAGAAGGAAAACAGTCTTAGCTGTTAGCCATTTAAGATCCACTGAGCCCAGTGGTTCAAACGGCGGTCCTTGGAGAGCCCTCAGGACCACAGCCAAATCCCAAGGCGCCACAGGTGGAACAAAGGGCGGCTGAATACGGAGAACACCTTGCATAAAGGTGCGCACATCCGGGATTGTAGCAATCCTACGGTGAAACCAGACAGATAGGGCCGAAACCTGCACCTTCAAAGCAGCAAGGCGAAGCCCATGATCTAGTCCCGCTTGCAGGAAGGCGAGAATCCGAGACAGACGAAACTCCCGCGGTGCATAACCTCTCGGTCGACACCACTGGAAGAACGTATGCCACACGCGATGGTATATCCTCGCGGAAGACAGTTTCCGAGCTAGTAACATGGTACGCACCACAGAGCTGGAAAACCCCCGGGACCTCAGCATGGCCGTCTCAACAGCCACGCCGTCCAAGACAGCCGAGTCAGGTCTGGGTGAAGGCAAGGACCCTGAGACAGAAGGTCCGGTCGTAGCGGCAACCGCAGAGGACTGTCCACGGACAGACCCTGAAGGTCGGAGAACCAGTGCCGTCTGGGCCAAGCGGGAGCTATCAACAGGAGCGTCCCTCCTTCCTGTTTGAATTTCCGGATTACCCGTGGAAGAAGGAAGACCGGAGGGAACAGGTATGCGAACCGGAACGTCCACCGGACAGACAGAGCATCCACCAGAGACGCCCCTTCGTCTCTTGTGCGAGACCCGTACACCGGCAACTTGTTGTTGTGCCGGGACGCCATGAGGTCGATTTCTGGAAGACCCCACCTGTCCACCAGTAGTTGAAAAACGTCCGGGTGCAGGGACCATTCCCCTGGATGAACGTCCTGGCGACTTAGAAAGTCCGCCTCCCAATTTAGCACTCCCGGGATGAAGACCGCTGATATGGCCGGAAGATTGCGCTCCGCCCAAACCAGGATCCGAGAGACCTCTACGAGAGCCGCCCGACTGCGAGTTCCTCCTTGCCTGTTTATGTAGGCCACGGTGGTAGCGTTGTCCGACTGGACCTGCACCGGGTGACCCTGGAGAAACCGCTGTGCCTGCAGGAGAGCATTGAAGACCGCACGGAGTTCCAAGATATTTATTGGAAGCTCCGTTTCTGTTGGCGTCCACCTGCCCTGGAACAAGTGTGGACACGAAACTGCTCCCCAGCCCCGAAGACTGGCGTCCGTTGTCAACAGGACCCAATTTGGAACCCAGAACGTACGTCCCTTGTTGAGGTGGGTCGTCTGTAACCACCACGCAAGGGACAGGCGAACCTCCGGGGTGAGCACAATCGTCTGGGACTTCAGAGTCTGAGGCAGCCCGTTCCACTTGGACAGGATCAGGTGCTGCAGAGGTCTGGAGTGAAACAGGGCGTATTCCACCATGTCGAACACCGACACCATGGAGCCCAGTAACCTCATCGCCGAGTGTAAGGACACCCGGCGGCTGTGCAGGCAACTGCGCACTCTTGACTGTAAAGCAGAGATCTTGTCCTCCGTCACGAAGATCCTTTGCTGTCCCGAGTCCAATAAGGCTCCAAGATGCAGAATCCTCCGAGACGGGATTAGAGTGGACTTCTGCCAGTTGATTAGCCAGCCATGCCGTTGCAGCAGTGCAATGGTCAGGTCCAAGTGGCGTAACAGGAGCTCTGGAGATCCTGCCACCAATAACAGGTCGTCCAAATATGGCAACATGCGGACTCCCTGCAGCCGCAGAGAAGCCGCCATGACCGCCATCACCTTGGTGAAAACACGTGGTGCTGTTGCCAGGCCAAAAGGTAACGCCCGAAACTGGAAGTGGTCGCTGCGGATTGCAAACCTGAGGAACTGTTGATGGCGCAAAAGAATAGGGACATGCAGGTAAGCGTCCTGTATGTCCAATGACACCATGTAGTCCCCAGGTTCCAGCGCCAGAATGATGGACCGTAGGGTCTCCATCCGAAACTTCGAGACCCGCAAAGACTTGTTGAGTGCTTTGAGGTTGAGAATCGGACGATATGACCCATTGGGTTTCTGTACCAAAAATAGATTTGAATAGAAACCCTGGCCCCTCTGGGAGAATGGAACAGGCACTATAACTCCAGCCTGGAGCATAGTGTGCAATACCTTCCGCAGCTCCGTAGCCTTGTTCCGGTCTGATGTTAGACCCGTGGTGAAGAAGCGAGCCGGGGGTCTGTGCCGGAAGGAGAGGGCGTATCCGTGGGAAACCACCTCCAGAACCCAAGTGTCTGTCGTAGTGGTCGACCAACACTGGGCGAACTGTAGCAGGCGGCCTCCCACCCTGGGATCCCCCAAAGGGAGGCCCGGACCGTCAGGCCGCAGGCTTGTCATCTGGCTTGGGGGCCGGACGACTGGTACTCCAGGCCTGCTTCCGGGGCTTGACCGATTTCTTAGGGCCAGCCTGTCGAGGAAACGACTGTGGTTTGGGCCTGCCCTGGGCCCTAGATGACCGAAAGGACGATGGTCCAGAACCAGAAGGAGCAGCGGCCGACGGGAGACAAGCAGATTTGGCTGCCGCCAGCGTGGCCACAATCTTATCCAGATCCGGACCGAAGAGAACTTCTCCGGTAAACGGCAACGCTTCCAGACCTTTCTTGGAATCTGCGTCCGCCTTCCAGGATCGCAGCCACAAGGTGCGACGAGCAGCTACCGCTGCTGAAGAAATTCTAGACACCAGAGTACTAATGTCTAGAGCCGCCTCGTTGATGTAGGTGGCCGAATCACGGAGATTGCCAATCAACTCCGCCTGTTCGGCCGGACAGTCGGATTCAAAAGAAGCCTCTAATTGCCCAGCGCTCCATCGCTCTGGCAACCCAGCAAATGGCCATAGCCGGCCGTGCTGCCCCCCCTGCAAGGGAATAAGCGGACTTCAGGCAGATTTCTACCTTGCGGTCCGTAGCATCCTTAAGGGAGGACATGGATGGCATCGGCAATGTGGCACTACGGACAAGACGGGTCACGTGAGAATCCACCTGTGGAGGGGATTTCCACTTAGCAAAATAATTATCCGCGAACGGATAAGCCACCGCCAGGCGTCTCTGCGGCTGGAATCTTTTGCCAGGTTGTTTCCACGCCTCCTCTAAATGGTCCACCAACTGACCCGAAAGAGGAAAGACTGTGGCATCGCCCTTCACATCTTTGAAAAAGGCATACTTAGATTTAGCCGCTGGGGGAACTTCGTCCTCAATCACCAAGGCTGTGCGGACCGCCCGAATAAGTCCAGGAATATATACTTTGGACTTAGCATCAGCGTCCTTAGTATGGAGAGGTTCCTGATCGTAAGGATCCAGAATCTCCCCACCATCAGACGTCCCTTCGTCATCCTCATAAGGAGCGGACAGAGACGCCACCGGCCTTTTATGAGGCCGCATCACAGACTCCCCTTGCAACACATCCGACAAGTGCTGTACAGAACTCGTCAGGGAGTTAACCCACGCTGGCTCCTGAGAACCCGGGAGCGGGGAAATAGGGAGACTGTGGGGTACCACCAATTGTCGTGGGAACCCCTGCATGGGTGACGACACCACAGACTGCTGGGACAAACCCATCGGAGTAAACGCGGGCTGCGGAGCTAACTGGCCCACTAAAGCTGTTAACGCCTGAGCAAAACAAGCCCAGGGCGGCTCCTGTACCGGTGCTGTAACCGTAATAGGCCGCGCCATGGACAAACACTGCCGGCAAAGGCCCTCCGCGCTACCCTCCCCCTCCGCTAACGGTACTTTGCACGTGGTACACTGTAGCCAGAGGGGAAAATCACTTTCAGACATGATGGCACCACGTATGTGACCTCTCTCACCAATTAAGTATTAAATAGGCGAGAGACCACCCTGCAGCACCGCACCGCAAGGGCTTTAGCAGAAAGAACAGGGACAGTAATAAAGCTGACAGTTTAGAGAAGAAAAGTTACAGGCAGCGCTAGCACAGTCACATACAATGCAGAGAAATAACAATTCCTGCACTAACAGCGCTGATCACTCAACTACACAGACACAGGGTCTGGTAGGACACAGCGCTGCATACACAGACCTGAGCCACAGCGGAGGAGAGGTATGCTGGGGGACCCAGACCACGATGCTTCCGTCCAGCGCTTCCAGCAGCGTTCACCATGCGTTCTGGAGAAGATGGCCGCCGAGGAGCAGAGAGGAGGCTGGCCTGGGGGAGGAGCGCTGCCACAGGACCAGTCGGCAGCATGCAGAGAGGGTTGTGTGCAGCGGGGGAGGCGCCGGCTGTGAGACAGGGAAGGCGCGCTCCCCTGGCATGCATTTAACCCCTGGGACGCCGCAGCGCTACCGCTCTGCTGCGGTCCGCTGTCCCAGGGGGTAGTGGAAAGCGCAGGTTGGTCGCCTGGCTCCACGCTGCAGCCAGTCCCCAGGGAGCCCCCTGCCTGGGGACTTAGGACCATGTGACCAGCGGGGACCCACCGCGGGACCCCGCTGCTTACCTTTGTCCCCCTTGGATCCGGCCATGGTCCGGAACATCTGGGGTCACCGCTAGCTGTGACCCCAGATGCTCACCAGCATCCCCGGATCGGTACCGGCGTTCTGGTACCGGCGGGGGTGTAGGGAAGACAGCATGGACGTCAGGACTGACTGTCCATGCTGTACATCCAGATGTGCAGCCACAGCTGCACTGAAGAAAGCTTCAGGGGCTCTTCTAGCCCCCACTCCGACAGGTGCACCCGACGCCGGCCGGGCACCAAACTAAACTGGGGTGCCTTGGATCGGGGGCGGGGTATAGGAGGGGGACCCTAGTGCATCCTGGGAGGCTGAAAAGCTTAACTCTATGGTGCCCAGCGACTGACGTCACACCTATACCCCAAGGTATCCTGTGGATACCCTATGGACCCTGAAGTAGAAAACTGCTGAAACAACTGCTGATCACGGTCAGCACAGCATGGTTCTCCCCATTGCAGGGGAGATCTGAGGCTGCATCTCGAAAGGAAAGCTGCAATATGAGGCATAAACAACCCTTTGGCTTTATCAGGTAGTGAGAAACTACAAGTGCTACATTTCCCGGCTAGCTATCAGTTATCTTGCAGAGCATGTCGGGTCATGTAGTTTCACAATACCTGGAGAGTTGTATGCTGTCCAGTCATGCTGCCAAACCATGGTTTTAGATCGCTGCAGACAGCTCTGAGCAGTGTTGAAAGCAATCAGCAGTGGTCAGGACAATCTGTGGAAGTAGGGACTCTGCTAAACACAAAGAGTGGGGAATTTTAGGGGAGGGATTTATTTATTAACAGTTATTTATATAGTGTACACATTCTGCAGTGTCTTAAAGAGAGGGATAGTATTTGTTATGCATAGCAACAAAACTAAGTAATATTGTCACAGAAGGTCAGGCATTGCTGTATCTCCTAAGCTAGAACTCCAATGTGTCACGATGAATTACCAAATATGCTCGATTGGGCCAAATATATTTAATGGAAGCCAATCGTTTGACTGTAGATTTCTGCTTGAAACCATGAGAAATACAATTAAAATAACAAATAAGGTAACTGCATAACAATTCTGTAGTTCTACAGCTGAATTTTTTAAACAAAATAATTGTTTAAAAAATCTTAATTATTATTGCTGTCACTTATGCCAAATACATATTTAGTGTGAACATTATATCAGCCAGTTGTGCAGTGCATCAGGGAAGTATGCTCGAAAATGGACAGGCCCCGCAGTAATTATTTCTGATCTAAAATGTTACATATAGGAGCATGGCGAACAACTTTAAGAAAAAGAAATTCATTTTTGGGGGGCACTCAGATAAAGAAAATAATCATCACACAAAAAATAACTTATTAGATATATATTAAAAGTGAGAAACTTTTAATTTCACACAACACAGACACGGTATTACGATAAAGGAGCCAAAATCAAAACAGAAGAAAGCTGGTGAAATATGCCAGTACAATAATCCACTAATAATGGTATAATAACCAGTTATCATGTATAGCCGTCACAGTGATACACAAACACCAATCCCTATTGGTACAATCAATATATGTAGTTATGCTCCAGAGATATAGTAAAAACATAAATCTCTGTCCCTGGAGGATATTTCACATTCAATAACCAGGCATCATAAACAGACAGTGACTTCAAACGTGAACCAGCAGTAGTATCAAGGGAATCCCGACAGCAGCAGCCTGGCATAGGAGGAAATCCTGGAAGTCCTAAAGGTAAGTATAAACTAACCTAATTCTACCCCCTAACCCCTCCCTTAGTGGTGCCTAACCTCCCCCCAAGTCCCTAACCTTAACCCCCCCTCTAAGTGTATAAACCTAACCCCCCCTTCCCGCAGCCTAACCCTAAGTCTCCCGGGGGGTGCCTAACCTCCCGTGGGAGTGCCTAACCCTAAATCCCCCCCGGGAGCCCCTAACCTAACCCTCTCCCCCGCGCGGCTGTCCGCGCCCAGGTTACCTTCGATTGGTAAGCCGGGTGTTGGGCTCCCAGCATAGGTCTAATGACAGGCGTCGACATTGACGCCTGTCATTTGTACCTTGCCGGGATTAAGCAGTCGGGAAGCCAGCGGTCGACATTGCGACCGCTGGCTTCCCGTATCAAGTATGGGATATGCATTCAACAGAAATATCATTCCAAATGGTACAGTAAACACATTTTCCAGAGGCAAAATAATTACATTAATCTCATGTCCTCGAAGGTTGTTGCATACTGTATGTCAGTGCAATATGGTTTTAGCATTAAGCCGGAAATACACGGTGTGACTAGAAACCTCATGATGTGTTGTACGATTGCCCTTGTGATTCTTCCTTTGAAAGTCTCCATACAATGTGGTCAAATAGTGTACGATTGATCGTTACGCTCATACATACATCATAATACATCCTACACAATAGAACGCAATCTTACAATTGTTCCATAAGATGTGTGATCCAAATATACGACGGTGGGGATGCGCATCGGCTTCGCAAACATACCAAAACAACACACAATGTGCACAATTGATCGTTACGATCGATCGAAATCATGCACATTGTGCACAAAATCGCACCGTATATGGGCCGCATTAGTCAACAGGTCTCCAAAATAGGACACAAACATACAATCTTGCTCTGGGTTCCACAATAACCAAATTAAAAAAATATGATAAATCCCCAAATTACAGGGAATTAACGGAAGGAGTCTGTGAATAACCCAACACAAATCAAAATGTAGCTTATTCTCTGTCTGATTCACATAGAGGGGTACCATACAAAAGTGCCAAAGTACAGGTTAAAGACCAGATAAGGTATATAGACTACTCCATACAAACAGTGTGAGGATAGCAGCTGCTGCGTATCATTGTATGGCAGTGAATGATACGTTTGCGCACTATAAATACACTCAGGGATGAGAATGAGTGCACTGGGCGTTTGCTGTTATATTGTATCAGCAGAAAGGGACCTGATAAGTATATTGCAGGAACTTTCCCTGAAAATCTGCAATGAGAGTGCCTCTGGAAAATGACAATATGTATTTACTGTACCATTAGGAATGATATTTCTGTTGAATGCATATCCCTTACTTGATGCTATCTCTAATTCACGTTTGAAGTCACTGTCTGTTTATGATGCCTGGTTATTGAATGTAAAAAATCCTCCAGGAACATGAGATTTATGTTTTTACTAGATCTCTGGAGCATAACTACATATATTGATTGTACCAATAGGGATTGGTGTTTGTGTATCACTGTGACTGCTATACATGATAACTGGTTATTATACCATTATTAGTGGATCAATGCACTTAAATATTTCACCAGCTTTCTTCTTTTTTGATTTTTACTCCTTTATCGTAATACCTTGTCTGTGTTATGTGAAATTCAAAACTTCTCACTTTTAATATATATTTAATAAAAGTAATTTTTTATGTGATGATAATTTTCTTTATCTGAGTGCCCCCCAAAAATTAGACTCTTCATAAAAAGTTGGTTTCGCCAATATATAAATTACTGGAATCATTATGATTTACCGCCGATCGTCCCCAGGTAAGTATTCACTATCCTAACCTCCCCCCCTAACCCAAACCCTCCTTAGGGTGCTTAACCCTAACCTTCCCCCCAGTGCCTAACCCTAATCTCTCTAAGTGCCTAAACGTAACCCCCCTTCCCCGCCGCCTAACCCTAAGTACCCCCCAGGGGGTGCCTAACCCTAACCCTCCCTCCCCCTAGCCTAAACCTAACCTCCCGGGGGAAGTGCCTAACCCCAAGTGCCCCACGGGAGCCCTAAACCTAATCCTCCCCCCTGCGCGTCTGTCCGCACTCAGCGCCCGGCATCACTTCGATCGGAATGCCGGGCAACGGTCTCCCGACGTCGGTAAAATGACAGGTGTCTAGATTTAGACGCCTGTCATTTAACCCTCGCCGGGATAAAGCAGTCGGGAAGCCGGCTGTCGGAAGTCCGTCGGCTTCCCGACTGCACACCACAATTACTCTCTGGGGAGCACCTCTACGTATGACACTATTTTTCCTGATTTGCAGGTTTCCATTTAACCTAATATCGTGGATATAATATCTATTGTGTTAGTTTGTTACCTAGTGCTCGAGTGTTTTTCCAGTTCCCCCTTCCCCAGCAATTTAAACATAGAGCGCGCTAATTAATGGATGCCCAATATAGCAATTAGATTGTTTTGGGTGCCCAATAATTGTCGCTCCCGATTAGACCGGGTTTAGCAGAGTAAAAATGGCTAAATCCGTCTAAAGTCCTTGTTAGGGCGCCCAAACCACAGACTTATCGCACATTTCTGCTTGCCACCTCAGGAGGCTGCGAGCAGAAATTCTGGAACCAGCAGCTACCGCGTCCGTGGCAGAAACAATTGAATTGCTCCGCTGGACACATATCACTGGCAGCCGCCAGTGCAAACAACTGAATTCCCCCAATAGTTTCTTCTACCTGCATATACTTATAATATTGCTGTATAAAATAATAAATATGTTTGCGTAATGCATGCTGAATAGCTGCAATTTACATACTGTATTACCAAGATAAAAAAAAAGTAAACCACATAAAAGTTGTATCTTACACTAAACCTGTGTTGTAGTACTTTCCTTTTATGAAGAATACTGGTCTGTAGACCCACCCACAAAAACAAAAGAAAAAACAAAACCTTTTTTTCTGCATGTTTACATAAAAATCATGTAATGTAGATATATCTGACTAAAAATGTATAAAGTGACTGATTTAACAAAATGGTATAATACTGTCTGGCTCCAAAACATGCTACTGTAAAGCTATTATTGTATCCATGTTCCTCTCAACATAGACAAGCCTAATCTCAAATAATAAATATTTTAATAAATGTCAAAATGAAAACATTAACATAAAGACATAACAAGGGCTTCAGTGGCTCTCAGATGATCTTCCTTTAACATTGTTCACATTTTTTCCCTACTTATTTTTAGAACAAGTAAACAGTGCATCATGCATCAGTCATAGGGATAATTACGTTACAGAAATAATACAGTGGGTGGACAGACGCTCTGAAGCTATTTAAGGCAGCCTCTTTCCCTCCACACTTTTGTTTCTTCCTACATCATTTCAGTGGACTTCTACAAGATTTAATAGAGCTTGTATGTCACGTTCATGGCTAAGTGGTTTTCTAATAAAAACACTGGTGATGCCAGATCATCTCTTCTGTACAATGTGTTGACACTAATACGTCATTAGCCAGTCGGAAATACATAGACCAAAGTAAATTTCCTCACATCTTTAATACTAAAGAAAATTCGATTTAAAAATATTCCACAAACCAAAGGGCAATATAAGTGCATCTTAAAAATTAATTTAACAGGAAATGGATTCATATATTGTGCATTCAGAGTAAACAGTTTTTCACATTAAAATAGTTTGAAAAAAAAAAAAAGGACCAACCTGCTAAATTACCAATAAGATTCACATATGTAAAAGTTCCCATATCCTGTAAGAACTTGAAATATTTTACATTGTAATTACCACTGCTATGGAATTTAGTACAAGCTAGTGTTAGCAATTCTCTGCAAATACAGATGTGTCCTCTTGCATCTTTGGCAATCGCGCTACAAATTAGCGCACTCATCCTGGCATGCGATTAGTCATGGCCAAGTGCGCTAGACCATGCCGCATGCTGCATTTGCACCATGCAATCCTATGTAGTTGTGGGTGCAAATGCGGTGCGTGTACCGGCTCGTGGTTACGCATCTCTCGCCATGCGTGGCACGATTTGCCACAAAAGCTGCAAAGATGCAAGAGGACACATCTGTATGGCTACTTGCAATCTTTTTCAAAGGGGACAATTTATGAACATGTTTTAACATACGCAAGGAGTTTTAAAACTCGTTGTGAATGATAAATGGTGTTCAAGCCAATCAGCTCCCAACTGTTATTTTTCAAACAGATGACAATTAGGAGCTGATTGGCTTGAGCTCCATTTATCATACGCAATTTTTGTTGCGCATGATAACATTTGTTGATAAAAGGGCCCCTAAAATTACTAATAAAAAGTCAACTGTAAGGGGAAAAAAACAACAACTTTCAACTTTAATATATACAACAGGCCCAATACTGCAATATGGACCAAAAATTTTAATCAATGCACCATTATCAGGCATGTTGGTAAACGAGGATGGAAGTTTAGTGCTCAGCTTCTGACTACAAAAACAGGCCATAATGGTATACGGCAGCTAATAATAATAATTTTATTTATATAGCGCTTTTCTCCCAATGGTCAAAACTCTACCATGTAATTTGGCATGGTGGCCAAATTATATTAAAGATTTAGGTATTTATCCACTAGACTGGCTAATATTCTTCCGAAAAATGTCCCCAAAATTGTTGATTTCTTAAATAATCAAATTATGTAAATTAAAGCTATTTAAAACAGATTTAGTATATTTTTATTATACAGAGCTTATACTAAAATCATACTGAATAACTTAAATAGAGGTGGAAGAAGGGGCTGCTGCAGTGTAATACACTCAGCCTGGGGGACAATCCTATCAGGACTCCCTATCCTAGCCACCCACAGCAGTGACTGTGGCTGGGGAAGAGAAGGGAAGGCACGCGGCAGGAAGACACTCTTCCTGCTGCTGCGGTTCCTGCAGGGTGGGCTCTTGGAAGATTATCCACCATCAGCTGCCGGCAGGCTTTTTTGACTCGCTCGCTTCAGCTGCGACAATGTCAGGGAAAGCCTTGCCTGGCATGGCCGCATCTCATGGGACCACACCAGGCAAGTGGTTACTTGGCACAAAAGCAAGGCCAGCTTACATATAAAAGTGTCAATATTAGTATATCTAGAGGTCCTAACTGCCTTTTGTACAATAACATGACACATTGGCTATTTTGTACATTTGGCGTCTGCTGCACAGGTCTGAGGATGTCCATATAGGTAAAATGTTATATTTGTATCCCTGACAGTCCTTGACAGGCTGATGCTGGGATCCAGTTACGCCTGTCTGGTATACTAGAGTAAATAATTCAAGATAAAGACTACGTATATGCCATTGTATCCAGGAAAATATCCCTATGGAGAAGGACAAAATTCCCAACAATTTAAAAACTATCCTCATTGTTGTCTACTGATGGATGAGCTTTGATGCACCAAGTGCTGTATTTTAAGACACCATCACCTCAGACACAGTAGCTTCGTTCTGACAGGTATTTGTACTACTAGAAATCATATTTGTGGTGAGGGAACAAGTTGACTTCTGTCCAGTTCACAATGTAGCCATATTTCTGTTATTAGAGAATCCACCTGTATAGTCTTGGCATTTACAGCATGTTCCGATTCAACGATAACTAGGTCGACACGATATGGCCCCATCTTGACCCCCTGCTTTCTTAACTCAAAAGACCCTGAACCAGAGAAACGTCCAGTTGCAGTTCAGCATAGGAACAGGAAAACAAGCATCTTGCAGACTATAGAATTGAGAAAATCCTTTGCAGATGGCTGATATAATAGAATTCACTGATTCAACTTGCAATGGTCTGGCACTGATAACTTTGTTGAGTCTCCTCTGATAAAGCATTGTTCGAAGAGGCAGCACAAATCCTATTATGTTTTGACTTGTTCTCCTTCCTAGTTCTGTAAGGGTACCAAAGAAAATACACTAATTGCAACCTTGTTTTAGAGATACACTGATGTGCTAAAAGTCATAGAATAGCAGTATGGAAAGGTAATGGTAGGTGGTGCCACCTTACTTACTGTAATGTCTTGGAAATGCATAGACCAGCATGAGTTGTAATCTGACATGTTGCGAGTCTGTCTGAAAACCGGCTAGGCTGCTCATGGCAAGAAAACGTGAATTATCAGAGTTCAAATGGGGCATGATAGTGGGTGCCCAACGGATGGGTCATTTTATTTCCAAAGATGAGCGGATATTCAACATTTTTCGATCAGACGCATACCCAGCAGGTATTTAGCTTCCATGGGATATGGGAGCAGAAGACGGTGTAATGGATAGAATTACTGCCTCACAGCCTGAGGTTGTGGGTCAGATTCCCACTACGGTCTTAACTGTGTGGATTTTGCATATTCTCCCTGTGCTTGTGTGGGTATCCCTCCGGGTGCTTTGGTTTCCTCCCACACTCCAAAAATATACTGGTAGGATAACTGGCTCCCAACAAAAAATAGGTTTTGTTACTTACAGATATATCCCTTTCTCCGAATCCATAGGGGACACTGGAGTATACAAAATGGGGTATAGACAGGTGATGAGTGGAGCCTGGCACTTTAAATTTCTTCAGTAGACTCCTCCCCCTCTATACCCCACCTGAACTCAGTTAAGGTTAACCAAGCCGAGCAGAGACGGAGAGCCGACCAATAGAGGAGGAGAGATAAGGAGAAGGAGGAACCGACTAAAGTCCGAGACCGAGAACCGCCAACAGAAGTGACAAAAAAAATGACACGCTGCAGACAATCAAAATGCAACTGAACAAAAAAAACTCTCCAAGAATATAACAAGGAACCGCGCTGGGGCGTCCAGTGTCCCCTATGGATTCGGAGAAAGCGATTTATCGGTAATTACCACAATCCTATTTTCTCCTTCATCCACTAGGGGACACTGGAGTATACACAATGGGGTCATCCCATAGCCGACCTCCCGGGTGGGAAAGCATGGAAAAGTTGCAAAACCCTGCGAAGAATATAACAGAAATGAACTGTGGACCCAAGGCAAGCCCCCAGCCAAAGGACTCTAGCCGACTACCCTGAAAAGCCCCACAGAAAACAGTGTGGCAGAGACCACCTCAAAACTGTTGTAGCATGGCATCATGTCATCAATAAGAGATGAAGACTCAAGAAACATAAGCACGTGCAGGAAATGCAACAGCCGCCAACCAAG
Organism: Taudactylus pleione; assembly: GCA_031769625.1. Taxonomy (NCBI): domain Eukaryota; kingdom Metazoa; phylum Chordata; class Amphibia; order Anura; family Myobatrachidae; genus Taudactylus; species Taudactylus pleione. Next base: position 30,357,689 of record JAUIMM010000085.1, read on the forward strand.
AAAAATGTTTCCAGGGATGAATTAATTGGAAAGCCTATCTAATCACCAACCAGGAACAGTTTCATGCTAAGCTCATCCATATTGTAATGAAAAATTAAGTAGGCAGAATGACCACACCAAGCCACAAGCTCTGACACCCCTAAGCAAGAGTCAACCGCAGAACAGGACCTTACTTGAGGTACATGTAGTCTAGGAGCTCAAACTATCGATTGAAGCAATAGAAAAAGGCTTGATGTAGGAAAACACCCCGCAGGTGAAAACTCCCAGGAGTAAGTACCAAGATGACCGAACTTGAGAACCCCCATCTGGTAGCAGGGAACTTATGTTGAAAATAGACAGAGAAGTTATAAGCTGCAGCTCAGTGAGCCCCGGCGAAGCCTAGCATATACCGCCGACTGGGGAAACCACAACCGGGACCGCTGGAACAATTAAAAAAAATAGAAAACCGGGCACACGAGAGCCTCAGGACTACGACAGTAACCACCACACCTGTAACGAAGATATAGCAGGGTTTGGCTATAAAAACAAAACTGGCAAAGATAATCTAGCCACGTGGGAAGGTCATAAGTCGCTTGCCAGTATCACCCCAGGATGGTAAACCCAGGCATCGGTAAAATAGCCTGAGATCCTATGCCACCTACCCTCGGGAAAGGACATGGACTAATTTGAAAAACGAACTGGGAGAGCATGTGCACCAATCAAAGATGATTGACAACTATTAGGATCACACATGCGCCCCCAGTCCAGAGGAAACCTAGGCTAAACCACAAACTGGACAGGAAGCCCTAATACATGCCCCAGGGATGACAAGTATATAACACAGGGCCGGTCAGATGGCAGCAGGAACCTGGAATCCTTAAATCTCTTTATTATCTGGAAAACAACTTGGTTAGAAAGCAGGACGTATACAGCAAGTCACGAGAGAGAAACTGAACGACCTAGAATGTAATAATAAAAAGACCACCAACCCAATAGATGTAAGCTAGAATAATAACTCCTCCAATCCCACCGAATAGATGGAAATAGAAATAACCATAAGCAAACAAAATGGCGGCAACCTAGAAACAACCTTCTGATCTCACCTCGCTGAGAAGAGAGAACTACTGTCCTGCCATAATGTTGAAAGGATTGGGTACCCCGATCCAATCTACAAGGAACGAAGATAGTTGACAAACACTAGTTCCTACAGGATGAGTCGGGTAGCTTGAGAGGGCCGTGCTATGGGGAGCTGTAATGCAATAGATATGAAGCACCCACCCTGGTCCCCTTAAGCTGGGTACCAGGAGAATGCTCTTGTTAAGCTCCTCCCCCTGCCTAAGCTGCCGGCTCTACTAATGCTGAGTATATGAAGAGTACTTTGGCAGAGGCAGAAGGACTCTGCAGCGGAACATGACAGCATATACTGCTGTCTAGGGAGCTTTGAATAAGCTTTGAGCTCTGCTGAAGCTGGAGAGATCCCACGACTTTTGGTGTTCCCAATCCCCCCCTGCTACTCAAGGGTGATTGGGAATACTCACCACTGTGTGGCCGACCGGTGGGCATGTGGGGACCCAGACACAAGTCGCAGGCAGCTGTGGCGGGTCTGCCCAGAGTCCGTTGATCCTGTGGCCCCGGGATCCAGACACTAGCCACAAGCAGCTGTGACGGGTCCCGCCGGTTTCTCCCACGATGCAAGCAGACTGGCGCAGCCAGCAGTCTGCCTGCTGATGTAAAGTAAATAAAAATAAATGAAGAAGAAAGAGGCTGAGCACAGCCCTGGAATTGCCTGTGGCTCTTTCAGCACTTAAAACTAAACTGAGTTCGGGTGGGATATAGAGGGGGAGGAGCCAGCTACTCTTCTGAAGAAATTTAAAGTGCCAGGCTCCACTCATCACCATTCTATACCCCATTGTCTATACTCCAGTGTCCCCTAGTGGATGAAGGAGAAATGAACCCCTGTGTGTTCTTATGTGCGTATACATGTGGTAGGGAATATAGATTGTAAGCTCCACTGGGGCAGGCACGGAACAGACAAAATATTCTCTGTAAAGCGGAATATGTGTGCGCTATATAAATAAGTGGTACTAAATAATAAATAAATAAGACTCACCAGAGCGCCCGTTAACACTACGACACAGTCCACAGCTGGACCCTGGAGGACTGGCAACATGTGGCAAGGTCCGATAAGTCACAATTCCAGTTGTTTCAGGCTGATGGAAGGGTTCTGTTGTGGCGGATCCCAGTTGTCAACATGGCACCATGCAGGCTGTTGGTGGTTCCATATTGGTGTGGGCATGGGTTGGGTCCGCCTGAACAAGTAATTGACCGGTAACTGCTACATTGCTTTGCTTGGTAACAATTTGCAGCCCTTCGTGGACTTTATGTACCCCACAACTATGTATGGAATATTACAACAAGATATTGGTCCCAAGTTGTCCAGAATTGGTTTGAGGAGCATTCTTGAGAGCTCTGACGAATGGTGTGGCCACCACATTTGCCCAAAATGAACCCAATTGAGCATTTGAGAGACGCACCCAAGATCCTGCACTTACAAATATCAGGGAGTTTTGGGAAGCTATCCAAATGGCATGTGTCAATATTTCTCCAGAGGTCTTCCGTCCACTTGTGGAATCGATGCCATGTCGAATTGCTGCACTTCGCCTTGCTACTAGGCACCTATCCCATGACTTTTGACACTACAGTGTATAGAGGTATGAAAGCACTACTAATTTAAGCTTGACTGGTCGATGGTGCCCAAGTGCGCATGCGCGAGACCCGAATAACGACGGCCAAGCCGTCGTTAAGGGTCTCACACCAAAGGTGGCGTGCTGTCGATGGTGACTGACAGCACGGCCCCTTTGGTGGCCTTGCCGGGGGCGTGGCTGCCCTGACGGAGGCGTTCCCATGGGAACGCCTACAGTCTGTGTCCGGCCCCACTGACATCACTAGTGATGTCAGTGGGAGTGCTTTTGGCTCTGATAGAGCCAAAAGCACTCCTGGGCTTGCGGCAGCGAGACCCTACCGCAGGGGCTCGTCGCAAGCCCGATGGTTGCGATGGTCTTGACCATGATGGTCTTGATGGTCGCGACCATCATTTTGGCCGCTTGCTATAGCTGTGGGTGGTCACTCACAGCTATGCGAGCGGCCAGGAGGCCGCTCCAAAAAGGAGCGGGGACGACCTTGATTCAGAGCGAGCACTCTGTCAGAGCATCCGGCTCTGAATCAGGGCCACTGTTTCTTTCATAATTGCAGAGAAAACTGCAGTACTGCAGATTGCACAGTGTTTCCTGCTCTCTTACTGCCGGTGCAGCGCTTCCTATGTAACACGGTGACAGCCTCCAATGCAAATAGGTGGTGGGTGCACATTAAACAAATGATTTTACTAGTATGTGTCATACTGTAAAATGACAGGTTAATATAACTTACTACATCGGTTCTCCTGCAATTTGGTGATAACTTTCATTCTCATGTCAAGTATGGAGTAAAACATAGAAAAGCCATAAAACGATAAATTAGCAAGTCATACCAATCAGTAAGCAGCGCAGCAATCATTCTTCTTTCCTTCAGCAAGTACATTTCTCACCATGCCGTGAAAGCGCTTTGTAATCAATTTCTCATGTAAACTATCCAAAAGTAGACTAAACTCACTAGCAGTCACTTGATCCATCTTTACACAAGTAATCATTATGTGGTAATGTCATCTGTACTTTTTTCAGAGTATAATCGAGTTGCCTTGTTTATCTTTAAAAGGCAACATTTTACATAATTAGAAAATGTGATTTAAAAGCCACACTATAAGTATAATTATGGTTTTATTTGAGAATACTTATAACATATGTCCAACACTGCCACCTTCCCATGGAATTCTATTCTTCCACGTATTTCATATTTTTCATAACAAAATGTTCAATTAACAGATTGCTCATTTCGGAGTATAATAATGAAAATGGTCCTAATGATGGTTCCCATCCTATGTGTAGCGTATTGTGGTAGTATAAGATTTATACTCAATAGTGTGTTTGATTTTTTAATTATTTTTTTTTTTTTGTCATTTTATTTAAAATTTCTGTATATTCTATGGTTTCAAATATGCATTGTAGCAAGTACAACTTGTTCTTCGTCACACAAAGATATTTTGTTAGAGACACGAAAAATGTGTACTCAGGGCCTGATTCAGCAAGGTTCGCAGTTGCTAATAGGCACGCAAATCGGCCGATTGTTTTGCACTGCATCGCAGTACGCGAACCAGCCGCTGCGATCAGAATTGACAGAGACCCATCGCAGAGTGAATGACAGGATGTGAAGTTTGTGGGTGGTAACAGGGGGGAGGAGGGGTGGTCGGGCGAATACAGGCATGCCAGTGCGTTTCAATGCCATTGCAGGGGCGTGCATAAATTATCCACTGCAATACCATATGCAGCCTGAGACCTCATAGCATGCGCTGAAGTTAGCAGTCTCTGAGTGAGGTCTGACCTGCCTTAACTGTCTGTATGGGTGCAAAGTTACTCGATGTGACCGATTATTTTGCTGTGTTGCTAAAGTATACTGGTGTGAGTAAGGGGAAGTGGGCATCCTTATGTTAGGCTGCGATCGCAATGTGAATGCAATTATTTGCATATCATATATTAGCAACTACATTGTGTGTGTATTAGCAGAATAGCGATCCTTGCTGAATCAGGGCCTCATATAGATAGGTACTACTGAAAATATACCATTGAAATGCATACCTGCTAATTATATATTCAGAGAAATCTGTTAATCAGATAAAGGATTTTTCTGAAATCCGTATTTAAATAATGTATTAAGATTTAATTAAACCTATCTAAATATGTTTTGTTAAAGTCAAGAAAACACAATATATTCAAAGTATAACTATGTGCAACAAAAAACTAGTTATACAAAAAAGATACTATGCATATTTGAAACCGTAAAATGTATATAAATATTCATGTATTACTTATAAGAAAATTACTATAAAAATCAGTACAGTAAGTGAAGTATAAAGCTCTCTGAATTTTTCAGTGCCAACATCTGTGTAATTGTACAACATTATAACAGAACAATGCTTTCCTACAGCAATACCAGTGTCAATACTCCAATAAGTGTTTCAAGGTATATGTCTATGAATCATAAAGCAATAAAATATTGATAAAACAAACTAACACAAAAGGCAAAAAGTTTATAGTATGAGAAGGCTTATTAAAATGTCATATAAATTACACAAGCAAGATAGAAAGTGCTGAAGGCCACCTTACAATGAATTTAAGTATACTGGGTTTTTATTATTTTCAAATATCCCTGTATTTCATTTTAAAAAATCCTCACGGCTATCAATATTTGCTACTGTCTGTCATGCCTCCACTCAAGGTGACAGATTCTTTATGTAAAAGAGCTACTAACAACACTGTCATTCACCTGTATTTTAAGCCACTAAAAGCTATTGCAGTTAATTCATCAGAGTTTAAAATGAACAACTTATAATAAAGGGAAAAAATAAAGTTACCTGCAAAACAACAACTTGTTTAGGATACAAATTCATCTGAGACTAAGAAAAATGATGAGTATACTCACTATGCTGCAGAGTCATTCAGTTGGTATTCTCTTGATCTGTTAAAACAAGCCTGTACCCCACCATCTTTCCATAAACGCTTGATGACTCCAGCCAGCTCTGCTGTCATAAATCCTTCCTCTGCAGCCCCAGCCAATACAAAAAGTTGGCGTGCATCATCCTGTAAAGAACAAAAATGATAGAGCTGATTAAGTGTTGCATGCAAGTCCATTTTGCAGACAGAACTGATCATGTGATTTTACCTACTGTGCATGTACTGCAGCTGAGCATACGCAACTTTGAGCAACTACGGGCAATTATAAGTCGTACAAATCTCAGCCACATTTCCACTTGCTGCTGAAAGGATGTAATTGGTTTCGAACTGGGTGTTTGCATGTAGGCAGTGTTCCGGGGTTGTGTAGACAGAATTGCAACCTAATTAGATTATGCAAAGATCAGTCAGATTTCAGACATATGTCTTTTACTCAAAATAGGGCTGGTGCAAATGCATGTAGACACTGATGACCGATACTTGCTCAAGCAGATGGACAGAGACAGTGCAGCCATGGAAACATGGCAAACTCTGATCCACATTTATTTGTGATTTCCTAATTATATAAGATTAAGCTGCAGGGTAAGGTTAAATGTAGGCTGGAAAGAGGGAGGGTCAGGTTTAAAGGTAGGGTACTTGCCGGCAGGTGTCGGTATCCTAATCCTGTTGGGATGCCGGCATCGGGATTCTAACTGATGGCATCCCATACCCAACCAGTCAAAGAGTTCTGCTAAATATGATGGAGCAACCACATTGGGCAATGAAACCTTTCCATTGTGACAACAGTCTGAAAAATGTCCAATAATCTCCTGTACCAAAAAGTGTAGGGCACCACAGTTCACATACTGAACCTCAATAGGACCCAAAGAGTAGTATAGTGGCGAATATGTCATGTCCACTGCAAGCGGCGTATCAGTTGATCTTGTTATATGTTCTTTAATATTTTTGAACTGCACGCTCTGGGTGACCTGTAAGGGTTCCACCATGTCATTGTGCCTGGCCTCCAGGCATGTTTGCTATAAACAATGCAAGGTGTAGTGAATAATGAAATAACACAGCGGTTGGTGATTGAGGTCCCAGAAAGACGCGCTGATATACTGTATATGGCTGCAAATAACTGTCACAGTTTCCAGTCTTCCCAGCAGGTCACATGTTCCAGGTCACCCAGCAGGTGCACAGGGTGAGTTCAGTAAAGCTGGGTACACACTTACCGATGTGTGTACCCAGCGATGCAACACCCGACATATCGGGCGACCGGTACACATTACACGATCCGGTGCCCGACATATCGGGCACGGCTCAATTCACCTTCCTGACGTCGGCAGCTGATGAAACGACCCTGATGGACGACCTGCGGGAGCGCGCATGGTCATCCATAGTGGCTACACATTTTCCAATCGGGCGATTCATCATCTAATGTGTACCCACCTTTACTGACAATTTCCAGTCCATCCAGCAGGTCCCATGTTCCAGGTCATCCAGCAGGTGCACAGGGAGAGTTCACCAACTGTCACATTTCCAGTGCAAAATGGTGATGCATTCTAAATGGCGGGTGGACGTTTCGCCACATAACTCCGAAACGAAGCAACCAATTACAACGCCAATATTTTTTTTTCAAATCTACGGACCAAGAACTTTAATTTGTTAATTGATGTACCCTGCTCAGACAACGGCATCACAGAAAAATGTCACTCATAAAAGTCATCCTTCTGCTATTAATATATAGAGAAGTTACTGCTACTGTGATATTAAAGCCAAAATTCAGCGAGATTTTGACATAGGCGGCTATATAACTTCAACTGTTGGAGATGACTTGGCAATTTGCATCATCATCTCTACTGAACACTAGTTCAGAGGACAGTGCCTAAAAGCAGCTCTTGGTGACCATTAGTAAATCTTGCGTTCAACTGCAGATTTATTCCTTGTGGTGCATACACACATAACGATGTTAGTAATCAACGATATAGTAAACGATTTTCGTCCAGATTTTCCCTTGAAACGAAAACAGTTTATTAAAATCGTTGGTTACTAAATTAATGAACGATTTTCAAGAACGATGAACGATTTTTTAATCATGCATACAGTGAATGGACATTGTTCATTCTGTACAACATGAACGATTTTCTGAACGAAAATCGTATGTTGGACAGTTAGAATGGACGATGAACTACAAACATGAACGCGCATGAACGATTATCGTTCATCTTAAAAAGATGAACGATTTTATAAACGATTCAACGATAACGACTTCATAGTTAAATCGTTCCAAAAATCATTGTGTGTACGCACCTTTATGTTTTGGTAGACAAAGATTGATAGACATCAGACAGGAGATCTGGGAAGGTTTCTTGTGTAGCCATCGGGAAATGTAGAGCCCATAAAATCAAATAATGCAGACAATGCTAGTACTTAGCTACTATAGTAACAGAAGGTGAAGTGCAGAAAGAAGAATCTTTTCAGATAAATATACTGAAGGTAATGTATAAATGAAAATGAAGGTACAAGCATTTTTAATATTGATACACAGAGGCAAAATTGGTCTGCTGGTATAAAACAAAATTATTTAAAAAGCACTTAAATATAGCCATTAGAAGAAAACATTTACAACTAAATGTCTGAAACCCAAGTTATGAGGGTGCTGTGTGGCAACTTAAAAAATGCCCTGTTGCGACCATCAGTTTTTAATCATTATAGGTTTTTACCATAACTAGACAATATACTGCTAGTACAAAAATCTAGACGTTGGCAATATAGTGACGGTGCTACATAAAGGAGATAGAAGAACAGCATTCACCTTTAGCAATGCACTTTGGATACGAAAGTGTAAAATAAGAGTACAGAAAATACACAGTGTCAGCTGATCAACACCAGTCACCACAAAGTACACTATGGGGACGATTAAATTGGCAGCAAGCATGGCAAAGTGCCGGTGCAAAGGCGTGGAAACGCTAGCAACCGCGCCTCAACTCTCTCCCTACAAACCTATGGGACTGCGGAACAAAAATCTGTAACTATGGGGCTACTGTAAATGCACTTACATGCACTGTGAGCCGACTTAAGGCTAATTGAATTGACCCCTAATTGTCAAAGCTGAAATCTACAACCTCCACCGCTTTGCTAATTCACATCTAAATAAACTCTGAAGCAATTTGTTGTTTTCAAAGGTCCCACAATTGATTGAAGTACACCTCTCTACAATTAGTGTTTTAATGTATACTTTATATTAAAGATCCCAGTTAATGTGTTTCCAAACAATATCACCATCATAAAACATTCAAAAGAAAGTCCAAGAAAGGGTAATTGAAAAGCACCAAATCAGTGGCATGGTATAATAGGTTGTGAATTTGCCTAGACCAGGGATGGGGAACCTCAGGCCAAGGGGCCGTATAAGGCCCCCCGTAATCATTTGGTCAGGCCCTCCCAGCTTTATTCTGCTAGACTCATCTGGCACCTTGCAGCCAGAATCTATGCAGCAATGCCGCCTGGAGCATCTTTGGGAAGCTTCAGACGGTCACACCGCTGACCTTACAGCTCCCTAGAGCATCCTCAGGATTCTCCAGGCATTGCTGTAATCACCGGCGATTGTTGCACCGCACCCGTGTGACATCACACGGAGGGGTCGTTGCCTGCATCGGCCCTGCGAATAATATTTTAATAAATCAAAATGGCCCTCAGCAGAAAAAAGGTTCCCCACCCCTGGCCTAGACCAAGCTGACCTCCAAAAGGGTGCATAGAAGCAAGAAGTTATTTGAATACGTATTCACTGTCTTTGTAAGTAAGAAAAAGTTTATTATATGGATCAAGTGTTAAAAAAAAATTAAAAATCTAAATTAAAAATCAATTTTGATACCAAATGTAAGGAAATAAAATTGCCACTGTATGTGCTTTTTAGATCTATACTGTGATATAGGCACTGGAGAAGTTGGGGATGGCATGTATGTGTGTCCCAGATTCCTGTCATATGTATTTTAAACCCTCAGGAAAAGTCTGTTTTACCAAGCAGATTTGAGTGTCGGCTTTTGGTAAAAGCCGGATAATGGGTCCTGGGGGTGTGGATGTGAGAGATGGGAAGGCTCCATCCACAGGGCCGCTTCAGGTGTTGGGCCTTTCAGCCTGAGACCAGGCTAATTCGTGATTACACAGCTCTTATGAGCCACTTCCAGGTGTAGAGTTTTGATTGCTCTGAGACACTGCTGGATACAAACCTGAAGATACTGTGGACGTGAACTTGTTTTTAGGATACTGTTAGCGAGGGAACCTACTATCTAGTTAGAGCACACACGGGTTAGGATTTTGTTTATGTTTTATTTTGTTTATGTGTGTTGCATAATAAAAACTGGTGCAGACCAGCTTGCACAAAAACCCACGACTGGAGTGCTGTTTCCTGGCTGCTGTGTGCAAGGAGGTGTCCATCTACCTCAGGAGAGGGACCCCCTACCCCGATCATATCACAATACATATATACACTTTAAAATATGTAGATAAAAAAACACTTCACTTTGATCAGTAAATACAGACCCAAATAACAATACTTACTGCTCTTGTTGGATCACCAAAATCTATCTTCAATCTGCCCATTGCTCTAATAATGGCAATAATGGACTGTATAGTGTTACTGTATACCACAGCTTTGTATTGTTTACATTCCTCTTCTGAGTAGCCAGCTTCATGGATAATTCTGTAGAAGAATTAAAATTGTAAAGTGTAGCCAAAAGAATAAGCAATTATTATGTATTATGCTGAAAGGTTCACTACTTCTACTTTAACATGTATGAATTCCTCAACATATAACTTACTTCATTTGTTTGACAATTGTGCTTTTCCCTGATTCTCCAGCTCCTGCAAAACAAGATGATCACATCAATGAGGGAGTCTTGATACATAACCCCCCCAAAGTAATATATATTTTTGTTATTATAACATAAAACCACACTCTAAACTCTAATTTTAAGCACAAAAAGATATTTTAAATACACAAATGGGATCTGACAATGACCAACACAAACCAGAAAGTACATGACATCAACTGTAAACAATTATAGTAGTTTTTCATCAAAGAGGACAAAACACAGCTTCTTTCCTTGCGACAATCAATCTGTCTGGCCAAAGTATTTTTACGTTTAACCAAGAAGTTGGTAACACAGGCTAGTAACTTTGGTAGATTATTTAACACATTTCATTAGAATGCCATAATGTACATGGCCCCTTGTCCAGTGGCCCACTGGCACAATGTGCTTTAAAGATGATTTACCAAAGTCACGTCAAACCGGCCACATGACTACTTTAGGTATTGAACACAATCATTGCTGATTACAAAGAGGTAGGCAAAAGCATTTTGAAATACCAGTATAGTAAGTGAACATACTATTTCATGTATAGGAACTTAAAGAGAAAAAGCAAACACTACTTGTACTATTACGGGTGCAATAAAGCTAAGGACCAATGCAGGAGAATCATCAAGATTATTAGCAAGATTAGGGCTAATCCTAGTCTTGTTTTTTCTGCAATAATAGTGTGCAAGACAGGACTATTTATTTCAAAAGTAAAAATTACAAACACAATTTTTATTATTTTTATCATTTTTGGGACTTCAGTTTTAATATGCACAAAAGTCAGGACAATATATTGTACTAAGTGTATTCCTGTATTAAAAACAAGCTATTCTGTTGTACAGTAAAAATGTAACCCATGTCCAAGTTTTATTAAACATTCCTAAAATGCTACACCCTTGGAAAATGTAGGAAAAAACACCCTACAATAAATACTACTACATAAAAAGATATATAACCTGGAGAGGTATAGAAAAAAAACTAAGTTAAAGTATAGACAAAGCTTTGTATCTTCCTTACTTTAACAAGAGATTTATTAACACGTTTCAAAGCTTCCATAAAGTATTTAAAGCTCTTGCCACTTTGAACTAATTTGCTCCTCCAAACAGCCATTTGTGGTGTGGTTCTCTCTATTCGGCTAACAACCATGACCATAAAAAAAGGTTTTGTGAAACCCAGGATGGCAACCCCTATCATTTAATCCCCTAATTGGTCCTTGATCAACAACCGCTTTCAGCAACCAGTTTAAAGTGATGAACAAAAAAGCTCATCATATATATATACATATATATATATATATATATATATATATATATATATATACATATACACACATACATATATGCATACACACACATACATACATACACACACACACACACACACACTAATACAAGTTATTAATTTAGGAATTTTGAATGAAACACTTTCAGACTTGTTGCTTTGGAACGAATTAATATTTGAATGCCAACATATAAAAAGTTATGCGTCACGTGCAAAATTCAAATTGGTTTCAGGTCAACTTTAATGCCTTCCAATTTATAAGAGGCCGGTGGTTACAAGATAAAAAGTTCAAATGTCGATTCTTTATGACCAATATTGTCTGGTTGGCTATTGAAAAACAAAACTAACAAATACAAAAATACATTATGATGCAATTTTGGTGTTACATCACAGGTGGAGTAAAATATTAAGTATATGCATTCCACATCCTATTTATAAAATTAAACTATTGCATCAGGGAAAGCACAACATGTTTTGAGCCATAATCAAATCTGTTATGTATTGCCAGCTGAACTGGTTATAGTACAGGAAATACAGCTTAAAATAAACTGATCATCCTATCTCAATTTTCTTCTCTGTTCAATAAGCAATTGTACAATATTGTGCTTCCAGATGCACACAATTTGTGTTGTAATACAATTAAGTAGGTTACTAAATTAAAGTAGAAACATCTTAGCAAAAAAACAAATTAAATTGAGACAGTAGACACTTATTGATTGGTTAGAAATATATCAATGAGACATGTAGTTTCAAACCCAGCAAGTTTCATTCAAGTAATTAACAGTATTCATTTTATAATCTCTCAGTTTTAAATTATTTTATAGGCAGTGTGCAAAAATATTTCAATTATGTATCAAAAAGATGCTTAGTTATGCATAGATGATGGTAACATATTATAGATAGCGCCTAAATGGCAGCTGGCTATATTTTTTGCACACTGTGACCAATATTTGCAATGTAATTTACAATAAAAGAAATGCATAGGTCTAAATACCCTGTTAACCTCATTATTCAGTTTTAAAATTTAAAAACAAAACAAAAAACAAACAGTATTAGTTATGCCCCACCATCCCAAATAATTGTCACCTTGTCCCATGCCATTTAAATTAAATACAGCATTGAAATATCACTTAGCAAATTGTTTCACAGGTAGCATAAAATTGACTTAAAATAACTGATATACACTCACACACAGAGATCAGCCATTACTTTAAAACCACTTTAAGGTGAAGTGAACAACATTGATTATCTCAATACAATAGCATCTGTTGTAAGGGGTGGTATATATTAGGCAGCAAGTCCATTCTTGTGTTAGAAGCAGTAAAAATGGGCAAGCATAAGTAAGTGGTTAGTACCTACCAAATGTGGTCCAAGGAAGGACAACTGCACATGCACAGAATGGGTCCCGTGCAAAGTACAATACTTTAGAGATGTGCACTAACCATCGGGTTAGCAGCGTACATATCTGAATCAGGCCCCCAATCCAATCGAGCAGCTGTGGAATGTATTGGAAAAACAAGTCCAAGTCATGGATGCCCCACCTCGTAACTTACAGGACTTAAAAGGATCTGCCGCTAACGTCTTGGTGCCAATTACTGCAGGACACCTGTAGAGGTCTTGTTGAGACTACGCCTCGACAATCAGAGTCGTTACGGCAACACAAGAGGGGCCTATACCATATTAGGCAGTTGGTTATAATGTTATAAGAAGTATAGCTGAGAAGTGTGCATGTATATACATATACACGCAAAAAAAATAATAATAATATAAAATATATAATATATAAAATCTATTCTCCCTGTCGGCAGCGCTTGGGGGCTGCCCGGCGTGTCTAAGTGCCAGGCACGCCCCCAAAGAGTGACAAAAAGGGGACGCGTCTTATAGACACGGCCCGTTTTAAATGGCCACGCCCCCTTTTCGGGCTCGCGCATGAAAGTGCCCACTCTAGCGCGCTGCCTGAGCTAGAGTTAACACTATATGTATACACATATATACACACAGCGGATAAAATAAGTGTTGAACACATCAACATTTTTCTCAGTAAATGTATTTGCAATGGGGTTATTGTAATGAAATTTTCACCAAATGTCAGCAACAACCCATGCAATCCACACATGCAAAGAAATCAAACCATAGATGGAATTTTGGTACCTAACGGTAAATCCTTTTCTCTGATTCCACAGGGGACACTGGAGGTGCTTACGCTGGGGTATAGAGGCGTGGATAGCTGGAGCCGGCACTTTAAATAATTTAGAAGTGTGAAGCTCCTCCCCCTCTATGCCCCACCAGCCCTCAGTTTAGAAAATGAAGGCCGAGAGGAGATGGAGAACAAGCGGAGTAAAAAAGGGAGAGAAGAACACACAATAACTGAATCATACAACATACAGAACAAGCCGAACAGGCAGGCTAAGAGCGTAGAGGTGGGCGTCCAGTGTCCCCTGTGAAATCAGAGAAAAGGATTTACCGGTAGGTACCAAAATCCCATTTTCTATTTCATCCACTAGGGGACACTGGAGGTGCTTACGCTGGGGACGTCCCAAAGTTTTCCCCACGGGCGGGAGCGCTCTGCGGCGCCTGCAGGCGGCCAAAACGGGATGCCGACATAGCAAACGTATCAAATTTGTAAAATCTGACAAACGTGTGAACTGAAGACCAAGTGGCCGCACGGCACAACTGTGACGTGGAGGCTCCTCTACTGGCCGTCCATGACGCACCCACAGAACGTGTGGGATGAGCTGAAATAGACGAAGGAGGCCAACGGTCGGCACTAACATAAGCCTGATGAATAGTCAGCCGGATCCAACGTGCCTGGATGCTGGCCAACCCATGCGAACAGCATCATAGAGGACAAAAAGCGACTCGGACTACGGAGGGACGCTGTCCTGGCAACATCGATCTGGAGAGCCCGCACCACATCCAAGGTAGAAGGACCACCAGAGTCCTCCACCAACGACGGTACCACAATAGGCTGATTAATATGAAAAGCCGACACTACCTTACCTTGGGAAGGAAGGTGGCTATCGTCCGGAGTTCTGCCCTATCGGCATGAAACACAAGGTAAGGTGGCTTATAGTACAGAGCACCCAATTCCGAAAAACCCTACGAGCCGAAGCGAGAGCCAAGAGGAGGACCGTCATCCAAGACAGGTACTTAAGATCAACCTTCTCCAAAGGTTCAAACATGGGCGACTGAAGCACCAAGCTAAGGTCCCAGGGAGCTATTGGAGGTACAAAAGGAGGCTGCACGCGCAAGACCCCTTGAAGAAACGTCTGCACCTTAGGAATGAGGGCCAATTTCCTTTGAAAGAAAATGGAGGGGGGCAGAAACCTGCACCTTTAAGGTTCCCAGACGAAGTCCAGACCCGTCTGAAGGAAAAGCAAAAAAAAACCGGGACAAGCTAGAAGTCCTAGATGGAAGAGCCTGACTGGAACACTGTGAGATATAAGCACGCCAGATGCGATAATGCGCAGCTGAAACTGGCTTCCTGGCGCGTAGCATGGTGGGAGTAACCGTGTCTGGGATGCCTTTGCGTCTTAGGATATCGGTTTCAAGAGCCACCCCGTTAAACGCAGCTGCGCTAAGTTGTGATGTATGAAAAGGCCCTGCTGTAGAATATCCGGGCGCAGAGGAAGGGGCCACTGATCGTCCAACAACTTCTCCGAGGCCAGTTTGGAGCCACGAGAATTACAGAGGCTGTCTCTTGTTTTATCCTTTCTAAAAGACGAGGAAGAAGCGGAATCGGTGGAAAAATGTAAACAAAGTCGTAGATCCACGGACTTGTCAGAGCGTCTACTGCTTCCGCCTGCGGATCTCGACTTGACATGTATAATGGGAGCTGATGATTCGATCGTGACGCCATGAGGTCCACCTGAGGACATCCCCATTGACGTATCAGCGCGTTGAACACGTCTGGATGAAGCTGCCATTCTGACTGGTTCTCGGCCCACCGGAGGATCTGAGTTACTTCTCGCATAGCCATGCGACTCCGAGTCCCTCCTTGGCGGTTGATGTAAGTGACGGCTGTCGCGTTGTCGGACTGAACTCTTACCGGACGGGGCTTTAAAAACTCTGTTGCCTCTATCAGAGCATTGTAAATCGCTCTGAGTTCCAATACATTTATGGGCCACTTCTGTTCTAGAGGGGACCATCGACCCTGAAAGTAATAGTCGAGGACTACTGCTCCCCATCCTCGAAGGCTGGCATCCGTTGTTACGATGATCCAGTCCCACACTCCAAATCTTCTGCCTGCTAACAGATTGTTGGATTGTGTTCACCAAAGAAGGGCTACTCTGGTAACCGGGCTCAGACGGATCTGTCGATGTAGAAGCAGATGAGACCCTGACTCCTGTGTTAGCAGGTCCAGCTGAAATACCCTGGAGTGGAACAAGCCAATCAGTAGCGCTTCGTAAGCAGCTACCATCTTCCCCAAGAGATGCAGACAAAGAAGCATTGACACCTTCTTTGGTCTGAGGACCAGTTGAACCAATAACCGGATATCCCTGGCCTTCTCTGTTGGAAGAAAAATTCTCCGTGATTTCGTATCCAATATCATGCCCAGAAACAGAAGTTTCTGGGACAGACTGAGATTCGACTTCTTGAAGTTGATTATCCAACAGTGTTGGATTAGAGTGTAATATGTCAGTAAGGCATGATCTGATAGAAGAGACACAGATGGAGCCTTGAGTAACAGGTCGTCCAAATAAGGGATTATGGCCCTCATTCAGAGCCGTACGCTCTGAGCAGAGCGCACGCTCTGAATGAGGGCCTGGCTCCATTTTCATGGAGCGTCCTCCTGGATGCTCGTATAGCTGTGGGTCACCACCCACAGGCTATACGAGCATGCATTGTGATGGTCGCGATGGTCGAGACCATTGCGACCATCGAATTTGCGAGCCGGAGCCTGCGGTTGAGGTTTTCAACCGCAAGCTCCGGAGTGATTTTGGCTCTATCAGAGCCAAAATCACTCCCACTGACATCACTAGTGATGTCAGTGGGCCGGCTCCCGTGGGAACGCCCCCGTCAGGGAGGCACGCCCCCGGCACGCCCACCAAAGGGGGCGTGCTGTCAATCAACATTGACAGCACGCCCCCTTTGATCGGACACAACGAGCGAAGGACTTTCCTTTGCTCGTCGCGTCTGGCGCATGCGCACGACGGAGCTCCCTCCGTCGTGCGCATGCTCAGTCCATAACATCGACCCACTTGCGAGCGGACAGCCGCTCGCGAGTGGGTCTGAATCAGGCCCTATGTTCACTCCTGATGACCAAAGGAGAGCGATCATGACTGACATGAGTTTGGTGAATATGCGGGGAGCCGAGGATAACCCGAACAGCAATACCCAAAACTGATAATGATCTTTCAATATGGCAAAACGCAGAAAGGTCTGGTGTGGTTCCCAGATGGGAACATGGAGATAGGCATCCTTGAAATCCAGGGATAATAGGGACTCCCCTGGTTCCAAGCTCGCTATGACTGCCATTTTGAAACGATACATCTTCAGATAGAGGTTCAAGGACTTGAGGTTTAAGATGGGCCCTGACCGAGCCATCCGGCTTGGGTACTACAAACAGGCTTGAGTAAAATCCCATACCTCTCTGATGTTCCGGAACCGGAACTAGCGCAGATGATACCACTAGAGACTGGATAGCCTCCTGTAGAACCCTGGCCCCGTCTACAGGTGTTGACAGACTTGTAGTAAAGAACCGAGGTGGAGGGGGGACTTCGAAGTCTATTCGGAACCCCAGGGAAATTAGTCTGCGGATCCACGGGTCTGTAGAGATCTGGTGGTTCCAAACTTGTTGAAAGTTCTGCAGACGGGCTCCCACTGCAGAAGGTACCAGGTGGGACGGAAGACAGTCATGCCACCTGTTTTTTTTTTCTCGCTGGTTTAGGCTCTGGTCTACGTGCAACCGTGTGTGGACGACCTCTACCCCTGCAGTCTAGTTTGCGTGGGAGCACCTCTGGCTATACCACGAAAGGAATGAGGCGCATGAAAGGAATGAAACGAAGGTCCATTGTAAGATCTTCTGGGGGTCGGAGCAGTTGACGGGAGGAAGGAAGACTTACCCCCCCATGGAATGGAATATCCATTTGGCTAATTCTAGGCCAAAGAGCATATCGCTAGTGAATGGTAAACCCTCCACCGCATGCTTAGATTCTGCATCCGCATACCAAGTGCGCAACCAGACGGCTCTGCGCCCCGAAATAGCAGAAGCGGATATGCGAGCACTAATCTGACTGACATCTTTTGAAGCTTCGCCCAAGTAAACTGCAGACTCACATATGTGTTCTGCAAGTAGACGTAACTCCGCTCTAGAGGTACCAGAGTCCAAACCGGTAATCAACTGGTCAGCACAGCAAAACCACCGCCTTGTTAACCCAAGCTGTAACAAGGGTGGGTCTAAGTTGGGCACCTGCTGCAGTATAAATAGATCTTAGCGTTGTCTCCAA
The DNA here is from genome assembly GCA_031769625.1 of Taudactylus pleione. Lineage (NCBI taxonomy): Eukaryota > Metazoa > Chordata > Amphibia > Anura > Myobatrachidae > Taudactylus > Taudactylus pleione. Next base: position 30,375,830 of record JAUIMM010000085.1, read on the forward strand.
CTTACGATCCGAAGGATCTTTTAGTACTGTAGCCCCGGTTCTGGGAGTGCTGTTTTCTTAGAGACACGGGAGACGGACGCATCTACTGGAGGAGGCGTTTCCCACTTGTCCATCATGGATGATGGAAAAGGGTAGCTAGATGGAAACCGGCGCGGAATTTGGAACCATTTATCCGGTTGTTTCCAGGCCACTGAGAGCTGCTGTTGAAGTTGCAGTGAGAACGGAAAAACCACCAAGCTCTTAGTTCATGAAATAATTCACACTCCTGGGATGCAGGAATTACATCCTCAGGTAAATTCAGTGTTTTTTCTAACCGCCAAAATTAGAGATTCCACCCCGGGAGAAGTGGACTCCAACTCCTGAGAGGTACCGTCCTGTAACGTGTCCTCCAATTCTCCTCCGTAGTGATTAATTCTTCATCCGACTTCTCTGACTGGAGAACAGTCGTCAGAGTACGCTTTTGTGTGGAGGTTGCAGTTGCCGCTGTACCCATAAGCTGTACCAGGGTGTCTAAAGACTTGGTAAAATCAGCCACCCAGAGAGGCTGAGACTTACGTGCTTCAGCTAACTCTGACGTTAAATCCGTCATTACTCCTACCATAGCAACCCATGGAGGAGCAGGTGTGGCCGTAATAGCCATCGGTGGATCAATTGCTATACAAGCATTACATAACGTGGATCCAGCGGCATGCGGCCTGGATAGTTTGTTGTTACACTTAGAACAGACAAACATATTTTGAGCCGCTTTTGTTCTGTTTGACATAGATACACACAGTCACCCAGAGATACTCCAGAAGTGAATTACAAATAAAACAGAAGGCTGGTTGGGACACAGAGGAAGAGGTACTCCCTCCCACAGATTAGATTCCCTGCACTTACACCCCAGTGATTACTCACAGCCTCTTGCCAGGGATGTAGTCAGGAGAATCAGCCTTCTGCATCTGCTGCACCCTACCTATAATGGAGAGATGCAGGCAACAGTGGGTTAAACAAACAGCAGCCACGCTGTTCTCACAGCCGCTGCTGCATAAATGGGAGACAGGGAGCCTGCGCTGTTAAGCTCCGCCCCCCTTCCTCAAGCCCACAGTGGCTCTAATATGGCTGTACTAATTAATCACCTCCCCCTGCAAGCCCCGCTGTGCTCAGCAGCAGGGAGAGGGGAGATGCAAGTCAATGAGCAGCGCTGTAGCCGTTGCTCAAGCCCCACTGAACAGGAGCCTCTAGCCGCTCAGCAGTGGGAAGAGGGGAGAAGCTCTATTATCAGCGCCATAGCACTCTCTGCATCCCGCACTGGCCGCGGGGCAGGAGACGGGGGATGCGCAGGTGATTTACTCACTGCGCTCCCTGGACGGCTTCCTCCGAACAGCACTTCCTTCTTGAGGGGGAGTCACCTGACCAGCAGCCGCTTCTGAAGACTGCCCGGCAGCCCGGCTTTGTAGAAGTGCTGTGTGTGTGTGGCAGTAAGGAGCTGTCAGTGCTTTTAGTATAAGCACTGTGCACTCCTTCCTGCCTTCTATTAAGGACAGGGCGCCAGGTACCCGGACCCCACCTTTAGAGAGGTGGCGAAGGGTACCTAAAAGGTGTAAAAAAAAGATGTTAGAAAATAATAAAACTAAATAAATAAAATAAATGTGTTGCTGGAGCACAGCAGGTTGTGACCAGCTCAGTAGGCACATTTTCTAAACTGAGGGCTGGTGGGGCATAGAGGGGGAGGAGTTTCACACTTCTAAATTATTTAAAGTGCCGGCTCCAGCTATCCACGCCTCTATACCCCAGCGTAAGCACCTCCAGTGTCCCCTAGTGGATGAAAGAGAAATTAAGTTATGTGTAATAATGTGAAATGACACAGGGAAAAAGTATTGAACATATGAAGAAAGGGAGGTGCAAAAAAAGCATGGAAAGCCAAGACACCAGCTGAAATCTATCAGTAATTAGAAAGCAGTCCTGCCCCATGTCATTGCAAATTAATATAAACTGGTTCAATCTGATGGCCTATAAAAAGGCGTCTCATTACCAAGGTGTCACACAAGAAACATCTCATGATGGGTAAAAGCAAAGAGCTCTCTCAAAAACTTCGCAACCTTATTGATGCAAAACATACTGATGGCATTTCTAAACTTCTGAATGTTCCAGTGAGCACTGTTGGGACTATAATCCGGAAGTGGAAAGTACATAATTTCACCATCAACCGGCCAGGAACAGGTGGTCCTCGCAAGATTTCTGACAGAGAAGTGAAAAGAATTATCAGAAGAGTTGTCCAAGGGTCGAGGACCACTTGTGGAGAGCTTAAGAAAGACCTGGAATTAGTAGGTACAATTGTTTCAAAAGAAAACAATAAGTAATGCACTCACCCGCCATGGCCTGTATGCACGCTCACCATGTAAGACTCCATTGCTGAAGAAAAAGCATGTTGAAGCTAGTTTAAAGTTGCACAACATTTGGACAAGACTGTGAAATACTGGGAGAATATAGTCTGGTCAGATGAGACCAAAATTGAACTCTTTGGATACCATTATACACACCACGTTTGGAGGAGAAATGGCACTGCACATCACCCCAAATACACCAAACCAACAGTGAAGTTTGGAGGTGGGAACATCATGGTGTGGGGCTGTTTTTCAGCATACGGTACTGGCATACTTCATGTGGTTGAAGGAAGGATGAATGGAAAAATGTACCAAGACATTCTTGATAAAAATCTGCTGCCATCTACCAGAATGCTGAAGATGAAACGAGGGTGGACATTTCAGCAAGACAATGATCCCAGCCAAGGACACTCTCAATTGGTTTCAAAGAAAGAAAATAAAGCAGCTAGAATTGGCCAGCTAATCACCTTACTTGAATCCAATTGAAAATCTATGGAAAGAACTAAAGATCAGAGTTCATAGAAGAGGCCCACGGAACCTTCAAGATGTGAAAACTGTGTGTGGAAGAATGGGCCAAAATCACACCTGAGCAATGTATGCGACTAGTTTCTCCATATAGGAGGCGTCTTGAAGCTGTCATTACCAACAGAGGCTTTTGTACGAAGTATTAAAAAATTTTTAGTAAGCATGTTCAAAACCTTGGATAGGTCAGGTATGCACTGTACATTAGAAGAATTGCTTGAAATAATATAAATAAAAACAAATCTAAAGCTTTTGCCGAAAATATTAAATGTAAACAGAATGATAAAGCGATATGGTTGGTAACTCTAGCAAGCAACATCAACCTTGACTAAAAACCATGTAGAATTTGAGCCACAAAATAAATGTATTTCTCAAGCCTGCAGTGTCCTCAATATTTTTCCTACCAATGGTACATTATCCACAACATTTCTGAGTGGGATGAGTACAAATAAAGCCTTTGAATACTCGAAATGCACTGCATTCTTGGTCATTTAACATGATAATAATAAATGCTGGTTATGAATAAAAGACAGTTCTCTGGCATTGGTTAACGTTCACATTTTTTGTAAAGATCGACTGAAACTCCTTAACCGTAACTGTTGCCTACCCCCTCCATTCTGAAAACGGAACTGAAAGTCAAGTTCAAAATTCAGCAACTGCTCAGCTTTGAAATTTGCAGGCAATTGCACGGTAACGATGTCGTTATCATGCAACAGCTTGCAAATCGCGCATGTATCGGGCACATTTAGGTGCTGGTCGTTTCCGACATCTATCATCGCCCGTACATTCTGGTCATCCTGACGATCACGTCAGGTTCAGCATGCACGGGGATGTTGGCTGTCCCTACACTGAACGTCTGGATGTTCAGTGTAGACACATCACAGACATAGAAACGACAGAAACTACAGCATGATTATGACATTGTAATTGGGCTATGTCTGTTAATGGATAGGCACCTTTACCAGTAACCTTAACTATTGTTATCATCAAAAGATATTTATCTTGCAAGTACTAAAGCTTCTTAGTGACACTCAATCATTATACCTATTATTTGGTTTTAAGAACAAGCTACATTATTTCCAAAAGTATTTACAAAAACATTAACTGATTTGTTGATACATGCTTAAACAATATAGACCATATAGAGAAATGGCAATAGAATGCAAACAATTGGAATGTGTGAATATTTTATATAGCGCAGTATCTGACATCACAGTTACCTTGCACCAATATTATCAGAGCTTTACATTACTCGTGTGGTAGAACCTTGCTCCCCTCCACTGTCTCAGTTTCCAACTTTCCACTTGTCTAGATTTATTTTCTCACTGTACCCCTAGGGGCGAGATCCAGGTCGGTACTCGCAACAGAAAAAAAATAAATAATGATATCATTTGTGTTCAACAAGCACATATAGATTTCCCATGAATTTGGCTTTGATCAATACCATTGAAAGAACTAGATGCCTGCACATTAATGTGTGACAAATAGATATTTCATCATATTTTAAGGCTGGTTTTCAACTGTAAAATTGCAGCTCAAAACAGCATTAACAAGTAGGTAGATCTGAATGATCCTTTAATGAGAAGGTAAAGATTTAAGAGCAAGTTTCTCTCTCAATTATGGTTTTTGTAAGAAACTGCTGTGAAACTTGGGGTGGGGGGGGGTCTAACGGAAAATTGTCAATAGGAAGAGTTTACTAAAATTAGTTTTGTTTTTTAAAGTGGAGATGTTGCCCATAGCAACCAATCAGATTCTAGCTATTATCTTCTAGAAGGTGCTAGTTGAATGTGAAGCAGAATCCGATTGGTTGCTATGGGCAACATACCCGTTGCTATTAAAAAAAATGTCAAAACTTTAGTAAATATACCCCTTAACATATGACTTTTTTATGAACATCAGTTATGAAAATTATTTACACAAAATGCTTGCAATAGATAGGTGAATCAGCTTCCTAGAGTAAGTTGTTAATATTAGCTCCTTGCAGATACTAACAGGCCCAACGTGTATTGGCTCAGCATGTAGTCATTATGTTGACAGTGACGACAATGCCTGCACCAGTCTCCCGAAACGGTTGTAATGCTACTTGGAGCATTTTAACCATGCAGGCATTATAACTTTAAACAGGTTTGTAAATTGGCATGTATTATCACCCAGTTGAAATGCTTCAAAAAGAGTAACCCTATTTGATTCTCTTATAACTCCTGAAGATCTGCCTTTAAGTAAAGCATAGCCATCTTTCTGTTCTCACAAAACCCTTATGGCCCCTACACTACACAATATTTTTACCGATTCCGACCCATCGGAACGACATATCTAAAAAAAAAAAAAAAAAAAACCAAGAGTTATGGTAGACTTACCATTGTTAACTCTTTCTTTGAGGTCCATAGGGTCAACAGGAACCACCTTGGGAGGGGAGGGGAGGGGAGGGGAGGGGGGGTTGGAGGGATCTAGGTAGCAAACAGTCAAAGCTTTAGCTCCCAGACTGCACAGGTCCTCCATCATATATACCCCACCCCCAGCCACAGGCATTCAGTTTGTAAACTATCCTAAATGGCAGGAGAAGGAAATACAAATTACACTTGAAACACTCTCACAAAGATGAGGGAATCAGTGACAAGAAGGAACAGATCGCAACTGAGGGCAGGTGCGTCAGGGTTGGCGTCCTGCGGACATCAAAGAAAGAGTTAACAAAGGGTAAGTGTACCATAACTCTTGTTTTCTTCTTCAGGGTGCATATAAACCACGTTGGGGAAGTCCTAAAGCAGTTCCCTTAAGGGTTGGGACGCTCCTGAGCTGAGAGGAGAATCCGCCACTCAAAGGAGGCATCCTGGGAGGCAAAAGTATCAATGCAAGAAATTTGATGAAAGTGTGGCAGAAGACCAAGTGGCCGCCTTGCACAAATGTTCCGCAGAGACGCCATGTCTAAACACCCACGATGGTCCCGAGTCGAATGTGCCGTCACCAAGTTAGAGACAGGGAGATCAGCCTGAGAAATAGTCATAAGCAGCTAGCGAGCCAGAGTCTGCTTGTTAGCTGGCCAGCCTCGCTTGTGAAAACCATATAACACAAAAAGCACATCTGATTTCCTAAAGGAGCTGGTAAGATCCACGTAGATACGAAGGGCTCGAACCACATCCAGGGAAGCTTCACCTGTAGAAAGGTCTGAAGACAAAGTCCAGGATTACAATTTCTTTATTCATATGAAAACGGGATACCACCTTTGGAAGGTGTTATCCCGTGTACGGAGGACAGCTCTATTCTGATGAAAAATCAAATATGGGGAGTGACATGAAATTGCTGCCAAATCAGAAACTCTGCGAGCCGAGGAGAAAAAGTGTCTTTGCTGTCAACCATTTGAGGTCTACTGTGTCCAAGGGCTCAAAGGGAGCAGTCTGCAGTGCCCTGAGAACCAAGGATAAATCCCACGGTGCCACCGGAGGAACAAACGGAGGTTGCAATAGGAGAACACCTTGCAAAAATGTTCTAACATCCGGCAGAGGAGCAATTCTGACAGAACCAAACTGACAATTCAGAAACCTGAACTCTCAAGGTAACCAGGCGAAGACCGAAGTCTAGTCCAGCCTGGAGAAAAGTAAAAACTCGGGAGACCCTAAAAACTTTAGGGTCATACTCTCTGTGGGAACACCATTGAAAAAAGGAATGCCAAAGCCTGTAATAGATGCGGTCAGAGGAAGGCTTTCTTGCCCTGAGCATCATCTGAATCACAGAAGTAGAAAAACCCTTGGCTTTTAAGACAGAAGACTCAAGAGCCAAGCCGTCAAAGCCAGACGAGTTAGGTGCGGATGTAGGCAGGGACGTGATGCTATGGAGGTCTATGTCCACTAGTCCCACTTGTCCACCAGGAGCTGAAAGACTTCTGGATGGAGAGCCCATTCTCCGGATTGTATGTTCTGACGATTTAGGATATATCCGCTTCCCAGTTGAGGACTCCTGGGATGAATTTTGCAGAGATTGCTGGAAGATGGCGTTCTACCCAAAGGAGAAAGAGAAGACTTTTTCCAAATAATTATCCAGCCGTGGTATTGTAGACAGGCAATGGACAGCTGGAGATGTCCTAACATCTCTGGAGACTGTGCCAATATCAGGAAGTCATCCAAGTATGGCAGTATCCCGACTCCTTGTCGTCTGAGATGAGCCATTATGACTGCCATTATCTTGGTAAACACCAGAGGAGCTGTGTACAGACCAAAGGGCAGAGCCTGAAATGGTAATGTTGCTGATGAACAGCAAACCTCAGAAACCCTTGGTGCAATAGGCACATGCAGATACGCATCCTGTATGTCCAGGGAAACCATGAAATCTCCAGACTCCATTGCCAGCATAATTGACCCATGTGGGTTTCTATATGGAACTATTCATATTCAAAATAGGACGATGAGACCCAATTTGGCTTCTGAATCAAAAATAAATTTGAATAATAACCCCTTCCCTGTTGGGCCAGAGGAACGGAAATTATTACCCCTGAAACCAGCAGGGCACAAATAGCCTCTTGAAGGGCCAGGGCTTTGACAGAGTCTGATGGAGGAGTTGTACAGAAAAAAAAAAAACTTCTGAGGGGGATGCCTCTGAAACATGAGGGCATATCCTTGGGACCATTCTCGAAACCCAAGCATCCATTGTTGTCGGATGCCAGGCGTAGGAAAATTGGAGAAGTTGGCCTCCCACCCTGAGAGTCCTCAGATGGAGGCCTGCCCTATCAGGTAGATGGCTTATTGTCTGGCCAACCATGATCTCTTGGTCTGCGGTCTGGCCTTCCTGCGGGAATTATCTTGTCTGGAAAAGGACTGTCCCTTTGCCCTTAATTGCAGGTGAAAGGTCCGAAACGAAGACTGCCTATATTTAGAGGTAGTCTCAGATGGCAATCCAGCAGATTTTGCTGCTGCCAAGGTAGCCACTATGTTATCCAATTCTGGACCAAACAACATTTTTCCAGTAAAAGGCAGAGATTGAAGGGTTCTCTTACATCCCGTATCTGCCTTCCAGGACCTTAACCAAAGGGTTCTGCGAGCCACAACCAAAGTTGCTGATACTCTAGAAGCCAGAAGTCCTGCGTCAGTAACTGCTTCTCCCACATAAGCAGCCGCTTCTTGCATTTGGGAGAGATAGGACAGTTGTTCTTTCATAGCCTGTGGCATACTGTCTTCCAGAGATTTTGCCCATTCCTCCATCTCCTCGCTACCCAGGCTACAGCCATAACCGGCCGGGTAATAGCGCCAGACAATGAGAAAACTGATTTCAAACATGTTTCAAGTTTCCTATCTAACATCCTTGAGTGAGCATGCAGATGAAAACAAGAGATATGGTAAGAACTTACCTTTCTTATCTGTTTCTACGAGGTCCATAGGATCCCACAGGGTTGACCTTGGTGTATAGCTTGTCGAAGCCAGATAATTGGCTGAGACAGGATCGGTTTAAAATTAGATCGGGGCGACGCCATTTTGTGAATGGCAATGAGACGCCATTTTGCGACTGGCCGCCCAGCGCCATTTTAGTGAAACTCGCCATTATAAATACATACGGCGATGCTATTATTTAGCCTCGTACGATTCCCACGCAATAGAAAGTTAAAGGTCCTCACCACATAGATACAGACAGTAACTAAAAACATATAAAATTATTATCCCTGCAAAACACGTACCATGGTGTACTCGACAAAATACATAGTCGCACAACGCTAACTAGCGTCGTTTCCCAATTCCCCAATACTTACACACTGCACACTTACATAAAAGGTTCCCTAGCATTAAAGTGTAATATCCAAGGTTTATGCAGTAATTATTAATGTTGTGTAATAAAGGTTATTTGATATCTAAGGTTTAGTACATGGTAAGCAGTGTTTGGTGTTGTACTGATCCACTGTGTCTCCACAGATTTACGGTATCATCGGTGAGAAGATCGCAACATGCGTCTGCAAACTATGGACTATAGAGAGTTAAAACATTAAAATGTACTCTGTAATGTTAGCAGCTTAGATTAGCATGCAGCGGGAAAAAGGACACAAAGGATTGTTAGAGGCTGTTTGTGTCCATTCGAATTGACCTATGAACTATCCTGTAACAGAAGCACTTGTAAGAAGTACCAATGGAATCATGTCAAACTTGTCTATTGTAGGTTTCTAATGCTGATGCCGGTATCTGAGCCCAGAGCAAGTGCGTATATAACAGCTGTACCTTGGGTCTGTACGATTTATTTGCGCTAATTGTCTTTAGATCACAGCGTGTAACCATCTGTTTTTATTTTGAATAATAACTTTTTGTGCTTTGGAAGCACATTCAAAGTCTGAACGCATTTATTTACTGTGCAACTCACTACGCTAAATAGCGACAATTTTAGAAGGTATAGGCAGGATTTTAGAAGGTATAGACAGGATTGCATAGAAGTTTAAATTAGGAATCCATAAGCTGGATCTGGATTCACGGGTACCAGGCAGTTAAAGCTTTGCTGCTCCCAGGATGCACTGGGTCCATCCTCCTCTATACCCCGTCCCAGCCACAGGCACCTCAGTTGGTAAGTAGCCACGGCCGGAGGAGGAACAATCAGAGAGAAGGAAAACTGGAACACATAAGAACCATACTCACAGAAAGGTAGACGGAAAACCGGTGACCAGCCACATAGCCCATATGAAGCCAGGTGCGTCAGGACAGGCGCCCTGTGGATCCTATGGAGCTCAAAGAAACAGAGATAACAAAGGTAAGTTCTTACCAAATGACTTGTTTTCTACTTCACGTTCCATAGGGGGTCCACAGGGTTGACCTTGGGGATGTCCCAAAGCTGTACAACTAAGGGTGGGGATGCTCCTGCGCTGAAAGGAGAATCCGTCGCCCGAAGGATGCATCCTGAGAGGCAAAGGTGTCAAACTTATAGAACCGTATAAAAAAAGTCTGTATGGAAGACCAGGTGGACGCCTTACACAGCTGAGGCGCCACGGCCAGCAGCCCATGAGGGACCCACAAATCTAGCGGAATGAGCCTTAACAGAGGCTGGAACAGGTAAATCCTCCTGTGAATAAGCCTCACAAATAACTAAACTAAGCCAACGGGCCAAAGTTTGCTTGTTGGCAGGCCAACCCCTCTAGTGAAAACCAAAGAGAACGAACAAAGAATCAGACTTCCGAATGCAACTAGTCCGGTCCAAAAACTATTGAGAGCACGGACAACATCTAAGGAAGCCTCACCAGCCAAGAGATCAGGTGACTGAAATTCCGGCACAACAATTTCCTGATTAATGTGAAACTTTGAGACTACCTTAGGAAAAAAACCCGGACAGGTGCGAAGCACTGCCCTGTCCTGGTGAAAAATCAGAAAAGGAAAACGGCAGGAAAGTGCACCTATTTCTGACACTCTTCTAGCCGAAGCAATTGCCAGGAGAAAAACAGTCTTAAGTGTCATCCACTTGATTTCCACCGACTCCAGAGGTTCAAACGGAGGACTATCGGAGGGAAGAGAAACGCCAGTTGAAATGTCCATTTCACTGACAGCACGTCCACCAGGCTTGCGCCGGCGTCTCTTGTCCTGGACCCATACACAGGCAATTTTCGATTGTGACATGAGGCCATGAGGTCCACGAGCAGTTGAAATACCTCTGGACGAAGCGACCATTCCACGGGATGCACGTCGTGACGACGAGGAAATCCGCCTCCCAATTGAGGACTCCTGGAATGAAGACTGGAGAGATGGCTGGAAGGTTTCACTCCGTCCAAGACAGGATGTGCGACACCTCCGACATTGCTGCTCGACTGCGAGTCCCTCCTTGACATTTGATGTACGCCACTGTGGTGACGTTGTCGGACTGACCTTGCACTGCCCTTCCGTGAAGAGCGTGACCGGACAACTGGAAGGCCCTGTACACGGCCCGAAGATCCAGAATATTGATGGGAAGAACTGCCTATTCCACTGTCCAATGTCTCTGAAGTGAAAGGGGACCGGACACCGCCTCCCAACCCCGGAGACTGGCACTCGTTGTGAGCAGGATCCAGTCCGGGATCCAAAAGGGGCGACCCTTGGTGAGATGAGGTGTCTGAAGCCACCAGGTCATCGACAGACGCACCTCCAGAGACAACACAAGCATCAGAGTCCTGATTCGGTGTGGTAACCCGTTCCATTTGGATAAAATCAGCCCCTGCAGGGGCCTGGAATGAAAGTAAATTGACACCTGGGAACTCTTTAGACAACTGCTCACTCGCAGTTGCAGGGAGTCCACCTTTTCCAGAGTAAGGAAGATCAGTTGCTGACGGGAGTCTAGAAGGGCTCCCAAAAGAACCATCCTCTGTGATGGAATGAGAGGACTTCTTCCAGTTTATCAGCCACCCGTGCGCTTGAAGATCGTCAGGTGTAGATGTTGCAAAAGCACCTCCAGAGAGCCGGCCAGCAATAGGAGGTCGTCCAGATACGGTAGAAGCCGTATTCCCTGGCTGCGCAGATGGGCAGCCATGACAGCCATCACTTTGGTGAACACCCCCGGAGCCGTGGAAAGACCAAAGGGTAGAGCCTGAAACTGGAAGTGAAGATGTTGTATAGCAAACCTCAGATACTGCTGGTGTGAAGGGGCTATAGGAACATGGAGGTAGGCATCCTGGATATCCAGGGAGACCATATAATGCCCCGGTTCCATAGCCAGAATGATGGAACGCAAAGTTTCCATCCTGAAAGTAGGCACTCTGAGGAACCTGTTCAACGATTTCAGGTTGAGAATGGGCCGATGAGACCCATTGGGTTTTGGAACCAGAAATAGAGTAGTAACCCATCCTGCGTTGAGATGGCGGAACGGGTACAACAACCCCTGCTTTCAGCAAGGAGTCTATGGCTTCCTGGATCAACAATGCCTTGGTCTTGTCTTGGGAAAGGCTCGTGCAGAAGAACTGTTGATGGGGTCTGTACCGGAAGGACAGGGCATACCCCTGAGAGACCACTTCTACCCAAGCATCCGTGGTGGTATTGCACCAGCATTGGGCGAATTGAAGAAGTTGGCCCCCCACTCTGGGATCCCCCAGAGAGAGGTCCGTGCCATCAGGCTAAAGGCCCATCTTCGGGCTTGGAAGCAGGGTGTCTAGTGCTCCAGAACTGCTTCTTTGGTTTAGGGGCAGTCTTGGTTGACAACTGTCTCGGGAAGGATTTACCCTTGGACTTACCCTGAGTCCGAAAGGACCGAAAGGCTGATGTCCGAGCCTTAGAAGATGCAGCAGCTGATGGTAAAAATACAGACTTAGACTTTGCCAAGGTATCAACAATTTTGTCCAGGTCAGGACCGAACAAAATTTCCCCATTAAAGGGTAAGGCCTCTAGGCCTTTCTTGGAATCCGCATCCGCTCTCCAAGAACGAAGCCACAAACACCTGCGAGGAGAGACCGCTGCCACAGACACTCTAGAAGTGAGAAGACTGGCATTTAAAGACGCCTCCCCAATATAGGAAGCAGCATCCCTCATCTGTGCGATCAAAGCTCTCTGAACTTCCGGAGCTTCCTCAGGAAGCGTATCCTCCAGTACATTGGCAAAGCTCTCAATGGCTTTAGCCACCCAAGAGATGGCCATGGACGGGCATCGCCCCGAGAGAGAATAAATGGACTTCAAACAAGTCTCCACTTTCCTGTCCTTTAGGGATGAAATGGACGGCATTGGTAAGGTAGCACTCTTGATAAGGTGGGTGACGTGAGAATCCACCGCCAGCGGTGTTTCCCATTTTTTGCAATGACTAGCAGGAAACGGATAACTACTGCTTAAACATTTCTGCGGTTGGAACTTCTTACTAGGTGACTACCAGGCCTCCGCCATATGATCAGTTAGTTGGTCAGATAAAGGAAAAAGAGCAGACGTCACTTTTGCCTGTTTAAAATTGGGATATTTGGACTTAGGGGCCAGAGCATCATCCTCTATATCCAGAATGGACCGCACCGCCTGCACCAATGCCGGTTCATTAATGGTAGACTTAGTCTCCACTTCCAGAGCAGGGGAATCTGAATCCTCATGTAATTCGCCCTCATCAGAGGACGCATCTGAGTCTGAGAAATGCGCAGACTGGGATGACGGAACAGTGCGTTTTGACGCCTTGTGAGGCTTGTCACTACACAACATTGTTTGAAAAGCCAAAGACGAGGCCGCCAAACTCTGGAAAGAATTGGAGAACACATCTACCCACGATGGGTTAGCTTGCGGGAGACCTTGGAAGGGGATGACGGACTGCTGCGTCATCGGAGGAGACTGAACATACAAAGGGGACCACGCATATGGATGAACTGTCTGAGGCCCAGGGGGAGGCTGCAATAATTACGGTACACTCGGGGAAGGTGGGATGGCGAGTTGTGGTAACCCCCGATGGGGGAGGGTAGTCGGAACCGCTAGACGGTCGGCGATGGAAGCCAGCACCTGGGAAAATACCACCCAAGGGGGATCCTGTCCCGAAGTTGGGGAATTAGAGGGACCAGATAACTGACGACATCTTACACACACACCATCCTGTGATAAATCCTCCAGACTCCCCACTGCAGCGCCTGCAAGTGAGCAGATTGGGAGCCGCAGAGCGCTCAACTTTCTCATCAGACATGCTAAACAATATATATATATATATGTATATATCCAAACATATATAGCAATACAACAGGGAAACTCTCGCCGCACCCACAAGTATGCAGCACACAAGTCCACAAATATGGCACCGTGTAGCACACAACAGTATGTGACTGACCTCACAAATACATGAATAAGTGAGATCCTTGAAAAGCCCTTCCCATACACACCTGCCAGGGCTGCAGAAGGAAAGGGACAGGTATAGATTGACAGTAAAGTAGAAATATAGCAGATTCAGTCAGCACTAGCAAAAGTCACATACAATGCAGAAAGTTAAACTCCCTGCACTTTGTCACTACAATCAACCGCCCAGATTTCAGTGTCTGGGAGGGCTATAGCGCTGTGTGCACTAACCTTATGTTGGGGATAGGTACAGGGGGATCGACCGCACACTTCCAGGAGAGATCTGCACTGCCGGAGACCTCAGAGGAGGAGTGGCCACAGGAGGAAGCAGCTCAGCAGTGCCAGAACAAAGGCTAAAGGCGCGCTGAGCTGAGGGGAGGAGTTGCTAAACAGGGAAGGCTCTCTGCCCTGGCTAGCGTTTAACCCCCGGGACGTCAGGGGTTAAACGCTAGTCTAGTGGTCTCATGGGGTATGCCTCCGAAGAAGGGGATCCCACCACCACTTAGCTAGCACTTCCGGTCTATCCCCAGAGACTGGAGGCAGAAGACTGCACTTTAGAAGGCTGTACACGCGGGTCACCGCAAGCAGTGACCCGCAGCTTACCTTATCCCCGGCGGTCCGGCGGCAGTCAAGGGAGAGCCCAGAGCCGGTGCTAGTGCAAACTCTGGGGTCCCGTCGCAATCCCCAGATCTGTATTGGCGTCGCAGCGCCAGCTGGGTTGTAGAAGCGGCAGCCTAGACGGCCAATGGACAGTCTGAAGCTGCCGCTCTGAAGAGTGAATAAAAAAAAATTATTAACTCTAAAATAAAGCTTAGGGGCTGCCCTGCCCTAGGGTGACCCAACTTCGGCCACCAACTAAAACTGAGGTACATGTGGCTTGGGCGGGGTATAGAGGAGGATGGACCCAGTGCATCCTGCGAGCAGCAAAGCTTTAACTGCGTGGTGCCCATGGATCCAGATCCAGCTATACCCAAAGGTCAACCCTGTGGACCCCCTATGGAACCTGAAGTAGAAATAGGTAATATAGAGCTCCTGATCAATTGAGTCACATGAGCATCTACAGCTGGAGGGACGTCCCACTTAATACATTCACAAGGTGAAAATGGGTACAAAAATTTTAACTTCCTTGTAGCGTGAAAACGCCTATCAGGAATGTTCCATGCTTCAACCATGAGGCCCATTAGCTGCTCACTGAGGAAAGTAATCCTTTACCACTTTCTGACGCCTAAAGACTAAAGCTGCATACACACACAACGATTTTGTTACCAACGATTTTATGAACGATTTACTGTCAGATTATCTGTCAGATTTTTTTAAAGTGTAATGAACGATTTTTTTGAACTACAAACGATTTTTGCATATTCCCTTAATGAAAATCGTTCAGTTGACAAGTCTGACTGAACTGCAAACGTGAACGCGCATGAACGATTTTTTTTAAACTATACTGTTTAATGATAATCGTTCAAAAATTTGTTGTGTGTGTATGCACCTTAAGAGTCTTAAAGCTAGGCGGAACCTCCTCTTCCTCTATACTAAGGATGGATCTAACCACTCTCACCAGAGAAGGGACATCCACAGAGGATTGTTGGTCTTCCCCAGCCGAGAGAGACTCAGAAGAGAAACCATGTGTATCATCATCTGATCAAATGTTAGAATCCCCAGGCTGCGCCTGATGGGATACTCTCTTATGCCTAAAAGTAACTGGTCAATCCGCGAGCAGTGGTAGATGGTTGAACCATACTCTTATTTGAGTGTGCACAGGTATCCATCCAGAAAGGATGCATGGGGGGCATATACATAGTAGGATGTAACCGCTGCAGGAACCCCATAGTGGGAGGCAGTACCAGAGCTGCTGCACAGTCCACTAAATGCGACATAACCCGAGACCAAGAGGATGCCCAGGATGGCTCTTGTACAGGAGCTTACTTGTGAAGGTGAGAGTGCAGATTCTTCCTGTGTATGTAATGTATGGTAAAAAAAATGATATATATATATATATATATAAAAATATAACTATCACATCTCCATAGCCAAAAATCATTACAGGTTTCACGATTTCACATGTCCCATTAAGGCTGCTTAGACATGATCTGAAAATTCACAAAACCTATTGAATTTCTGCCACTCAAACTCAAAAAAGCAATGAAATTACGATCATTAAGGCTGACGGCTTAATGGGTGTGTTCCTTGCATAATACCATAAAATGATATGGTATGCTATGACACCTTTTGGTTAACTGCAGATTCAGCACTCTGACAGAGTGAGATTGCTGTCACTCACAAAATGGTGGAGTTGCTAATTCACAGACTTCGCATCCATGCTGCTATAACTTCCCCAGTCCCTACAGCTGTCTGTGGTCCCAACTGTGCTAGTCTGCATGCCCTCATCCACACCAATATGTCTTTCCCCTCCCACCCATACTACTGTCTTCCCACCCATTTTCACCAATCTGTCTTCCCCAATCTCTTCTGTTATGTGTTCTCCCATTGTGCTAGTCTGTATTCCTAATTTTTAACATAGATGCGTAGATGGATCTCACTGCTGCGTTTGTGCATCTGTGACTTATTGGTTTTATTTTCTCAGGTGCATGCACACTACCAGTTAGCCCTCTGTCGCCCGCTGATGCCCCCTTTGCACTGCACCGCAGCCACTGCTCTACACCACCGCTGCTGCCACTAATTCACAGAATTGTGTGCTCATTGGAACACACACATGCACCAGTTACACGGCCTGGAGGCTTAGCCATATTTCTGCAAATATATGCAACTGAGATCTCGGAATTATCTACCACCATGTAGTTATTCAAATCTTATTGCTGATTTCATTCTGAGTGCTGGGGGATTACTTTTTGTTGTTTCTAGTATAGAATAAACCCTCCCTTACATGCACCTGAGTGATATTACTGAAGTGATTGAGCAGCTACCAACATGTATTGTGGTTCCAATTATTTCACTTGTGATGAGAGTTGGAAAACATGCACTGTTCAGTGCTTCTCAAATCCAGTCCTTGAGAAACACTTATCTACAGGGCAATAGAAATTTGATACAAAAAGGTTAAATGCCACATTTTGCATCAATGTCCAGCTAGACTATATTGAGAAGAAATGTTTAGTGGGCTGTAAAATCCGGCCCAGCAGCAATGTTGGTCTAGGGACATAGGGTTGATGGAGTATAGAGAGAACACAAGTTTCGGGTTAACTCTGTAAAGGGGCTGTTATTCGGGTAGATAAGCCTAGGGAGGTTCAGAAATGTGATCTATCTTTTTTAAACACACACTATTTATTACAGTTTATGATTGCAACTCTGTAGTTGATTAAATCTACATGGCTAGAGTCCTGTATGGGCAATAGATACATTTCATTGGCATTCATACAGACATTTCACAATACATAAACTGCAGGTTACAAACTCTCTGCTGGGTGTGTATTCTGACAATTGAAAGCATGATGATATATCATTTGAAGCTCGCTCTGGTGCAAAGTGGAAAAAAAATGTGCGTGTGTATATATAAATATATTGGCTGGCACTCCGTGTCCTTGATTAAAGTCTCTGACTGAAACGTCAAACAAGAGTGACACAGTTGCCAGCGTGATTCTTACCTTACAAGACCCGTGAGTGCCGCAATTCATCGTCACTAATTTTATATATATATAATTTTATATACACACACACACACACACACACACACACACACACACACATTATATATAAAGAAGTTCAAATTGCAACATAATTCTTCAACTGTAACTGTGTATTTACCAATTCCCTAGATGACATCTAAATTAGTTTCAGGTTTGTTGTGGACTGCAAAATTCCAAAAACTTAATAAAAGTCACTGGAGTGTTGAAAGAGCTACACACTAACTGCAGCAAAACTGCAATTGGCAGCCAAACATCCAGTAATTAAGGAGTTTAGATGTACACCATTCAAATGTTGCATTCAATGACCTTGGTTTAATTCCATTCCTGGTTTTGAAACATAGATTTTAGTACAAAAGTTAAAATACAGTTTCTTGTGTGTATAAACACAGGCAACTCATTAAGCCTAACAGGATACTGCAAGTCATTTATCAGCACTTTTGATATTTTCAACTAAAGTATGAGCCATGTTAGTCTTACCTAATTTTCTCTTTTGCTATTCATAGCAGGTTTCTTAAATTCTATTTATATTTTATAATTACAAACCACTTAAATTAATTAATTGTTCTATAATGTAGATTTTGCTCTGGAAACAATATCATCTAGCCAGTCTATACAAGCAATTTGGAATAATGCAATTAAATCGTGTCTAATCGCATGTGAAAAAGCAGTGTGGCTGCACGCATTCGTGACATGCAACTTTCTGCTCTTCTGTAGTCAATTCTGTTTGTTTTGTATGATAAATGCATTGTATATTTATTTCCTATTCATGTGAATACATAGTTACATTTTAAGACCTATGGTAAGTAGGTAAAAGCATCAGGTAAAAAGGAAACAATTAAAAAGGGGATTCCTCCTCCCAAGTAAAGGCCCCCATATATCAGAGATGGATTGCAGCAATCGTGCAATTTGCAATCGATTGTGTATAAAATCTGCAATGTATGGGCTACACAGATAGCAGATTGCAACCAAAAAGTGATTGGAATTGTTTAATCAGATTGTCCAACATGTTGGATTTCACAGATCGATTGGGGCTGTAAATTGCTAGGGTATGGCCGTGATCAGCAGATTTGCAGACCGTTACTAGTAAAATGATGGGCCTTTCAAGATTGTCCGATCTGTGTTTTCTGCAATCGATCTGCAAATCACTGAAAAAGATCTGTAATGTATGGGCGCAGATTGCTCGATTGGGAAATCCTAAGATCGGGCAATAAATCTTCAAATTGTTCAATTGTGGTTTTCAGATTGCTGATGTATGGGGCCTTAAGGCCAGGGCGATCACAGATTTGCGGTACACACACCACACAATTTAACTGACAATATAATGGACAGAAAGATAGCTCTTTCCGACCTTCATTAAAATGCACAGCTGCAAATACAGTATTGTTTGATTGGCCGTGCAGCACAGTCAACCAAATGATCTCATATGTCGTCTGCAGGGTCACGCAATTGTGCATACACATTAGACAATATGTAATGCCGATAAAGCAGTGTTCTCCCCAAAATAAATTTCCAGCAGGGTGGCATCAAGAAGTAGCCGGGTAGGGGCCTTAGCAATAATAAAATGTTTTAAACCCAGACCTTATAATGGTTTAAACTTGAATAACATTTTATATATGAATTCTCCTCTTCTTATTAAGAGGCCCGGTTGTCGGATTATGAAAAAGCTGCAAAGTCTGTAAGATCTGGTCCTTTTCATACAGCTCCCAGATACTGTCCCCACTTGCAGGCTCCCAAAGTGCCGGGTGGTAGGTGAATTCTTGCCGGGTGGAGCACCCGCAAAAAACAGCCTGGGGAGAACACTGTAAAGTAACTCATGCCAATATCGTTTTAATGTGTACCCAGCCTAAGCCTCATGTTCCTAGTTCACTCATTTTAACATATTACTTACTTTTTATATACGATTATGGGAGATGTATCCATAACATGTGTTACAATGCACATACCTGCAAGTAAAGACAATCACTATGCTCATCTCACT
The DNA here is from genome assembly GCA_031769625.1 of Taudactylus pleione. Classification (NCBI taxonomy): domain Eukaryota; kingdom Metazoa; phylum Chordata; class Amphibia; order Anura; family Myobatrachidae; genus Taudactylus; species Taudactylus pleione. The sequence continues at coordinate 30,395,040 of JAUIMM010000085.1, forward strand.
CCAAAGTTTCAACTTTGTGGATTATGAAAAAGTCTGTGTATCTTAATAAAGGCGCGTGTCCACTAGACGATTAAAATGAGCGACTGTACATTGTCAGTTGGAGTATTGTTGAAATAAATTAATTGCTTTTGCAGAAATGCAAAGATAATTGGCTGATTCATAAACAGAGGCATGACCAGTAATGCCACAAACACTCAAAATAAGCTTTACATAAAGAAGCATAAGCCAGTGGTTCGCAAACTTTCTTGAACCACAGCACCCTTGACCAGGACTCGACAAATCCCAGTCAGTCGCCTAAGATTTTACACCTGGGGACTGGATCTGTAGAAACCCCAGTCTGCCAGTGAGCAGAGTGCAGTTTCACGTAAGTTTGTCCACATATTGTATGATTGCAAGCCACAAGCACTGCGTTTGCCTAAAACATTGACCATAAATAATTTGATTTGGTCCTAGAACACCAACTCATGGCACCCAATTTGGAAACCACTGGCATAAACCATTACAATTATCCAAGCATGGCACCATAGTTGAGTGTTAAATGATTTATTAAACATTGTCAAAGTATGCATATGTAAGGGGATTATTACATAGGAGCTATTTCCAGACACACATTTTCCATGGTGTTAACGATCTGTTTATTAGAGATGTGCGCTGACCCCCATGTTTTGGTTTTCAAAAATTTTTAAATAAAATAAATGAAAAGTTTTTAAAACAGCTAAAATCATGTAATTTTTGCAATCTAAACTCTGAAATTCAAGTTTCAAATCAGAATTTCGTACTGCTGGAAGATCAGAACCGCAATTTATCCCGATCTCCTCTGGAAATTAAAACCGCTACTGTCCGGATTTATGAAATCCAAGTAGATTTGGATTTTTGTAGAACCGAACCGCACATCTCTACTGTTTGTTATGGTACAAATAATACAAAATGTCATTGCAGTCTAAAAGGAAATGTGGTATTACTCCTTTGTAATGATGGAGAATTCCTAAACATTGGAAATGTCAGTGTGAAATGACAGCATATTATTTACTGTTCACAAATGTAGAGATTCAACACTGAGCCATCTATGTTTTACACAGCATATCTTGGCTACAGGGGCACTGGTAATGGCAGAGCATCAATGGACGATACTGTTTTCTCAACATTGCCGTGTTCTGAATTAATTACAGTTTGCACAATAGCCATCAATATTAAATCCGATTAAGCTGCACTAACCCTAGGGCATGATACTGCCATAGAAAAATAGGTGTGTTTAGTCATGCATGATTTAGCTCAATAACAACCACTACAAATAATTTAATTTATATATTTCTAGTAAATGTCAACTTCTCAAAAAGCAAAACACTATTTTATAGATTCTTTAAGCATAAAAACACCTTTACAGAATAGAGTAAAGCACACTCAAACTGATAACGGTGTAACTACATATAAAAAAAAACATCCATCAAAAATATTATAGTAATTTTCCAATAAAGTATCTGCACATTATATCCTCTTACTCCGTAATATTAAGACAGTATACTCTGCAACATGTAGCAATATCATAACATTAAAGAAGAGTAGGATATCTTATGGCCTAGTGTGGTGGAGGGACATGGTTACTCAGTTCACCATTTTCATGTGCCACCTCCACATAACACACAATACAGCAATTTCCGATGCAAACATTTAACCATGCTGACCAGAGTTCTCTGCTCACCTATAAGAGACACTTTTTTTTTAACAGTAGGTAACTCATGGTTATAGACTGAAAATTAATTATGAAGAAAAGGGTGCTCGAAATAAAGCACATTAATCAAGAACACGCATCAAACGTGAACGCGCATCAACCCGGAATTTTTGGCGGTGTAAACAGATCAACCTGGGTCCAGTGACCAGGGGATCCGACCCAACTGGATTGCAGGGTTGAGCACGAATCATTCCTGTGTCACCCTGCAGTGTAAACGGCGCGACCGAGGTCACGATGACCCGGGTCGCGCTGCATGCCGCCCCATTGACCGGCTTCAATGGTGCTTTGAGATGACAGCTCAAGACTCACTACTTCAAATCCTTCCGGCTCTCATCCTAACCTGCTGCTTACATTCTTCTTCCTCACTGTCTACCCTATCTGTGTCACCCGTCTGTCTCCCCCCCCCCCTATAGAATGAAAGCTCTCACGAGCAGGGCCCTCTTCCCTTATGTGCTTTTCCTTCCCTCACTAATACGATCATCTACTCAAAACTCTCCACAGGGGAACTTAACACTTGGTAGCTTACACCCTGCTGCTTTTTTGAGTGTTATGATCGCTGCAGCAATGTTTATAAACTATGTTCTTATTCTGTATTGTCTTGTACTGTAAGTCGCCATTTTAAGAGTTTGCTCATTTGTTAATGTACTTTGTGAGGCGCTGCGGAACCCTTGTGGCACCATAAAAATAAAGAAGAATAATAATAATCTGCAAGCGTCCACTGCCAGGCCGACCAGAACGAAGCAGCGCACCCCACCCGCCCTCCGTGCCTCCTGACTGCTATGGAGTACGGTAAGGGGGTCGCGGAGAGGGAGGGAGGGTAAAAAGCGCTGGTCACCTACACCAGAGAGCCGGGTCAGTGCTGACCCGACTCCGGTGTGAATGGTGCCGACCCGGGCATCGCCACAGTGTAAAAGTGGGTCTGATCCAGGTTGGAAACGTATTCCAAATCCCGAGTCAGACCCGGGACTATGGTGTAAAAGGGTTAGAATTCTATCCAATTGCATATATTAAAATGTTATCAGCCATCCACACAACAAAGTAGCCATTTAACATTAAACCAGAAAGGATATGGTTTTTAAATCTACAGCTTGGTTACAAATTAGCTCCTACTGAATATTTCATCAGTTATTTCTGCTTAGTGCAGTACTACAGTATGCAAGCTGTCTGACAGCACAGAGACAATTAAGTGTGCTCATTTCATATACAAAAGCATTTTAAACACTTTCACAAAATTCATTAAAACTAGAGGAAATATCTACCTAAGTGGCTTTTTGTGTGGGTAGACTAAGGATTATTAAAATTGTAGTACAGGTTCCCACATATCCAAATATTCCAAAATAAGGAATTTTTTGAGTGTGACTGAGATGACTTTTTGATGGATCAATGTAAACAAACCTTGTTTAATGCACAAAATTATAATATTTGTATAACATCTTCAGGCTGTGTGTACATGACACATAGGTGAATTTTGTGTATGTATACAAAGTCTGTTTGATGCACAAAATTATTAAAAATAATGTACAAAATTACCTTCAGGGTGTGTATATGACAAGAAAGCATTCTGTGTTTAGATTTGGGTCCCATTTCCCAAGATTATGGTATACAAATAATATGAGATATGGTAAGAACTTACCCTTGTTATCTCTTTTTCTACGAAGTCCATAGGGTTCCAAAGGATACCTTGGGGTATAGGTGATGATGTCAGGCATCGGGCACCATAGAGTTAAGTTTTCAGCCTCCCAGGATGCACTAGGGTCCCCCTCCTATACCCCGCCCCCGAGCCAGGGCATCTCAGTTACGTACCAAGCCATAGGCCGGAGGAGGAGAAGGAAGAGAGAAAAAAGATCTGGACACACACAAGAATCACATTCTCACCAGAGGGAGACGGAAAAACCGGTGACCAGAGTAAAGCACATCTGCAGCACAGGTGCGACAGGGCAGGAGTCCTGTGGAACCCTATGGACTTCGTAGAAATAGAGATAACAAGGGTAAGTTCTTACCATATCTCATATTTTCTACTTCAGGGTCCATAGGGTATCCACAGGATACCTTGGGGATGTCCCAAAGCAGTGTCCTTCAAGGGTGGGGACGCTCTTGTGCTGAAAGGAGAATCCGCCGCCCGAAGGAAGCATCCTGAGAGGCAAAGGTGTCAAAAGCATAATACCTCACAAAGGTATGGACAGAGGACACCGTGGCAGCCTTGCAGATCTGGACTGCAGAGGCACCACGTCGTGCTGCCCACGAGGGACCCACAGACCTAGTGGAATGAGCCTTCACAGAGGATGGAACCGGCAGGCCTTCATGAAGATAAGCTTCTGAAATGGCCATACAGCTCCAAGCTGCCAAAGTTTGTTTGGAAGCAGGCCAACCCTTTTTACAGAAGCCATAAAAGGACAAACAAGGCATCCGACTTCCGAAATGAAGAAGTGCGGTCAACATAAGTCCTTAAGGCCCGCACAACATCCAAAATGGCCTCACCCACTGAAAGACCAGGTGAGTTAAAAGCTGGCACAACGATTTCTTCGTTAATATGAAACCGGGAAACAACTTTGGGAAGAAATTCAGGACGAGTGCGCAGCACTGCCCTGTTCCCATGAAAAATCAAGAAAGGGGGTCTACAAAAGAGAGCCCCTCAATCAGAAACACGTCTGGCCGAAGCGATGGCCGGAAGGAAAACAGTCTTAGCTGTTAGCCATTTAAGATCCACTGAGCCCAGTGGTTCAAACGGCGGTTCCTGGAGAGCCCTCAGGACCACAGCCAAATCCCAAGGCGCCACAGGTGGAACAAAAGGCGGCTGAATTCGCAGAACACCTTGCATAAAGGCTCGCACATCAGGGATTGTAGCAATCCTACGATGGAACCAGGCAGACAGGGCAGAAACCTGCACCTTCAAAGAAGCAAGGTGAAGCCCATGGTCCAGTCCCGCTTGTAGGAAGGCTAGTACTCTAGATAGGCGAAATTCCCTAGGTGCATAACCTCTCGGCCGACACCACTGGAAAAACGTATGCCACACAGGATGATATATTCTAGCGGAAGACGGTTTCCGAGCTCTGAGCATGGTTCGCACTACAGAGCTGGAAAAACCCCTGGACCTCAACATGGCCGTCTCAACAGCCACGCCGTCAAAGACAGCAGAGTCAGGTCCGGGTTAAGACAGGGACCCTATGACAGAAGGTCCGGTCGTAGCGACAACGGCAGAGGACTGTCCACGGACAGACCCTGAAGGTCTGAGAACCAGTGCCGCCTGGGCCGTGCGGGAGCTTATCAACAGAAGCGTCCCTCCTTCCTGTTTGAATTTCCGGATTACCCGCGGAAGAAGGGAAAACGGAGGAAACAGATAAGCGAACCGGAACGTCCACCGGACGGACAGAGCATCCACCAGAGACGCCTTTTCGTCTCTTGTGCGAGACCCGTACAACAACTTGTTGTTGTGCCGGGACGCCATGAGGTCGATCTCTGGAAGACCCCTCCTGTCCACCAGCAGTTGAAAAACGTCCGGGTGCAGGGACCATTCCCCTGGATGAACGTCCTGGCGACTGAGAAAGTCCGCCTCCCAGTTCAGCACTCCCGGGATGAATACTGCAGATATAGCCGGGAGATTGCGCTCCGCCCATACCAGGATTCGGGACACCTCTACGAGAGCCACCCGACTTCGGGTTCCTCCCTGCCAATTTATGTAGGCCACGGTGGTAGCGTTGTCCGACTGGACCTGCACTGGGTGACCTTGGAGAACCCGATGTGCCTGCTGTAGAGCACTGAACACCGCGCGGAGCTCCAAAATGTTTATTGGAAGCCTTGCTTCAGCCTGAGTCCACCTGCCCTGGAACAAGTGTGGACCCGAGACTACTCCCCAGCCCCGAAGACTGGCGTCCGTTGTCAACAGGACCCAATTCGCCACCTAGAACGGACAACCCTTGTTGAGATGGGTCGTCTGCAACCACCAGGCTAAGGACAGGCGAACCTCTGGAGTGAGCACCATCGTCTGGGATTTTAGAGACTGAGGCAGCCCATTCCATTTGGACAGGATCAGGTGCTGCAGAGGTCTGGAGTGAAACTGGGCATATTCCACCATGTCGAATACCGACACCATGGAGCCCAGTAACCTCATCGCCGAATGCAGAGACACCCGGCGGCTCTGCAGACAACTGCGCACCCTCAACTGCAAGGCAGAGATTTTTTCCCCCGTCACAAAGATCCTTTGCTGTCCGGAGTCCAATAAGACTCCGAGGTGCAGAATCCGCTGAGACGGGATCAGGGTGGACTTCTGCCAGTTTATTAACCAGCCGTGCCGTTGCAGTACCGCAATGGTCAGGTCCAAGTGGCGTAGAAGGAGCTCTGGAGATCCTGCCACCAAGAGAAGGTCGTCCAAGTACGGTAACATGCGGAAGCCGCCATGACCGCCATCACCTTGGTGAAAACACATGGTGCTGTCGCCAGGCCAAAAAGCAACGCCCGGAACTGAAAGTGGTCGCTGCGGATTGCAAACCTGAGGAACTGTTGATGGCGTAAAAGAATAGGGACATGCAAGTAAGCGTCCTGTATGTCCAACGACACCATGTAGTCCCCAGGTTCCAGCGCCAGAATGATGGACCGCAGGGTCTCCATCCGAAACTTCGGCACCCGCAAAGACTTGTTGAGAGCTTTGAGGTTGAGTATCGGACGATACGACCCATTGGGTTTCTGCACCAAAAAGAGATTGGAATAGAAACCCTGGCCCCTCTGGGAGAATGGAACAGGCACTATAACTCCAGCCTGGAGCATAGTGTGCAAAACCTTCCGCAGTTCCACGGCTTTGTTCCGGTCTGATGGCAGACCCGTGGTGAAGAATCAAGACGGGGGTCTGTGCCGGAAGGAGAGGGCGTACCCGTGAGAAACCACCTCGAGAACCCAAGTGTCTGTCGTGGTGACTGACCAACACCGGGCGAACTGCAGCAGGCGGCCTCCCACTTTGGGATCCCCCAAAGGGAGGCCCAGACCGTCAGGCCGCAGGCTTGTCATCTGGCTTTGGGGCCGGACGCCTGGTACTCCAGGCCTGCTTCCGGGGCTTGGCCAATTTTTTTGGCCAGCCTGTCGAGGAAAGGATTGTGCTTTAGGCCTACTCTGGGCCCTATAAGGCCGAAAGGACAACGTACCTGAACCTGAAGGAACTGCAGCAGACGGGAGACATGCCGATTTGGCTGCCGTCAGTGTAGCTACAATTTTGTCCGAACCAAATAGAACTTCTCCATTAAAAGGCAACGCTTCCAAGCCCTTTTTGGAATCAGCGTCCACTTTCCAAGATCGCAACCATAAGGTGCGACGAGCAGCTCCAGCTGCCGAAGAAATGCGAGACGCCATGGAACCTGTTATACAAGGCCGCTTCGTTGATATAAGTGGCCGAATCCCGGAGGTTGCCGATCAACTCCGACTGTTCAGCCGAACAGTCGGAATCGAAGGACGCCTCCAAAGTGACAGCCCAGCGCTCCATAGCTCTGGCAACCAAGCAAATGGCCATAGCCGGCCTAGCTGCCCCCCCCCCACAAGGGAATAAACTGACTTTAGGCAGATCTCCACCTTGCGGTCCGTAGCATCCTTAAGGGAAGACATGGATGGCATAGGTAATGTGGCACTACGGACTAGGCGTGTCTTATGAGAATCCACCTGTGGAGGGGATTCCCACTTAGAAAAATAATTATCTAGCGTTCCCGCTAGGCTGTTTTAGCGGGGCGCGGCGCCCTGCCCTCCTTCTGGAGGGCAAAAAGCACCCTACCCTTCAGGAGGAGGGCAAAAAGCGCCCTGCCCTAACAGCCTGCGGGAGCCGTTCTCACCCGCGGGACGCAGTGTCCCGCGGGTGGACAAACATGTCACCGCCGGTCACCGCCGGAGAATAGACGCTGGGCGCATGCGCCCGGCATCTATTCTCCCTTTCTGCAGCGCTTGGGGGCTGCCCGGCATGTCCGTAAGCGCCGGGCACGCCCCCAAGTATGACGAAAAGGGGACGCGTCTTATAGACACGCCCCCTTTTCATAACCACGCCCCCTTTTCAGGCGCGCGCACAAGATTGCCCTCTCTAGCTCCGGCGCCCTGCCTCCCGCCGGAGCTAGAGGGAACACTAATTATCCGTAAACGGATAAGCCACCGCCAAACGCCTCTGTGGCTGGTATCGTTTGCCAGGCTGTTTCCACGCCTCCTCTAAATGGTCCACCAACTGACCCGAAAGAGGAAACACTGTGGCGTCACCCTTAATATCCTTAAAAAAAGCATATTTAGATTTGGACACCAGAGGATCTTCGTCCTCAATCACCAAAGCTGTGCGGACTGCCCGAATAAGTCCAGGAATATACACCTTGGACCTAGCGTCCGCCTCCTTAGTATGGAGAGGTTCCTGGTCGGAAAGATCCAGAATCTCCCCATCATCAGACGTCACTTCGTCATCCTCATAAGGAGCAGACAGACGCCACCGGCCACTTATGTGGCCGCAACACAGACACCCCTTGTAACATATCCGACAAGTGCTGTACAGAACTAGTCAGGGAATTAACCCACGCAGGCTCCTGAGAGAACGGGGTAGGGGAAATAGGGAGACTGTGGGGTACCATCAATTGCCTCGGGAAACCCTGCATGGGTGACGACACCACTGATTGCTGGGACAATGCCATCTGTGAGAACGCGGGCTGCGGAGCTAACTGGCCCACCAAGGTTGTAAGCGCCTTAGCGAAACAAGCCCAGGGCGGCTCCTGTACCGGTGCTGTGACCGTAATTGGCCGCGCCAATAAAAAACACTGCCGGGAAAGCCCCTCCGCGCTACCCTCCCCCTCCGCTATAGGTACTTTACACGTAGTACACTGAAGCTGGAGAGGAAGGTCACTCTCAGACATGATGGTGGGAAGTATGTGACCCCTCTCACAATACTCGTTAGTACAGCGAGAGACCACCCTGCAGCACCGCACCGCAAGGGCTTTAGCAGAAAGAACAGGGACAGTAATAAGGCTGACAGTAAGAAATCAAAGGTACAGGCAGCAGCGCTAGCACAGTCACATACAATGCACAGAAAAATAAATCCTGCACTATCAGCGCTGATACTCAACTACACAGACACAGAGTCTGGTAGGACACAGCGCTGCATACACAGACCTGACCAAGCGGAGGAGAGGTATGCGGGGGGACCCAGACCACGATGCCTCCGATCTTAGGCTTCCAGCAGCGTTCACCATGCATTCTGAAGATGGCCACCGAAGAGCATAGAGGAGGCTGGCCTGGGGGAGGAGCGCTGCCACAGGGCCAGTTGGCGTGTGCAGAGAGGGCTGTGTGCAGCGGGGGAGGCGCCGGCTGTGAGACAGGGAAGGCGCGCTCCCCTGGCATGCATTTAACCCCTGGGACGCAGCAGCGCTACCGCTCTGCCGCGGTCCGCTGTCCCAGGGGGGTAGTGGAAGCGCAGGTTAATACCTGGCTCCACGCTGCAGCCAGTCCCCAGGGAGCCCCCTGCCTGGGGACTTTTGGACCATGTTCAGCAGGGTCCCACCGCGGGACCCCTGCTGCTTACCTTTGTCCCCCTTAGATCCGGCCATGGTCCAACACATCTGGGGGTCACAGCTAATGCTTACCAGCATCCCCGGATCGGTACCGGCGTTCTGGTACCGGCGGGGGTGTAGGGAAGACAGCATGGACGTCAGTACTGATTGTCCATGCTGTACTTCCAGATGTGCAGCCACAGCTGCAATGAAGAAAACTTCAGGGGCTCTTCTAAGCCCCCCTCTAGCAGGTGCATCCGACTCCGGCCAGGCACCACATGAAACTGAGATGCCTTAGATCGGGGGCGGGGTATAGGAGGGGGACCCTAGTGCATCCTGGGAGGCTGAAAACTTAACTCTATGGTGCCCGATGCCTGACGTCATCACCTATACCCCAAGGTATCCTGTGGATACCCTATGGACCCTGAAGTAGAAACTATAAATATAGAAAAATCAGTTATCCAAAATACTTCTGGTCCCAAGCATTTTCTATATGGGAGACTCAACCTGTATTATCTAACAAACACCTGTACAGCAGGTCTTTTCACATGTACAGCAGGCCTGAAAAATAAACTTGCCCAAAAGTCACAAGGAGTAATGGCATTTGGTTGCTGGACCAGAGTCTAATCAGCAAACAAAGACTATTCCCTGGACACTTTTCCTAAAGAGTGTAGACTAAATATCCTCTTGCAACTCTAACAAAGTACAGGATGAATCAGCAAGTGCCTTGCATTCATGTATCCTAAAATGGTCTTCTAAAGGCTCCCCATACACGGTGCGATGCACCGTGCGAGGAGACAGGTGATCCGTCGTCCACATATCGGTCGGTCCGCACACAAGGTGCGATCGTGTGGCCGACCGCCCGATTTGCCGGCTCCCCCCTCCCTCACCCGCATAGCAATCCATGGGATCGCACATCGCATCCCCTGATCGTTTGGTCCTGCAGAGAGATCAGGGGGTGCGATGTACGAGCCCCACGGGAGCCGCTCGGCCCGACATCAGGACCATACACTGTGTGATATAGCAGGCAAATCGCACCAGTCAGATCGCCTGCAATATTGCCCCGTGCATGGGGGCCTTAAAACTGGTCTAGCAGGAACTTTTATTCTGGCTGCACTAAAATCCATCTAGATCAGGCGTTTTCAAAATGAGTGGGGCAGACAACAGCCCATAAAAACTAGATACTCAAATTGCATGACCTGGAGTTTCTCTATACCTAGTATATATTTTTTGCCACTGTAAAAGGTGATGCTTTGTTTTTACAGCTGAGAACATTTATAAACATTGAAAATATGTGAACATTCATTATTTGTTAAGGTCTGCTGCATATTGCATAAACAAAGTTAACTAAACCCTACCTATGTAGAAGCTAGCACAGACGGTGTAATGGTTTAGCATTACGGCCTCACAGTACTGAGGTCGTGGATCAATTCCCACCACGGCCCTAACTATGTGGAGTTTGTATATTCTCCGTGCTTGCATGGGTTTTCCCCGGGTGCTCCGGTTTCCTCCCACACTCCAAAAACTCCTAGTGTGTATGTGTGTGCATGTGGTAGAGAACATAGATTGTAAGCTCCACTGGGGCAGGGACTGATATTAATGGCCAAATATTCTCTGAAAAGAGCTTCGGAATGAGTGCGCTATATAAAAAACTGGTAAGAAATAATAAATAAGCTAGTAGTATAGCAAAACAAATCCTAGCAGAGAGGTAGCAAATGAGCATTAAAGTTCCTGCAGGAGCTTCACTTTCTGGAATCAGGGCCTGATACAGAGATGAACGCAATGGCAATTGTTTGACATCTTGCATGAGCATAAGCTACATATACTGCCTTCGCATAGCATTCATGGACGCACATAGGAATACATCGCACAGTGATTGACAGGTTGTCAGTGTTTGGGGATAGTAATAGGGGGGTGGTCAGAAAGCAGGCGTGTCTGACCGCGGTTACATGGGCATGCATAATTTATCCCTTGCGATATCCTACGCAGCATGAGAGCCCTCTGACAGAGGAGAGTCATTAGTAAGCATTATATTCTATATTAATATGATGTACAATACCAAACATTATGCATAACCATTCCATTATAAGTGTCCATATAAAACTTCTGACTCTTACCTCTCAGAAATGTGTCTAGGCTTGATATGTATTTATAGTTTACTAAGCCATAGACTCTGCTAAGCAGAACTGTCCGCAAGAATCGCCAAGCCCTAGTTTCATTCTATGGCATGGGATTACACTACATGAACACTTCCCCCTAGCTCCCTCCGCAGGCAGTGATCGGTCACCACAACTTTCCCCACCCTCGGGACACTGAAACACAAGGGTGGAGAAGTCACAGGGCAGGTTGTTTTAGCGGGGCGCTGCTAGAAGGGAAGGGTGCATTTTTCCTCTTTAAACTCAGGCAGGGAGCTGAGCCCAGCTAAAACAGCCTAGCGGAAACACTTCAACTAGTCAAAGTTGATACTGCAAACATTATACTATCCAGATTCAAACAGTGTGGTATCTACAGTGATATCAGCGTGCTGTGGTCCCAAAATTTATCTTAGGTCTATTAAATTGATCAAAACATCATCTGTGGCATCATATTTGAACTGCACTAAAAAGGCCCCAGTGATGACAGAAAGGATCCAGTTATCAACCAAACAAGCTGGTTATGTGTGTGGACAAAATTGGACTACTGATTCTAGTACTTAGGCTTGTACCATGTGCCCCAGATAGTGCATATAATTTTACAATGTTTTATAAATTACAATTCATAGAACTTCTGTACATGCTCATGAATTGTACTGCAGAAAGAATAAAAATTCCCTATATACTTGCAACTACTAATGTAAATGGGAGGAAATATTTTTTTTCTATTGTGCTTCAATAACCCTAAACTTCAATAGAACAGTGCCTGTATTGGCTAATTGTCCAAATGTTAGCTTGCTAAATGTATTTGTCAGACCTGAGTGTAGATGTATTATAGCAGCACTTATCGTGCCACTATAACGCTTCCTGCTTCGCCTCTTTACCGAGGCGAAGCAGGAAGCACTAACGATGAGATGTATTAACATCTCATCGGACGAAGCGGGGGAGTGAAAACTCCCCCCCTCCGGCGATCCCTGATAGAGCACACGGCACATCAGGATAGTGCTGATGCGCTGTCTCTCACTCCCAGCCGGCTCCACTGAGCATGCATTGGATCTCGCATGCATCGCGAGACCCCACGTGTAGCCCTGGAGACGGCAGCCCCCGAAGCAGGGACACCGCTGTCCCTGCTGTGGATATAGGGCATCGTCAGTCTGCAGCTGTCGATAGCGATAGCTGCAGCTGGCGGAATAGTTAGGCGAACTGACCATTCATACATAGCCCAGCACACGGCGCTATCTTGTAGATAGCAGCACCGATAATGATAGGGGCGCAATGATACATGGGGGAGAAGCTGTATCAGCGCACGTTATGCCACATCGACGGTTCATACATCCCCCCCCCCCCCATAGAGAGGATCCCTTACTTTATACTGCAAGAACACTACAGAATATGTGCTGCTATAAAATAAGCAATTTTTGTAATGAACTAAAGGCAAGGTAAAAAGAAAACATCAGTTATGGATTTAAGGAACAATTGCAGACTATTTCTCGGCTGAATATCTTATAGCAAAAGGAAGGCATCAAGACTAGAGACTAAAAAAAAAAAAAAAAAAAGCAAACAAACACTAGCGCTATCATTAATATTGTAAACAAGACTATGTACGTAAGGAGCAACTATGAGTTCCTTGTTTTGTAACCTTGAGTACAGACAAGAATGTCACTTGCCTAAAGCTGCATATATATCCGGATTGAAAACGGATTTTAAAATGAGTGTCATGCAGAAAATAAAGTTATCAAAAGTGGACACAGCCATTCTTTGGGAAACCAATATCAGAATACAGCCAATCAAGTCATGAATAATCATAAGTGTCCGGAACGCTCTACTCTATACTCCAAAATAATCTATAACCTCTGCTGTGGCAGAACTCATTTCGTATATATTTTTGAGCAGACCTATGTTATACATAACTAAACATTACTTACTGGAGCACTGTGGTTTTATATAGTATATAGAGCCATATGTATGCAAGCCAACTTTATACATCCAAGGGCACACAAAATAGTTGCATTATACAAAAAATACAAAGTCCCTTTTTATGCTTATGGCTACATTCACAACGAGAAAAGCATATTTTATCTTAGATGCAGGTAGCCCCACCATGGACCAAATTAAAAAAAAGTCTGTCAAATAGAGAGATCTAAACAAAAACAGCATTCATTTTCACTACAGAGCAGGATGGAATCAGTCTGTAATATAGCCGGTGGTTGAAATCCCGACAGCGGAAACCCGGCAGGAGTGAAGATCCCGACAGACGATTTTGGCAAATATCCCCAACCCTACCCCCTACCATAATCCTCTCTTAGGGGTGCCTAACCCTAACTTCCCTCCCTAGTGCCTAAACCTAACCCCCCCCCCTTCCCCGCAGCCTAAACCCAAGTCTCCCGGGGGGTGCCTGACCATAACCACCCCGGTATGGTGCCTAACCCAAGACCCCCCGGGAGCCCCAAAACCTAACCCTACCCTAAAACCCCCCACCCCGTGGCTGTCCACGCCCGGCTTACCTTCGTGTCGGGCTCCCGATGTAGGTCTAATGACAGGCGTTGGGATTTCGACGCCCTTCATTAGTACCTTGGCGGGATTTGAGAGTCAGGAAGCCGGCAGTCGGCATTTCGACAGCCTGCTTCCTGACTGCATCCCAGCAGAATGTACCTAAAGTAAAGTAGTAGTATATTAACAGAGTTTATAGTAAGTACAAATATTTATTTTACCATTGAGAATATTTTTAGGAAAAATTGCTGTATTTGCTTCCACCACAGAGATTGGTGATCAATAATTGCTCCCTCTGAACGCTACTAGGATTTCTTTTTAGATACAGGCAATCTCATCTGATTTACTGGCATCTCAGTAAGTGTATGAAACCTTGAGCAAAGTAGAAGTTTGGAATTTCTATACTAAGGAAAAAGAGCAGAATCATTTTGGTTACCTTTCTTGGATCATATTTAGGGTGTAAATTTAACATAACGAATGAGTATTGGAAAATGTAATTTGTTTTTCTTTCCATGAGCTACATTGACAGAATTTCTCAGATACCATACTATATAACTCAATATAACTCAATTCTGTACAACCAAGCTAAATATACATAAAGGGGAGAATTCAATTGGTTTTTCTCACTATATTAATGGTTTGTTCCGGCGGGCGTGATGAACTGGATGCCCATTACTTATTGCGCATGTTGCAGCCAAGTGCACCAGGTTTAGACACGTAAAGTGGCCAAACTCGTCTATAGTACTGTGGCGCGCTGCGTTTGGGCGCTTAAAAGCCCGACTGTTCACAGATTTCTGCTTGCCACCTCAGGAGGGTGCGAGCAGAAACAATGGACACTCGTGTCCATTGGCATAAACAATTGACTAGCTCTAAAAGAACAATTGAATTCCACCCAAAATGTTATACTTAAACAAAAAATATGCCCATAATGTATTTTCACCCCTCTGCAGCAGTTTGCTATGTTAGGGGAGAGGTGGTTCAATAACAAAATAGGCAGTCAGTGATAGAGGACTGAAGGCTCTGCAGAAATGTACAGTGTGGATTGGAAAGGTGCAGGGCCCAGTAACGTCACAACAGCTGAAGTGACTGCAAGCATCGCTTTTGACAGGCATCAGATCCCTTCCGGACACTGCCCTACTGATATGGGAGGGGATTGTGTCGCCTGCAATGGAGTGGGGAGGGAATATATTCAATTTAATCAGAGTTGGAGTGAAAAGGTTTCATAATACTGTGCAATGAGTTTTATGTTCCTGATTCACATGTGAAATGATTTAATGGCACTGTAAAATAGTTTTATTTATTTTAATAGGCCATAAAAAAATAAAAGTGAAATACTACTAAATATCGGGTATAACTATATTTTGTCAGATTAACACATAACTAAAGTGTAATGTGCATAAGCGCTACATACAGATTAAATTAAAATGGTCATTCAGCAATACAAAACCAAAGTATACCAAAATAGAAGAGAAAATAAAGAAATATGCAAAATCATTAGGGTTTTAATCTTTTGTCATGGTAACATGCAAATGTGTCAAAGAAAAGCCACTCATGCATTCTCCAATGTAAATGCTGTTGTGACAAAAGCAAATTACTATGCAAAATAATGAAGCAAATACCAAGAAATGCATTCAGTGGTTTGTAAATAAAATCTAATTTTTAACTTTACATTTACTTATTTTACAATTATAACTAGGAAGAAAACAGGTGTCAAACAGTGCAACAAGGATTGCTATCCATTCTCACACTGGAACCATTTTACGTCTAATGCTGGGTACACACTGACAGATACATTGGCTGATCAATCGATCGGGCAAATTATCTGCTGCACGTCGGCCAGTGTGTAACCAAAAAAAATGTGGGTCCCAGGGACCCCTCACTTTAAAGAAACGGTGTCCTACCTGACATTTTCTGGGTCCCATCTAAATCCCATGAAGCAGATGACATTGGCCCCGGTGGGGGAAAACAACAACACCACCAACACACACACACACACACACACACACACACACTATGGCCCCAGTAGGAAAAAAACAACACATTTGTCCCACATGAAGAAAAACACACACATTGGCCCAGATGGGATAAAAAGATACAACCATTAGCCCTGAAAGGATAAAAAAATATAAACACATTGGCCCCACAGGAAAAAATATAAAATACATTGAGTCAACTTAATTGCACTGCTGCCTGCCCTGCTGTGTCACTGCATCCCTATAGCTGGAGGCGGAATGCAGGTACGTGATGTCATGTCACCGCATCACTGTCTCTGGTTCATATGGGGAGGGTGGGCAGAGACACACATTGGGGGCTGGGGAACTGGACAGAGACACACATTGGGAGCTGGGGCAGAGGTACACAAGGGGGCTGGAGTTGAGAGAGAGATATACATACACATACATACCTACATACATACACACACTGATCATGTTGGGTGCAGCTCTCCATACTCCCCAGGGCCTGGCAGCAGTGACATCAGATTGGCTGTCTGTCTTATAGTGCACTGGCTGCAGGGAGCTTTCAGTCGGCTCTGCAGCCACTTTGCATGTCTGGACATGCTCCGCACGGAGGCAGCCAACCTGATGGTCTGCCTGTCACAGATGTCACTCCATGCTGCCGGGGCGGCATGTATGGACAGCCGCCTGGCAACTCCCCCTTCCCAGGTGCAGGCCCCCCCAACACACTTGGCCCCCCCAAACACACCTGGCAGCCCTGGGTGCGTCTCCCAGCGGCCGTTGCGCAATGCCGACTATTGCACTTTTGTGCAGCCACTCTGCCGACCACATGCAGACGTCACTCAGAGTCTGACCTGGGAATGTGGGAAAGAGACGCTGCCTCGCTGCTGCTGCTCCCGGGCGCTGGGCGTGGCCAGACAGTCTGAAGTCGGAGCGTGGTGGGCCGGCCGGTGTCTGATAGTTACTGAGGAGACGCCGGCGGCTATTGGTTGAAAAGATGCCGCCGGCGGTGATAGGCTGCAGCACCCAGCATAGCCCCACAAAGCGCATCCTGCAGGACCTGCTGAGTTCTTAAACATCGGGTCCGCAACTCCCTATAGCGTGTAATAATGCGCTATAGCACGTATTTTGCAAACCCTGGCGATATGTCGGTGAACGTCGCCGTTCATTGACATATCGCATTGGCTGTGCTGCACTGCCAATGAACAGTTATGTCTGCAGACATATCTGTCCATCGACAGGTGTGACTGCCCATACACACACAGCGGCAGCAGCGAGTAGGGGGGGCGGGACACGCCCCCGACCTGCCCACCGGCCACCGGGTTCCGCCCCCCAGGACCCGAGGGCACAAGCAGATGATGGCCGTTCAGTGTGTATGAACGACCATCATCTGCAGATCACTCGATCTGCAGATATCTGTCAGGTGTGTACCCACCTTAAGAATGGGATTCAAATAGTAACATTAGCATCTAAACTAATATTATTATTCTTAACAAATTAGAGTACGATATCTCCAAAAAATACTTTGCTCTGTAACAAGCTCACTGTATTATTCCATAACATAAAAAGTAAAAGAAAGCTCAAAATATGTCACAGCAAATAACCAGAAAAAATGTTCAACGTTCCACTACTGTGCCTGGAAAATTTTCAGACATATCAATCTTTCACAGTTGTTGAATACATAAACAGGATAATAACTAGATTTCTAAAACAAAAAATACACTTAATTACTATTTAAGGTTGTCACTCGCTTAAAAATAAAATATGCGGTCACTCAAATATTTGTTTTTAAATGGGTTGTACCATAGACAAAATGAAAATAAATACCTCTTAAAACTGGGTGAATTTCACCCTTTAAAAAACATTGTTAAGCAGGTTTTATTTATCTTCTCACACCCTTATCTGGTCTCTGTTGTGTAGTGCTGGTAGCAACAAGTCTATGTCAGTCATCCACAAGTTTCAAGGCATGGAAATCAAAACAGTGGCTTACAATATAAAAAGGCTGACCCCTGTGGGGTGAAAGAAAACTGGGCATAGAAGGAGCAGTACCTTTTAAGCTGGGTACACACTAGACGATATATTGATCGATTTGTAGTTTTGAGGCAAATCGGAATGACAAATCGTCCAGTGTGTACACACTGTTGCGCGATCTTGTGCATCGTTCATCGCATCTTCACAGTGCAGGCCAATCTGAAGATCTGACAGCTGACCACATGGATTTTGGATGCGGCAGGGGAACGATACATCAAACAAATCTTGCAGTGTGTACGGACCACCCGATATATTGTCCAGTCGCATCTGCCGTTGATGAGTACGCACATTGCCTAGTGCAGTGGTAGCCAACCCTGGTCCTCGATAGCTACACCAACAGGGCATGTTTTCCATGTCTCTTCACAGAATCGCAAGTGAAATAATTAGCTCCACCTGTGGATCTTTTAAAATGTTTTAGTGAGTAAGGACTACAACTGGGCACCAGCTAGGTGGTCTGGAAAACATGAACTGTTAGTAGCTCTCGAGGACTGGGTTGGCTACTCCTAGTCTAGCGTGTACCCGGCTTCAGAGTTCAGCAGTGTGTGATGGTAACTACATCTGTGACACTCTGTAAATTATATGGATACTAGAAGTGCCCTTGAAGTTCCACAACAATTTAAAAGATACATAATCTCCAAATAATATTCATATTCCTGGTAATATACAGTTTGGGTTGTCTGTTATTCCTCATATAACACACGTGTTTTACTAACAAACACTGAAGTGATGACATCAACACTGACAGGAATTTGAATTTTTTTGCGACTGGAAATGGGGGGTGATATTCATTTGTTTTTGGTGCCCATTACTTTATGCGCATGTTGAGCCCAAATCTCCGGGTTTAGACACGTAAAACTGATAAACCATTGCAAAGTCCTGGATAGGGCACCCAAACACCTCAGTGAGGGTGGGAGCAGAAATACAGGCGACCGCAGCACTCACGTCCAATCAGAGAAACAATTGAATTGCTCTGTCGGTTGCCCATCACTAACAGGTGCACAAAAAACAATTGAATACCCTCCTATGTGATGACCAGAGAGGATATCAGAACTCACTGATATATAAATATCTAGATCACTAGTGCATTAATTATTGAATGACTAGCAGGAGAACAGTCTTGAGAATAGAAAGGAGGAGGCTCAAATGTAGCTTTCTCCATAGGCTGTTCTAGCGGGGCACCGTGCCTTGCCCTTTTTTAAGTGTCAAAACGCGCCCTGCCATTTTACTTGTGCCCAGACCCCCTGCTGTCCTCCTGGTGACCCTCTACAGGTTCGCCCTGCCTCGCTGGCAGGCTGCTGTCACTGTGTTGTCTGAGCTCACTCACTCTGACAGCCCTTCCCTTTCTCAGCTGCTCTACTCCACCTCAGCGTGAAGGAGTATCGGCAATTGGATGCTGCGGTATCTGTTGAGAGTCAGGAGAGCTGTGTTTGCCTCTCCCACAAAGCAAGCCCAGCCTTCCTGTCTGTCTGGAGAGGCCAGCAAGGAATATACCGTACCCAGTTTGGTGGCCATTTTAAACAGCAGCTCCACAGTGGCATGAGCAGTTTGTGTAAATCTGCTCCCTGCCTGCAGCTTCACCATCCGGAACAGCTTATTCTTTCCAGGGCTAAAGCTTTGTAATAAATTGTAGTCAAATTGATCACTTATGAACTGATTCAGCTGTAGGTTTAGAGTGCAATTTACTGCTCCCCCTGCACCCCCCGTAGTTACTCCACTGGAGGTGGAGCGCCGATCAGCGGCTCTCCTTCTCCGTGCAGCTCCGGGTGACAATGGAGCCAGGTGCCCCCTTCAGGCCTGGCACCCGGCGGCAAATGACTCCATTGTTTCCGGGAGTTCTGCCACTGCTTGTGTCCCCTTAGCTTCAATCTGGCAGCACTATCTACTATATAAAATGCTTTTTGTGACATCTTTCCTTCAAAGTGTCACAATGCATTTTATATAGCATGAATGTGCTGTCAGATTGAAGCTAAGGTGCCACAAGATGGTTTATATAGCACAAGTGTGCTGCCAGATGAAGAAAAAGGGGTCATAAGGTGGTTTAAATTGTGTAAATCGTCTGCTGCCAGATTGAAGCTAAGGTGTCACAATGAGTCTTTGTACACATTTATAGGTATTTTGACACTTTCTACTGAAGCATTATGTACAAAATGTGCCCTCCCAATTGAAAAATGTGCCCTCCTTGGTGGCCAGCATCCTGCCCTAAGAAATATCCTAGTGAACACTTAAAATGTTTGTGCTAAAAAAAAAATAAAAAAAATAAAAGATGGCATAAGTTACTTTTTCTTTACGAAGTTCTGTATATTGAAGGGTGGGAACTGTGACAAACAATTTACAATATAAAAAAAAAAAAAAAAAACCACAGTCAAGAAGTACTAAACTAATAGGTTTCATTTTATTAGTAGAATCAAAATGTAAAATCCATTAATTACATTTATAATTACAAATACCAGGATGGTGAAAACCTTTTAATAACACTACTACATAACAACTCTATATTTCTGTATCAGCAGGCAACTATATAGATAAAGTGGGTATCGTTTCAGAAGGACTCGACCACTTAACTGACTAATAATTTCGATCGAATTAAGTCCAGCCCAATTTTATAAAAAAAAATATATATATATATATCGCTATTAATGTGTTAAATTGGTCAATGATATATTGGACCATCGCAACTTTGCATTTCCTGGGCAGCTGTTTCTTTCAGCAGACGTAGTGTATAAACTAAGGGGTTGAGAGCTGCTTCATTTACATTTCCCCGCGGCTGCTCTTCTCTGCTTGGCAGAATCTTTTTACCAACTCATCTTCCGCTAACTTTCAATCCATAAGTGTACTAAGGGCTGATATTTGTACTTTGATTGTTGAAACTGCCAGACCTTTAATAAATTCCACATATAGGAACTGTAATATTTGTGGTATGTCTGCTGTCATGACCTCGACTTCACTTCCCATAAAAGAGAAAAAGGTTTTCCAAATCATGTAGTAAACCAGTGCAGAATTATCCTTTCTTGCTTATAGTAAAGACTGCACCACTTGGCTTGAAAGCCCATTTTCCTTTAACATTTTCAGCTCAACCTCCAAGCTGATAAATTGGGGACTGTTGGATTCTGATGCAGTAATGGACATATTAACAGTAATGGGTTAATATGTCCGGCCTGGCTGGTTGCATCCATAGTTTCTCCACTGCCATCTCTAGCGCTGTTGAAAACCATGTACTTTTGGGCCAATAGGGTAGAATTGCTATAATCTCTACTATTCCTTTTTGATATTCTTCAATATGCGATATATCAATGGTATCCTAGATCAGGGGTTCCCAACCACGGTCCTCAAGGCATACTAACAGTCCAGGTTTTAGGGATAGCCATACTTAAGCACAAGTGACTTAATTAGTACCTCAGTTATTTTGATTTAACCATCTGTGCAATATCATGGATTTCACAAAAACCAGGACTTAGTGTGCCTTGAGGCGGAGGTTGGGACTCACGGTCCTAGATGAAAACTCCATTGCTGGGACAAAGCATCTATCCCCCTTGCCCCTGGTACATAGTGTCTAAAAATCCAAATTTGATTTTACATTGGTTGCCATTAAATCCATCTCCGGACAGCCAAATCTTTTTACAATTAATTGGAATCTCTATCATGCAATTCCCATTCTCCTTTCTCCTGGGAGAATCAGTTTCCTGCTCAGAAAGTCTGCTATGAGGTTATTGTTGCAGGACACATGGGGGTGCTGAAGAGAAAAAAAAAAAAAAAGATGCTTCTCGGCCAAGGTCATTATTTTTTAAACTTCTTCCATGAGGGCCTGGCTTCTGGTACCTCCTTGACAATTTATATATGTTACCACAGTTATATTGTCAGAGAATATTAAATGACTTCCTCTCAGGTGATTTTAGAAGTAATACATATTGCCTCCCACACCACTCCTCTCTCTTTTGTTCTTGTCCGGTCCACCAAGCTCACGCTACCAGTTGTGACAAATGTGCTTGCCATCCTGAGGAACTTGCGTGTTGTAAGAACTGGCTGAAAGCCAGTTCCAACCCATCAAGTTTTTTAGTATTTCCATTTATAGCGTTCCCGCTAGGCTGTTTTAGCGGGGTGCCGCGCCCTGCCCTATTTTTAAAGGGCAAAAAGCACCCTGCCCTCCGGCGGCGGCCAGCTGAAACATTCGCCCAGCATTTATTCACACTGACAGCAGCGCTTGGGGGCAGCCCGGCATGTACGCAAGTACCAGGCACACCCACAAGAGTGATGAAAAGGGGACGTGTCTTAAGGACACACCCCCTTTTCGGGCACGCAGATGTGCACTCTCTCTAGATCTGGCACCAGACCTAGAGTGAACACTAATTTAGCATTTCTATTTCAGAAAGGATGTATATTCGACATGTTGCAGTTAACCGATTGACCTTACACAGAACATCTACCATAGGAATCTATAAAACATCCGGCTTCCTTGGGTATGAAAAAGATGGTGATGGACCAGCTGGATGGAGGAATGTCACTTACACTTCAATGTTTTTATCTTTCTCCAGAATAAATGCGAGCCACCATTTGTGGTCACAGACAGCAGTTATATACCATCTATGGTCTCTATGGCGACAGCGCTCGCTGCTCAGAGTGCAGTGCATTTCCTTGCCAAGTCAGTCATCAAGGCTGTTTTGACTGCCCTGGCAGCAGATGGCCAACTGGGGTCCAGCAGTTAGTGGGGCAATGAACTACTGGGAAATAATTCCCATGAGACTCTGCTGAGGAGTGAGAGGTGCATGTGCTGAGGTCTGATTAGAGGAGCCCCTTACATGCTTCTCTGACCCATGGTGATTAGAAGCAGCCTCATGACCTATGCCTTCTTTTCTGTGCCTGGCCGGACGACTGAGGCTTCTTCTTGTACTGGGTTGCTCCCAGTCTGCTGTCTCTCCCATCACCCCTTCTCCAAGTTTTTTTAATTTGCTTTAATTTTTTGGAGTGATTCATGAAAATTGTATTTATTGAATTACTCAAAAAATTAAAGCTCTTCTAGCAAGTGATCCCATCAATGTCCCAAAATAAAAAACTTTGGGGATTTAATAACAGTATGGACAATTTTTCAGCGTTTTTTTCATATTGGCTTTTTGAGAAAATCAAAACCTATAAAAAGATGTTTAAAACGAGACCTTCCCCAACTCTATAGTTTAATTAGGAGAGCTGCAAAATCAAATTAAAAAACTGTTAATAGCAAATTTTGTGTTGAAAAATTGCAGCTTTAAAAAGGCATACAATTTCAAAACCAGTGTACTTATCAGCCTAAGATTTCGAGGTTTTCTTTACACCAATGGCAAGTTTCATTATACCAAATTTAATTGAAATTAGAGAATGTAAGGTAGAATTTTATCGGAAATTGTGTTGATTTGATTCGGAATGATATGCTTTTTGCATAATTTCTTTAGATACAAACGATTTTTTCATCCAGTCTATTTAAGGTGCCTACACACTTAGCGATATTTTACACGATTTGCCCGATTCTGACGCATCGTGACGACAAACCGTTTTAAAATATGCCCAAATCGCGAGTATCCACTCACGATCACAATGCCGATGCGTGTCCCCGTAGGTCGTACATCACATCTTCAGATCTAACAAGCTGTAGGCAAGATCTGACAATCTCAGTCACGACGCATTGGAATAGTTAAGAGGCAAGATAGATCGTTTGTCACATTGGACAGTTTTTAACACCAAATCGTGCCCACGACTGCCAGGGGAGCTTCTGGGGCGAGTTCAAGGGAAAATGGACACAATATCGCATCGTGAAAACATCGCCAAGTGTGTAAGCACCTTAACTCTTGAAACTGGTTAGGCTGCTGAGTAACTCCAGGTGCAGGACACTGCTGAAATTTTTTTTCATAAAAAAGACCATCTCTTGTGTCCCTGAAAATGGCTTATCACAGGCTGCACAAATAAACCTCACATGCTTTTTCTTGGACAACTTCTTCTTTGCACCCATATTAGGGAGAGACACTAAAAATTAAAAACACCCTATTACTAGCCTGATACTGAAGATCTGCATGTCTATGCACCCACTAGGAAGGACTTACCTCGACTGATGCTATTCAGCTGTTGGGGTGAAGGCTCAGATTCCATCCTTTTGGATTTGCAGATCCCTGACATAGCAGGTAAGTGGATAGATGAGAGAACACAGCTCTCTTTCTCCGGTGTGCGGAGCCATTTTAAAGCCCTGTGACCTTAGACCTGGTCAGGCGCATGCGCAGTGACGGTCGCACTGCATTCTGGTGTGCGCGTCAGACTCCCTGATGCGTGCCTGCACACTGCAGCCAGTTCCACGCCATGGCACCATCTTTGTTCATATTCAGCCGGGAGCAGGTCTCCAGGAAACGGCCCTGGACGAAAGCGCAGGTGTTCTAGTCCACTCCAGTATATCACTGGTCTAAACATCAGCCGCAAGGATAAGAACCCCAGGGTTTCACCCTGCCTCAGCAATATACAGGTAAGCCCTATTTAGGTAAAATAAAAACTTTCCCTACACTACATCCATACTCTTAGGAGACAGGAAGAAAAAGACAAGGAAAAGGGGGGAAATATAGTGCAAAGGGAGCGGCCCCTGAAAAACCGATCTTATATGCCGAGTTGAGGCTGCCACGGAGGAACGACAAAGAAATAGTAAATAAAATCAAAGCATAAATTATAGCTGATCACAAATGCTGTTCCGCTATAGAGCTGAGTGACCGGATTATTGTCCAAATTGCCAACATGGCGGTAGTCAATTTGGACAACAACCAGCTGTACTGTACTCAGACAGAGTTGTCGTAAACCCACCGTTATCAATACACACAACATTATCAGAACTGTCTGATCTTCGCATGTGGCTGTCAGAAGACCTCCACACTGGACCCACAACTAGCTTAGGGGACCTAAATGCTAATTATTTAGGTTTTATCCTTATGTAGGGTACACACTAAATGTCTAGTGTGCCTGACATCACAGCATACACACTTGCCAATGCCTGCAACGACGTCGATATCCACAGTCACACCTGCATGCAGGGCCAATGGAGGATGACGCTGACGACACAAGGGAGCGTGCCTAGTCAGTGACATATGTGCCCGATATGTCTCTCCGATCCATCTTATCGGACATCATATCATCTAGTATATACCCGGCTTTAGGTAAAGTAAAACATTGTTAAACAAAAAACAGCAATAATGGTTTGGAGGGAAGACATTGTAGACTTTCTTACCTGAACAGTAGGAATCGTTATGAAATTCCGGCAGCGGCAGCCCGACACTGGAACAGATGTCGGCAGCCCGACAGCGCTGGAAATCCCGATCATCGTAAGGTAAGTAATGACTAACCTAACCCCCCTAACCTCCCAAGTGCCTAACCCTAATCCTCGCTGTATGGGTCTAACACTAACCCCCCCTTCCCCGCTGACTAAACCTAAGTCCCCCGGGGGGGTGCCTAACCCTAACCCTCCCTCTAGCCTAACCCTAACGGGGGAGTGCCTAACCCTAAGTCCCCCCCCCCCCCCTGGGTGCGCTAAACCTTACCCTCCCCCCCCGTTGTGAGTGATAAAACTCGTTGATAAATGAGGCCTTAAATTATTTGAATATATTCTCTATTTTATATGGAGTAACCCCACCACTATTCTGGCTTCTAGTTTCTCCAGTTGTGTTCACCTCTGGTGAAACACTCCATGTATGAATAACTGTTCCACATACCTTTAACGCATACCATACTGTGCAATACAAAGTTCAAATCCCTGCAATTTTACCAGCATCCCCTCCCTCTCTACTCCTGCATGCAGCGGAGCAACATTTCATAGTATTTACACAGTAGGTATAGT
Organism: Taudactylus pleione; assembly: GCA_031769625.1. Classification (NCBI taxonomy): domain Eukaryota; kingdom Metazoa; phylum Chordata; class Amphibia; order Anura; family Myobatrachidae; genus Taudactylus; species Taudactylus pleione. The sequence goes on from JAUIMM010000085.1 coordinate 30,420,698, forward strand.
TAGTATCTAGATCTTAGCACAAACCAAGAATGTTCTGGCCTTATAAAGGATTATTTGAGTAAGTGATCAAACACTATACAGTTTAAATATGGATTTTTTTTTGGCTAGTTTCACACACAACGGTTTTGTCCATCTGGTAAAAAATTTTTTACTTTTTTCTAGGACGGACTTCCTCCTTTCACATGCAACGGATTTCATACGGATGAAACGAGCATTGACTACAAGGCCACCGGACATCTGAAATCTGTGTGTGTGAAAGCATGCATAAAGTTATGTGAGGCACTAAGTTCTGGAGATGGCACAGCAGCCATCCTAGTCGGTGGTTATCACGGCTGTAACACAGTGAACCGTGCCGTGTTCGTACCATGTTCATGCAGTGTGCAAGCCCTAATGTATTCGTAACTACCACTGAAGTTTATTTGCCGGACGACCAAACCCGTTGTGTGAAATAGCCCATATTGTAGTAAGGAAATGCTCCTGCGCACAAAAGTTTTCATTGTTTTCCATTTAGTCTGCTTGTCATCGATCACTGTACTTTTCTATTCAAGACACATGATCTGAGTTATGATGATACCGTGATAAGAATGTGGCCTACGACATTTGAAATCATTAGCTATGCACAATTTATTTCAGTTCATCAGCTTGCTTCTGTGTTAAATGAACTATTTTGAATGAACAGGAACTTGAAACATTTTATTAAAGAAAAACAAAAATGTCATACAGAAACAAATTTCCCTACACATTACAAAATTATTCTACTTGGCCACCATCCGCTCACCATTAAAGCCCCATTTATCACAATCCGCATAAGAAATGCTATTGTGATTGTAACATTTTTCCTGGACTCGCAATGTGGTATTTTTAAATACCAAATGAATGCATCAATAATCCCATGCCTGGACAGAGCTTGAGAGAAAGCTGTCCCGATGAATCACCTCTCCAGTTTTAAATACAAGATATAAGCAGCGCTAATTGGTAAAGGCAGTGTTCTCCCCAGAAAAATTTTCCAGCCGGGTGGTATCAAGAAGTAGTCGGGTGGGGCCTTTGCAATAATAAAATATTGTAAACTATACTATAATGATTTAAACAGTGCCCCCAGACTGGTCCCATATGCAGTACCCCCAGACTGGTCCCAGCCCAGAACTTACCTGAACATGATCGGTGGCAGCGCTCCCACTCCCTCGCTGTGACTGGATCTAGCAGGCGCACAGAGTAAGCTCTTCACGTCGCGGGTGACGTCATGACGTCACCCCCGCAGTGCATCACTGAGAACGCTGGCCTCTGAAGCGACCGGAGGCTTCTTTCTTTCTTTCCATCTGTTATTCTTCCCCTGACGGGTCACTAGGAGTTCTGGGTGTGCCCAGGAGGAGTTTCAAGTTGATGGCACAGCAGGGTACCCACCAACTACCCGGCAGAGCTGTCAGTGCACAAGTATCAACTTAATACCGCTACCCTCTACCTCTCAGTTACAGCCTACTGCCTCTGTGCCCAACCTGTCACTTTCTATACCAACACTGACAGAGCTACCCTTGCCAGAGGGCACAGAGTCCTATCCTACCAAATTGCCCCATCCTCAATTACCCCGCCCAAACTTACCTCCATGCCTAGTCCCACAACCATGCCCCCACTGTGCCTGTCTGCAGCTTAGTGCCTTCTCTTACAGCCCAGCATTGATTTGCCTGCTCCTCTCTGCCACAAGCCATATCCTTGCCTTACACAGTTCTCGGCAGGAGTCACCCTCAGGGAAACCATACAGATGTATCCTAATACATCTTTGTTGCAGTTGCGCTAAAAAAAAACTAAAAACTTACTTGATATGTGTCACTTGAATATCTGTGTTGCATATCAAATTAATCAGCACAGTCTGCTAGTGCATTTTAGTCGCATCGCATTGTAGCACGGGACCTAATGATTCACTCATGCCAGGCAAGTCGCACTGCGTGGCGTATTGATGCTAAATGTATGAGGACACATTGATATTCACTGTCCTGGACAGCAGGTTACCCGTGCAAGTGGTTTGAAATCAGCTATCCGGGAGACCCCACAATGAGTATAGACAGCGGCCCCAGGCAGGTGTAGCTCGCCCACAAGCTGAAGGTAGGAGAGCCACAGATACAGGTGAAAGTGCACAGCCTGGAGCAATACGAGAACATGATATGAGTCAGTGGATGTCCGATATAATATGAAGTTACAGAGGGTGATTATTGTTTTGCATATTTTATATTTTGCACTGACTCTATCCGAAACAAGTTGATCGCAGACGTCGGTTCCAGGCTCTGCTCTGCCTGTCGGATAGTGCAGAACAGGACTATGAAAATGGACCAAAGGCTCTACTACGGCCTTCAGTTTAGAAATGCTTGGTCTGAAAAGACTTAATAACGGTTTGTTAAATCTAGACTGACCGCATATCCCATCATAGTTATGAGAAATGTGCTCAGCATGCAGATTTTAGGACATGAAAACAATTTATATGAAATCTCCTCCAAAAGCCCCGTGATAAATTTATGCCATACTAAAATAATGTAGAAAGGGTGTGAAAACACCAGCTCTCTCTTTATTTTAGTAGAAAAAAAAAAAGTGATAAATACGCCCCTAAATATTTATTGGTTCTCAAGTAAAGGGAACACTATCTTGCAACTATTTGCTCAGGAAAGAATACTTTTAATTCAAATAACATGTAATGAAAAACATCATGTACAGTACACAAGATTATGTTCAAGCAAAAAAAACAAAAAAAAATAATTGGTATAATACTATAAGGTATAAGCTAATAACTCACTGTCAGGAGGTAATTTAGTCCTGAACTGCTGTATCATATGGTCTGATTAACTCTACATGGTAACTATTTACAAAAACTATACTCAAATCACATATGGTCATTATTACATATTTTTTAAAATAAAAAATGTAATAAAGCAATTTCAGTATTTCCACTGCAAATCCCCACCAGAACACTTATTTAGGAGATAAGGAATTTCACATCAAAAGATTTGCAACGACATATGGCTAAATATGTTTAGAGTGCAATTTCCAGGTAGAACAAACAAATGGCACTAATGTGTGTAACCAAGTAACTACAGGATACTGGCACCTTTGTCTCTGTTGTATTTAGAAGAGCATTTAGAGAATGTGACAGATTTTTCCTAATTAAAACATTCACACAACAGGTAAATACAGTTCTGCCAAAGTACTGGAGGGTAGCACCATTTGTTGATTTCGGTAGGCGTTGAAATCTTAACATTTACTAACTCAAAAGAACAATGCAGCAAATAGCACTGCTTGTTTAACATGAAGGATTATTTTCTTGTGTACAGTCAAATCATACATAAGCTGCAAAAGCAGGCTTATACAAATGGAAGAAAAGTCACTAAAAATGGGTTAGTGATAGTACGCAATGGTCATAACATGGATTATCATCACTTGCTGAAAACACTATGCAACACATTGGAAACTTTTAGGATTGACAAGTAAACCGCATTTAAATTTTATCTTCCATGTCATAAATATTATAAAGGATTTAGGTTTTATGTAATCTTACATGACCTAGATGCAGTGGAGGATGAAATAAAATGTACCAAGATTCAAAGCAAGACTGGCTACCATTACCCAAGCAATAAGGTTGTTGTTTTCCCTAAGGTCACAAAATTAATGTGGGAGTGGTTTCAGATGGATATATAAATAATGGTCAGATCTTAGCTTTAGCACCTACAAAGATGCAGTATTAGACAATGATAAGGTAACATGAAAAAAAGTCAAATATTTCCAAACTTTCTACAACCATTGTATTCATCTACAGATCACTAGAAATGAATTACTTTAAAAAAAAAAAAAAAAAAATCTTACCACAAAAATGTATTTAAATAAGCTTGAATGTCATCAATATACATTTCTTAATAAAAATTTACTCTTTATTAAGTCCACTAAATACTAATTTGTGTGACGTGTAAACAACACCGATATTTCTTTTTTAACCAGTAGCTAGGGAAAGTAATGGATCAGCACTTGTTGCATTATATGCCTATGGCATATTTCTTCCACTGTCCAAAACTAGATCCCTTAGATTTGGCTACAGCACCTAAACTTTCAAATTATTCCACTTTATTTATATGGCGCCATAAGGGATCCACAGCACCTTACAAGGTATGTAGACAGAGAAAGTATGAACAAAACAAAGTCACTTACAGTACAGAACATAGCAGGACATGGACTGACATGATGACTTCCATATGAATGCAGATGCAGCCTGCACCACATACAGTATGACATCAGTGAGGATCACTTACAAGTACACAGGGGAGACAGTGCAATACTAAGAACAGGTTAGAGTGACCCACAACCACCCACTATATTCTGCAATTAAATACCTTTGAAGACCTGGGAAATTGCTACCACTGAGACACACACCACGCCTCATGTCATCCAGTACAGCTGTGATGCTGCAGGTAGACAAGTGGTTAGTGTAGGTAAGGTTGCAACAGGAGCACACGATGCCGCACCCTCCCTATGTATCACCCCTCACTCTCTCCGTGTACGTAAATCACAGCAGTAGCTGTCAGGAGGCCTGCCGCCGTGCACTGTGGTGGGATGCAGGCCTCCCTGTCAACAAAAGGGATGGCTGAGGGTGGGATGATCTATGGGAATGCCTCCATTTGCTGACAGGGCATGGATGGAGCGGATAAAGGACAGGCACTCCTGGAGTTGGGTTACTATATATAGGGGACATGCATACCGAGCAGCAGTAACTTGACCTCCCGGGCAGCCTTCTCTCCATCCTCTCTCAGGTTCCTGTCGATCATCTTACTCCTCTCCACCGCCGCCTTGTCCTCCGCACTCAGCGTACATCCCATGGCGACAGCGCTGCTGGGACACTCTGCGCCGCAAACACACAGCCAGGGAGGCTCCGCTCACCTCGGCTCCGGCAGCTCTTGGGGCAGCCGAGCTGAATGAGGACCAGTGCGAGATAACGAGTTGCTGGGGGCGTGTGTGTACGCGGTCTCAGGGGACGGGCTGGGCTGTAAATGAGGGATAATGACGCTGCGGAGCCGGCCAGACGCGCTCTCCCCAGGCTCCGGCTGCTGCGTTTCCTCCCTGAGCGTCGCTCACTCTCCTGTCTCCTCTACACAGATGACGGCGGCAGCATCGCGCATGCGCCAAACCACTGGCCACACCCCAATGGCAATAATCTTCCACACAGTATCACTCACTACAGTACCCGGATGGAACAAGCAGCTGCCTCCACGCCCCGCTCTCGCTATTGGATGGTGGGGAGAATACAGCTACTCTCGACTGCTTCGCTGCCAGACCTACGTAACAGCGGGGTAATACAAGAAGGGCAGGAGAGGATAGCATGGTTAGGAAATGGTTACACTAACGGGCCATTGAAGTGACGTCATAGCACGGGGCGCTTATATAAAGCCAGATGACGCGCGGTGTGTTATATTTGAAATTGAACGTTAACGGTTGTGAGAAGGCGCGCGGCTCTTATGCGGCTGTACATGTGGTATCATGGCGTCACACATACGTGTGTCGCTATCACCTGCAGCTGGGGGCCCGGATGTGCTCTAGTTATACTTTCTGTGAGGGCTCCGACTTGAGCACACGGTCCTAGGACAGTGCGGCAGCCGCCTTTTCCCCGGGGCCGGGGAGCTCCACACGGAATAAATACACTCCTCACCTATGGCTGGTTGCCGGGGTACTTGTGCTTCGTGTATACATGTTCCCCAGCCATGCCCTTTTTTTTCACCTTGTCTATCTTATTCTCTCACATGACCTACTCTTATCTGTGGGGATTTATTTTACTTTTGTCCTGGCCAGGGTGGCAGGGGATGGGAGACAAATGTTAAAATCGCTTTGCACAGACCTGTCTGCATAGAGCACAAGCATTGGATGTGCTCGGGGCACCCATGGCACTGGCTCCTATGCTGGCTGGTATCCCTAGTTCAATAGTTTACGTGACTAATTCACAGAACAAAAGTAATGGGAAATGTTGGTGGAATTCAATTAAACACAAAAACTAAAGGCGCACATCCACTAGCAGATATTAAATGACAACTGAGCGATAATGTTATCGTTCAGTCCATTAATCGTGCATGAATTGGACACTAAAATGTAAAAAACCACCAGTGTTTCCGACATCAATCATCGTCCGAACATGCCGGTCAATCTGTCGATAACGACAGATTGCCCATGATTGGGGTTGAGGGAGGGTGCCTACACTGCACGGCTAATCGTTCTGTGTAGGCACTGCAGGGGATGGGGAACGACGGTACGATTATGATGTAATCGTACTGTCTTCCCTGGGTCGCGTAGTGGATACGCACCTTTGATGTTAAAGTTTTTGCACAATTCGCGTATTTTGCGCTCCCGTTATCCAATTACAAAAGATGCAAAAACTAATTCGCACGAAAACTGTTCTTGGAGTAACCAGCGAAAAGTACTGGTCAATTTGGGAAAATCTGTACCCAATAAAAAGGCTAACTAACACTGGAAATCAATATAGAAGTGTATTAGTGGACCTACTGTAATAAAGTCATTTGGTGTTCTTAAATGGTGTCAAATGGCTGTTATTTGCATAAGTGGAAAATGATAAAAACTTTTTTTGTTGAGAAATTAAATGCTACATTTAAATAGGGGGTACATTAAAATATGTATAATTTTGAGTAAAAAAAAAGTGCACTTTTTAAAAATGTAAAAAATACACCTGGTGCAGACACCTGCAATATGTAAAATACATGACCCATCCATAGAGCCCCCCCCCCCCAAATACCCGACCCAGTACTTAAAACCCATTTTCCAACACTTCATTTTTTTTCACCCCAAAAATGACATAATTAATGGCCAAATTATGGTAAGTAAAAAATTGCCTAATTTATCATTGGGAGTGTCCAAGGGGTTCTGAACCAAGGGGGTCATTCAGACACGCTCGCAAGCGGGTCGATGTTGCCCCACTGCGCATGCGCAAGACTGAGGGAGCTCCGTCGTGCGTATGCGCGAGACCCGGATAGCGACGGGCTCGCACCAAAGGGGGCGTGCTGTCGATGTTGGTTGACAGCACGCCCCCTTTGGTGGGCGTGCCGGGGGCGTGGCTGCCAGACAGAGGCGTTCCCATGGGAACGCCTACCGTCTGAAGCCGGCCCCACTGACATCACTAGTGATATCTGTGGGAGTGATTTTGGCTCTGATAGAGCCAAAATCACTCCAGGGCTTGCGGCAGCGAGACCCTACCACAGCGTCTCCGTCGCAAGCCCGATGGTCTTGAGCATCGCGACCATCATCATGGACGCTCGCATAAGCTGTGGGTGGTCACCCACAGCTAATCGAGCGTCCAGGAGCAGTGGCAAACGCAGGATTTCTAGAGGGGGTTTTCCAAATGCTTGATTTTAGAGCGAGTGTGGCCAGTCCATGAAGTGGGCATAATTACCACTTATCCAGCTTTAATATGCATCATACAAAGTGTTTTAGATGTGGGCTCCATTCCGAGAACATGCAGCACTAGTAAAATTCTATTATATTTCTATTGTGGTAATGGTGTGGGCTGGGGAGGGGGGTTTCAAGGCAGATGGAAACCCCCCCTGCCTTTGCCTATGAGGAGAACCTCCATTTTCATGGAGGAGGGCCCTGATTCAGAGCGTTCGGCTCTGAATCAGGCCCCAAGTTCCCACATTTTTAAACAAAATTAGAGATTTTGCACAACTTTTCACTTGCTCTGAGATGGTGAAAACAATTCGCCGGTTTTTGTCTATGGAATTTTTGCACATGCGAAAACTTTGGCAACATAATTGCACAATACAAATTTTTGTGTAAAAAGTTTTCGCCACAACACAGCTAATTGAGGGCCTGATTCAGAGCCGGACGCTCTGAACGAGCGCCCGCTCTGAATCAGGGCGTTTTTTTTTTGGGGGGGGCGTCCTCCTGGACACTCGCACAGCTGTGGGTTACCACCCACAGCTTATGCGAGCGTCCATGATGGTTGCGATGGTCAAGACCATCGGGCTTGCGACGAGACCCTGTGGTAGGGTCTCGGTGACCGCAAGCCCTGGAGTGATTTTGGCTCTATCAGAGCCAAAATCACTCCCACTGATATCACTAGTGATGTCATTGGGGCCGGACCCAGACGGTAGGCGTTCCCATGGGAACGCCTCCGTCTGGCAGGCACGCCCACCAAAGGGGGCATGCTGTCACTCAACATCGACAGCACGCCCCCTTTGGTGCCATACCCGGAGCGACAGCATGGCTGTCGCTATCTGGGTCTCGCGCATGCGCACGACTCAGCTCCCTCCGTTGTGCGCATGCGCACTAGGGCACCATCAACCCGCTTGCGAGCGCTCGCAAGCGGGTCTGAATCCGGCCCTAAGGCCGGGTGCACATTGGATGATGTGCAAAGATGCAATGATTGTCCTGATTAGAGATGGACATACTGTAGCATAGCCTGGCATCGAATGGTTGACATCAAATCAAGCAATGCAATCGAATGACATCAAATCATGCAATGCGATGGCAACTAGCCATCGCATCACAACAATTCGTTAGTATAGCTATCGCGATGGTTATGCTAGCATCGAAAAAGGGGCGGAACCTGTGGGAAAGGGGGCGAATCATCGCAGTAACCCCAGCCCACATCACTGTGGGGGCGTGCCCAGCTCTCCGACATGCTGGGCTACTCCCAAGCTACCCCTACACTGAGAATAGATGCATGCGCATGGCATCTGTTCTGCTGCTCTGCAGAGAACAGTGTGTTTCATCTCCCACAGCCAGCCATCAGATGGGCATCGGAAAGCTGAATACAATGGCTGGCAACCATCAAATTCCCAGTATTTGATGGAAAATTACTTCCATTACATTGGAAACATCGATGGTTGCTACCCATCGGCTCCCGATGTCCATCCCTAGTCCTTATCTCAACTGCAGGGTCCATAGGGCTCCAGGGAGACCTTGGGGTATAGGCGATGGCATTGCCGTCGGGCACCACATAGTTACATTTTCTGCCTCCAAGGATGCATCACGGGCCCCCTCAGTTTCGTAGGTGCCCGGGCCGGAGTCTAGTCACTGCAAGGGGGCTGCGCAAATAGCCCCAGAAGACAAGATGAGCGGTCAGCACGGACTGTCCAGTGGACGCCCGTGTGCTGCTCTGCCACCCCACCAGCGCAAAGACGCCAGTACTGATCTAGGGATCTCAGCGGGGCTCCGGGGTCTCAGCTAGCAGGGACCCCGGAGGGTCCCTGGACTGTGGCCGGATCGCACGTGAACTTCAGGTAAGCAGCGGGCGTCTGTGGTAGGCGCCCGCTGATACATAGGACCTCATTCAGAGTCGGTCGAAGCGGCCACACGGTCGTACGCCACCGATGTTCGCTATACTGCGCATGCGTGAAGTTCGCAATGCGCGTGCACAAGCTAGCCGCTACGATCAGAAATGTCTCCTTGAACACAGCCAGGTCGGTAGTTTGAGTGACAGATTGAGGCGTTTGTGGGTGGTAACAGGGGAAGATGCTTGAAAACGGGGGAGTGGAGATCCGAACGCAGGCGTGCCTATTTATGCAAATGGCGTTTTATGGGAGTGCATACGGTTTATGGGAGTGCATAATTAGCAAAGTAGCGTCATGGCACATGTTACATGGGAGGTTTTTACACTGACATGATCGTAGGGTTTAAGAGAGGGTATGGTCAACCTTAAGCTCTACGACCAGTTCCAATGGTAACCGATGCTCGCGATTAATCCTTATATGCCCGGAGATGACTTGTAATGCGTACGAGAAGGGGGCGTATTTTTTGTCATCTGACCGCTTCGTCCCCTTGGTTGGCCAGTAACCGATCCGAACTTAGGGACGCAACTTACGATGGAATCATTTGCATATCCGGCCCCTTTTCCCGTGCGGCCGCTTCAACCGACTCTGAATGAGGTCCATAGTCCGTTGTTTGTCCTCAGGGTTGGTGGGTACCTGATAACGGCTGCTCAGTGGAGCCAGGCACTGAGCCTGCGCCACCACTGGACCACCAGGGACAGTGGGCCGACGTTTTCAAATAAGCGGCAGCGTCCCGGGGGTCAATTGCATGCCAGGGGAGGACGCCTTACCTGTACAGCACAGCCGTCTCCTCCCTGCTGCATTAGGCGCCTTTACACTGCAGTCTGGTGCAGCACTTCTCCTACAGGTCCGCCTCCTCTGACCTCCGGTGGCCATTTTAAGGCATAGTATGCTGGTCTCTTCATGCGGAGCCTGGGCCCCCTACATACCTCTCCTCCACGCAGGTCATAGTATGTTGCACGTTTTCCTACCAGTCTAGGTCTGTGTAGTTGAGTCTGGTGCTTGGTAGTGCAGGTATTCTTGCATTGTGTGTGACTTATGCTAGCACTGTCTGACTATAATTCTTTTTCTTCTGTCAGCCATTTTACTATCCCTGTACTTTCCCTCTCACAGCCCTCACGGTGCCAGTACTGTCAGGGTGGAAGTGCACTTCACAGGTTTAAATATACAACCTGTGTTGTGGGTCACATACAGTAGTTTTGACTATGTCTGGAAGTGAATCCCTACAGATTGATGCTCCCCTCCTGCAGGCCTGCTCTAGGTGCATTATTATTATTATTATTATAGGAGGATTGTGTACTACATGTTCTGCTTTGGCAGGTTCGTCTGTGCAGGAGCCTCCCTGGGCTTGCTTTGCACAAGCTTTATATGCCCTTGTAGGACGTTTGGCAGCTCCCCCTGTGTACCCTCAGATGGGGTCTATGCAGCTGGCGGTAGCTCCATCTCCGGTGCAGGGTGTATCCAGGCAGGTGGAAGTGGCTACACAACCATCACCATCTCAGGTGTTGCCAGAGCCTATGTGGGTTAACTCTTCGCTACGGTGCCAAACCTGATGGATATGTTGCAGAGTGAATCTCCTCTGTGACCTGCTAAGAAAAATCTATTGTCGTCTCAGTCAATGCATTATGAGGATGATGATGTGACATCAGACAATGCGGAGATGCATGACTTATCGAACTCTGAGCCCACTCAGGGATACTGAGCCTAAGTCGAGAATTTATGTACACGGCCTTATATGTGCAGTGCGTGTGGCCATGGAAATCGGGGATGAGGACCCCCCGGCCACCAAATCTAGACATGCTTATTTCAAGGAAGTTAAAAGTACCGCTACAGTTTTTCCTCTATCGGATCAGTTCGTGGAGCATTTAGAGGAGGCTTGGAAATCTCCGGCCAAAAGGTTTCAGCCTCAAAAGAGGTTAACTTATGCTTATCCATTTGAGGATAATTATTTCTCTAAATGGGAAACTTCTCAGGTGGATTCTCACATTACACGCCTGGTAAAAAGTGCGACTCTACCTATGCCATCCATGTCATCCTTAAAGGATGTTACGGATAGAAAGGTGGAGGTATGTTTAAAGTCCATTCCCTTTCAGGAGGGGCTTCCAGACCAGCTATGGCTATCTGCGGGGTGGGCAGAGCCATGGAACGCTGGGCGAATTACCGCTGGACCCCTGGCCGCTGGTTCAAATCCCGACAGCGGCTGGCCGACAGAGGAGGAAATCCCGATCGTCCCCAGGTAAATATAAACTAACCTATTTTTCCCCCTAACCCTCCTTTGGGATGCCTAACCTCCCTCCCCTGTGCCTAACCCTAATCCCCCCTCTAAGTGCCTAAACCTAACCCCCCCTTCCCCGCCACCTAAACCTAAGTCCCCCGGGGGGGTGCCTAACCCTAACCTCCCCTGAGGGTGCCTAACCCTCCCTCCCCCAGCCTAACCTCCCGGGGGGTGCCTAACCCTAAATCCCCCCGTTAGCCCTAAATCTAACCCTCCCCCCCACTCGATCGGGATGCCGGGCACCAGTCTCCCGGCGTCGGTGAAATGACAGGCACCTAGATTTAGACGCCTGTCATTCGTCCCTCGTCGGGATTAAATTGTCTGGAAGCCGGCGGTCGGCATTCTGTCCGCCCGCTTCCTAAACGTATACCCTCCTTCCGCAGCAGACCCCATCAGTTTTTTACTACGGGGCTTCAGGCACACCAGGCGGGAGTCATAGTTCCAGTACCGGATCCTCAGAAGGGAACGGGCTATTATTCCAACCTCTTTCAGGTTCCAAAACCAAACGGTTCTTACCGGCCTACACTAACTTCAAGTCCCTGAATAAATTTCTCTAAAGTTCCTCGCTTCAAAATGGAAACCCTGCGGTCTAGTATACTGGCTATGGAACCTGGGGACTTTATGAATTCCTTAGATATTCAGGATGCATACCTGCATATCCCGATTGCTTCAGCTCACCAGAAGTTCCTCATGTTCGCGGTGCTACAACAACACTACCAGTTTCAGGCCCTGTCAAAGTTATGGCGGCCCATTTGCGGCTGCAAGGGGTCCGCCTGTTGCCTTACATGGACGACCATAGCCAGGTCTCCAGAGGTGCTTCTCTACCATCTACAACTGACAATCTCGGTACTGCAGTCTCACGGGTGGATAATAAACTGGAAGAAGTCCTCCCTGACTCCCTCACAGAGAATGCTCCATCTCTGAGCGCTGTTGGATTCTCAGCAGCAGAGGATCTTTCTGACCAGAGACAAGATCTCCACCTTGCAGATGCGGGTACGCAAATGCTTGCACAGTCGCCGGTGTCGGTTCACTCAGCAATGCAGTTGCTGGGCTCCATGGTGTCGATGTTCGACATGGTGGAGTATGCACTGTTTCATTCCCGGCCACTGCAGATTCTGATCCTCTCCAGGTGGGACGGATCTTCATGTCGGATTTGGACGCAAACACTGGTGCTCTCCCCAGCAGTGCGTCTGTCTCTGTCCTGGTGGCTTCAGACGGATCAGTTCATCAAGGGGCGCCCCTTCTGGATTCTGGACTGGATCCTTCTGATGACGGATGCCTGTCGCTGCGGTTGGGGCGCAGTGATAGGCAAACACTTCTTTCAGGGAAGGTGGACAGACGAGGAGTCCGCCCTACCGATAAACATATTGGAACTTCGGGTGGTCTTCAGGGCTCTACAACAAGCCAGACTCATACTACACAGAAAGCCCGTGCAGGTAGTCGGACAACGCCACGACAGTGGCTTACATCAACCGTCAAGGAGGAACTCGAAGTCGAGCAGCACTAACAGAAGTGTCTTGCATTCTGGCATGGGCGGAAGGCAATCTTCCTGCCATATCGGCGGTGTTCATACCAGGAGTACTAAACTGGGAAGCGGACTTCCTCAGCCATCACGACGTGCATCCAAGGGAGTGGTCTCTTCACTAGAAAGTATTTCAGCTCCTAGTGGACAAGTGGGGTCTTCCAGAGATAGACCTCATGGCATCTCGTCACAATCACAAGCTACCGATGTTCGGGTCCAGAACAAGGGACACAGGCTCTTCTGGTAGATGCTCTGTCGGTAAGGTGGACTTTCCAGTTTGCTTACCTCTTTCCTCCATTCTCCCTGCTTCCTCGAGTTCTTCGGAAATTCAAAGAAGAAGGCGGCACGATCCTGCTAGTGGCTCCGGCATGGCCCCGGCGGCACTGGTATTCGGATCTTCAGTGTCTTTCCATCGACAGTCCGTTGCTGTTGCCTCAAAGTCCGGACCTGTTGTCTCAAGGTCCTTGCCTTTACCCGGACCTGGGTCGACTGTCTTTGACAGCGTGGCTCTTGAGACATCCCTCCTAACGTCAAAAGGTTTTTCTAGCCCTGTGGTCAATACCATGCTCAAAGCCCGGGAGTCGGCTTCTGCCAGGATTTACCACAGGATATTGCACACCTATTTTGATTGGTGTTGGCCTAGAGGTTACGACCCCCAGGTTTCAGAATATCCAAAGTGTTGGCTTTCTTGCAGGCGGGTTTGAACCTTGGTCTCCACCTGGCTTCGCTGTAGGTGCATGTTTCTGCCCTTTCTGTTTGGTTCAGGCGTAGAATTGCTGTTCTTCCCGATGTCTGCACCTTTATGCAAGGTGTTCTTCGTATTCAGCCTGCCTTCGTCCCTCCAGTGGCTCCTTGGGATCTGGCTGTGGTCCTGAGGGCTTTCCAAGGACTTCCATTTGAACACCTGGGCATGGGCACAGTGGATTTTAAATGGCTTTAGGTAAGACTGTATTCCTTCTGGCTATTGCTTCAGTTTCTGATCTTTCAGGACAGGGCGGTGATTCGGACTCGCCCTGGGATCCTTCCCAAGGTGGTTTCTAGTTTCCACATTAATGAGGAAATTATAGTACCGGCCTTTAATTCCCCTGACCTCTCAGCAGGTGAGGCCTCTTTGGATGTGGTACGGGCTCTCAGGATTTATGTGGACCATAACAGCTCTCTTCGGAAGTCAGACTCTTTGTTCGACCTTTATGGGTTCCACAAGAAGGGTTGGCCAGCCAACAAGCAAACTTTGGTTCGGTGGATTTCTTTGACTATTGCTGAGGCCTATGCTCATGAGGACCTTCCAGCACTGCCCTCTGTTATGGCTCATTCTATTCGGTCTGTGGGTCCTTCGTGGGCAGCTCACCGTGGTGCCTCGGCTTTTCAGCTTTGTAAGGCAGTCACGTGGTCCTCTGTTCATACCTTTGTGTGGCATTACGCATTTGACACCAGGATGCTTCCTTTGGCTGCGGATTCTTCTTTCTGCACAGGAGCGTCCCCACCCTTGAAGGGACTGTTTTGAGACATCCCCAAGGTCTTCTGTGGAGCCCTATGGACCCTGCAGTTGAAAATAAGAGATATAGTAAGAACGTACCTTGTTTTCTCTACTTCAACAGTCCATAGAGTCCACAGGACTCCCACCCTGATGCCTCTGTGCTTCAGCTAGGTTGTGTTCTGGTCACCATTTTTCCATCTCATTCTGTGTGAGTATGTGATCATTGTGTGTTCCAGACTGTCGCTCCTTGTTTTTCCTCCTCTGGCCACTGATGGTGCCTTGGCCTGGGGGCGGGGTATAGGAGGGGGCCCATGATGCATCCTGAGAGGCAGAAAATTTAACTGTGTGGTGCCCGATGGCAAAGCCATCGCCTATACCCCAAGGTGGACCCTATGGACTTTGTTGAAATAGAGATAACAAAGGTAAGTTTTTACCATATCTCTTATTTTCCGATCATCCCTAGAACAAATTATATAGTGCGTACACACTGCAATGCTCCAAACAACTGAATGCACTATCTTGCATTTGGTCATTAGATCTTCAAATTATAATGTTAACATATCACCTGGTCATCCGTTTCAGCATAAACACTTTACAATTTGCACAAAATCTAATTTCAGCAGAAGGAACACAGAAAGAGGTTAACGGCTGCACTATACGGAGCCCGCCGCCACAGCACAAGGGCTGGCGGCTCTCCCTCACAGCAACCAGACTAGCCAGCATTGGGAGCTGAGCTTCTGCTCATTAGTGAACACCATCATACGCCATTCCAGACACGGTTACATTTACTAAGAATCGAGATGCCAATCTTCGGTGATTTAAGGGTTGATTTTCATCTCGCAAATTTTCTAAAGGTAAAGTCGGGTAAGATAGAGAGTTCTCACTCGTAAAACTCAGGGGAGATAGCTAACTCGAATCAACTCACCATCGTGCAAATTGGAAGTACTTTTCACCTAAAATATATATCTCTCAAATTTACCAAGAATCGGGATGACAAGCTCGGGTGAGATGACCGAAAACTCTCTGTCCAAATCACTTTTCAAACTCACCACCTCCTGAGCTGCGAGTTAGACTAAAACATACACAAATCATTGTGATTTGTGTATGTTTCTGCCTTTAGTTAAAAACGAGTTACATTTAAAAAATAAAAAAAAATAACTTGAGGTTCCCCCAAAAGCCTAACCAGCCCGGACTTGTCAGCCTGTCCTGGTACCTAAAACTACGGGGAGCAAAATGAGTAGGGTTCCAATGTAATTTAGGTACCATTCGATGTTCTGTTCTACTATTGGATGGGTAAAATATCAATAATATTCTGCAATATATATTTTAGTTACTGTTTATATGTTTATTTAAAGTTTGCATATATCTCATTGATATGATATCATAATACATTTTATTATTGTTTTATAAGCTGGAAAGATTATATGGACCATTTTTTTACTTATTGTTGCCCATATATGACTGATTATTAAAAGAGTGGAGTTTTAGGCACTAATTACTTTTTGTCTTTCTGGATATTCGTCTTATAGGGGAGGTGGTTTTAACCTCATTATTAGCAGCCTTCATCTCTATTAGTGAAAGCGCACCTTTTTTTCTTTAGTTCATTATGTATTATTGATATTAGCAGTATTAACAATCTGTATCGCGACAAATATTTTCATATTGAATTAAAATACCCCTGCTATGTATGTACTAAACTGAACCTGCAGGGACAGCTGTAGCAATAACCGCTGTCCCTGCAAGTTACTTCCCTGTCATAATGAGTCTTTCTCATTTGTGAAATCTGACACTATGGCCCATACTCAATTTAAATCGCTCCCGCAATACTTTTTCGCCTCCCGGACGTGCGCGATACGAAAGTATCGCGCTCGTCCCCGCGTATCACCGTATTCAATTTGAAAGGACACGAAAACGGGACACGGCGAAACTGAAACAAGCAGAAAGTCCTGTCAGTTTGGGGGAAATCAACGTAACACCCCCCAAAAGATGCTCTGATATGGGGGTTCACTATAGTTTCCCCCGATTTGGCTTGCTGAAGGTATTTGGTGTTTTTAAACGGGCTCAATAGGTGCTAAATAGTGTTTTTGTATAAGTGGTGAAGAATAGTATTTTGGAGGTTTTTTATGTAAAAAATAACCCAGCAAATTTGGGGTACTTGAAAATGGGGGGCAGCATATTTTAAAGTTGCTAAAGTGAAGGTTTAAAAACTTAAAAAATCCACCTGTCGCAAGCACCAGCAAAGGAAAAAACACTTGGGGCATATTTGGGGACCCCCCTGGAGTCTAGTTCGCTAGTTTTTAACTTTGTCCCCAACTTTTTTTTTTTTTCACCCCCAAATTCAAAGTGATTTTTTATGGTGTTCTTAAGTCTTTTTTTTTTTAAATGTGGACGCAGTTTACCTTTGAAGGACTGTCTGAAGACTGCACGGGGGTTCCCGCAACGTTTACGCCTGCTATTCATAGGCAAAACTTTTTCACCTATTACATTACATTGACTTTCTTTGAAATTGAATACGGCGATACTTTTACGCCTGGCAAAATGACGTCATCAGTGAAACTTTTTCGCCGATCTCGGCTTTTCGCTCCAAATTGATTACGGGCCTATATGTGCACAGTGTCAGTTTCCAGAGGCTGCAGGAGAAGGATCGGAAGATCTCTCTCCTAAAGGTGCTAATAAACGGTGTGAATTGCAAACGATCCGATGTCGTATACAATCGCCCTTGAACTCTCTCCGGCAGCTGAAGTGAACGATGTGCAGCAAAAGCAGATGCATGTAGTACGGATTTCCCTGGTCCGTGCAACATGCATCTCTATCGTGCATGACATCGTTCTGTCTGCACGATAGCTCGAAATCTTACTGCAGGTTCAGTTGATCTACAATGCCGATACACGACACCAGAGACGCGCAACGTAATTATCCAGGGAAACGCCACTTTTTACACGATTGGTCGTTACGAATAATCGAAAACGGCCAAATCGTGTAAAAAAAATGCACCATGTATGGGCACCTTAAGTGCATTTCTCCATAGGTTTAAAATGGTTTACAACATCTGAAGATGGTGTAAACTAATGGGCCACACACCGAAAAGTTAAATTTTTCAGAGTTTCGTACATAGGGGTCAGGCTGTAGTGCCCATTGATAATAATGTAGACTGTAATCTGCAGTGCTAATGAGCCTTCTGAAGGAGATTTCTGTAAAATTGCATTATACTATTAGCAAAAATGTATAAAATGCAGAGATTTAATTTTCTACATTAATAATTGTAAGCTGAATAAAATGCTCTGAATATACAGCACTACAGAATATGTTGACACTATAGAGCAGGGTTTCTCACCCTCAGTCCTATAGGAACCCTAAAGCACACATCCACTAGACTATTAAATTGAGCAATCGTTTACGGATCATTTAAAAAAAATCAGCAATCGTTTACGGATCATTTAAAAAAAAGTCATAGACGACCAGCTATGCGCACTCCCGCTGGTCGTTTAGACATCTATCATCGTACAAATATGTTGTACAACCTGACAATAACGTCAGGTTCAACATGTTTGCAGATGATTGATGTGGAACGACTGCTCGTTCAGTGTTGGCACATCACAGACTGACAAACGACAGCACGATTACAATGTCGTAGTCGTTTTGAGGTCTTTTAGTGGATGTGTGCCTTTACAGTGCATGTTTTAATTAGAGATATGCGCCTACCCCCGTGTTTTGGTTTTGGATCTGGATTGATTTTGCCAAAACCTCACCTCCGTGTTTTGTTTTCGGGTTTTGGTTTTGGATCTGAATTATTTAAAAAAAAAATCAAAAAACAGATAAAATCACATAAAATGGGCCTTTTTCCTACAGTATTAATAACCTCAATAACATTTATATCCACTCATTTCCAGTCAATTTTGACCACCTCACAGGTCACAAGGGGACCAGGAAGTGTGCTTTCCAAAAATAAATAAACAAATGACTTAATTAATGCTTTGCAAATCTTCTATAAACTGGCATTTTTGAACCTGTAGAGCGACATAAAAAAACATAGTTCAAACTGCCGTTGTTCCCACTGTCCACTTAACCATATGAGATACAGTCAGGTGCATAAATATTGGGACATTGACAGAATTTTCATATTTTGGCCACTATTCACCACCACAAAGGTTTTGAAATGAAACAAACAAGATGTGCTTTAACTGCAGACTTTCAGATTTAATTTGAGGGTATTTACATCCAAATCAGGTGAACGGTGTAGGAATTACAACGGTTTCTATATGTGCCTCCCACTTTTTAAGGGGCCAAAAGTAATGGGACTATCAACTCAAAAGCTATTTCATGGACAGGTGTGGGCTATTCCCTCGTTATTTCATTATCAATTAAGCAGGTAAAAGGTCTGGAGTTGATTCTAGGTGTGACATTTGCATTTGGAATCAGTTGCTGTCGACTCTCAATATGAGATCCAAAGAGCTGTCACTATCAGTAAAGCAAGCCATCATTAGGCTGAAAAATCAAAACAAACCCATCAGAGAGATAGCAAAAACATTAGGTGTGGCCAAATCAACTGTTTGGAACATTCTTAAAAAGAATGAACGCACCGGAGAGCTCAGCAACACAAAAAGACCCGGAATACCACGGAAAACAACTGTGGTGGATGACAGAATAATTATTTCCCTGGTGAAGAAAAACCCCTTCACAACAGTTGGCCAAATTAAGAACACTCTCCAGGAGGTAGGTGTATATGTGTCAAAGTCAACAATCAAGAGAAGACTTCACAAGAGTGGATATAGAGGGTTCACCTCAAGATGTAAACCATTGGTGAGCCACAAAAACAAGAAGACCAGATTAGAGTTTGCCAAACAACATCTAAAAAAGCTATTACAGTTCTGGAACAACATCCTATGGACAGATGAGACAAAGATCAACTTTTACCAGAGTGATGGGAAGAGAAGAGTATGGAGAAGGAAAGGAACTGCTCATGATCCAAAACATACCACCTCACCAGTAAGCATGGTGGTGGTAGTGTCATGGCGTGGGCATGTATGGATGCCAATGGAACTGGTTCCCTTGTATTTATTGATGATGTGACTACTGACAAAAGCAGCAGAATGAATTCTGAAGTGTTTCAGGCAATATATGATCATATTCAGTCAAATGCTTCAAAACTCATTGGACGGCGCTTCACAGTGCAGATGGACAATGACCCGAAGCATACTGCAAAAGCCACCAAAGAGTTTTTTAAGGCTAAAAAGTAGAATGTTATGCAATGGCCAAGTCAATCCCCTGACCTGAATCCGATTGAGCATGCATTTCACTTGATGAAGACAAAACTGAAGGGAAATTGCCCAAAGAACAAGCAGGAACTGAAGACATTTGCAGTAGAGGCCTGGCAGAGCATCACCAGGGATGAAACCCAGCGTCTGGTGATGTCTATGCGTTCCAGACTTCAGGCTGTAATTGCCTGCAAAGGATTTGCAACAAAGTATTAAAAAGTGAAAGTTAGATTTAGGATTGTTTAGTTTGTCCCATTACTTTTGGCCCCTTAAAAAGTGGGAGGTACATATAGAAACCGTTGTAATTCCTACACCGTTCACCTGATTTGGATGTAATTACCCTCAAATTAAATCTTAAAGTCTGCAGTTTAAGCACATCTTGTTTGTTTCATTTCAAAGCCATTGTGGTGGTGAATAGAGGCCAAGATATTAAAATTCTGTCAATGTCCCAATATTTATGCACCTGACTGTATATTGTGAACAAGCAGAACTGAGCAGCAAATGCAATATTTCTGACCTAAGGTTTAAGTATTACGTTGTGCGGGTGCACCATGCCTGCTTGCTGGCATTTTTCATCCCAGAAGGGGACCAGGAAGCATGCTTTCCAAAAATAAATCTTCTGTTCTGTAACGTAATTTTTCCAACCTGTAAAGGGACATTAAATAAAACAGAGTTAGTTAGTGGCCTTCAAATTGCCATTATTCCCACTGTCCACTTATTCTTGGACTGGAGCAACCATGGCGACTGAATTAGTGTCATAACTTGAGGAGGCTGCAAACTGGGTGTCATGTTATGAGTTGGCCATATGGAGTATGTTGCTGTTAAGGGATCAGGCTGGTTATATCAGTAGACACGTTAAGTATAGCTTTTGTTATTCTGGGTTTCCATCTCCTGAAGGGTGTTTACCAACAGACAGAGACTACCTACCTATCAGCTCAGGCATAGACAGTTCCTGAGGAACAGAGCTCTGTTCTCTGGACGGAAGCCAAATAGGTTGGAGCCCCTTTTCCAAGTCCAACATTTGAAGCTCTTATTCTCTCCACATCATCTATGATAGAAGAAAAAAAATGTCATTGGGGACATCTAGCTCCTCTTTCTGTATCCTGCTTACCCTTTTTGGACAGTAAGTCCAGCATGGATGGTTTGGAAGAAGGCCTAGCTACAGATGGGGATGGTCATTATCAAGACCTGGTCCCCCAAGTGGGTGTAGTCTGGGAGGTATTGGTTGGCATGCAGGTAGTGGAATAACAAAGGCCTCCATGTTGTCTGTGCTTACTATTCCGTATTTCAGTTTGCCATTCAGGTAGGAATAAACTAGTGGGCTACAGAACACAGTGACAGAATCACTGGACGCCAAATACGATCCATGAATTCCCAGACAGATTCCGGACAGATGAATCCTTTGCTTGTAAAATAATCTTTGGCTATCTATAACACCCACCTTTGCCAGGAATTACCAGACACTTTGAAGGCTGTAATTTTGAACTGCTTTATAGAAAACATGTGAATAAAACCTTTCCATACTGCAGAACTTGATGGAGAAATCCCTTGAAGTTCAGCACCTAGAGCATCTTTTTTCATATTCTCTGAGGCCTCTCCTGACTGTGAAGAAAGATTCTCCACACTGTAGTCTTCCATTGTGACTTTTTAATGGTGATTTCAATGTTGTCCACCGTTTGAGATCCATCTCATCTGAGGGTTGTGTTTTCCCCATGCAAATGAGACAATTCACATCCAGAAGGTGACTCTTATGTTTAGCCATGGTGTCAGTCTCTCTTTTGGCAGAATTAGGCTTTACAAATATTATGTATATAGGCTTTAGTTTCTTAGATTATATAACTTTATAAGCTGTTAGGATAACATTTCTGCTATGTTTAAGATTAAAACAAAATAAACTTTTTGTAACCCCATAAATAAAAAAAAAATGTCATTGCAATATTCAAGCAGCCCCTTGCCAAACAGTAGCACAGCACCCCTGCGCAGCTATGCCGATGACAGGTGTGGCTGACACGCACATAAAAAAATTGTTTATTTATTATTTTGGTCAGCAGCCCCTCGACAGAAAGGAACACAGCACCCCTGTGCAGCTACGCAGATGACAGTGATAGCCAGGTGTAAAATTGATAATAAATTCATGAAAAAACAATTCATTGGTTGCAGCCCCTGGCTGTTAAATTGATAATAAATTAATTAAAAAACAATTCATTGGTTATAGCCCCTGGCTGTTAAATTGATCATAAATTAATTTAAAAAAATCATTGGTTCCTAAACCAACCATAACATTAATTTAAAATGTCAGGCAGCAATGCCCCAATCAGCACGTAATGGAATGGAAAAATGTGCGAGATGGAATAGTCTTTGGGCCCTCCCATCCACCCTTATGTTGTATACGCAACAGGACAGTTTAACAAACCAATCATTTCAGCGACAAGGACTGCCAATTGTGGCTGAAATGATTGGTTTGTTTGGACCCCCATAAAACAAGTTGCCAATGTGCTTTGGACATGGAAAAGAAAATAATCCCATACACAAACTGGCTTTACATTACAAGTTGTCATCATCCTCCCCATCAGTGTGTACATCCTCTTCTTCACACAAATCAATTCATCCCGGCTGGATTCCACCATAGGCGCCTCTGTAATTTTTTGATGTAATTGTTGGTCGAGGTCTTCCTCGTGGAATTTGTAATTCATTTTAATGAACATCTTTTCCACATTTTGAGGAAGTAACCTACTACGCCGATCACTGACAAGGTTGCCAGCTGCACTGAAAACTCTTTCGGAGTACACACTGGAGGGTGGGCAATTTAAGTAATGCAAAGCCAGTTTGTGTATGGGACTCCAGATTGCCTCTTATTCCTGCCAGTACTGAAAGGGACTGTCTGACATGTCTATTAGGGTGTTATCTCTGAAATAGTCCTCCACCATTCTATGAATGGAGACCGTATCACACATAGTCACGGTAGAAGACATGTCACTAGTAGGCAGTTCTCTCAGGCCCGACCATTCTGTAAGGAAAATGTAGTTTTTTCCTGGAAGCTGTTGAAACTGAAGGAGGAGATGAAGGCGTTTGACATGTGGCTGCAGCTGACAATTTCTTGACCAACAGCTCTTTGCATAGTTTTAGATTTTGGTCTTTTGGAAAAAAACTGAAAAGGTAGGACTTAAACCTAGTATCCAGAATGGTGGCCAAAATATATTTTTCAGATTTCAATAGATTGACGACTCTTGGATCCTGGTGAAGTGAATCAAGGGCTTGATCCACCAGTCCGACATACTTTGCGCAATTGCTCTGTTTAAGCTCCTCCTTCAGTTTCTCCAGCTGTTTTTGCAAAAGTCTGATGAGGGGAATGACCTGACTCAAGCTGGCAGTGTCTGAACTAACTTCACGTGTGGCAATTTCAAAGGGTTTGAGAACCTTGCACAACACAGAAATTATTCTCCACTGCACTTGAGTAAGGTGCATTCCCCCTCCATGGCCTATGTCATAGTCCGCTGTTTAGGCCTGGATGGCCTTTTGCTGTTCCTCCACCCACTGAAGCATATAGATTGTAGAATTCCACCGAGTTACTACCTCTTGCTTCAGATGATGGAAGGGCATATTTAACTGTACCTGCTGGTCATGCAATCTTCGACAAGCGGTCGCCGAATGTCTAAAATGTCCGGATATTTTGCGTGCCACTGAGAGCATCTCCTGCACGCCCCTGTCACTTGTTAAAAAATGTTGCACCACCAAATTAATTGTGTGAGCAAAACATGGGATGTGTTGGAATTCGCCCAGATGTAATGCTCTCACAATATTGGTGGCATTGTCCGAAATCACAAATCCCAAGGAGAGTCCAAGTGGTGTAAGCCATTTAGCAATGATTTCCCTGAGGTTTTCTAAGAGGTTCTCAGCGGTATGCCTCTTAGTGAAACCAGTTATGCAAAGAGTAACCTGCCTCTGTATCAGCTGTCTTTTGGGAGATGTTGCTGTTGTAGGCAATACACCTACCCAGTGGGCTTAAACAGTCATGTAATCCTTAGTTTGCCTTGTCCCACTTGTCCACATATCAGTGGTCAAGTGGACAGTGGGTACAACGGCATTTCTGAGGACATTAATAAGGTTTTTTTTAATGTCCTTGTACAAATTTGGAATTGCTCTTCTAGCGAAGTGGAATCTAGAAGGGTTCTGGTAGCGAGGTCACAGGACCTGAATTAACTGTTGAAAACCAACTGCAGTAATGATGGATCCTGGACGTACATCTAATACCAGCATAGCTGTTATGGCGCATGTAAACCGCTGTGCAGCTGTGTGATAGCTGTCATACTTGTTTGTCCTTGCAAACGATTGTTTAACAGTTAATTGCTTTTTGGAGGATATGCTACAAGTAGACTTCATCCTGGTCCCCTTCTGGGATGAAGATCCACTGACAAAAACAGCAGCAGCAACAGGCGTAGTAATTAAGGATCCTTCTAAGGAATCACGGATAGGAGAGGAGTCAATCATGTTTGAAATACCAACATTGGATACAGCAGGACTATTCCCGATGACGAATGAGGATGTTGATGATGCAGGTGTTGGTGTTGGAGATCGAAGGCGCTTGGATCTCACAGAGAGGGAGCAGGTAGGTGACACTGGACTTGTTACATTTTGAGTTTTGGAACTTGGCAACGTACACTTTGATATTTGATGAATGTGCTCCAAGTGACGTAACAAGGAGGAGGTTCCTATGTGGTTTAGGTCCCTCCCTCTACTCACTCTTGCATGGCAATGGGCACATATGGCTTGACAAGTGTTGTCCGGATCGGGATGGAAATAATTCCACACGTGAGAAGTAGATTTTTTTGTCTTTTGTCCTGGCATGACAACAATGGGCTTTGGCTTTTTCAAACCATGGGCAACAGCTGTTGCCTTACTTACACAAAGGACATCCTCAGCATCAACATCCTCATAACCAACATCTTCATCATCAACATCCTCATCATCCTTAGCGCCTTCATCCACCAAAATATCCTCCTCCTCCATGTGCAATTCCACAGAAGCATCCTCAATGACTATGTGTGCAAGATGTTGACTGCCCTTCTCCACATTTACAGAGGGCACACAAATGTTGAAACTTGAAAAATGTTGAAAGTACACTAGTATTGAAAGTACACTAGTATTTAGGTCAGGCTCACACATGGCAACCGCGGACACACTTGCACTCTCCTCGGGGATTTGTGATTTCGATTTCTCAGGGAACACAGTTGGTTTTTCCGGAGCTGTCTTAACAACTTTCACATTTTTAATTGGACCACCACCACTACTACTACAAGCAGAAGGGCTATCAGAATCAACAGTCTTCTTCATAAAGTAAGAAGGCCAAGGCCTTATCCTTTCCTTGCCACTTCGTGTAGTGAATGGCATATTGCCAATTTTTTGTTTATCTAAAGTCAAATATCCTTTCAATTTTTTTTCTTAATTTCAGTAAAACCTGCTTTACCATATCGATGGCATGACTTAAGCCCTGGGGCATGGGCCTTCTTAGAGGTCGAGGTAGTTGACGGCCTTGCACTGCTGCCGGCAGCTACAACATGTGGTTCTTGGCCTTGCTCTCCTGTCATGTGACAGCCCTCCATATTTTTTTTGCAGTCTAGAAACAGTGTCACAATCACCAATAGCCAAGGTGCGGTTATAAAATTAACACACGTGCAGTCGTGCGCACACACAAAAATATTAGAAAAAACGACAAATGATTTATATTTTTTGTCAGCTTCAGAAGAACTTGGCCCCAGAGTAACGATTGATCACGACTGGAGTCTGGGCCTGATTCAGACCCGCTTGCGAGCGCTGAGCGCTCGCAAGCGGGTCGATGTTGTCCTAGTGCGCATGCGCACGACGGAGGCAGCTCCATCGTGCGCATGCGTGAGACCCGAATAACGATGGCCAAGCTGTCGTTATGGGTCTCGCACCAAAGGGGACGTGCTGTCGATGGTGATTGACAGCACGCCCCCTTTGGTGGGCATGCCGGGGGCGTGGCTGCCCAGACGGAGGTGTTCCTATGGGAACGCCTACCGTCTGGGGCCGGCCTCACTGACATCACAAGTGATGTCAGTGGTAGTGCTTTTGGCTCTGATAGAGCCAAAAGCACTCCAGGGCTTGTGGCAGCGAGACCTTACCGCAAGGGTCTCGTCGCAAGCCCGATGGTTGCGATGGTCTTGACCATCGCGACCATCATTTTGGCCGCTCGCTATAGCTGTGGGTGGTTACCCACAGCTATGCGAGCAGCCAGGAGGCCGCTCCAAATAGTAAGAGGGCCGGCCTTGATTCAGAGCATCCGGCTCTGAATCAGGGCCTCTGTCAGCACAAGGTTGCAACTTGTGTTGCTGGCTGGATCTTGTCCACTAATGGGGTTAAGCCGAAAACCCACCCACACAAACAAGAAAAAAATATGACACTTTAATTATGTATTTTTTTTAAGAACGATTGCAGTCTGTCAGCACAAGGTTGCAACTTGCAATATTTTCTGGATCTTGTCCACTACTACGGTTAAGCCGAAAACCCACCCACACAAACGAAAAAAATATGACACTTTAATTGTATTTTTTTTTTAAGAACGATTGGAGTCTGTCATCGCAAGGTTGCAACTTGCATTACTTTCTGGATCTTGTCCAATACTACGGTTAAAAACCCACCTACACAAACAAGAAAAAAATATGACACTTTAATTGTTTTTTTTATTGAACACGACTGTAGTCGCTGTATCTTGTGTGCTAATATGGTTAAGCCTAACACCCATGCACACACAGAAGAAAAAAATATATAAGACAGTGACACTTGTATTGTTGTTTTTTTTATTGAACACGACTGTACTCTAGTCGCTGGATCTTCTTGTTCGCTAATGTGGTTAAGCCTAATACCCACGCACACACAGAAGAAAAATATATATAAGACAGTGACACTTGTATTGTTTTTTTTTTTTTATTGAACATGACTGTACTGTAGTCGTTGGATTTTCTTGTGCGCTAATGTGGTTAAGCCTAACACCCACGCACACACAGAAGAAAAATATATATATATAAGACAGTGACACTTGTATTGTTTTTTTTTTTATTGAACACGACCAGTACATTCCCAGCCCTACACTACCTACCCTCTCTGTTCACTTTACACAGCCAGAGTGGAAATGGCGTCTGTCGCGTGGTCCCTTATATACTACATTGATCATAGAGACGAAAGCTCGCGAACCGCGAGATTTCCATCTCTATGGTTTTGCCTCGGTTTCGAGAACCGAGTAAGGCGGGAACCTCCGAGCCTGCTTGGATTCGACTCGGTTATGCTAAATTCGGGTGGCCTTGGTTCTCTGAGAACTGAACCCGCTCATCTCTAGTTTTAATGAATAATTACTACCGCTCGTAGATCAATTGAGTGAATCAATTGACACACCTGTGCTAGGTGATATGGGAAACATGCACTGTTAGGGTTTCATAAGTACCAGGCCTGAGAAACACTGCTATAAAGTATAATAAACAAAAATGACAATGTATTACCTTTACCAGTGAAAAGAAAACAAAACTTTCCATCAATGTCTATGAACCGTATTCAATTAGAGCGGATCCACAATACTTTTTCGCCTCCCAGACTTTTCGACTAAATCGCGTCTTTTGTAGGCGGAAAAGTATCGCGGCCTTATCACGTATTCAATATGGAAGTACACAAGAACGCGACCTGGCAAAACTTGAACAGGCGGAAAGTCCTGTCAGATTTGGAGAAATCAGCCTGACACCCCCCAAAAGATGCTCTGACATGGGGGTTAGCTATGGTACCCCCCGAATTGACTTGCTGAAGGTATTTGGTGTTTTTAAACTGGCTCAATAGCTGCTAAATAGCGTTTTTCTATACGTGGTGTAGAATAGTATTCAGGAGTATTTTTTTCAGAAAATAAGTTATCCCAGCAAATTTGGGGAACTTGAATATGGGGGCCAGCATATTTAAAAGTTGCTAAAGTTAAGTTGAAAAAATCGTGAAAAATCCACCTGCCGCAAGCACCTGCAATCAAAAAAACATACTTGGGGAACCCCCCAGAGTCAAGTTCGCTAGTTTTCAATCTTTGTCCGCCAACATTTTTTTTTTTTCGCCCCCAAATTCAAAGTGATTTTTTGGAGTGTCCTTAACTGTTTTTTTTTTTTAAATTTATACAGTTTACCTTTGCATCCCAAAACCCCAATTCTGCACTATTTTCCACCTGGTATTCATAGGCAAAACTTTTTTGCCTATTACATTGCATTGACTTTCCGCCTAGGCGGAAAGTCTTTCAAATTGAATACGGAGTAAAACCAAAACAGGCGAAAATGACGTCATCGGCAAAAGGTTTTCGCCAAAAACATGCGAAAACGGCTGTTCGCTTCAAATTGAATACAGCCCTATATCTGATATACTTGCCTGTCTTAGACAAATGTGCAGTTATTTAGCTTAGTAGTCCACAAAAGGGCAAAAAGAGGGAAATGCTTTTGCATTATTGACAACATATGCACATTTTTGTTTGACATTTTTGGGTTTGTGATAAAATAAAGTAGTAACCAGGCTCAATCAATGTACTGGGAGATATTCAGTTTAGTGATTTAGGGCTTTAAAAAGGAAAGTGAAAAGCAGCATAAAAACTTTGGCGCTTTTCGCTTTCCCTTTATCTCCATATTTACATTTTATTGGATGCCGGGACAGACCTAGTAGCAAAGGTTTGTGAATGTGATTTGTAGATAAGTAATAATACATTTCTATTAATAGTTATACAAAGTATAAATAAATAATATATTTTGGTTTGATAATAAAGGTTGTAATTAATTATAATTAATACATACTATAATATAACTATATACTATAACATAACTAAATACTATAACATTTTATATATAAATAATACAATTATAAATCCATTAATAGTAGGTTGTAGGTAATATTGTGTTGAACAAATACATTGCTGATAATATAGCAGTCATTTAATATACCTTAGAAGAATCATAAAATGACATTAATTAAAAAGAGAAATTAAAAAATAAATGAATATAGATAAATATAGGTAAAAAAAAGGGGGTGGAGGGTGCATTGGTGCCTTCAACAATCTCTTAAAAATATATTTTAAAATACGTTTTCAGAGTTATGTTAGTTAGTCCATGAGTGCCAACCTTTTTCAAATTGTTATCAAAGGTTATATATACAAGATTTCTTCTTCAGGGTCCATAGGCTCCACAGGGAGACCTTGGGGTGTAGTTGATGGGAACTAATCCAGGCACCACGCAGTTAAAGCTTTTAACTCCCAGGATGCATTGGGTCCACTCTTCCTATACCCTGCACCCGAGCCAGAGGCACTTCAGTTTCGTTGGTGCCCGGCCAGAGGGGGGTCAACATTTTGCTGGGGGGCTGTTCATCAGCCCCTAAAGCTTATTTCTTTATTTATTTTACCTTTACAAGTGTCTAGAGCGCGCAGCAGAAGACTGTGTCTATGGGAGGTCTGTGCTGCCGCCCTGTCACCCCTCCGGTACTGCAACGCCAGTACTGATCTGGGGATCTCGGGGTCAGCGCTAGTCAGGGCCCCCAAAGAGAACCCAGACTGCACCCGGACATCAGGGGACAGGTAAGGCGGGTCACCGCTCGCGGTGGCCCATGCGCAATGGCAGTCGATACCTCCGGTATCGGGACAGACTGGAGGTGCTGGGTGTGGATGCAGGCTCCGGCCATCGCACTCCACTTGACCACCAGGGACATATTGGTGCGGGAAACCAGCATCCCTGGGGTTAATAACTGGCCAGGGGAGACATCTTCCCTGTTTAAGCGTCTCCTCAGCTCAGCGCGTCTTTCCACTGCGGTCTGGCTTCCCTGAGCTGCTCTCCTCCAGACACGCACCCTCTGAGGTCTCCGATGCCCATTTTCTATGGTGTAGTCGCAGTTCTCCCAGGACAGCACGTGGTCCGGTCCCCCTGCATACCTCTCCCCAGGGTCAGCGTATGTAGCGCTATTTCCTACTAGACACTGCGTCTGTGTAATTGAGTATAGTGCCGCTTTGCAGCATCTTCCTGCATTGTATGTGTCTTCTGCTAGCGCTTTCTGTGTCTTTTTTCTATTTTTCAGTTTATGACTATACCCTTTCTCTCATTCTGCCCTAATACAAGTTTTGTTAGGGTGGTTCATACCTGACCTCACATATATATATGCAATACAATATTTGTGAGGTCTGTCACATACGTGTACTGCACTGTGCCACATTTAGGCAACAGCTCACCTAAGCATAAGACAGGACCAGTATATTGCTCCCTGTTAGTATTTATACATACTCGTGGTTGCTTTGTACTCCGTACCATATTTACCCTGCAGACATGTTTGAGAAGGGCAATGAACACATTACTGTACCTATGTTGCAATCTTGCAAACTATTTACTGCAGTTTTCAGTGAGTAGGATGTGGTTCGGGATGGGTTATGAGTGATGTTATAACCCGCCAGGTTCCTCAAACCCCCTGACATCAGTACAGGAGCCACCTTGGGCGACTTTGTCGCATATGCTGGCCTTTATTGTGGACCGCCTGGTGGTCCCGGTTGTTGTTCCTCCTATGGGGATATCACAGCAGCCCGTCCCTCACTCACAGGGACTACCACTGATAATGCAAACCCCTCCTGTACCACAGCAGGCGGTGATTCCTACAGTGGGATTACTACAGGGTGGACCTCCACCATGGGTGGATTTTTTCTCTACCTCAGTAGAGAGTCTGGCTACAACCTCTACGGCCATTCAGACCATACTGCAGAGTGAGATACCTATATGACCAGCTAAGCATCCTGTGTTGTCATCTCAATACACACAGCTGTCGGAATCTGAGATGTCATCTGATGACGGAGAGGTGGCTGATGCCTCTAACCCCGACTCCCCTCGGCATTAGGCGGAGCCTCAATTGGGGATTAATATTCCTGCCTTGGTGTGTGCAGGTAGATCCACATTGGTTAGAGGATGACAAACCAGCCCCTACCTCCAAACACCCTCTGTATAAACAGATAAAGGTGTCTTCGGCAGTGTTTCCGCTATCAGATCAGCTGGTGGATCACATGGCTGAGGCCTGGCAATCGCCTTGTAAGAGGTATCAACCTCAGAAATGTTTGACCTCATGTTACCCATTTCCTGAGGCTCATTGTAAGAAGTGGGAATCACCCCCTGGATTCACACGTTACAAGGTTAATTAAAAGTGCAACGTTACCTATGCCTTCCATTTCTTCCTTAAAGGATCCTATGGATAGGAAGGTGGAAACTTGCCTAAAGTCTATATACTGTCTTTCAGGAGCTGTTGCCCGGCCGTCCATGGCAATTTCCTGGATAGCTAAGGCTATAGTGCGTTGGGCTGATACACTTGAGGACTCCTTGGAAGTTCCAGAGAATCAGGTGTCACTGGTCGGCCATATTAGGAATGCGGCTGTATATATCGGTGAGGCCACTCTGGATGCTAGCTACTGACATCTACGGTCTCGGCTGCGGCTGTGTCTGCTTGCCGTTGTCTGTGGCTACGCTATTGGAGAGCGGATGCCGATTCTAAGAAAGGCCTGGAGGTCTTACCCTATAATGGGGAGATTTTCTTTGGTCCACACATAGGCCAAATCTGCATTTCTGCCCTCAGCATCTGCTCCTGCAAAGTCTCGAAGCTCCTCCTTTCGGTCCTTTTGTACCCAAGGAAAATCCAAAAGGCAGTCCTTCCCTAGGCAGTCCACTGCCAAGAACCCTGCCAAGCTTAAGAAACAGTCCTGGAGTACAAGACATCTGGCCTCCAAACTGGAGGATAAACCTGCAGCCTGACGGAGCAGGCCTCCCTCTGGGGGACCCCAGAGTGGGAGGCCGACTTCTTCAGTTCACCCAGTGCTGGTGTCACACCACCAAGGATGCTTGGGTAAGAGAAGTGGTTTCTCAGGGGTACGCCCTCTCATTCCTTCGAGGGCCTCCCCACCAATTTTTCTGCATAGGCCCTCCTTTCGACAAGACCAAAGCCTTGCAGATCCAGAAAGCCATACAGTCCTTGCTGCAGGAAAGGGTAATTGTACCAGTTCCTCTATCTCAATGAGAGACTGGATATTATTCTACTCTCTTTCTGGTTCAGAAACCGAATGGGCCTCATCGGCCTATCCTCAACCTCAAATAGCTGAACAAGTTCCTGAGGGTGCCCAGGTTCAGGATGGAAACCTTACGATCCATCATACTGACTATGGAACCTGGGGATTACATGGTATCACTGAACATTCAGGATGCATACCTACATGTTCCCATAACGCTTTCTCACCATCGTTATCTGCGGTTTGCCATACTGCAACGACACTACCAGTTTCGGACGTTGCCCTGTGGCCTATCCACGACTCCTAGAGTATTTACAAAAATTATGGCTGTCATGGCAGCCCACCTACGGAGTCAGGGTATCCGGCTCCTACCATATCTCTGGACGACCTCCTCTTGTTGGCGAGTTCTCCAGAATTGCTTCACCACAACCTGCAACTGACAGTTGCTTGTCTACAAGCACACGCATGGTTAATCAATTGGGAAAAAGTCCTCCCTAATTCCCTCACAGAGGATGGTTCATTTGGGAGCCCTTCTGGACTCTCACCAGCAGAGAATCTTTCTAACTCCAGAAAAGATCTCCACGCTGCAGCTGCGAGTATGCAGATGTCTCTGCAGTCGCATGGGGTCAGTCCACTCGGCGATGGAGGTTCTGGGATCCATGGTGTCCACATTCGACATGGTGGAATATGTTCAGTTCCACTCCAAGCCCCTGCAGGGGCTGATCCTCTCCAGGTGGAATGGATTACCCAACCGGATCAGAGCTCAGATGATGGTACTCTCTCCAGAGGTGCAACTGCCCCTCTCTTGGTGGCTACAGACATCTCATCTAACCGAGGGTCGCCCCATTTGGATCCCGGACTGGATACTCCTAACAACAGATGCCAGTCTCCGGGGATGGGGTGATGGAGCGCAGTGACCAGTCCACACTCCTTTCAGGGCCAGTGTACAACAGTAGAGGCATCCCTGCCCATCAACATATTGGAACTTCTGGCTGTGTACAGGGCTCTCATGATGGCAAAGCACATTCTTCACAGAAAGCCCGTGCAGGCTCAGTCTGACAATGCCACCACAGTGGCTTATCTCAACCATCAAGGTGGCACTTGAAGTCGGGCAGCAATGAGAGACACAGTGTTTGAGACAGGTTGATGTTACAGATGGTTACGCTGTTGCACGTCATTGGACAGATATGAGAAGGCAGCAGTGGGCGTTCCTATGCCTAGGTAAGCTTCGAAAAGGCATTAGCATATTTTAGCAATTGCGATCCCTGAGAGATCTCGGTTGCGATTGCATTAATGTAAATCTTGGAATCAGGCCCTTTATCTGTATTGTAACAATAACTTAATAAATTTATAGAAATGAGGGGCATAATGGATAACCTTGTCTGCTACAGTTTGATAAATGAAAAGGTTGGTTATAAAACCATTAACAGAGAGAACTGCTAAGGAATTATGATAAACTGAAGATAAGCTTTGTAGAAACTCATCTTTGAATCGTATGTGAGTCACAGTTAAGCTGGGTACACACTGACAGATATATTGGGTGATCAATTAATCACCCAATATACCTGGTGCCAGTCGGCCAGTGTGTACCAGCGATATGTCTGTGAACGACGTCGTTCACAGACATATCAAGTCGGCTGTGCTGCACAGCTGATAGACAGATATATCTGCAGACATATCTGTCCATCAGCAAGTGTGTATGGGTGGTCTGCAGACCCCACGTACAATGCAGCCCCAGGAAGGGGGTTGGACCCACCCCTGACCCACCCCCTCGGCCAGTGGGACCAGCGGCTGCCTGAAAAATGATGGTCGTTCAGTGTATATGAACGACCATCATCTGCAGATATACAGTGCCTTGCAAAAGTATTCATCCCCTTTGCATTTTTCATATTTTGTTGCCTCACAACCTTGAATTAAAATGGATTGTTTGAAGGTGTACATCATTTCATTCACAGAATACGCCTACAACTGTGAAGTTGTGTTTTTTGTTACATTGTGAATCAAACAACATTTAGGACAACATAACAGAAAACTTCAGCGTGCATAACTATTCACCCCATTAAAGTCAGTACTTTGTCAGTCCACCTTTTGCGGCAATTACAGCTGCAAGTCGCTTTGGATAAGTCTCTATGAGCTTGCCACATCTTGCCCCTGGGATTTTGCCCATTCCTCAAGGCAAAACTGCTCCAGCTCCTTCATGTTGGATGGTTTCCGCTTGTGAACAGCAATCTTCAAGTCTGACCACAGATTCTCAATTGGATTGAGATCTGGGATTTGACTAGGCCATTCCAACACATTTAAATGTTTACCCTTAAACCAGTCGAGTGTTGCTTTAGCAGTATGCTTCGGGTCATTGTCCTGCTGGAAGGTGAACCTCCATCCCAGTCTTAAATCACAGGCAGAT
The DNA here is from genome assembly GCA_031769625.1 of Taudactylus pleione. Classification (NCBI taxonomy): domain Eukaryota; kingdom Metazoa; phylum Chordata; class Amphibia; order Anura; family Myobatrachidae; genus Taudactylus; species Taudactylus pleione. The sequence goes on from JAUIMM010000085.1 coordinate 30,454,973, forward strand.
TGAAACAGGTTATCCCTGTATTTAGCACCATCCATCTTTCCCTTGACTCTAAACAGTTTCCTAGTCCCTGCTGCTGAATAACATCCCCACAGCATGATGCTGCCACCACCATGTTTCACTTTGGGGATGGTGTTCTTGGGCTGATGGGATGTGTTGGGTTTGCACCAGACATAGTGTTTTCCTTGGTGGCCGAAAAGTTACATTTTGGTCTCATCTGACCAGAGCACCTTCCTCCATACATTTGGGGAGTTGCCCACATGCCTTTTGGCAAACTCGAATCGTGTCTTCTTATTTTTATCACTAAGTAATGGCATTTTTCTGGCCACTCTTCCATAAAGCACAGCTTTATGGAGTGTATGACTTATTATGGTCACTTGCCCAGATACACCAGCCTCTGCTGTGGAACTCTGCAGCTCCTTCAGGGTTACCTTTGGTTTCTGTGCTGCCTCTCTCATTAATGCCCGCCTTGCCCAGTCTGTGAGTTTTGGTGGATGACCCTCTCTTGGCAGGTTTGTTGTGGTACCATGTTCTTCCATTTGATGATGATGGATTTGATGGTGCTCTGGGGATCATCAAAGATTTGGATTTTCTTTTATAACCCAACCCAGAATTGTACTTCTCAACAACTTTGTCCCTGACTTGTTTGGCGAGCTCCTTGGTCTTCATGGCGTGATGCCTCTTGCTTAGTGGTGTTGCAGCCTCTGGGGCCTTTCAGAAAAGGTGTGTTTATACTGACAGATCATGTGACATTTAGATTTCACACAGGTGGACTTCATTTCACTAATTATGTGACTTCTGAAGGTAATTGGTTGCACCAGAACTTTTGAGGGGCTTCATAGCAAAGGGGGTGATTACATATGCACATGCCAATTTTCTGAATTGTATTTATAAAGATTCTTTTTTATGTATATTTTTCTCATTTCACTTCACCAAATTAAACTATTTTTTGCAGATCATCACATAAAATTCAGATAACAAAAATAAATAAAAATTACAGGTTGTAGTGTAACAAAAAAGGTAAAAAGCCAACGGGGTGAATACTTTTTAAAGGCACTATCTGCTAGGTGTGTGCCCACCTTTAGGATCATGAATAAGCAGTTCATTCTGTCATTCAGTTTATTCTGCCAAATGCTTTTTCTGAATCTAGAGCTAGAATTATAGAAGGGGTGTCAGTGGATTTTATATGATGAATTATATCCACTGTGGCTTCAAACTTTAGATTTAAGGGAGGCTGCTATTGCCTGGCTACTGCTGGCTGCACACGGTACACCACATACAGATAATTACTTAAAATCACCTTAAGCTATGGCTTAAAGTTATAATAACTAACAGAAAACTCTCTTAATTTAACAAAATTTGTGTTTTTATTCTCCCAATTTAAGAAGACAGAATAGTTTATGTTTGCATATCAGCTCCATACATCTAGATTTGTAGGTTGAAATTTTTTCAATTGCCCTATTATTGAAGTAGGGGATAGTTTGATAATTTTCACCATAGACTATTCTATAGACAACATTGCAAAAGCTGAAAGTCTTTCTTTCTTAGTATTTCGTAAATCAAGCTTTATGCTTTTTAAGTGTGAGAAACAACATTCATAGCAACTTTACTTCGCTAAATGAAGACTGCAGATTGTTCATTAGCAGAAACTGCAGTAACTAAACTGCCTTTCGGGAATTCCTCCCAAAATAAAACCCAGAACAGTCAGCTCTGTACGCAATTTTTCCTTGTCATAAATGGGGAAGACTTCTTTCTACACACTCCTGTAGTTCTTTCTCTGGAATAGTCTAAATTTTCCAAATTTTATGTACATAGAATAACTGGTACATGCAAATGGTTTCTGAATTTAAAACGAGCGTTAGCTAGGGTAATGATGACATCATATATTTATTTTGCCAAGCAATTCTTGTTTGGTTGTCTTGCAAATGCCGTTGTTTCTTCTGTTTATCAGTTTCAACTTCTACAGTGTTTTCACCAATTTCAACTCTAATTCCATTTAATAATTCCATTTACTGTGTTATATTTGCAACATGTTTTCTGACACTATACATCTGTTGATTGCTTTTGCATTTGATTATACAAAATGTCAAATCAAAAAAGGGCATCTAGTCAGGAAGCCGACGGTTAAAATACCGACCGCCAGCTTCTCGACTGTGCAATCCCGACTAATGGTAGGCGTCGAAATCCTGACGCCTATCATTATCCCTACGCCGGGAGCCTGACGCCTGGCATACCAAACGAAGGTAAGCCGGGCGGCGGAAGTGGACAGCCGCGCAGGGGGACAAGGGTTAGGTTAGGGGCTTATGGGGGGGATTAGGCACCCCTAAGGGAGGGTTAGGGGGGGAGTGGATTAGGTATAGTTAGTTTACTTACCCATCGGGATCTTCACTGGTGTCACTCTTCCGACGTCAGGATTTGAACCGCCAGACATAGGTCATTCATACCGATCCCAAAAAAGTCTAGTCAAAAATTTCATTCCTGGTCACTGAGATTGCAAATTAGCGCAGAGGCTTCATTTATTGTAGCGTTGCTCGAAAGCCTCTGATTCCACAAACATGTCTCAAAACATTTCATAAGCGGCTTTCTTTTCGTGCACTACATTCACAGTACATGATTTGAAATTCGATCTTGTTGGTCCAGGACTTGGTATTCTTTTTGTTTGCTACACAAGAAACGAGAACTGATGATCTATGAGGAGATCTATAAGAGAACGCCAGAATAGCAAACAAATTTGTGAAAAATATTCTCGATTTTGTGTTTTGGCACGCTGTTCTCTCCATTGTTAAATTCAGTTGATGTGCTAAACAGTGTACAACATGTGCAGTTTTGATTAGTTCTCTCATTTCTGTCTGCACTCCAAGCATTGCACCACTCATCACTGCTGTTCCGTCATAGCTCTGTCCTATTAGCTTGTGTTTTTCACTTTTCAAAATAAGAACAAGCTGACTTAGACTAGAATACACTTAGATATTGCATTCACATCTTGCCCAGTTGGAACTAAGCAGCCTCAGAACGTTTCAACAGGGTTTCCGTTTTTGTCACAGTAATGAAGAATAAGCACAAGTTGGAAAGTATCTGTGATCATCTGCCATCATACCAATAAATTCCATCTCCATAATTTTCATCAAAACATATTCCCTGTCACACATCTGGCATACATGCTAACGAGTCATTCTGGATAGATTTGGAGGTCCATTTGCATGTGGAAGAGCTCTCTGGTCTTTTAATTATGAATCAATTTCACTTGTGTATTTCACCAGCATCAGGAATGTTCTGGGATTTTACGATTCCTTCCCTTTATCATGCCCCCTTAATGCCAACTCATTTATTCTGCAAAACTTAACAGTTTATTAAGGTGGACAGGGCTCCTCTGCCCTACATTGACTGAACCAAATAGGACTAGGTTTACTGAATTATTAATATGCTGTTCCGATGTGTGTTTTTTAAATTTGTCTTTGCGTTTCTTCAAGTCTGATATCCCTTCATCAGTCCATGCAGTATTTCCTCCAAATAAGAGACATGGAAAACAAAATAGAGCATTCTGTACTTCAGCCACAAATCCACTCGTGAGTCTTGTAAATATCAGGATTCAAATTTCTTGTATATTTGTTCTTGCTGTTAAATTTCAAGTAAAGGTGTTTGCCTTCCATTTTTTTTCACATCACATTTTTCTGCAAGAGTTAGGCTACTAAACTGAGTTGATTTCAAACCCTGAACTGTATTACTCATCATGAAACTTTGTACAACTCACAAGCAGGAAAAACAATATCTAGAGCATAGTCTGAAAAATGATAATCATTATAGGTTAGTTAGTGTGGGTGCAGGTCTAGGCATAAAATAACATGATTAGGGTTAGGCTAGGGGAAGCAGAGATTTAGGCAACCACCAGGTAGGTTAGGGTTAGGCACCACCAAGGAGGTTTAGGGGGGGGGGGGAGGGGAGGGTTAGGGTACTTACGTGCCCCTGTCAGGATGTCCTCCTGACAGGCTTCCGGCCTTGGTATGAGAACTGGCGGCTATTCAGCTGTTGGTATTTCATACCTATTCCTACATGTATATCTGTACACGGCTAACATGTCAAGATGACTCTGATAGGTTTTTGTCACAAAGTGAGGTCCCAGGAAGTGACTGTTATTAAGTAATAGATACATGCCTTGGCAATGTTTAGAATGTATTAAAGCCCAAAATGTATATAATAAATGAGAATGGCAATAATGTCTCTGACATGCTCAGTTGGTGTGGTGGGGAACTCTCAGTGGGAGGGATCAGAGGTCACACCAACTGTCAGTCACTGTAATATTGCTGTTGCTTATTAACGGTTAATTTTGGATACTCCTTTCATTATCACCAATATACAGAGATAGTTATAGGATGGGCAACCCCAGGAGGCATTTCTTGGAAATGCTTTGTGAAATAGTGTGGCCGCCTAACTGCCTACTTAGAGACTGACATGAAAGTTATCGCTCCAATCACCATTACATCTCACACAATAGAAGATAGATACCTCTCCCACTAACTTAAACAATTATTTGCGTGCAAACTGCTATTTAGACACTGTGGCCCCCATTTACTGATGAGTTTTATCATCAAAACGAGTGATAACTGTTAGAAAAATGACAGTTGGGAGCTGATTGGCTGGAGCACCATTTATCATACACAGTGAAATTTATCACTCGTTTTGGTGATAAATCTTGTTAGTAAATGGCCTGTATCTGCTCATCCGTGCTATGTGCATGTGCACAATATCGTGCAATATGTGTGGTCACCGTTGCTTGGACATACATTACATTCGTGCATTTTGTATGCTAGTAACCCTGCAAAAGATGGGTCCAAAATACTAGTCAATATTATAATTAATTAGTCAAAATTTTATATAATGATGGCTCGGTCATGCGTAGGTTGAGCCGGGTTTCATGGCGTGCCAACAGCTATCACTGCCGACGACTAACATGACAGCTGAGAGGAGGATCCGCCTCAAGGTAAGTGTAGGGGGCTGAAGGCAGTTGACGGGGTTGTGAGCAGCGGGGGACCCAAAAAAACGAAGGAATTGTCATAAAAGCAAAGGCAACAATTTTAAAATATGAAAACACGTGATCTTTGACAAACTGCTCAGCAGTAAAAGTAACCAGGATTTTAACATTTACCTAATAAATACACCTTCTGGGTACATTTGTACAGAAGTGGAAAAGCATGGAGACTGAGGAGAACAGTGTACACACAATGGGCCTGATTCTAAATCAGACACAGACGCGTCTATGTTTGCTTCTTTTGCATAAGTTGCATCTGTGAGTTTCTATTAAATACTAGTATCAGTACTTCCTTGCTGTTTATTTGTGTGTCTGAATGTGCAAGGTCTGAGATGCCCACTTTGAACATCTGTAGACGCTGTAATACCATCCGGTGTGCCTTTAGACACCACCATTTGTTGAACCATCAAAACTTGCACTATCCCTATAGCTTACCTTTTCCTGGCAGGGTCTGCCCATGCTGCAAATTGGCTGGCTCTGTTCTCCTTTCGGTTCCTGCCAGGTGCATTGCGCAATTGAACATTGTGGTGTTACGGATGCAAAACCTAAGTTTTTTATGCAAGAGCTGTGACTTCTTCTCATATCTGGGCACTGATGTGTTGCTCCCACTGCTGCTGACGTCACATTGGCAAGCGGCAATTCTGATTATCAGATGGGGAACGTGATTCACAGAAGATTGCCCTACCACTTGTACTATCTGGGGACTTTGCCTTTGCTCAGGATTTCCCTAAGAGTGGTGAGACTATGTTGATGCAAATCATACTAACACACTGGCTCTGCTAATCAAGTTTTTATACCACTAGTGGATTTCCACAGGATCCTTTGAATGACCTTTTTCAAGCGACTAATATTTGCCAGTCATCAGTGGTTATAGTGTATCTTTTAACTCAATTTTATTGATGTATTCATATGCAATGTTATATATGTATTAAATTTATTATCAATTAATTCAGCGCTCCCTTCGGTGTATATACATATATGTACTCATTTGGTTTTTGTTGGTTGCTGCTGAGCCTCTGCACTAATTACTGCCTGTCTGTGTGCACTATCAGGTTGGTTCTCCTGTCTGAATACAGCCCAGGTGCTCAATAATTTGTCATTAGGGAAACTTGCTCTGGTTGGGCCCTCTGCCTGTTATATTCCAGCCAGCCCTTGCCGGTGATAGAATTTCTCGTACTTCCGGTTGTTCCAGTCTCCTGTTTTCCAGTCGAGTTCCAGAGCCAGTCTACTGTGTTTATATACTGCCATTTGTCCCATCCAGGTGGCGCAGTCTGCATTCCACCTGCTCGTGCTGCTTGTGTCATCTAGGCGGCATGGTGCGCTTTCTCCACCTAAAGCGCCAGTCTGTGTCCAGCGCCAGTGTCAACCCAGCGACATAAGCCGCTACTCAGCGGTCCAAGTGTGCACTCCAGCGCACCGTCGCCAGTGTCATCCTGGTGACACTGGTAGCGACTCAGCGGTCCAAGTACTCACTCCAGTGCACCGTCGCCAGTATCATCCAGGCGGCACTGGTAGCTACCCAGCATCCTCCTGCCAAGTCGTTCTGCCCTCAAGGCAACAACCAGCCCAGAGTTTGCTACCGGCCCAAAGGCCGCATCACAACTCATAGGCCCACAGGCCTCAACCAGCCCAGAGGCTGCTACTGGCCCAAAGGCCACATCACAACTCATAGGCCCACCGGCCTCAACCAGCCCAGAGGCTGCTACTGGCCCAAAGGCCGCATCACTAGTTTCAGGCCTCAACCAACCCGGAGGCTGCTACCGGCCCAAAGGTCGCATCTCAACTCATAGGCCCTCAGGCCTCAACCAGCCCAGAGGCTGCAACAGGCCCCAGAGGCCACATCACAATTATACGGCCGCATCTTGCCAAGATATTCCAGCCCTCAAAGCTGTGCAGAACTTTTTCCGCACTGGTGATTTTAACAGCAACTTGTTGCAGGGGCTATGTGAAGCAGGCCCCCTCTAAATATTGGGCTCCCCCCTACCAGAGCAAGGAGACTGACACCATCTTCCTGCATATTACTGGGAAGATGGTGCTGCGCAGTGAAAGCAAAGATGCTGGCACTGTGTCAGAGCCTTTGTTCTCTTTTGCACATGAGCCATCTTCCCAAATATCCCTGAAAAGAGGGCGTCGCAGAGGAGGAGGGACCATGCAGCACAAAGGGAAGGCAGAGATTAGTATTTGCATATTCCCGCAACTGCTATTGAAAGAGCAGCTGTGAGTGCTGCTGCATTAGCAATCATCTCTGAATCAGCCCCTAGTCCAAAGCAATTTTTTTCTAGATTTCTGCAGTTGTCCAACGGGTTTTAGCTTTTCTTGAAACAGATGTACTGTATTTCTTTCAACAAATGATTTAAATTTTTCTTTCATTGTAAGGTTTATTAGTTCCAAAGAGCATTTATCAAGGAATTTATTCTCTTTTTGTTGGAAGTTGTCATCTTCAGATACAAAGGTGGGTTTTAAAAAAATTCTCAGTCCTTTTTACATGCACTACAATTTCTACAGTACAAACAATTGGTGGAGACAGCTGTAAGAAAAGTCAGAGGACAGTCCTCACTTCTGTGAAGAATATAATAAAAAAGAGTAATCCCTCAGTGCCAAAAAAGGAAATAAACTAAAAAGAGAATATGGTGTGATGATGAGCCTTCTTGGATATAAATATTTATTAAAAGTAGTTTGCTTAATTGGCATGAATCCATAAGACATTTCTGTAATCAGAACATAGGATGTTCCTAAATCCTGTCTGCGGCCGTGCCCGGAGTCCCACCCTCCACTAACCCCAAGCTGCTGCTCCATCTCCACGGCTGCTACCTGCGGACCCTCAGTGGCTCACATCCTCTTGCCGGCAGTGGGGGACCTCTGGAGAGCCACTCCAGCCCGGAGCTATCAGCCGCTAGTATCCTAAATTGTTTGAATGCATTGAGTGGTTCGTGCGGGGAGATCTTATTCTAGCGGGAGACTTTAATATTACTCTTAACCCAGCTCTTGATAAATCTCTACCCCCCGCAAAAAACTCAAATATTCCACTTTCTAAGGACGCCATGATTCTATCTTCCCTGCTCAAACAACACAATTTATACAATTCCTGGCGCCTAAAAAATTCAACAGTACACGACTATACCCACTACTCTGCCCCTCACTGCATTTATACGTGCATTGATATGATTTTTGTTTCTCATTCGCTGATTTCTGGGACTACCCAAGTAGAGATCATCCCCCTTTCATGGACAGATCATGCAGGAGGTTTTGTCTTTCTTGACCTACTCCATCACTACCCTCGTCCCCGTAGGTGGCGTCTAGATGATGTGCTCTTGGTCAATCCGACAACTCATTCCACTATCAAGGAGGCCATATCTGACTATTTTACAGTCAATTTGTCGGCGCACGTAGCGCCAGGAATTGTATGGGAGGCCCATAAGGCCACCTTTCATGGCCAACTCATTAGCTCAGCTTCAGCCGCCCGTAAATGTGCGATTGTTGAAGTGACCTCTCTTGAACAACAACTCTCTGCACTTCTTGATAGACATAAACTAAATCCCACTGCTGATTTACTAATTCAGATCGATTCTGTCCAGGGCCAGCTAAATACTCTGCTCTCTCAGAGAGCTACTACCACTCTGCAAAAACTTCAGCAACATTTCTATGACAAAGCTGACAGGCTGACTATATGTTGGCTAGAAAGCAGACAGACTGAAAAGAGCCCTTAACCTAATTGATAAAATTCAATCTAAACGTACTAAATCTGTCACTTATGACCCTTTTGAGATTATTCAGGAATTTAGGGAATTTTACACCTCCTTATATAATCTCCCGACACCCCCTCCTAGTGACTCACCACAGTATGGCAACCTAGAGACATATTTAGCAGACATCCCCCTCCCCAAACTTACTTTGGCCCTACTCTCCTTGTTAATTCTGATATTACACAAGACGAAGTCCGGACAGCCATCAAATCTATCAAAGGTTCCTCTGCCCCTGGCCTTAATGGTTTCTCGGCACAATATTTTGCTGAGACTGTAATTCCCCATTTAAAAGATTTTTTTTAATAAAGTGTTGAACAGGGCTTCCTTTGACTCCACCACAATGCAAGCAAATATTACTGTGATACCAAAACCCGGGAAAGACCATTCGCTTTGTTCTAGTTATAGACCGAACTTCCTACTAAATGTAGATTTAAAGCTCTAAGCTAAAATACTAGCCACTAGATTAAATCCCCTTTTGCCATCCTTAATTCATCCCGATCAGGTGGGTTTAATTCCAGGGCAACAAGCCCCTGACAACACCAGGAGGACCATTGACTTGATATACACCATTCATGATGGCAAAATTCCCTCCTTATTGATGTCGTTAGATGCCGAAAAAGCATTCGACCGAATCTCATGGGCATTCATGTATGGGGTACTTGGGTCGATGGGCTTCTCTGGTAAATTTCTCCAAGGTATCTTGGCTCTTTATTGCTCTTCCTCTGCCACTGTTTTGGCTAATGGTCTTACCTCTGCCCCGTTTAGAATATATAATGGTACGCACCAGGGTTGCCCTCTTTGCTTATTTTTGCTCTTATTATAGAACCCATGGCTGCCAGAATCTGTGCTAATTCAGATATATCTGGGGTACCTTTTGGGACCATGGAGCATAAAGTGGCTCTATACTAGGCATGAGCAGGTTCGGACTTTACAAATCCCAAGCACCCTCGATCTGAGCCGGGAACCGAGTCCAGCTTGAGTTTTTCCGCCAGACTCGGTCCCCTGAACAAGGCAAAACGTCATCCTAGCGCTGTGGGATTCTCGCAGGTTTTGGATTCCATAAAAGGTCCCCACGTCTGCGCCATTTTTCACTCTGGCTGTTGACAGTGAAGAGGGAGGGTGGGGGTTGCTGTGCTGGTGCTGCTGTTGTCCATAGGGGCTGTGTCCAAAGGGCCTGATTCAGACCCGGTCACAAGCGATGAGCGCTCGCAACTGGGTCGATGGTGGCCCAGAGCACAATGAAGCCGGCTCCATCGAGCGCATGCGCAAGACCCGGATAGCGACGGGCAATCCGTCGCTCCGGGTCTCGCAACAAAGGGGGAGTGCTGTCGACGTTGAGTGACAGCACGCCCCCTTTGGTGGGTGGGCCGGGGGGGGGCTGCCCAGACAGAGGCGTTCCCATGAGAACGCCTACCGTCTGGGGGCGGGCCCACTGACATCACAAGTGATGTCAGTGGGAGAGCTTTCGGCTCTGTTTGAGCCGAAAGCTCTCTGGGGCTTGCGGCCACGAGACCCTACCACAAGGGTCTCATCGCAAGCTCGATGGTCGTGATGGGTTGACCATCGCGACCATCATCCTGGCCGCTCGCATTAGCTGTGGGTGGCAACCCACAGCAATACGAGCGGCCAGGAGGCCGCTCCATAAAAAAAAAGATGCCCTGATTCAGAGCGAGCGCTCTATCAGAGCGTCCGGCTCTGAATCAGGGCCAAAGTCCATAGGGACTGGCTGGGCTGCATTGTGCAGTGCTGTTGTCCCATAAAGGCTGTGTTGTCCATAGGAGCTGTGTGCAGACAGAAGAGGGGGAGCTTCAGTGGCTCCTGTGTCACTGTAGTTCTAAAGTGGTGCTGTAGTGTTGTCCAGGGGGTGCTCTGTCCATCAGGGGTGCTCCCCCCAAGTGCAAAAAAAATATTTTTTTTTCTGTGTTTGTGTGCGCGTTAGCTGCACATGCATCAACAAAGTAGCAGCGCCAAGCTGGCGCTTATGTCATAAGTCAAGAACCGGCTGGTCTGTTGTAGGGTGGTGTAACCCCCAAAGTTCTCCAAAAAATGAAAACATTTAAAAATGTTTTTTTTCTGTGTTTGTGTGTTTGTTAGCCGCACGTGCATCAACAAAGTAGCAGCGCCAAGCCTGCGCCTGTGTCATAAGTCAAGGACCAGCTGGTCTGTTGAAGGGTGGTGTAACTACCAATGTGCCCAAATAAATCAAGTGTTTTTTTCTATGTTTGTGTGCGTCTTAGCCGCACGTATCAATATCATATAAATGGAGGACAAAACTTTGGAGGATAAAATAGGGAAAGATCAAGAACCACTTCCTCCTAGTGCTGAAGCTGCTGCCACTAGTCATGACATAGACTATGAAATGCCATCAACGTCGTCTGCCAAGGTCGATGCCCGATGTCATAGTACAGGGCATGTAAAATCCAAAGTTCAGTAAAATGACCTTAAAAATAAATTTAAATTGTCTGAGGAGAACATAAACTTGCCAATATGCCATTTACGACACGGAGTGGCAAGACACGGCTAAGGTCCTTCCCTATGTTCATGACTAGTGGTTCAGCTTCATATGATGATGGAAACTCTCCTCCCAGAAAAATGAAAAGAGTTAAGCTGGCAAAAGCACAGCAAAGAATTGTGCATTCTTCTAAGAAGATATCACAAATCCCCAAGGAGAGTCCAACTGTGGCGGCGGTTGCGATGACCTTCCCAACACTGGACGGGAAGAGGTGGCTCCTTCCACCATTTGCACGCCCTCTGCAAGTGCTGGAAGGAGCACACACAGTCCACTTGCTGATATTCAAATTGAAGATGTCACTGTTGAAGTACAACAGGATGAGGATACTGGTGTAGCTGACACTGAGGAGGAAGTTGATGAGGAGGATTCTGATGGTGATGTGGTTTGTTTAAATCAGGCATCGGGGGAGACAGTTGTTCTCCGTGGGATGAAAAAGCCCATCACAGTCATGCCTGGGCAGAAGACCAAAAATTCCACCTCTTTGGTCTGGAAATATTTCTATCCAAATCCAGAGAACAACTGTCTTCCCATACGTACCGTACGTAAAGGTGGAATAAGTAGATGTAGAGACGTTAACCACCTAGGAACATCCTCCCTTATACGTCACCTGCGGCGCATTCATAAACAGTTACTGTCAAGTTCAGAAACTGTGGCTAAGACCATAAGCAGTCCAGGGACACTTATATCCCTTTGTTCTGTTGTATCCAACAGAAAACCACACCGTCAACTCCCTCCTCGAAAATTTCCTCCTCAGTCAGGATCGGAAGTAGTCCTGCAGGCCATGTCACAGGCGCGACTGACTCTCCTATCCGGATTCCTCTGGAGGATCCTGCATTACTATGCCTGCTGTTGCTGCTGGGAGTTGTTCATCATCCCAGAGAGGAAGTTGGAACACCACTACTTCTTTTACTAAGCAATTGACCCTCCAACAGTCTTTAGCAAGGAGGATGAAGTACGACAGCAGTCATCCTGTTGCAAAGCGGATAACTGAGGCCTTGACAGCTATGTTGGTGTTAGACATGCATCCGGTATCCGACATTAGTGCAGTGTGATTTAGACAATTGATGGAGGTAGTGTGTCCCCGGAACCAAATCCCATTAGATTCCACTTCACTAGGCAGGTGATACCGAGAGTGTACAGAGACATCAGAAAAAGTGTCCTCAGTGTCCTAAAAAATGCGGTTGTACCCAATGTCCAAGTGGAACAGGGAAGACTAAGGACTATATGACTGTGACAGCCCACTGGGTAGATGTATCGCCTTATGCAGCAACAACAGCAGCATCACCAGTAGCAGCATCTCAGAAACACCAGCTCATTCCAAGGCAGGCTGCGCAATGTATTACCGGTTTCAGTAAGAGGCACACCGCTGACAACCTCTTAGAGAAACTGAGGAAAAATCATCGCCCAATGGCTTACCCTACTTAGACTCTCCTGGGGATTTGTGATATCTGACAATGCCACCAATATTGTGCAGGCATTACATCTGGGCAAATTCCAGCACGTCCCATGTTTTGCTCAAACAATAAATTTGGTGGTACAGAATTTTCTGAAAAATGACAAAAGCGTGCATGAGACGCTTTGGGTGGCCCGAAAACTTTCTGCCCACTTTCACCATTCAGCAACTGCGTGACGAAGACTGGAGTGCCAGCAAACACTCTTGAACCTGCCCCGCCATCACCTGAAGCAAGAGGCTGTTATGCGGTGGAACTCAACCCTCTATATGCTTCAGAGGATGGAGGAGCAGCAGCAAAAGGCCATTCAAGCCTATACATCCACCTATGACATAGGCAAAGGAGGGGGTATGCACCTGACTCAAGCACAGTGGAGAATGATTTCCATGTTGTGGAAGGTTCTCCAGCCCTTCGAACCTGCCATATGTGAAGTCAGTTCAGACACTGCCAGCTTGAGTCAGGTCATTCCCCTCATCAGGCTTTTGCAGAAGCAGCTGGAGAAAGTGAAGGAGGAGCTAAGACGGAGCAATTCGAGGGTGGTCAATCTGTTGAAATCAGACCACTACATTTTGGCCACCATGCTTGATCCTTGGTTTAAAGTCTACGTGGTGTCTCTCTTTCCGGCGGACACAAGCCTGCAGAGGTGCAAAGACCTGCTAGTGAAAACACTGTCAGCTGAAGCGGAACGTGACACTTCAACAGCTCCTTCATTTTCTCCCGCAACTGGGACTGCCAGGAGACAACTTAGGCATCCTAAGCAATCCGCTGGCGGTGATGCAGGACAGACAGGACCAAGTTTGGACATCTGGACTGGACTGAAGGACCAGGCAACAATTTCTGACATGTCTACTGTCACTGCATATGATACTGTCCCCATTTTCTAGAATGGTGGAGGATTACATCGGTGACAGCATCCAAGTAGGCATGTCAGACGGTCCGTACCTGTACTGGCAGGAAAAAGAGGCAATTTGGAGGCCCCTGTACAAACTGGCTCTATTTTACCTAAGTTTCCCCCCTCCAGTGTGTACTCCGAAAGAGCTTTAAGTGCAGCCGAGAACCTTGTCAGCGAAAGGCGTAGGAGGTTGCTTCCACAAAATGTGGAGAAGATGATGTTCAAAATTAATTATCAATTCTTCCAGGAAGATCAGCCTCCAGAAAGTACAGAGGGACCTGTGGTGGTGGATTCCAGTGGGGACGAATTAAATAATACTCTGTGAGGATGAGGACAACACTGAAGAGGGTGAGGAATCGGTGGATGAGGAGGATGAGGACGACATCTTGCCTCTGTAGAGCCAGTTTATGCAGGGACAGATTAACTGCCAGCTTGTTTTGCGGGGGCCCAAACAAACCAATAATTTCAGCCACAGTTGTGTGGCAGACCCTGGCGCTGAAATGATTGGTTTGTTAAAGGGTGCATGTCCTGTTTATGTAACATAAGGGTGCGTGGGAGGGTCCAAGGACAATTCCATCTTGCATCTCTTTTTTTATTTTCAGTATATACTCTATGGGGCCTAGCTTTTCAAACTACCATCCTGGCTGCCACTGTAGTGCCACTCCTAGATGGGCTACGTGTTTGTGCCGCCCACTTGTGTCACTTAGCATAGTCATCCAGCTACCTTGATGCAACCTTTTTGCCTAAAAACAATATTGTGAGGTGTTCAGAATAGACTGGAAATGAGTGGAAATGAATGTTATTGAGGTTAATAATAGCGTTGGAACAAAAAAGCTGTTTTTATGCTTTTTTCCAAAAAAATACAGATCTAAAACACAAAACATGAAAAGTGGCCGGTGCACATCCCTAGTTACACAGATGTCTGGGGGGCAGGCATTTACAAAAGGGAGAAGCTGATTGCTGTGTCCCAGCTGCAGTGGCTGTGATACACTGGGCTGGTCCCCAGGGGGTTTACCTTCCCAGCAGACACCCGGTAATATTAAATATTAAAAATAAGTTTAAAGGTACAGTTAGGGTTATGTTTTATCTGCCCCCTCTGCTATTTTTGGTCTGTTCTACAGCCCCCACTGAGCCGCCGCCACTGGTCAAATCTGTATATTTCAAATTGCATGGATAAGCGAGACAATATATTGTTCCAATAGTATTGCAATTGGTAAAACTTCTGATAATGTACGTTTTCCCATATCTGTCATAGAATGCTTTAGTGAGTGTCATATGGTGACATGCTTTATATCTCCCAGGTCCATATGATACTAATGTGATTTTCAGACATGTGTGTGAAGGAAAAAGACTATGCACTAATTTGTTTCAAATTTGGTGCTTGTCGCCAAAAGATATATATCCTTTGGTTGAGAACTTATGAAAGGTTAGTATCAGTATTTTGAATTTTTTTACATTCATCACAGAAATTCCCAATAAATTGTATATTCTTGTCCTTTTTTCTTTTGGTTTGGTAGCAGGTTTTTTGGAATCTTGATAGGCTTTCTTCACCACTATTTTGCTGAATACTCTTTGGTGCAGCCTATGTTTCAAAGCATTAGCTCTTTCAAACAATGTTTTGTCTGTGGAACATTTCCTCCTAGTTATAAAGAACTCTCCTTTAGTAACTCCTCTGAGTGTAGGAGGATGATGAGAGCTGCTGGCATATAACATACTGTTTGTTGCTTTAAATTTGCGAAACATGTCAGTTTGTATTTTACATTCTTCTGAATTCTGATGGTGATGTCTGGGAAAAAGGCATGATGGCTTAGTTCCTTGGTAAGTCTTAGGTTAAGGTGGTTGTCATTGAGTAAATAATGTTGATGAGTCACTTTGGGTTCCATCTTAGATAACTAGTATGTCATTAATATGCAACAGCCAAAGTTGTATGTGGGTTGAGAATTTTTGTTGAAGGTGTGCTCCCTCACCCATAACCCTAGGTAGATGTTAGTGTATGTTGGGGCGCAAGTTATCCCAATTGCAGTCCTGCATATTTGTAGGAAACATTTGTCATCAATGCAATACATTGGGAGTATAAACTTTAATAAGAATGTCATTAAATTAACTTTTCCTGCCCATATTTAAGATATATCTTATTGTGTCCAGTCCAATTTGATGGTATATGCTTATATAAAGGCACTCAATGCCACAAGTCCCCCAAGCCAATTGTCAGAGTTGACTGTAATATCTTGGAGCTTTTTAAGGACTTCCATAGTGTCTGTAGCATCATAAGGTAGTGAGATGACACATTTGCAAATATGTTAGTCTACAATAATGCTGGCTTTTTCACTAATGCAGTTTATGCCATATAAAATAGGCCGCCAGGTGGAATCTAATTATTCTTGTGAATCTTGGGTAGGACATCAATGCAAAAAATGACCTGGCGCGGTGAGGCAGCAATGCTAACCATTATTTCTTACAGAGTAATCACTCAGATTTTTTAATGAGTATCTGTTCTTTTGCAATTATGTGTGTGTAGGGATATTGAAGGTTATTGGCTATACTACCCAAAGAAATACTGAATGCAAAAATTAATGGAATAAAAATGAAACAAGCATTGTTAAGACTACTGTGTGTGTCACACATAATTTACTGCTTGTTTGCTAAAGATGTGTAGGGCTTCTCTAAACTCACAGATCTGGAATACAATTGTCCTAATGCTAAAGAAAAACACCACCATATTATTGCATCAGCATGCCTGAGAATAAAATAAAAATGACAGATGACATTACTCATTTTCTTTTAGACTCTGCTATGTAATAAACCAACGAGAGTACCTTTATGCACAGTTAGCATTTTGTTATACATATTTATATGCACTTAATTAGATTTTTTATAAAGTAATTTTTTACCCCAAATTTAATTCATATGTAGTCCTTTAAACACGTATAATTGCTAGGAGCTGTGCTACAATTCATATTCTTTCTAATAGTCCTTGTTGGATAAAAATAAGAATAATGAGTACTCACATACCTGTCAATCACTGTCAAATTGTGGATAAGGAGGATTATTGTAAGTAGCAAACTTCAAACAAATACTGACACAAGCGCTATAATTGAGTGCTTTGGATCATTAAATCATGTTTTTCTGTAATGTAAAATTTGACTGCTTGTTCGCTTCTGTGAAGAGCATATTGAATTCTTTATATCAATATGCGTTTTCAACTGGATTGAAATCTCTGCATTGGCACCTTCCCTAACCAAGGTTAATCTCAAGCCAATGAGTGCTTCTGTCATAAAATGCATGTGGCCATTTATATGAGTAGATGTTACATTAATGACTGTGGATAAATTGCGATAGCAGTTTTATTTGGTTAATCCACAGCACACCTAAAACAGACTGCTATACTCTGCTGGACTGGGTCGTGAAGGGCGAACCAAGGAAACCAATGATAGTGGCCCATATAATAATATTGTCTCTACCAATTTGTGGAGGAGACATGGACAGTCTGAAGGGTATACTAGCCCTTAACAACAGCACTTAAATAAAAAAATCTAATAAAAATCTAACATTATTAATTTTCAGTGATATATGCAATTAGGTGCACTGTAAGCAGATATCACAGATTCATTTATGTTGTTTCAGTATTAACTACACATGTATGACAGGCCATCCCACTCCCAAAATTATATTACAGTTGGATATGGATATATTACTGTACAATAATTCCATTTTATTTTAGGTATATACTTACATGCAACAAATTTAATGTTGACTTAGGGCCTAATGGTTTATGTACATCTCCGATGTTTGGGAATCTGCATATGTGCAGGATCTGTACTGTGCATGTGCAGTTCTGAGTCTGTGACGATGGTCGCAGTGCCCTCTAAGCCACAGCATGATTAACGTGCAGCGGCCAATTGGGGCAGGGAAGAGTAGGCGACGGCCAGTGTTACAGACAACGTCAGATTGTCGGCCCTGTTTTTTGGATGTGTTGAAGCCAGTAGCTGCATCCTTTCAGGCAGCTTCACTGGCCACAAAGTGTGAAATACGCGGCCATCCTGAGTAACCTTGGGGGTACTCAGATGACCACTGTTCACGCAGATGATCCGACGCTGTGTCTTTGGATACAGCAGTGGATCACAAAAGCCTGCAGTAGGTGTCTTTCTATTACAGATGCCTCCTGCTGCTTGTACATATTTTCGCACAGCTGCTGCGTCCATAGACTCAGCTGCTGTGTCAACTGCGTACATCTCTGTATTGGCACTTAGGGGGTCATTTATCAATGAGTTTGAAGACTCGTTGCATATGATTATGTTGCTCCAGCCAATCAGATTCTAATTGTCATCTTTTTGAAAAATGACAGGAGCAGTTTGGCTGGAGCACCATTTATCATATACAAGTTTTAAAACTCATGGCGTATGATAAAACTCATTAATAAATAGGCCCCTTCCAGAGGTATTGAGGGATAGAAAAACATTCTCAGCTACTGTTTTTGCTTACAATAAGGATAAAGCAACATTTGGGGCAGGCAGAGGGGAAAACAATAATTTGCCTGCACATCATTCTATATTGAAAGCATGAGCAATACTATGATCAGGAAGCTCTTGTTTTAGGGCATAGCCTTTACATGGGAACCAGCAGCATGCCCCCATACTACATAAAGGCATAATCATAAACACTGGTGAACAGCAGCATGTGTTCCTGTACATCTTGGTACTCCAAATTATTAAGCAAGTGTTATTTAATAATTTTGCACTACATATAGTTTTGAGTTTATCTTAAAGTCAACTGCTATGAGCTTCTTCTCTCCCCAATCTAATTACCTCTTCCAGCTTACACATCCTATGTCTGAACATACTCTATACTGCTCATGTCCAGCTGTATTAGGTAGGGACCCCGTCAATGCACAGGCATAACACTTCTCTCCTGATCACTACTGCTGACTGCTATATAGCAGTGCAGCAGCACATCAGGCAGGGAGAGAGCACAGACTGCTGCTGCTCAATGGCAGCTGCCTCCCTCTCCATCCTAGCAGGCATGCCCCATAAGGTAATAAGGGAGATAAGAAGACATTTTATTAACGCTTTATTTTTAGTTTAGAGTCATGCGTTATGACTCTAAACTTCTCCAGTGATGTCACTGGGTTGATAGAAGGGACTGATTCAATTATTCTGCATTTCTATAGCCTATGCTGCAGTATCCTGTAGCCTTATTAGCGCTGCTATTGCAGAGTCAGGGTCATTGAGAGGGAGGGGGAGCGGGTACTACTTACCCTGGCCCGGGTCAGTTGGAGGGGCCCGGCGGATGCCTGTGTCAGTGATTGGCCCCAACAGAAAATTAGCTCTCTCTGCCCACTGCTTCTGTGACCATGTCTTTATAGCAGCACATTGGTCAATAAGAGCAATGAGATTGCTGTTGCTGAGCATAAGCAGTCTCCTCTTTCACTGCCCAATATGCCACTGCTACACAGCCTTGGCCACAGTGGTAGTGGGCAGAGAGATGAATTGTTACCAGTGGGCCCCTAAACCGTCCCTCCCCATGATGCCACCCATGTGCAGAGTACTATTTTGTTACAGGTTTTTGAGGAGGGGGCATGCCCATGCCTCCAAGATTTGAGGACTCCCAGCCATGCCTTCATAGTACCTGGGCAAGTCGGAGTTCTCGAAGGCCAAGTGCAGATTGCATGCATGCCAAGCCACCAGCTCTGCTTACCTCTAGTCTCCTCATTCCTCCTACTTCCTTTATTGGCTGAAACTATTATACACTGCACATTCTAGGCAGAAGGGAAAGTAAGTAACTTCCTTTCTCCTTCCCTGCCAAACTTACTTTATTCTGCTCCAATTTTGGTCTTACACTATATTTGTGTCTGCAGCTCCCTCTGTGTGACTGTCACCCCTGCATCTCTGTCTCACTTTGTGTTAGTATTTCTATCTCCAACTTTGTATGTGCCTATTTCTATAAATGCATTGCCTATTTGTTCATGTGCATTTCTGTCTCCACCTTTGTGTGTGTATAGCTCCACTCCACTTTGTACATGTGCATCCCTCGTGCCCCTTGCTATGAATAACACTATATAATCTTCATAAACATTTAGAACCAGAACACTGATATTTACCTCCAGTATAACACTACCTTTTGCATTGGCTCATTATGCTTACTGATACTTGGATGCTGCCATCACTTCAGCTTGGACAGTAGAGGTTTATCACTATTTTGTATTATAATAAGGGATACATAAGAGCACTAACCAAGTCAAATAAGGTATACTCCAATTTACTAGGCATAGGCAATAGGACCTAAAACAGACACAAAATGTAAAATGCATGATATAAAAATCAGTATATTGTATAAAACCAGAACCAAGAATATGATGTTCTGCAGCAGTGCAAACTCTGACCAATAATTTATAGATCTGTAGAACAGTACTCAGGTAATAGTCTTCAGCAATAAGAACCACTTTTAAGAGGTTCCACAGTAGTATACAATTCAGGATTAGGCAGAGAATGTATATGCACATTGTGTAATGTAAACCCAAAACCTCTGACAAGAGGTCCAGCACCAGCTAAACACTTGCAGCAATTTGAATGTCCAAAAATCCAAATTCAAGGACTAGATGCAGACAGAGAAATCCATAAAATGCCAAAAGGGCAGCACCAATTCGTAGTCAAAAGGAAAGACAACAGAATTCACAAAATACTGAACACATTCCAAGAGCACAGGTAGTAACCACAAAAGCAGGAACAATCACCGGCAAGGAGGGTAACCCCTCCTTGCCTGATAAACTTGCAGGACACAAGAGGTCCACATGAGTCTTCAGTTGAACTTACCAGGATCCTGTCATGGGACCATTCCCAGTTACAGTCACTGAGCAACAGGAACAGCTTTTTCACAATTTTGTGTCTGTACCAATTTTTCCCCTTCTGTCTCTCCATGTTTGTTTCACTCTGCCCACACAAGATTGTTTATATGTCTCGAAATTATTGGTGCCTGCCATTTTCTGTGTCCCCCTTTGTGTGCATGGCTCTCTTTGTACCAACTGCCTATCTGTTCCTCTATCTGCACAACTCTTGTCATCTCACAACACACCTTCTCTCTCATCTTTAATTTTTGCCCTCTTTATGCCTTTCCTTCATCTTCTGGAGTTGATGTGACAGGCTGAATAAGTTTTGGACGATCAGAAGTGGAATGGTCCAACACCACATAATTAAACTTAAGGATGAGCGTTAAACACAATTTTCTAATTTTGATCAATTTTACAGGGTGTCTCGATTGTAAACTTTAGTGAATTTTGGGTCTTTTGCATCCGCAGTCAGAGTATGCAAATCCCACGATCGCTAGCAAGACATTAGCATGCCCACTATGTTTTGCCGTGCGATTCCGGTATGACATTAGACGCCCACCAGCCTGACACAAGACGCCAACTTTCCCTTAGTAACATACATCATCTCCAGGAAGTGTATTAAACAATTGGTAACATCGGCTGACATTGGACCCATTACGCACCACTTGTGGTTGACCATACACTACCGCAAGCACTGCGAGTGCTGCTGTGTTTAATTCAGCCATGTGACGTGTATGCTGACGATGCGTCTTAATTATGCACACCCCTGAAATGTTGTTCCAGTGCACAGACACGCCTGCATTTGCACCACCACACCCCCCATTAACATTGACCACCCCCTGTTACCACCCACAAACGGCATGTCCTGTCACTCATGCTTGCGGAGCGTCTGTGTACTGGCTGTGATCGCTTCCCGATTGCAGTGACTGGTTCGCGCATGCACACTACATCTTGTACGCATCCGCAGATTGCGAACGCAGCCTTGCGACCGGGTCTGAATCAGGCCCTAGGTCACGAACATCAATTTAAAGTTTTCCAACACGATTTTATAAAAAATATTTTTTTCTTTTTGTTTGAAGTATAGTATACCATTAAATATAGCAATTGTCATGGTATACTGTAGTAATGACCATAGACGGCTGTAGCATCAATGGGTGATGGTTTCAAACCATCTCTACAAAACCATAGATGTTTAAACAGTCCATAGTTGAGTTCTGCATGAAATAGATTTTTCCAATGTATCAGAAAAATTAATAGTAATGATAATTGGGACTAACCAAGGGAAAGAGGGACTACTAGGGATGGCCATCGGAGGAGTATCCATCCATAGTTACCATCAATGTCTCCATCGGTGATTACCATCGATGGCACACAAACTACTTATGGTGAACCATCAATGGTTTGCACCTCTGAAATGGCCACTGTTACTGGATGCATGGCAGGCCGTTGGCCAATAAAAACCAGGGGCAGGGTATAGCTCCGACCCGTTAAGGAGAAAAAAAACATTCTCTCCCAATTGTCCATTGGAGAACCATTGGCTCTCGATGGCAAAACTAATTAACATCTGGTGGCCACCATCGATGTTTTGAAAATATTGATGGTCATTGATGTTTTGAAAACATTGATGGCCATCCCTACCCTAGTGACTACTATTTTTATGTAGGCATAAAAACTTGATAACGTAAAAACAAATAACAAATGATTTTAGAAACACACAAACAAAATAAGTGGCATTTGAAATCTACAAACAAACAAAATTATTAAAAAATTCACTAGAAAGGAGAGGGAGGTTTTGGGCATTAAGGAATATGGGGCAAACACAGAGAAGGATTGTGGGAAAATTAGCCAGTGCTGTCATCGCCTTTTGGTCCGTTTGGCCGGGGTAGGGAGGGAGCCTGAACGGATCCGGGATGTCCTTCTGCCGGCCTGGCCAGAGGCAGATGTTGTGGCCTCTGGACTAGGCATAGGGCTAGGCACATTTGGAGGGATGGCTGTTGTTGTGCCAGAGGTGAAGGGTCCTGATGTTCCGGAAGGAAGGGAGGCCGGCTCCAACATGTGCTGGCGAACGAGCTGCTCCAGGGCATTTGTTATTCGCATGTTGGCCCCAGTATTTTCCGCAAGGGCCTTAGCAATGGTCACGTTGGCCGCAGCGCTTTGCTCCAGGGCGTCCGCCACCCGTAGCAGACTGGCCTCCAGCCTCTGCAGAATCTCGGTCTGCTGATCCGTTTTAATATTGAGATCAGTGAGGAGGCCCACTGCCTGCGAGGGGAAATGCCCTGGACTGTCTGCCACAGGGTCCCCATCCGGATCTACTGCTTCCTCCCCTGCAGAGCCAGCAGAAATTCTGCGGCCAAAGCTCCCCTCTGGAGCAGACTCATCCGCCTGTGTCTCTGTGAGAAAAAAGAGAAAAGAGTAACATTATAATCTAGATATTGTCCCAAACACATTTCTGAGTTGTTAACATTACAACATTTAACTGGGGCAACATGAGGAGCCGCAAAGTCTGGCATGTCGGTATCCATGTTCGACACACCAAACACCTCCTCATCCTGCACACACCCCTGGGCCATCTCCTCCAAATCTGTGAGCTCCAGTGACACAGGGGTGGGACCACCACCTGTCCCCCCTGCATGCCTAGCCCTATCAGCCAGTTTTTGCTTAAGATGATATTTGAAGTCGCTCCATCTGTGGGGTAAAAAGTTGGCATTATTACTGCAGTATTTGGACCTGTAAACACTTTTTACTAAAATGTAGTTTTTACGTACCGGCGTTTGACCTCCCTGGTTGAAAGTTCAAAATCACCTACCCTATTGACACCACTGGCTATGTCATCCCACATTTTCAATTTCTGGCTTGCACCCATATTCCTTGCTGCCTGTGGCAGGTTGTCATTGCACATTTGCACCAAAACCTCCATCTCCTTTCTTGTAAATTGTGGCTGCCTTTTTTTTTTGGTTTAGTTGGCCTACTAGACCCAGCAGCCTCTTCCATGGCATCCTCAACACCTTTTTTTAAAATGGGATTAAAATTTATAATGTAAAATGTTCCCAAAATTATTGTTAAACATAATCCTTTAGCCCAAAAAAGAGAAATACTTACCTGGCGCCTCTTGGCCACTGCTTTGCTGCTCTGTAGTCATTTTGGACTTTCAGGTCTCACTACAGCAGACCGATTTGGGTTTTCAGTGACGTTTTTATACATGCGTCAGCATTATTCGGCCGCTTCATTGACTGTGCACTCCTATTGTCCGTCCTTAATTTGAGCGGGAAAATAAAGACTATTTATGGCTTGGTGTGACTCGAGTCGATGTGGCATGTTGATTGTTGGAGGTTTGGCGTTGGAGTGGTTTTTAGGCTTATTGAGTAGAAGGAGGACTTTTTTGGTGTGATATTTTGGTTTTTTCTAGCTTCTTTCTTTTCCGTTCGCACATGACCCGTCCCAGGCCTGTAAGCATCTTTGGATTTCTGAGAAAAGATAAGTATATTTTTCTTTACACATTTGTCTAAAACAATAACTACCTGGCTTACCATTTCAGGTTGATGTTGGTCGTATTATATTGGCCATGGTTCCAGAACCCGACCAACCTCAACTTTGTCCCAGGTGTAGGCCTCGTAGGCATGCAAGGCCCCAGATATATAGAACACGTGTCACCCTTTTTGGAATGCCAGATGATGAGGTGTTACGGCGATACCGTCTGCTGCCCCAAATCATCATAGACACTCTCTCATTAATAGAGAGTGATCTTGAACGGCAAATTGACAGTCCTACAGCAATACCACCACTTACTCAATTAATGTTGGTGTTACATTTTTGTGCCTCAGGATCCTTTCAAACCACTGTGGGAATAGTAGCGGGAATATCCCAATCCTCCTTTTCAAGGATCCTGAGGGCAGTGATGGAAGCCCTTTTTAAACACCTCCATCATTTTCTTAAAATGCCATTGGATATGGGTACCCTTAATGTGGCGAAGGCAAATTTTTACCAAATAGCTGGCTTCCCACACATCATAGGGGTTGTGGATGGCACTCACATACCACTTCAGCCTCCAGCAAGGCTGGAGGCTATTTTTAGGAACCGCAAGCACTTTCATTCACTGAATGTAATGGTGGTATATGATGCCTCCCTCCAGATCCTGTCCCTGAATGCCAAATTCCCCGGCAGTGCACATGATTCCTTCGTCATCCAGCAATCAGGGATTTGGCACAAATTAAACAACCTACAAGCTGGTGATGCATGGCTTCTGGGTAAGTTGAAACCTTCTGTTGAAACCAATGCAAAGCTTGTTACACAATGGTCCTAATGTTTTTTTTTATATTTTCATAGGAGACAGTGGTTACCCTTGCACACCCTGGCTGCTCACTCCTTATTTGGCTCCCACACCAGGGCCACAAAGTGAGTATAATTCCGCACTTACAACCACCAGGCAGGTGGTGGAGCGCTGTATCGGCCTTTTAAAAGGCCGATTCAGATGCCTCCACCGCTCTGGTGGCGACCTCATGTATTTGCCGGCTATGGTTTCGAAAATTGTGGTCCTGTGTGGGATATTTCACAACATCGCCATAAGGAGTGGTGTCCCAATGCAGCCAGAGGATGCCTTGCCTGAGGACGGCCCCCCCGAGGTTGGTCGGAGGTCAGTATGTGGGGGGGCCATACGTGATGCAATTGTAGCCAGATATTTTAGGTCATTATTTCCTCATAATGTATAAAAATGCCACAATGTAGACATGTAATATTTTAAAGTTCACTTTTAACTGATTTTTTTTTCTTTCTTTTTAATCCCTAAAATGACCATAAAAAACCATGCCTACTACCTGATCAACACAAATGACTTTATGTGGACACATTGGATATAACTTCGGGAACAATGATTTCTTCTCCTCATGTTGGCATGCTACTTCTTCAAACAGTTCCTGATTGTGTTTTTTGGGGGTTTGGGGTGTGTTTTTGACTTGTGTGTGTGGTTTGGATTTTTGAAATTATGTGTATTCACTTGGTGTTATTTGTGTGCATTCAAATTTTATTTGACGTTCAACAACCATTTCCATCGTAAATTACAACCAAGTGTAACCTGTTTCTAAAAATGCAAAGTTGCTTAATGCCTAATACTGTAATTTATTATTTTGTAAAGTTTAGTATTATGGTATTATGGTGAATCAGTATGTTTGCAATTGTAGGCCTAAGCAGGTAGCCTTAAATGTAACATTACCCACACCAAACAATATTCACATTTTGAGGTTACTTCTCCAAACCTATTGGTATTGTTATGTGTTTAATGTGCAAGCTTACATACTTACTTGAGCTTTCGACAAACACATTTACATTTCTTTAAAAAACATGGACAAATAGTAGACTTATGTAAGGTTCACCAATCTAAAATTTACACACAAGGAATGAGACTTAAATAAACCAAAATCTAATTTATTTTTTTAAACATTTTTGGAGGTGTAAAAAAAAAAAATTGTGGCGCAGGCGCGCCAAAATGTGATCCAACGCCACAAGCAGCCCAACTACATGGCCCCTCATAATCTGCAATCCTGCATACATATCTTTGTAACGCCTCTGGTTCTCTGTGGGTCAAAAAAATGTGCGGATTACTAAAATGACACCTTAATTTATATGTGAGAAAACAACTAAAAAAACAGACTATACAAAAAAAGGTGACACAAAAAAAGTACCAAACAAAAATGAATGCCAAACGAAAAGATTGTCGAAAAACAAAGACAAAAATTATTTGGACAAAATAACATAAAACAACTATGCAAAAATACAACATTTGTTGGACCGTAAACAAGAAAGACACAAGTATGAGTGTTTTGACATGTGTCATATGTGTAAGGGGCAAACATCCTAGACATTGATTCACAAAGATATATATCCAAAACATTAGAAATACTTTACAATTTTGAACTGCACAGGCAAAAGGACAACATCAACCAAAATCCAAATACTTAAAAAACAGCCATAGTTTTAAAGGGAAACATACCAGTCATAATGGTGCCTGGTCCTGGAGCCCCAAAATCTTCCTCATCAGAGGTGCGCCAGTGCTGCAGGGATGGAGGAGGGGTGATTTGGGAGGAAGTTGAGGGTGAGGAAAAGAGGGGGGGGTTGAGGGGAGGGGGAAGTTGGAGGGATGGTCAGGTGAGGAGAGGGAGGGGACTGAAGGATGGCAAGGTCTGGGGTGGAGGGGGAATTTGGGGAAGAGTGGACAGAGGAGGTTTGGGTGGGAGTGGGGGATAGGGGACGAGCCTGACGTCGAGGAGGATGCCGACGTTGTAGTCTGCGCTCAGCCCCTAAATGATGTTGGAAAAGTTATCTTACTAAATATTTCATTTTTTGATTCAACAATTTACACTCCCCCCCAAAAAATGAAAAAAAAAACAGGGCTATACGGTAAACATGCACACGCAGGTATGTCCAAAATAAAGAAACAGGGCTATACAGTAAACATGCACACGCAGGTATGTCCAAAATAAAGAAACAGGGCTATACAGTAAACATGCACACGCAGGTATGTCCAAAATAAAGAAACAGGGCTATACAGTAAACATGCACATGCAGGTATGTCCAAAATAAAGAAACAGGACTATACAGTAAACATGCACACGCAGGTATGTCCAAAATAAAGAAACAGGGCTATACAGTAAACATGCACACGCAGGTATGCTTACATTTTAAATCTAATTAAAAACAACACTTGCCAAAATTTGCTGACGCAAAGTGGCCAACAGGCGTGGGGATCTGCGCCCCAGATCCGACCACCGTCTTTCAAGCTGGCCAATATTTCGGCGGCAGCCGATCCTAAGCAGGCAGTGCCGCACCTCCGCATAGGCCAGCCGCTTGCGGAGGTTAGTGATGGGGTGCGGCTGGTGTGTGATCCTCCGGTCCATCACATCAGTGAGGACCAGGAGTTCACGTCTGTAAGAAGCTGCGGCTCTCAGGATGGCAATGATTTTTTTTACACAAAACAGTATTAATAAAGGTCCTAGAAAAAATTTGATTGGCTAATGTACTTTGTAAATTAACAGAAAGCACTCTATTGGTTATTATATGAGTCATGTGACCTACACCCTCACAAATATAATATGAGTTATGATAGGCTTGAGGCAGTGACATGCGTAAGCTAATTTAAATATTAATAACAAAGATGAAAAATCGGGCTAGAAAAAATAAGCTAAACAAGAGTAGCATTCAAACCAACTTTTAATTTTGAACAACCATCCCCTTGGTCCAACCGTACGTATTCTGCGGAAGCAATGACACACACTAACAATAATAAACTTTATTGACATTGAAAAAAAAAAAAGGATTGCAAACATGTGAATAACAATTAAGCAAATTCATATAGTGATTGCTATTAATCGATTAAAGTATATTTGCTGAATGAAATAGCAGGCAATCGAAAACTGACAGGGCCACTTCCGGATTTCACTTGTGCAAGCGTTCCCTGCAACCAAAGAGGAGACGGACGGTCGCTATTTCGAATGTTCGCTAGCTAGAGGAGGGGTTGGGAGAATATGGGGCGGAAGATTAGCTGCGAGCGAACATACGAGCGAGCACTTGAATTTACATTTTTTCGTTCGTACGGCGGACGAGCGAATGGCCACTTGCGTCCGGCTCTGAATCAGGCCCTGTGTCCAGTCGACTGTAAGGTGGTAGTGGGTACGGCGTACTGGCTACGAATTTCTTAATGGTACGTCGTACCGTCATACTTGCACCTCTGTCTATATGACTACAGTTGTTGCATCACAGTATCTGGTAATGATTCACATCCAAGAAATATTGTACAGACAACCCTTGATTGAGAGTTCCACAAGGTGCTACATTGTCCAATGTGGTAGCTAGTGTTCATGGCCAGGAATAATTGACAAATTACTATAGACATTTCTATAACTTGAAGACAGAAATTGCTGAAGATTTTGCAGCATTTACCATTTAATTAAATACTGTAGCTCCTCACGTAATAGATTTATGTGGCTTGACAGTGTCATGCTATATTTATAGTACCCAATATGTACACAATTTAGTAATTTAATGAAGTGTTTCTGAATATTTTGTAATTTAATCAAGTGTATGTATACCTGTCATAATGTTAAATCAGCCTGATGATAACAGGAAATAGTCTCCTAGGGCAGTGTATCTCAAGCTCAATCCTCATGGAAATGTAAGAGTGCAAGTTTACAAAGCATCCTAAGGAATAATTTGTACCAACTGTAGATCTATTGTGTAGTCAATTAACACACGTGTGCTCCAGCTAGCTAGATGATCTGGAAAACATGCACTGCCAAGGTACCATGAGAACCAAGTTTGAGAAACAATGCCCTAGGGCAGTGGTTCCCAAACTGTGCGCTGTGGCACCCTGGGGTGCCTTGGGACACTTGCAGGGGTGCCTCAGGTTGGTGGTCCAGCACCAAATTAAATTATTTATGGTCAATATAATGTAAATATGGGGACAAACAGAAGAGCAAGCCTGTCCACCACAACATAACTGAACCTAAGGATGACAGGTCAGCACAATTTACTTCACTTAACTACTTCACTACATTTTTTTCTGAATTTCTCAATAACATACTTCTGGTTTAATGATAACGTGAAAACAATGCTGATACTCCAGGGTGCCGTGATTTAAAAATGTTTGGGAACCTCTGCCCTAGGGGAATTAGACCCCTCACCCTCCCCAAGATAAAGAAGCCCTTAGACTAATTATATCACCCATCCACTAAGCACTGAGTCAGTGTAACATACTAAAATGTACTGTTGGATACAGTAGTAGTAATTGACTAACTGGAAGAACATTTAAGGGTTTATTTATCAAGCAGTGAAAAGAGTGGAGTAGTGAAACAGTGGAGAAGTTGCCCATAGCAACCAATCTGCTCCTACCTATTATTTTATAAACTATACTTGATAAATGCCACTTCAAAGTTGTTTGGTTGATATGGTCAACTTCTCCACTGGTTCACTTCTCCACACTTTTCACTACTTGATACATAAACTCCTTAATTAAAGCAGGAAGAGGTGAACACGGACGTCATTGCAGATTACATGAACTATAGATTAAAAGTCTTGTGCAGAACAGATACAATTGATTCTGTTAATGTGCAATATAGTTCATACACATAATAATGAAGTATTCAAATAAAATGCAACAAAACAAACAAAAAAAGAACAGCTTTAATGCAAGTTAACTAACTTACCTGGTGCATCTCCTTCAGCAATGTGTGACATTTTTTACATTTATACAGAGAACCTTAGTCTGCAGTATTTCTGCTAACTTTCAGGCTGTATTTATGTCTATTTAATGTTACATTTGTGTCCACTATGAGGCTTAACAATGTGAACAAAAAAGAGCAGTAAAGAGACCCCCCTCATTCATCAAATCACTAAAGAAGGAAAAAACACATCTGTTTCCTGTCTTCATGCTCAAATTGCTATGGTAACAAAGTTTCACAGCATTTCCAGGCATCTTGGCAACCTTCAGAATCTTTGCTAGTTAGTGTCCATAGTAACCATGTTCCACTTCAATGCTCCATTATAGATATTTATTCGTTTCTGAGTAACAAGTATATTGAGCTCTCAGCATAAATTCTGATTTGATGTCTGGAATAATGGTGTTATATTTTACTACTGCAGGTGACAAAATGTGCAAAAGAGACCAACTCAAAGACAAACATTCAAAAATTGGTGAGAATTAACAGTATACTGTTTGTTATGGGAATATCCAATATTTTTTTTTATTCTCCATAGCAATAAAAAAAATCATAACCCAAATGCACGCGCACCTACACACACACTGATTGTGTGAATGCTAATATAGTAACAAAGACAGGGTAATTATCTAATTTCTTTATCTAATGATTTTAAATGACAAAAATAATTAAAACACTAGCCTCAGTTTTAATATGGTATCTTCTTCTTCTTGAATGAAGTCCTCCAAATGTTGATTTTTATGGTTTTCTTTTGTAGGCTACCCAAATATCATGGTCAATGCTAAATCAAGTTTAGTTTCTGGATTGTCCAAGCTGCAATCCTTTCTCTGTTTGGAAAGAAAGATCTACATACATCTACATTGCTTTACACAGAGAATATTTTGTTAGAACCTGATCTTCTGATCTTACAATCGGTTCTATCACTAATTTCACTATACATGGACCAATCAAATTTTTAAATAACAGAGCAGCTTGTGCACCTAGAACAAATAATCAACATATGCACAACACATTTACTCTGGCAAAGGACAAGGCTGTAACGAAACTGGATCAGAACCTCTATATACCCCTGCCTATACCTTCTAAAATCCTTCCTATAAACCTCTAAGAATCACGCTAATTTGTGTACGCAGTCTGACCGTAAATAAAGACAGGAGTGGAATCTGTGGTTCCAAAGCACAAGTATTATTCAGGTAAAAGTACAGTCAGTTACACGCAATTGATACATACACAATTTAGGCATAAAAGGAAATAATACAGACCCAAGTACAGTATACATATGCTGCGCCTCCGGACCCAGAGATAGGCCTCAGAATAGAGACCCTCAGTTCATACAGCATTCAGCATGGACTAAAAAACCAGTATTCGGGCACACATATTTATCCCCCTCAGACTAAAACAGGACAATGGAGAAGTTTCTTGCTGATGTCATTGGTTCCCAGAGGAGAAGCATATGTTACAGCACATTTAACAGGCTGGTTCAAATAGACTCTCCCTGCCTCTAACAGCAGGGGAATCTTTCTAGTAACGCCTTCTGTACATTCCAACAGTTAAACATTTTGGTGCTTGTAAGTTCTGCGATCCATAGCTTGAGTTTGCATGATGCAATCTCTCCACCGATTACACCGGAATGCTGAACCTTTATTTCTCAGCATTTAAACTAACTTAACCAACTTAAATCATACATTTTGATGCTTATTGAACCTTATGTGTGAATATAAATTGTGTGGGTATTCAGGGTTTGATATAAGGACGCTAGTTAACTTGGGGCAGATGCGTGTGCATAAAGCTAATAAAACAGCGGTTTCATACAAAGTCTTATGCATTCGCTAATATGCGACTAGTTAATAGCGCTCTTGTGAGTATTATTGTGTGTATGAAAAATGATGAAAGAAGCGATCGCATAGTGCTAATATAAATATCGCCACATGTACTAAAATGTGAGTTTACCTAAAATGGCGCTTAGGTGGCCATTCGCAAAATGGCGTCTTGCGATCTTATTTCTAAAATGGAGTCTTGCGGCCATTCGCAAGATGTCGTCACTGCGATTAAATTTTAAACTGAACTTGTCTCAGCCAATTATTCAGCTTCGACAGTCCACCCTTTGATAGCAAACAACATGCTATCACAATCTGCTATTAAAATGTATTATTATTTTTTTTTAGGCTTACATTTACATATTATTTAGTGTTATTATGGGATGGCACAAGGTGGTTCTTAATCCATCAATAATGTGTCTCTGAGTGGGGACATAAAACTACTATTATACGCACACCGCAGATCTTGGAAGATCATGTGACAGGTGTGGGAATGCACCAGTCTTATAACAGCAGTCTTGAAGGGGAATTTGAGACTTTACATTGTCTGAGGTGTACTATAAATAACATTTCAGTAATATCTTCTATGCATGTCTAAATATTATACATTTAAATGATGGTACTTCCTAGCTCAGGGTTGTAATGCAGTTCTGTATCTACCTCGGTATACATATTATCATTTGTGACCACCATCATAATTTCATTCTTTCATTTCACTCTGTTTTTACATTTTCCACACTTCAACACAATAGGAACACACCGGGCGCATATGCCAATTACTATGATGACAATCAGTATAAGGATCAAGAATTTGCCTATGCTGGCGATCACTTCCTGGACCCATTCCCCTAGACCTGAGAACCATTTCACTGGGTTCAGCCATGACACCCATCCTTCTATCTTTTCCCCTGCTTCCGCCACTGATGCGTTATGGTTCTTATGAAATTCCCACTTTAGCTGCAGAATCTCATCCATCTTCTGGTCTATCACCTCCTTAGGGTCGCTGGTATCATTGGTGACATAAGTGCAACATTTTACTCCAAATTGGGTGGCTAACGTTACACAGTACCCTCCAGTAACAGCAGTTTAATAATTCAACACTAGCCTGTGTTGCACTAGTTCTTTTTTGTACGCTTGCAATTCTCTCCCCGTGTACCTGAATTTGTCATTGTACATCTCGGTGATGTTATCTATTAATTTAGCAAGTTCCTGAATATATCTAAAATTTAATGAACCCCTAGCAATCCTAGTGGGATCCAGGGCGACTAAAACTTGGAAGCCAGTTGTCTCACTGATTAACTGAGCGGCTTTATGCATATCACCAGGTATCATATTTCTCTTGCCTCTGTGTTCATATTGTGTGTGAAGATGTGGTAACGGTGTGTTTTTATGTATTCCCAGCATTTCAACATGTGTGAGGGTCATAACTTCTGGGACTACTCTTCCCAGGTAACACAAACCTTCGGAACTTGGGGAGAGCCATTTGTACGCTTTTCTTCCACATATAAAATATACATTATCGGGGAGAACATAAGGAATGGTATGCATCATTATCATTAAACACATTTCTCTTGCAAACAATCCTATCTCAGGCTCTTCCATCTGGTATATGCAAGTTTCTGGTTGTATTATTTTAGCACAATAACCATCTGGTACTTTACCAATCATTTCTTTGGTGGAACTCAATGTATACCGGTACCTAAAATGTTTCCCACTTGATTTAATTGAGCGTAACAGATCATAGTTTATGGACTCATTATCAGCTCTTTGTGAGAAGGTCATCATCGTTGGTTATGTTTAAACACAAAAGTGATCTATCTACTTGGAACTGATAGAGTTTGAAATGAGGTGGTTTGGATGAGAGGAATTTTCCATCCAATGTTTTCCATTTTTGCAGTTCTAAAATTTCTGTGACATTCAGCAGAAATGGCACCAACCCTACATTATGCTGTCCCTGTGGCACATGTGAACACACCCAGCAATCAGTTTGATTTAACACTTTGCCTACCATGCTATGATAATCCTCTAGAGGATACCCACCCCAGTACGGATTATATTTAGGTTGGCACCGTTGGATACAGGTCTCATCAACTAGGGACCCACAAAGCTCACAAATACAGGAATCTTCAGACTATAACCC
Organism: Taudactylus pleione; assembly: GCA_031769625.1. Taxonomy (NCBI): domain Eukaryota; kingdom Metazoa; phylum Chordata; class Amphibia; order Anura; family Myobatrachidae; genus Taudactylus; species Taudactylus pleione. The sequence goes on from JAUIMM010000085.1 coordinate 30,488,577, forward strand.
TCCACACCTTCCCCGAGTATCCGGAATGACAGCTCTTTTAACAATAACAGTACTAAGATTGGAAAGACACTCCCCTGATTGGCATTGCACTCCTCCTGATTCCACTCCATCAGCACTGCCATCAGCTCCCGTTTCCTCAATTGGTCCCCCATCACAGACACTGGATATTCCCGAACTGACCAGGATGGTGAATACTCTAAAAGAGAATATGAGAATGAACACAGCAGGCCCGTCCATTTTAACAACAAGTCCTGCAAAATTTCTCTCGGTTCAGGTATCTCACTACGACCTTTTCAATCCTCCCGGAACAAGCTCGCAAGCGACAGGTCCACACTATCAGCCTTGTCTCCGCCTTGTTTCTCCACCGGTTTATTGACCTTTTTGCAGTGAGTGGAATGGACCCAGGTATCTCTCTCGGCCACCTTCAAAGATGTAGTACTCGTCAGCAGCACCTGGTATGGACCTTCCCACCGATCAGTCAAACAACCTGAACGCAAGAAATTTCTGATCATTACATATTCTCCTGGTTCAACATCATGACAGTTAGTTTCAGGCATATCATTAGACAACAATTTCAGTTTCTGCTGCTGTTGCTTTAACTGCCTACTCATTGATATAAGATACTTTACAGTTACCTCGTTGTTACCCTTCAAGTCTTCCTGGGGACTTATAATCAAATGAGGTTGTCTGCCAAATAGTATTTCAAATGGGGACAGATTCAGAGGAAGTCTAGGAGTGGTCCTTATGCTATGTAGGACCAAAGGTAACGCTTCTGGCCATCCTAGTCCAGTTTCTGCCATAATTTTACTCAATTTATTTTTAATAGTCCCGTTCATCCTCTCCACCTTGGCACTGGCTTGCGGTCAGTAGGGAGTATGAAGTCGGCTATTAATACCCATCAGCTTACACATATTTTGGAACACATCACCTGTGAAATGAGTACCCCTGTCACTCACAATGATCTTAGGGATACCGTACCTGCATACAAATTCCTGGACTATTTTCTTGGCAGTAAATGCAGCAGTATTAGTGGCCGCTGGGTAGGCCTCAACCCAGTTGGAAAATACGTCTGTGCACACTAGTACATACTTAAGGTTCCTGCAGGGTGGTAATTGGATGAAATCAATTTGTGTCACCTGTAAAGGTCCATCAATAGGTGGAATGTGGGACGGTTCAGTAGGGATCGCTTTCCCTATGTTCTTTCTCAAGCAGGTCAGACAGGACTTTGCCATCTTCTCTGCTTGTGAAGAAAAACCTGGTGCACACCAGTATGCCCTCCCTCACTAACTTGCACATACCCTGTTTACCTAGGTGAGTTAGACCGTGTGCTGCCAGGCTGGGGTAATATGCCTTGGGGGCTACTGGCTTACCATGTCCATCCCTCCAGAGCCCAGAGGACTCTGGCCCACATCCCTTGGACTTCCAAATGGATTTTTCCTGAATTGAACACAAACTTTGCATCTCAATTAATTTCAGCATATCAATGGTTTGGAATGACATAATTGTTTCAATTGGGGAAGACATTTTTAACCCAGTTGCCCATTTTGCAGCTTCATCAGCTCTGTTGTTGCCCAGTGACACCGGGTCATCCTCACATGTGTGGGCTTTGCATTTAATTACTGCCATTGCTTTGGGCAGTTGGATTGCTTCTAAGAGATGTTTTATGTGTTGGGAATGTGCAACTGGTGTGCCTGCTGCTGTCATAAAATTTCTCAGACGCCATAGAGCCCCAAAATCGTGCACCACCCTGAATGCGTACCTCGAGTCAGTGTAAATGTTAGCAGATTTGCCTGCTGCCAGTTCACATGCTCTAGTCAGTGCTACTAACTCTGCCACCTGGGCTGAGTGAGGAGGACCGAGAGGTTTAGCTTCCATGATGTCTGTGTCATTTACAACAGCATAACCTGTACATAATTCACCTGTGTCTGTTTGTCTATGACAACTCCCATCCATATAGAAAGTTACATCCACATTCTCTAAAGGTGTGTCATGTATGTCAGGTCTAGCAGTAAAGGTCTGATTCAGATATGTCATACAATCGTGAGTATCATCATGTCTGCCGAACTCACCTCCCGCCAGCAACTCCTCTCCTTCCACCCTTTGTACATCATGTTGTACATATGGTAGGTATGTTGCTGGATTCAGCGTACTGCAATGCTTGACAGTAATATTTGCAGGAGCGATTAGAGCTAGTTCCCATTTGGTGAACCTAACCGAGGAGACGTGTCTGGTTTGAGCTGAGTTCAACAGAGCAGATACAGCATGGGGAGTGTAGACAATCATATCATGGCCCAATACTATGTCCTCACTTTTACTCACCAATAAAGCGGTAGCTGCTACACTTCTCAAACAGGTGGGGAGTGATCTTGCTACCATGTCCAATTGGGCACTGTAGTATGCTACGGGCCTACTGGCATCACCATGTTTTTGTGTAAGGACACCTGCAGCACAACCATCGGCTTCCGTACAATATAAATCAAAAGGTTTTTCATAATCGGGTATTCCCAATGCAGGAGATTTTGTCAGACTATCCTTAAGATTAAGAAAATCCTGTTCTGATTCCTCAGTGTGTATGACACGATCGGGCTTTGAGGGAGAGACTAGTTCCTGTAAAGGCAAGGCCAAAATAGAAAAACCTGGCATCCACATTCGGCAGTATCCACACATTCCCAAGAAGGTACGAATTTGCTGTTGATTCTGCGGCAGTGTCATGTTTTGTATGGCCTGGATTCTATCATTTGTAAGATGTCGTAACCCCTGGGTTAGGCAGTGTCCCAAATATTTTACTCTGGATTGGCACAGTTGTAACTTGTCCTTAGCCACTTTGTGTCCTGTATGCGAGAGATGAAGTAACAAAAGTTTAGTATCATTCAAACATGACATAAACGAGTCAGAACATAACAATAAATCGTCCACATATTGAATTAGAACTGATCCATTGGCAGGTTGAAAAGCTTGTAAACAGTCATGCAATGCCTGGGAGAAAATACTGCTGTCTATAAAACCTTGGGGCAATCGTGTCCATGTATATTGCACACCTCTGTATGTGAATGCGAATAGGTACTGACAGTCAGGGTGGAGAGGCACAGAGAAGAAAGCAGAACAGAGGTCAATGACAGTGAAATGGGTTGCATTTGGTGGGATCTGCATCAGGTTGACAGCTGGATTTGGCACAACAGGGAATTGGCTCTCTACTACCTTATTAACACCTCTAAGGTCTGGCACCAGCCTATAACCCCTCCCACCACTCTTCTTTACTGGAAAGATGGGACTGTTGGCTACACTAGCTGTACGAACTAAAATTCCCTGTTGCAATAATCGCTCAATTATTGGAAACACCCCTAGTTCTACTTCCTGTTTTAGTGGGTACTGGGGAATTTTTTGGAGCTTGCCTACCGCCTTTTAAGTTTACCATTACTGGGCTTACGTTTGCCATTAATCCAGTGTCCTGTCCATCTTTTGTCCAAAGGGAATCTGGAATTTGGGACAACATTTCATCTACTTGTGATGGATTCTCTTTTAAAATGGTAGAGTGATACATTATCCTTTGAGGAGTGTCTAACATATCCCGCACCTCGTATACCATTCTCTCTGGGATATCTAAATATACACCATCAGGGGTGCAATATATAACACATCCCATTTTACATAACAAGTCTCTGCCCAGCAGGTTAGTATGAGCCGCGGCAGCCAGTAGAAAAGAATGTCTGGTATGCAACGGCCCAATACTAACCTCTGCGGACTTTGTTAAAGGATAACGTTCCACTTTACCTGTCACACCCATTGTTGGTATTGTCTCATTGGTCACCTGTAAATTAACGGAAGATTTCATCACTGACTAGGTCGCCCCTGTGTCTACAAGAAAAGGATATTCAGTACCAGCTACATCAACCATCAAGACCGGTTCTTCTCTAGTATTTCCCGTTAACCTGACTATCTGTAGACCAAAGGTATGACCTGACCCCTAGCGTTGGCTACCATTCTCCAATAAAGCATTTATGGCTACAATTGTAGCTGGTGCTTGCTGAACATTTGCTGGTCTCTGTGCATATCCCTTATGGGGGTATCCAGGTTTCCCTTGATGTGGGGTCCATACTCTTTTTACTGTACAGTTTCTACTTAAGTGTCCTGTTTGTTTACAATTAAAACATGTTCGTGATTCAGGTGAAAGCTTGTGTTGTGAAGTTTGAGCAGAGGGTAAAGGTGGTGGATATGGGTAAGGATAGGGAGGGTAAGGGTATTGTGGGGGATATGAAGTATGTGGATTTCCTTGGACCTGTGGTTGCATTGGGTTAGTGGGATAGAGTTGTGTTTGTTGTTGAGTGGGGTTAGTGAGAGCAACTTGTTCTGACAAGAGTGTGTGTGCAAGTGCAAGCGTGTCTGTTGGCTGTGATGTTACCGTCATTCCCTCCAGAGCTTGTATACTGACAGCCATTAATTTTTCGCTCTGGGTCTCCCTCTTTTTTGAGATGTTTTTGTCATGTTCTATGGCAGACTCTATGAGGTTATCTATTGTAAGTCCCCTCCAGCCAGGCTGTGAGGTCTGAACCCTAGTTTTTAAATTCTCTTTTAAACCGTCCATCAATATCATGACTATCATTCCCCTGTGGTGAATGCTATCTTTAATATCTTCTATCCCAGTGTACTGGGTGATAGCCTGCAGAGCCCGGTCGCAATAGTCTTCTGCAGTTTCACTCTCCTTTTGTTTGATTGTGAAGATTTTGTTCCAGTTAACTACTACTGGAAAATATACACCCAATTGAGTCACAATGCGGGAAATGTTACCTTGGTTTACTTGGTCTGTTAAGGGAACGTCGCCATCCAATACACAATCCGTGATAAATTTTGTCACGTCGGTATTGCGTGGTAGACAGGCCCTTAACACCACACGCCAATCTTTATTAGTGGGCTCATGAGAACTACCCAAATTTCTCAAAAATCTTTGACATTTGGCTAATTCCTTTTTGGGATCAGGGAAATCATTTATGATGGAATTTAGTTCTGCTCTTGTCCATGGACAATGCATTACTACTTCCCTCGTGGGCACTACACCGTTTGCATCCGCATTTCCATTTGGAACAGCTATTGTCAGAACGGGATGCAGACAGGCAGCGTTGCTACCTCTGACCTGGTTACCTGGCTGGGGGTTTAATCTGCTGCTGCTACGTATGGTATTAACAACTTCCTCAATGGGTGCAGAGTGTGTTAACACTTCCCTTGCTGTTACCGATGGAGATGGCGGCACCACCCGTGATTGTGGTGATGCAGCATCTATCATTTGCACAGCATGGGAAATGGAAGACATTACAATAGGCTCATCATCTACATCATAAACATTTTCTTTATGGTTACTTAAGAGGGGGTACAAATTGCTTGTTACATTTTTATGGGTATTTTTGGTAACTGTACTTGCACCTCCATCCACATAAGGTGGGGGAGTTGAGCGTGAACTGCTGGCAATACTCTTCACGACGCTACCTTGCCGCACGTGCGCACCAATTTGCGGCTCGCCCGTATTGCAACTCAGCGTCGTGGATGTATTTTCTGGCAATGCGTTCGCAATGCTAGTTTGCGTCGTTTGCACATTTTTAAGCCACGCATCCCCTTCATGCTGCCATAGTTTTAAACATTCAAAATACTTAATCTTTTTCTCTCGGGATCGCACCTTACTGATGTGATCCTGGACATTGTCTAACACATTTTTGTCAAAACTACCAATTCTGGGAAATGGTCTAACACACTTCCTCGTCATATTAAACCATAAATCACAATACCTTATTGCATAAGTACCATACTTAGTATGCATAATACGACAGGCCAATCCAATCGGAGCCTCCATTAGCAGCACATCATTGCCTAACATCTCTACTGTTTGCGTGGCTCCCATTCTGAGACAACTCCTACGCTTTTCAATAAAAATTTAAACTGGTGAAAGACAATCAAGATACTTTCACTTACCTGTGGACAATTTAAGTCGGCGGCGCCCACACACCTGGATAAGATTTAGTAAGGCAACTTCCACACCTAGATAAGATTTGAAACAGGCAACTTCCACACCCGGATAAGTTTTAGTAAGGCAACTTCCAAACCTATGAGAGTTTATATGTCGGCTACTCTCACGCACCTCTATACAACAAACACAACATGTACACCTGCTACTGTGTATAGAACGGTAAAGCTGCTTACCGAGCGACTAGGCTAACCCTTGCACCTAGCCCTTAAGGATCATACGATACCCTTAACTTTGTTCAACAAGTATTCACTGTTACACACTTTTTTTCCTGCGCAGAAAAATACACTTTTAACCCAGATATTGGTAATAGAAAAAAAAATAAACCTCAATGGCTTTGTTCAAACACGTGGCAGCAGAACCGGAAGTGCGTATACGCTATTGTGCGACCATCCGCATACACATTAATGCGACTACCACACAACCGTATAATTACTTTTTAACTGCGTACGCAAAACTGCGTTTTAGCTTCTAAAATCCTTCCTATAAACCTCTAAGAATAATGCTAATTTGCGTACGCAGTCTGACCGTAAATAAAGACAGGAGTGGAATCTGTGGTTCCAAAGCACAAGTATTATTCAGGTAAAAGTACAGTCAGTTACACGCAATTGATACATACACAATTTAGGCGTAAAAGGAAATAATACAGACCCAAGTACAGTATACATACGCTGCGCCTCTGGACCCAGAGATTGGCCTCAGAATAGAGACCCTCAGTTCATACAGCATTCAGCATGGACTATAAAACCAGTATTCGGGCACACATATTTATCCCCCTCAGACTAAAACAGGACAATGGAGAAGTTTCTTGCTGATGTCATTGGTTCCCAGAGGAGAAGCATATGTTACAGCACATTTAACAGGCTGGTTCAAATAGACTCTCCCTGCCTTTAACAGCAGGGGAATCTTTCTAGTAACGCCTTCTGTACATTCCAACAGTTAAACATTTTGGTGCTTGTAAGTTCTGCGATCCATAGCTTGAGTTTGCATGATGCAATCTCTCCACCGATTACACCGGAATGCTGTAAAAAGCGTACGCATCAGAACAAGACCAAACACAACTTGCTTATCATGTATAATACCTTAGTTATCAAAAACCTTTATTTCTCAGCATTTAAACTAACTTAACCAACTTAAATCATACATTTTGATGCTTATTGAACCTTATGTGTGAATATAAAATGTGTGGGTATTCAGGGCTTGATATAAGGACGCTAGTTAACTTGGGGCAGATGCGTGTGCATAAAGCTAATAAAACAGCGGTTTCATACAAAGTCTTATGCATTCGCTAATATGCGACTAGTTAATAGCGCTCTTGTGAGTATTATTGTGTGTATGAAAAATGATGAAAGAAGCGATCGCATAGTGCTAATATAAATATCACCACATGTACTAAAATGTGAGTTTACCTAAAATGGCGCTTAGGTGGCCATTTGCAAAATGGCGTCTTGTGATCTTATTTCTAAAATGGAGTCTTGCGGCCATTCGCAAGATGGCGTCGCTGCGATTAAATTTTAAACTGAACTTGTCTCAGCCAATTATTCAGCTTCGACAGCTGTTGTGTTAGTTTTTGCTGGGTTAAACTATGAGAACATGTACTGTATTCTCAGGTCTGATAGAAACAAAATTTGTTAGCAGAAAATAATGCATTTGTCCATTAAAGCTGGGTACACACTAGATGATTTTTTTAAGCAATTTGACTGACTCCAACTTATCGGAATGACAAATCCTCAAAATAGTCTATTGTGTACCCAGTATGTTGGGCAGTGCACGCTACCGTGCGGTTGTCAGCCACATCATCAGGTCGGCCCTACATGCAGCTCAACCTGACCATGCGGCTGATGACCCCATGTGGGATTGCGCAGGGGCCAACATATCAGACGCTCAGGCACCGGATCATCTAATGTGTACAGGCCGTCCGATATGTCGGCCCCTCAGTGGGGGGAGGGGGGTTGCCAGTCGGTCGCTGAGTACACACGCCCTTTAGTGTGTACCCAGTTTTACACTGCCATTTTGTGTGTGTGTGTGTGCGCTCGCGCATGTGTGTCAATGTTGTTATACTGTGTTGACAGGAAATTAGAGGGGTGTTTGTTTGTCCTATTTTTGTTATTATTTTTAAAATACTATCTATTTGAATCATTGATATAATAACTTATGGCATTTGGTTGGCTTTTATTTCTATGGTCACTACTTTCTAGTTTCATATTTTCTTTACATTCATTTATTGGGTGAAATTAAATGAGGTCTATTGAAAGTATTTAATGAGATCCAATCACTGACATCTTTGATCTGGTAATAAAAAGAGCTCCATGCACTTCTGCTAAATTGGGCATGTCTCCACATACAGTATGTACAAGTTCACCTTTCTAGTTCATTATAATATCCTCTTTTAGTATATCAAATAGTTGTTTTATTGTGTGTGCCTTGAAATTATTATAAAATATCTAAAAACTTCCATATTAGAGTAAAGGCCCCCATACATCAGCAATTGATTGCAGAAATCGTGCAATTTGCAATCGATTGTGTATAAAAATCTTTCCCTTTTTCAATCGATTGCAGATTGCAGAGATACCACAATTGATTGAAAATGGGAAAGATTTTTATACACAATCGATTGCAAATTGCACGATTGCTGCAATCAGTTGCTGATGTATGAGGGCCTTTAGAGAGGTAAGTGTAAGAGGGTCTGCCTGTTTCCAAGATTTGCCAATTAAGCACTGGCAGCTGCCAAGATGTGGGAGGCTAGTCTTTTTCAGTGTGAGTCTGTGTCCAGGATGGGGTAACAAAATGGGAATGTAATGGGGTCTTTCTTAATAGTGCATGGAAGGAGCTTGGAAATTAGTGACTTACCTTTATACCAGAAGAGAGAATTTATTAGTATGACCACCATATATGTAGAAATTAGTCCATTTATCCACAGCCCTGCCATTAAAAAGGGGAGGCAGTAGGATACATTTTGGCAACTCTATGATGGGTGAGGTAGAATCGATAATAAACCTTGTATGCAATTTCTTTATTAATAGTGGAGATCAAGCTAGATGTCACAGCAGCCTTGATAACTTCCCATCAATCCGTATCTGGGAGCAGACCCAAGTTCCTTTCCCATTCTCTCTCATGCCTGCTTCCAGAGTCTAGAGTACTGTCAAATACAATAAAGAGCAAAAAAGTAGAAAGGCAGACCAGACAATGTAGTGTGTCATTATTTTACCAGCAAAGCATTTCTTACATGAATTCTGTATTATATTCCCTGTGCTGTGCTGCAGTAACGTCTGACTGTGCACATTACCACTATTACAGGACGTGAGAAAAAATAAGTGAAGATAGATAGCCGTAGAATACCTTCCTCACAGTTTCAGAGGTACAGCTCTGACGGGTCTATGTAGTAAGCCTTGGAGAGAGATAAAGTGGACGGTGATAAAGTACCAACCAATCAGTTCCTGTCATTTTACAGGCTGTGTTTGAAAAATGACAGTTAGGAACTGTCTGGTTGCTAATTTATCTCTGACCACTTTCTCTCTCTTCAGGCTTAGTACGTAGAACAACTCATGCTGTTTGATATGTAACATTGTCCTTATTTCTTTATTAATTTTCACAATGTAAAAATATCCTAAATTTAAAAGAATATTCAATATAGCCCGCCATGTGACTTGAAGTAATTGGCTTGCGTATGCCCTCCTTGAATATGTACTATATGCAGTGCTTTTTTTTTTATCTCCCGTCCATACTATATAGTCACGTGTTTATCTCATGAGGTGGTGTTGTTTATTTGCATTGCCTTCTGATGTGATACAGCTGTGCTGTTCTTTCCACAGTGGATACAGCTAAGTATCCAGGAAGCTGCTGTAAGTCATATCCCAGGGCAAAGAGAATAAACAATTGCCTGACATTCTAAATGCATACAAAGAAGCTCGAAAAGTAAAATATTGTATTTAGTACAAATTGCAGATGGTGTTTAGAAATCAATAATGAAATACTTAGAAATTGGCAATGCATATGCAAGCTGTATAATTCCCTTCTGAAGAAAGAGCTGTTAGAATGTGGCTAGTGGATAAGACAAAAGAGAGAGCTTTTCACACTTCAAGAACAAGCAAAGGTAAGCACACATTAGGTAAATATTTAATTAGGTATATTATGTTCACTTGGCATAATCAGAAAATTTTTCATATGTGAAAAACATTGGAAAGATATAAAAATATTTAATGTAGGTAAAAGGTTATTTTGAGAATAAATTGTGACCTAGGGATGATATTGCAACCATAAAACATTAAATGGTATCTGCTGCAGAAATGTAAGGTGTAGTTAAAGGCAACGGCAGCTTTAGCCTTTCCTTCTGTAACTCTGCATGTGTACAGGATCGTAGTCTCACGCATGTGCATAAATTAACAAGCTGGCCAGCTTCTAGGGACTGCATAAGATGTAGCCTTTAAGTCATGATAGCAGGGGAGTGACTTCCCATAGGCATCGCTCTCTGCTATGGCACTCCCAGGGGGAGTAAACACCTCCCCCTGGGACTGCCTTTCCATCTTGTGATTAGCAGTGAGCACTTCCAATGGGAAGTCACTACCACTTATATGCAGTCCCTTTGCGTGTTGGATTTTACTGTGGTGAGGCTGCAGCCCTGCAGTCACTAGGTAAAATCTGCTACTGGTTAAAAGATAATTGCATCTAAATCTGCAAGTTATGATTTTCAATTAATAGTAAACTTACAGGGGAGCCATGGTAAGCAGCTAGAAGTAATCAATCTTTCCTCTCCTGTTTGGACCATTTCAAAGCATTGAAGGCCCCACCAGGTCCCTCATAGGGCCTGATTCAGAAATGTACATAAATTCATTATTTAGGTAAATATCCAATGTTCTTTTATCTGCACATATACAGGAGCCACACTGCGCATGTGCAGATCTGGTCCTGGTTGGTCGCAGTGCCCCAAAAGCTGCAGCATGAATGAAATGCTGCTGTCGACGGGGAGCGTTCCAGAAAACAGGGACTGTTATAACCCCTTTTTCTGGGAGTGCCAAAACCAGTGGCTGCATCCTTGGAAGCAGCTTCGCTGCTCCCAGCAGGGTGATTTTGCTGTTTGCGCAGTTGACCCGAAGCAGCGTCTTTGGACACAGCAGTGGATCTGTGAAGCCGTCAGTGTGCATCTTTCACTTAAGATGCCTCCTGCTGCTTTTGCATATTTTAGCACAGCCGCTGTGTACAAAGACACAGCAGCTGTTGCTGTAGTGTTCCATCTAAAACACAATTCTTAGTTTTAGGTGGAACTGTTCTTAGGCCCGTATTCAATTTGTGCGGACCCGCAATACTTTTCCGCCTCCCAGACTTTTCGCCTACATCGTGTGTTTTGTAGGTGGAAAAGTATCACGCGCGTGCCCACGTATCCCCGTATTCAATTTGAAAGTACGCGAAAACGGGACTCAGCTAAACTTAAACAAGCGGAAAGTACTGTCAGATTTGGGGAAATCAGCCTGATACCCCCCAAAAGAATCTCAGACATGGTCCCTCCCCCCCCGATTTGGCTTGCTGAAGGTATTTGGTGTTTTTAAACGGCTAAATAGCTGCTAAATAGCGTTTTTGTATAAGTGGTGCAGAATAGTATTCTGGAGGTTATTTTGCAGAAAATAACTTATCCCAGCAAATTTGGGGTACTTGAAAATGGGGGTCAGCATATTTTAAAGTTGCTAAAGTTAAGTTTAAAAAAAATTTGAAAAATCCACCTGCCGCAAAACCCTGCCATGAAAAAAATAACTGGGGCATACTTGGGGACCCCCCGAGAGTCAAGTTCGCTAGTTTTTACCTTTGTCCCCCCAATTTATTTTTTTCGCCCCCAAATTCAAAGTGATTTTTTTGGGGTGTTCTTAAGTGTTTTTATTTTTTTATTTTTTATTTGACACAGTTTACCTTTGGGGGACTGTCTCAAGGCAGCACGGGGGTTCCCGCAACATTGCACCTCAAAACCCCAATTCTGAACTTGTCCGCCTATTACATTGCATTGACTTTCCGCCTAGGCGGAAAGTCTTTCAAATTGAATACGGCGATACTTTTCTGCCTGGAGAAATGATGTCATCGGCGAAACTTTGCTGCGGATTCCGGCTTTTCGCCTCAAATTGAATACGGGCCTTTGTTGAAATGTCATTGCTTTTAATAGAAGTAAGCATTTGATTTTTGGTTGACTCTTGTATCTGTCATATTTCAACCGTACAACTGCGAAACATTAAACAATAAATATCAAGTGTGCAGTGTAGTGTAACACATAACACACGATGCCAAAGTAACAGCTGCCAACAAGATTCTGAAATCTCCACGTAGCACAATACAGAGGAAGTTCATGAAGTCTGTTATCACTTACTGTATGTCACTAAGTCACATTCAGCTTCTGATATGTTCATTTTCATTACTAAAGTTTTGCATAAGGGAGAATACTAAATTGTTCTATTATGTAACTGGTACAACAGGTATTAAATAAATGTAGAATCTATGTTTGTTTGTTTTTTCAACCCAGCATCATAACTGACAGTAACTAACTGGATTCCAATATTTTATGTTAACCGGAAGACTTTAAAATATCCATGTCTGTTTGCTTTGGGGGCTTCTTAGTGCTATTAGCTATGATGTATTCTAATGGTGCATAGTACACATGGTCAGATTTTTCCTTCAGATCTGAACGATAACGATTTAAAAATCATTCAGTCGTTCATATCTGAAGGGAAATCTGACATATCTGACATGCCTGAACGATGGATGATGAACGATGTGCGTTCCCGTTTGTCAGATAACGATATCTGACATCTGATGTGTTTACAGTCAGACTTGGACGATTCCATTCATTTTAATGCAGTCAAAAATCGTTCAATCGTTCAAATCGTTCAAAACTTTGGTAAAATCGTTCAAATCGTTCAGTCGTTCATCTGACAAATCTGACAAATCTGACCGTGTGTATGCTCCATTAGTATGCTTAAAATTACTATGTAGACATGTAAATAATAAACTTTGTATACTGTATACTACAATTATTAATGTATGCTAGTCTGTAGCATGATTGGTACAGGTTGAGTCTCCCATATCCAAAATGCTTGGGACCAGGGGTATTTTGGATGTTGGAATATTCCGTATTTTGGAATAATTGCATACCATAATGAGATATCTTGGGAATGGGACCCAAATCGAAACACAGAATGCATTTATGTTTTATATACACCTTATATACACAGCCTGCAGGTACTTTTATACAATATTTTCAATCATTTTGTGGCTCAAACAGAGTTTGTGTACATACTGTACATGAAATTCATTTATGTTTCATATACACTTTATACACACAGCCTGAAGGTAATTTTCTACAATATTTTGTGCCTTAAACAAAGTTTGTGTGCATTGAACCATCAGAAAGCAAAGGTTTCACTATCTCAGTCATGCTAAAAAAAATTCTGTATTTCGGAATATTTGGATATGGGAGACTCAACCTGTACTTATAAGTAGTTATACACAGCAGTTGCTATTTGCAAAGAAGAAGACCAGTGATGTTTATCTACAAATTGTGATTTTAGTGCAAATTGTATAAACAGTCCCCAGCAGTAGCCAGAGTGATTCTAACTATCAGTAGAGGTATGGTATGAAAAGTCAACATTCACAAATGTCGACAAGTTCTGAATATCGAGTGGCAGAATTTCGACATGGGCTTTAGGTTGACAAGCAATTTGTTCATAATGTCGACATTTAGAATGTCAACTCCAGAATGTCAACATACAGGCTTTTTTGCCTATTTTATCCTCACCCTAACCCTAAAAATAACACAAAAATGTACTGGCGACATTCTGGTGTCAACATGTTAAATGTCAACAATATATACTTGTCGACATTTTAGAATGTCGACATTCTAACTGTCGACACTCTGACCGCATTCTGTCTCCTCTCCCTCCCTCTCATTAGAGTGAAATCAGGTCCCTGGCAGACCCCTGGGGAACTACAGTACCAGTTTTTAGGTGTTATATGACAGGTTGTTTAATAGTATGTATTGGTTACACACTTGTATATTGAATATGCTCAGTATTAAAAATCTGTATAATTAACTCTTTAGTTTCCTTTCAGTTAGGATCCCAGAAACACAAATGTTGCTGCTGTAGAGTATGGGACCGACAGAATTTTGACATAAATTTTGTATGTTTATATATTTATACTAAGAATGGTTTCATTTTTGTGAGAGACAATTATGCATTATTGCTTAAAAAATGTTTTATTCTGTTGATAAACAAGTGATACTCTATGTACTGCAAATCCTATGTAAAAAGTGAAAGATAAGACATTGCAGATTTTATTGTTTATGGCTAGAGGTTAAAGGTATTTGGCATGAATTTCATACAGTAAATTTCCAAGACTACTTTTCAACATCTCTTTCCACTAACATTTAAAAAATAAAAATTTTACTGAGAATTTATTGACTCAGCATTATATATATTTTTTTATTACTGATTTTATTTAAAGTATTATTCAATAATACTGCATATATTGTTTCATTTTACAGTTTTTTTTTCTGAAGCTAGGTACACACTAAAGCGATGTTGTTATGATTTGGCCAAATCGTAACAACATATCGTGCAGTGTGTATGCACAATATGCGCGCTCCCACGATCGCATGCGACGTTAGGTATTATGTGCTGCACATCAAACCTGACAATATCGCAAGCGGCCCCATTCCTGTTGATGAAGGATGGAACGGGTGGTCGTTCCGTCGTTCATAACTTTATTTACCCGCAATACGATATGTCGGCCCAACGGGCCGACATATCGTCCTGATACACATCGTCCAGTGTGTACCTAGCTTTACTCTTCTTATAGAAATGTATTTACTTGTTAACATTTATTTACAGTATATAGCACAGGCATATTAATTAGTGATTTACAACTGGGAACAGACAGTAATTTTTGTATTGACAAAGATAAGAGGGACCTTGCTGCAAGCATGCAATCTGTGTGAAATAGGAATTACTGTACATACATGAGTTTAAGTAGCATATACAGGGACAGCCTTAGACAGGGGTTCCTGCCAACCCTGGGTTCTGAAAATGAATGTTTAGAGTCTCTGTTATACAGAAGCTCAAGGCAGTACCAGTACTAGGGTGTTTGGCACCCCTCTGCAAACTAGAACTTTGCTCCCTCATGTAACATTTACGGTTTTCTAAAGCAGGAGTAAATAACTTCATTGGTAAGGTGTCTGACTGCAAAGTATGAGGTGAGAGGTTTGAGTCCCAGTATTGACAGTATTTTGAAATGTGTTAAATTAAGGAGAAAATGACTCACTATGGTGCCGGACCTGGCTCAAGGCACTGCACTGGACTGTGAGCAGAAGGGGAGGGATTGCTCTAGTACAGGCAATAGCATAAAAGACCCATCATGTGCTTGAGTGTTATCGCTATGTTACCAGGAGGTTCCCAACACACAACCCATTGACAGTGAATTCTGTGCATGAGTTCTGACCCCTGAGCTTGTCTCCCAGCGACAGTGTGTGTCAGTGACTCTATGTCCCAGTCATATCTCTGTGTGTTCTGCAGTCTCGTCAGTAAACCCTGCACAAGCTAGGTTGTCTTTATGATACAGAGTGGCAGTCATCCACCAATTGTGTTTAGTAGTTAAGTTACATAATTTGTTCTAAGGGCTGAAACACACACATGAAAATCTAAGTTCATAGCATTTTACTTGCAATTCTCAATCTAATTTAAGATTAGAAAATGTAACTACAATAAAAAAAAATTTTTTTAGGTTGATAATCTCAGTATTTTTTCTTTGTTTCTAAATTAAGCATTCAGACCCCAACTCCACCACTACCTGTGAAAATCCTGCGCTAGCCCTTGACATAGTGCATATTGACCTAGCCAGATTGCAATGGGGAAAATTATTAGTGGAGTAATACAATCCAGTCACATGACATTGTTGGTTTGAGGGTCAGAGGAGTAAAGAGTATAGTATACTATTGATACTTGCTGACTGGCTTTTTTACTTACAAAGAAAAATGGTAGTTGCTCAGATCAGCTTAATTGCATAACACAGGTGCTTGTAAAGGGCGGGGTTTACTCTGAACACAGAAAAAAAGAGAGATTTGCCCTCCAGCACACTGCAGCAAAAACAATACTTAAATCCTACATAATAATAGAGATTTAGAGGTATTGGTTACACATATTTGCAAATATATGAATAAGCGCCAGGCCAATCGTCAAGGCTCCTCTATACTGGCGTCCCTAATATTAAGGGGCTCACGTCCGAGAAGCAAGGCACCCCAAAAAAATTCCAAACAAGGGCCATCCCCAGGGCATCACACGAAAAAGGGAAAAAGGTGATAGTGAAGTATGTAGAAAAGATGTGTAAAGATAAATCAATAAGTGTTAATGAAATGATAAAGAATTAAAATGACATATATAATGTACAAACAAATAGAGAAGTGATAAAAGTATTCTATGTGAATTAAGTGGTGATGCCATGAGAAACGCCCAGTCAGAACCCCCCCGGGGGCCCCACTCCCAAACGCTCACCCCAAAATAATTATTGCTACATAATGGTAGCACCCCCTCTGGGTCATATAATTACAATTGATGTACTGCATGATAACAGTACATATGTAAGCTGAGAGCTAACTTACCTTGGAGGTACCCCAAAAAACCTCCACATGGCACTATAAGCATCAGCACCTCCTCCTAATGCTGACTGCCTTCATGCCTCTCCAAATTTACAAAGAAAAATGGTAGTTGCTCAGATCAGCTTAATTGCATAACACAGGTGCTTGTAAAGGGCGGGGTTTACTCTGAACACAGAAAAAAAGAGAGATTTGCCCTCCAGCACACTGCAGCAAAAACAATACTTAAATCCTACATAATAATAGAGATTTAGAGGTATTGGTTACACATATTTGCAAATATATGAATAAGCGCCAGGCCAATCATCAAGGCTCCTCTATACTGGCGTCCCTAATATTAAGGGGCTCACGTCCGAGAAGCAAGGCACCC
This sequence comes from Taudactylus pleione, assembly GCA_031769625.1. Lineage (NCBI taxonomy): Eukaryota > Metazoa > Chordata > Amphibia > Anura > Myobatrachidae > Taudactylus > Taudactylus pleione. The sequence goes on from JAUIMM010000085.1 coordinate 30,505,578, forward strand.
CAAAAAAATTCCAAACAAGGGCCATCCCCAGGGCATCACACGAAAAAGGGAAAAAGGTGATAGTGAAGTATGTAGAAAAGATGTGTAAAGATAAATCAATAAGTGTTAATGAAATGATAAAGAATTAAAATGACATATATAATGTACAAACAAATAGAGAAGTGATAAAAGTATTCTATGTGAATTAAGTGGTGATGCCATGAGAAAGGCCCAGTCAGAACCCCCCCGGGGGCCCCACTCCCAAACGCTCACCCCAAAATAATTATTGCTACATAATGGTAGCACCCCCTCTGGGTCATATAATTACAATTGATGTACTGCATGATAACAGTACATATGTAAGCTGAGAGCTAACTTACCTTGGAGGTACCCCAAAAAACCTCCACATGGCACTATAAGCATCAGCACCTCCTCCTAATGCTGACTGCCTTCATGCCTCTCCAAATTTACAAAGAAAAATGGTAGTTGCTCAGATCAGCTTAATTGCATAACACAGGTGCTTGTAAAGGGCGGGGTTTACTCTGAACACAGAAAAAAAGAGAGATTTGCCCTCCAGCACACTGCAGCAACAACAATACTTAAATCCTACATAATAATAGAGATTTAGAGGTATTGGTTACACATATTTGCAAATATATGAATAAGCGCCAGGCCAATCGTCAAGGCTCCTCTATACTGGCGTCCCTAATATTAAGGGGCTCACGTCCGAGAAGCAAGGCACCCCAAAAAAATTCCAAACAAGGGCCATCCCCAGGGCATCACACGAAAAAGGGAAAAAGGTGATAGTGAAGTATGTAGAAAAGATGTGTAAAGATAAATCAATAAGTGTTAATGAAATGATAAAGAATTGAAATGACATATATAATGTACACCTTTTTCCCTTTTTCGTGTGATGCCCTGGGGATGGCCCTTGTTTGGAATTTTTTTGGGGTGCCTTGCTTCTCGGACGTGAGCCCCTTAATATTAGGGACGCCAGTATAGAGGAGCCTTGACGATTGGCCTGGCGCTTATTCATATATTTGCAAATATGTGTAACCAATACCTCTAAATCTCTATTATTATGTAGGATTTAAGTATTGTTTTTGCTGCAGTGTGCTGGAGGGCAAATCTCTCTTTTTTTCTGTGTTAAGAGTAAACCCCGCCCTTTACAAGCACCTGTGTTATGCAATTAAGCTGATCTGAGCAACTACCATTTTTCTTTGTAAATTTGGAGAAGCATGAAGGCAGTCAGCATTAGGAGGAGGTGCTGATGCTTATAGTGCCATGTGGAGGTTTTTTGGGGTACCTCCAAGGTAAGTTAGCTCTCAGCTTACATATGTACTGTTATCATGCAGTACATCAATTGTAATTATATGACCCAGAGGGGGTGCTACCATTATGTAGCAATAATTATTTTGGGGTGAGCGTTTGGGAGTGGGGCCCCCGGGGGGGTTCTGACTGGGCCTTTCTCATGGCATCACCACTTAATTCACATAGAATACTTTTATCACTTCTCTATTTGTTTGTACATCATATATGTCATTTTAATTCTTTATCATTTCATTAACACTTATTGATTTATCTTTACACATCTTTTCTACATACTTCACTATCACCTTTTTCCCTTTTTCGAGTGATGCCCTGGGGATGGCCCTTGTTTGGAATTTTTTTGGGGTGCCTTGCTTCTCGGACGTGAGCCCCTTAATATTAGGGACGCCAGTATAGAGGAGCCTTGACGATTGGCCTGGCGCTTATTCATATATTTGCAAATATGTGTAACCAATACCTCTAAATCTCTATTATTATGTAGGATTTAAGTATTGTTTTTGCTGCAGTGTGCTGGAGGGCAAATCTCTCTTTTTTTCTGGCTTTTTTACTTTCAATAAATTCTAATTGACCAGACTCTCCAAGGAGCTAAATTACTCATTGACTGCTTATGAATTTTGAATGATTGATTTGTGAACCACTGAAATTTTGCAAAATTTTAGTATCAGCCAAATCATTATGCCCATCTCTACCTACAAAGCAGGCCTACATTTTCGAGTACTACTGCAAACGGATGCCTTTAGTCATACAATCTAAAGAGATTGATTTCTTAATAAAGATCTCTTAATACCATGTGGACAGGAAATACTCATTGAAATAATGAACACAGAAAGTTTTATTTACCCTTTAAGCAATTAGTCTTATGAGAATAATTGCTTAGAAATTAAATCATCACATTAAATTGTAAAAAGTCACATTGTATTTTTCTAGACCATTAATATTGTGTGATTTATTTTGAGACTAAAATTTTGTGTAGGCACACAAATTGGGTTCAAAATACGTAAATAATGGGTTCGATTTAGTTCAAATTTGTACAGAACCGCATTTTGAACCACAAATGGAGTTGTGCAACTGGCAATAGTCATAACAAATCTAAAAAGATGATTAAATACTTTTTTGATCATTGTTTTTATATACATTTTAATTATGTTTGTATGCATTTGTGATAATTATTTTTCTACAGAAATCACATGCAAGTGTAACATATCTGTTTTATTTCTTTCTCCCTATGTTCTATTAATTCCAAGCCTGTGTGTAACCACCTTCATCATATTCCTCTTTTCATCTATTCGTAACAAGTCACATTTATCTTTTCATCTATTTATAATTCTGTTTTGAGCTGTTTCCCGATCAACTTTGAGTGCTGCAAATTTATATTAACTTACTAAAATTCTAAGCTATTCATGACACAGCTTAAAAGTTCGATTTCAATATGCCATCATGTCCTATAATGGAACCAAAATCTGTACCATAGGCAAATGCGGGGGGGGGGGGGGTTCTGGTTGCCTGGAAACTCCCCCCTCCCTAACCCACATCGTGATGACCACACTAAATAGCATATAATACTAAAGTTGCATGTACTTAAGATCACTTCAGTGTCACAAATGAAAGCACCACCTGATGATCTTTTAAAATGTGTCAGCCAATAATAAAAATACTTGTGCACCAACTAGGAGATCTGGAAAACATGCACTCTTAGGGGTGCACTGATATAGACCATCTATAGGGTCAATTATTACTACTGATTAATAATACACTAAGCAGTGCATAAGGAGACCAATGTGTAGATATATGTCCAGGGCAGTGCAAGGTTCCTTTGCTGCTTCCCCAGATTCCCGAACTTGCTCAAATGATCTGGAATGGAACCCACATCTGAAATAAAAACATTCAGCTCAGTCAGAATGGCCCTACTTCCGCATATAATGGCTTACTGTAATCGCTGGTCCTGTATATGTCAGAATTATTACACAGTACACACATATACTTTGTATGACATATATTATAGCTGGTTAGGTGCTGATTATGCCCTCTTCATGGAGTTGCCACACTTGCTTTAAATCAAGCATTTGGAAAGGAGACTCTCTATAAATCCTGCATTTGCCCCTGTGTACCCAATTTAACCACTGTGTATCCCATTAAACCATAAATGAAAAACAAAATATACATTTTATAACTTAACCTCTTTGCAGATGAGACTTTTCATACTTCTGTGCTGAACTCACTTTTTGAGTAAACCCACCCATTTTTGTTGTAATTGAAATTACAATAAAGTGAACAAAAAGCAAATATATGTGTGTGTGTTTATGTTTTGTGGTTTTGTTTATTTTTTTCGTGAAAATCACCATGCAATACTTAGTAGTTCTTGTTGTGGTATCAATCCATTTTTTCCAAACAGAAAAAAGGAGACTTTTATAGATAGATTTTCATTTAAAAAAATCTACATTTGAAAAAAAGTATAATATGGGTAGCTTAACATGACATAAATCGCCTGCAATGCACAGTAGTTTACAGAAGATGGTACAAAAGCCACAAATACAAAGAAATTCTACACTTATCAAATTCAAATTTGGAAACATGAGCATAACATGGAGTGTCATACGTTTTTGAATCAATGTGTAGCACTAGCAAGCGCTCTCTTTATACGATGTGTAAGGTCTATGGTAATGTAAATAAATAAAATAAAAATCAGATATGTAAACACAAAGTTAATGTTTATTATGGTATGTAATAGGGGTGAGCGGGTTCGGATTTCTGAAATCCGAACCCCCCCGAGCCCCCCCGATCCGAGTCCGATCCGAGTCAGGCTCGACTTTTCCCGCCTGACTCGGATCTGAAATCGAGGCAAAACGTCATCATCCCGCCTTCCGAGTCTCGCGGGTTTTGGATCCTATATAAGGTACCCGCGTCGGCGCCATTTTCTCACTCGGCTGTGGACAGTGAAGAGGGAGGGTGGGAGTTAGGGCTGTGTAGTGTAGTGTAGTGTAGTGCTGCTGTTGTCCACTACTTCAAAGTCCATAGGGGCTGGCTGTGTTGTGCTGTGCTGCTGTTGTTAATAGGGGCTGTGTCCACTACTTCAAAGTCCATAGGGGCTGGCTGGACTGTGTTGTGCAGTCAGTTCTCCATAGGGGCTGTGTCCACTCCAAAGTCCTGTGCAGTGTCCCAGTCCTAAAGGGGTGCTGTAGTGTTGTCCAGGGGGTGCTCTGTCCATCAGGGGTGCTCCCCCCAAGTGCTAAAAAAATAATATATTTTCTGTGTTTGTGAATTGTGTGCGCAGTAGCCGCACGTGCATCAACAAAGTAGTGCCAAGCGTGCGCCTGTGTCATAAGTAAAGGGCCGGCTGGCTTGACCGTTAAAGGGTGCTGTAACCCCCAAAGTACACTCCAGTCCAAACCAAAAAAAAAATAATTTTCTGTGTTTGTGAATTGTGTGCGCAGTAGCCGCACGTGCATCAACAAAGTAGTGCCAAGCGTGCGCCTGTGTCATAAGTAAAGGGCCGGCTGGCTTGACCGTTAAAGGGTGCTGTAACCCACGAAAGTACACTCCAGTCCAAACCAAAAAAAAAATAATTTTCTGTGTTTGTGAATTGTGTGCGCAGTAGCCGTACGTGCATCAACAAAGTAGTGCCAAGCGTGCGCCTGTGTCATATGAAAAGGGCCGGTTGGCTTGACCGTAAAGGGTGCTGTAACCCCCGAAAGTACACTCCAGTCCAAACCAAAAATAAAATTATTTTCTGTGTTTGTGAATTGTGTGCGCAGTAGCCGCACGTGCATCAACAAAGTAGTGCCAAGCGTGCGCCTGTGTCATAAGTAAAGGGCCGGCTGGCTTGACCGTTAAAGGGTGCTGTAACCCCCAAAGTACACTCCAGTCCAAACCAAAAAAAAAATTATTTTCTGTGTTTGTGAATTGTGTGCGCAGTAGCCGCACGTGCATCAACAAAGTAGTGCCAAGCGTGCGCCTGTGTCATAAGTAAAGGGCCGGCTGGCTTGACCGTTAAAGGGTGCTGTAACCCCCAAAGTACACTCCAGTCCAAACCAAAATAAAAATAATTTTCTGTGTTTGTGAATTGTGTGCGCAGTAGCCGCACGTGCATCAACAAAGTAGTGCCAAGCGTGCGCCTGTGTCATAAGTAAAGGGCCGGCTGGCTTGACCGTTAAAGGGTGCTGTAACCCCCAAAGTACACTCCAGTCCAAACCAAAAAAAAATTATTTTCTGTGTTTGTGAATTGTGTGCGCAGTAGCCGCACGTGCATCAACAAAGTAGTGCCAAGCGTGCGCCTGTGTCATAAGTAAAGGGCCGGCTGGCTTGACCGTTAAAGGGTGCTGTAACCCCCGAAAGTACACTCCAGTCCAAACCAAAAAAAAAATAATTTTCTGTGTTTGTGAATTGTGTGCGCAGTAGCCGCACGTGCATCAACAAAGTAGTGCCAAGCGTGCGCCTGTGTCATAAGTAAAGGGCCAGCTGGCTTGACCGTTAAAGGGTTCTGTAACCCCCAAAGTACACTCCAAAACAAAAAAATATATATTTTTTCTGTGTTTGTGACTTGTGTGCACTGTGGCTGCACGTGCATCAACAAAGGAGCAGCGCCAAGCGTGCGCCTGTGTCCCATAAGTAAAGAGCCGGCTGGCTCATTTCTTAAAGGGTGGTGTAACCCACAAAGTGCACTACTCTCCAGCAAAAATAAAAAAATATTTTCTGTGTTTGTGTGCGCTTTAGCCGCACGCATATATCAATATAAAATAAATGGAGGACCAAACTTTCTCCGATAAAAATAAAATAGGGAAAGATCAAGAACCACTTCCTCCTAGTGCTGTTGCTGCTGCTGGGAGTTGTTCATCATCCCAGAGAGGAAGTAGGAACATCACTACTTTTACTAAACAATTGACCCTCCAACAGTCCCTAGCGATGAGCATGAAGTACGACAGCAGTCATCCTGAAGCAAAACGTATAACTGAGGCCTTGACTGCTATGTTGGTGTTAGACGTGCATCTGGTATCCGCCATTAGTGCAGTGGGATTTAGACAATTGATGGAGGTAGTGTGTCCTCGGTTCCAAATCCTGTCTATATTCCACCTGCATCCTCAAAGCAGCAGTGACAAGCGTGCGTCTGTCTGTTAAAGGGTGGTGACACCCTCAAAGTGTGCTACACAAACAATTAAAATATTGTTCTTTTTTTTCTGTCTTTGTGAATTGTGTGGGCTGTAGCCGCACTTGCATCCTCAAAGCAGCAGCGACAAGCGTGCGTCTGTCTGTTAAAGGGTGGTGTAACTCTCAAAGTGCTCCAAAAAATAAAAAACTATTTTTTAATGTGTTTGTGACTTGTGTGCGATGTAGCCGCACTTGCATCCTCAAAGCAGCAGCGACAAGCGTGCGTCTGTCTGTTAAAGGGTGGTGACACCCTCAAAGTGTGCTACACAAACAATAAAAATATTCTTCTTTTTCTGTCTTTGTCAATTGTGTGGGCTGTAGCCGCACCTGCATCCTTAAAGCAGCAGCGACAAGCGTGCGTTTGTCTGTTAAAGGGTGGTGACACCCTCAAAGTGTGCTACACGAACAATTAAAATATTGTTCTTTTTTTTTCGGTCTTTGTGAAATGTGTGGGCTGTAGCCGCACCTGCATCCTTAAAGCAGCAGCGACAAGCGTGCGTCTGTCTGTTAAAGGGTGGTGTAACTCTCAAAGTGCTCCAAAAAATAAAAAACTATTTTTTTAATGTGTTTGTGACTTGTGTGCGATGTAGCCGCACTTGCATCCTCAAAGCAGCAACGACAAGCGTGCGTCTGTCTGTTAAAGGGTGGTGACACCCTCAAAGTGTGCTACACAAACAATAAAAATATTGTTCTTTTTTTTTTGGTCTTTGTGAAATGTGTGGGCTGTAGCCGCACCTGCATCCTTAAAGCAGCAGCGACAAGCGTGCGTCTGTCTGTTAAAGGGTGGTGACACCCTCAAAGTGTGCTACACAAACAATAAAAATATTCTTCTTCTTTTTTCTGGCTTTGTGAATTGTGTGGGCTGTAGCCGCACTTGCATCCTCAAAGCAGCAGCGACAAGCGTGCGTCTGTCTGTTAAAGGGTGGTGTAACCCTCAAAGTGCGCTCCACAAACAATAAAAATATTCTTTTTTTTTTTCTGGCTTTGTGAATTGTGTGGGCTGTAGCCGCACTTGCATCCTCAAAGCAGCAGCGACAAGCGTGCGTCTGTCTGTTAAAGGATTACATCGGTGACAGCATCCAAGTAGGCATGTCAGACAGTCCCTACCTGTACTGGCAGGAAAAAGAAGCAATTTGGAGGTCCCTGTACAAACTGGCTCTATTTTACCTGAGTTGCCCCCCCTCCAGTGTGTACTCCGAAAGAGTGTTTAGTGCAGCCGGGAACCTTGTCAGCGAAAGGCGTAGGAGGTTGCTTCCACAAAATGTGGAGAAGATGATGTTCATAAAATGAATTATCAACTCTTCCAGGGAGACCAGCCTCCAGAACATACAGAGGGACCTGTGGTTCCAGCAGGGACGAATTAATACTCTGTGAGGATGAGGATGTACACACTGAAGAGGGTGAGGAATCGGTGGATGAGGAGGATGAGGATGACATCTTGCCTCCGTAGAGCCAGTTTGTGCAGGGACAGATTAATTGCCAGCTTGTTTTGTGGGGGCCCAAACGAACCAATCATTTCAGCCACAGTTGTGTGGCAGACCCTGGCGCTGAAATGATTGGTTTGTTAAAGTGTGCATGTCCTGTTTATACAACATAAGGGTGGGTGGGAGGGCCCAAGGACAATTCCATCTTGCACCTCTTTTTTTTCTTTGCATTATGTACAGTTTGGGGCCTAGTTTTTCAAACTGCCATCCTGTCTGCCACTGCAGTTTCACGCCTAGATGGGTCATGTGTTTGTGCCGCCCACTCGTGTCGCTTAGCATAGACATCCAGCTACCTCGGTGCAACCTTTTGGACATAAAAACACTATTGTGAGGTGTTCAGAATAGACTGGAAATGAGTGGAAATTAAGGTTATTGAGGTTAATAATAGCATAGGAGCAGAAAAACCTACAAATTCTGTGATTTTAGCTGTTTTTATGCTTTTTAAAAAAAGATACAGATCCAAAACACAAAACCCAGAACCCAAAACACGGAAGGGTGGTTTTGGCAAAACCAATCCAGATCCAAAACACGAAGAAAGATCCAGATCCAAAACCAAAACACAAAACACGAAAAGTGGGCTGTGCACACCCCTAGTATGTAACAGTATATGGTAAAGGTGCCTGATGGGTATAAGAAAGACTTCCACAGTAACCAAACACAATAGCATACGGGGCTGGGGTGGTGTGGGATGGGGAGAAAATGCTAAGGTTAAACAACCAACAGGTTAAAAAAGTAAAAATAAAAAATTAATTAATTAAAAAATGCTCTTGATTAGAAAAATTCATGAGTCAATGCAGAAGAAAAATCTCTCCATATATAAATCACAATAGATAACCATATGTTGTATAGTTTTATATAGTTCTCCTATAGGGTAGCCGGAGTCTACAAGACTGCAGTGGCTAGTGTCTCTCTCCAACATTTACAGCATACATGCCTACCCTCCCAGTTTTTCGGGTAACCATCCGCACTCCCGGAAGGGTAGGCACTTCTCCCGCATTCTGCCCACTTCCTAGTGAATTTCCGTGGCGATCATTTAGCCCCGCCTCTATTTAAATTTAAGCCAATCATGGCAATTTGGCGCTAAGGGGACAGGACTTAATGACGCGACCCGTCAGGCCCTGCCCCCATTACAGCCCACCTGCGTCTCCTACCAAGGCTTTTCCCAAGGAGGAGAAGCCAAAGGTAGGCAACTATGATTTACAGGCAAATGAGACTACGTTTCTGAATAGCTGCAGATCTTCTGAAAACAGTGGTGCCCTGTTTGTAAGTACAAATATAAATAACTCTCCTAATTTGAAATGCACATTGCATTATATTTAGAGATATTCGGGTTTGGTTTTACTTGTTGTTTTTTTTTGCCATATTAGCGCAAGTTTGGATTTATCTTATTGACTATCTGGCTCTCACATGTTTTGGATATCCAATGAGGTAAATCCGAACTTGCACATCTCTAATTATATTCTCTAGTAAGCAATCGCCAGACAAAAATACTTCACTTTTAAATGAGGGTACTGCTGAGTTTAGACACAATGGGTGAAATCTGGACATTAAAACAACTCCTCAGCCTTTCTGGGGTTCTTAATGTTTTATGCAGCCAGACTGTTATTGCCTGGTCATCACTTGCAATCACCAAACAATATCTAGCAAGGGGCCACATCATACTAATTGAAAAATAGCACAGGTGAAACAAGCGAGTGTGGCATGAGATAGGGAACGTTGTGAGGGTGCATTAGTATGGGTAGTCTAGGTGGGACTACTGTAAGCTGTCTCATGGACCCTGTATGGGGGCCTCGGGATGACCACCCCTGTTGCCCCCCCCCCCTTTTTTCCGGTCCAGTGTGCTTGTGTGGATATCCTCCAGGTGCTCCACATACAGTAAAATATCTCCCTCTTACATAAAGAAGGTCACTTCTGATTAGTTTTTGGGACTGTCACGTACATTGAATGTAATTTGTAGTTATTTTATATAAACCAATTTGTATATCATGTCTAGTGGTCCTGCAAAGGCACTGTAACCCCAACCCTAAACTATATCATCTACATAATGGATTTATAAAGAAATATATATTCTAGAAATATCAACTGGCAGCAGCTATAGAGTGTACTCGAAAGTAATTCCTGTCACCACTGCAGAAATAATTTATTGTTAAGATGGGATGAGGATGGGAGTCAGAGGATATGAGAGGGAGTGGAGTAGAGTGACCACTCGGAGCTTCTCATGGCTGATTGTGGGCCCACAGGCTTCCACACAGGTCTAGTGATCTACTAATCCCACCTACTTTGGTGTTGGTTTTGCCTACAATTGATTTGGTGCCACCCACATGAGGCCACTTCTTTAATTTTTCCAGGGACACTTTTAGTTCCCAATCCACACCTGCACGTGACATACGCAGAGTTAGACAGAATCGTTAATAAGCATGTTTCCAGGAGTATCATTTGTACCAAGTAAAAGTTAATGCAAGTTCGCAGTGATAATAATAAGTAGCAATCTAATCATGGACTATCTTTAAGTAGTGGCCTTAGCAGATTAAAATGATTGGTGCCCTTAGAACCGTTTGCCACCCTATTAATAAATATACCAACTATTAGTATGAGTATTCTTTTTTTGGTCATGCACTACAATTAACAATAGCTGAAACATGTGGTCAACCATGGGAGGCAAATTTTAGAGGCACCTGTAGTTACTAGGATTACATTCTGTGCTGCATATTAAATATATACAGTATGCAGGTATTCAATATATTCGATATATACTTTATATGATAACATGTACCGTCTTTTAAATGCCAAATTACAGACTATGTTTAAATTTAGAATTTTAGCATTGCAGATGAATAGTATTTTATCTTTTAGCTTTCACAATCACCTTGTAGACATGAGTTGCCAAATCGCTGCAGTAGAGAGAATACATTGACTTCTTAACTGGCGTTTGAGAATAAAGGATCTACCATGAAATATAGTAACAGTAGCCAAATCTTGAGCAGAGAATATATGACAGTTATGCAAACTCTACATTCTGTAAATGCTCAGGACCTGATTCAGAGCATTTCTAGGATGCGTTAGCTCGTAGCTGGCTGATTTTTGCATTGTGCGCATGTGTAGGCATCGCAGCGCGCATGCGAAAACCAGTGCGAGAGATCAGGAAGCGTTTGCTCGCTGCGCATAGACAGCCCAGCAGAGTGAGTGACAGGAGAAGCCATGTGTGAGTGGTGACAGGGGCTGGCCATTAAAAACGAGGGAGAGGAGGTGCGAACGCAGGCCTGTCTGAGCGTCTCAACGTTGTTTCAGAGGCATGCATAATTTAGAGCCAGCGTCAAAGTACACGTCACCTGGCTGGTTTTTACACTGAAGTGCTCACAGTGTTTGCGGTAGGGTATGGTCTTCCACAAGCACTGCGATCGCATCCAATGGTACCCGATGTACCGATGGTTGCATACACTTTCTGGATATGACATGCGAAAGTGGGCGTCTTGAAACAGGCTGGTGGGTGTCTGCATACACAGAGCGATCGCACGCCAAGACATAGTGGGCGTGCTTATGCCTTGCTGTGCAATCACCTGCCTTGCTGTCACTTAGCCGAATTTGCATACGCATCCAGCAAGTGTACGCATCTAGCGAGCGGATCTGAATCGAACCCTCGGTTCTATACCACAGGAACATTTCAGTCAGAATTTTTGATTTTGATTCTCATAGATTAGGAGAATAAATAATTATAAATTAGCATCAACATACCAAAATGTATTTTACCATGTCAAAGCAACAAACCTAAAAGCAGATTTTGATAATTAATTTTAATTCGTTAAAAAATGGGCAGCAATGATAGTTAATTTATCTATTGCCAAAATGAGAGAGTAAAGATATGAACATGATGAGATAGCTATGCAAATCCCAACATAATTCTAAGTCATAGAAAACATTGAAATTTTTTAAACAAATGATATGTAAAGAGCATTCTCCAACTGAGATAGTAAGAACTGTTTAATGTAAGTACACAGGGCCTGATTCAGAGCCGGACGCTATTTGCGCTTGCTCGTTCAGAAAAAGGGGCCGGCTATTTAAACTGAGAGCTCGCTCTTTGCGGTCTGTTGACACCTCTATGTCTGAGTGAGCGAACAAAACATGCGCTCGCTATTTTGTAAAGACGCCCCCTGGCCGCTCGCATCCTACGTCATCTCCGCTATTTATTACATTAATCGAGTACATCGAAAGGCATCTGAACTGCTCGCAGTGCTTGTGGTTGGATTTTCCTACCGCAATCATGCGAACAGTTCAGGCTAAGAAACAACCAAGTGACGTGGTCGATGACGCTGCTTTGTTAATTATGCACACCCTTAAAACGCCCGTTTTGACCGTTTGGTACGCCTGCGTTCGGATCTCCACTCCCCGTTTTCAAGCACCTTCCCCTGTTACCACCCACAAACGCCTCATCCTGTCACTCAAATTAGTAGGCACTCGCTATTTTGTGAACATACGATTTCCGACCGCACTGACTGGTTGGCGCATGCGCATTACGACCCATATGCATGCGCAGATGTGCGAACGAGCGGCTCTGAATCAGGCCCACAGTTTGCACACTATTCTGACCTCACTACAATGGTGCATGTGTGTAGCTATTTAAACATAGACAGGGCCTGATTCAGCAAGGAACGCAAAGGAGAGAACGCATGCACTTGGCCGACGTTTTTGCACTGTGCATGTGTATGCATCGCACTGCGCATGCACGACCTAGCTAGTGCGATCGGGTTAGGGTACGCAGACTACACGCAGTGTGTACGCAGACCCTTCTGATATTGATTGACAGGAAGTGGCATTTGTGGGTGGTGACGGTGGATGGTCAGACAAACGTAGGCGTTATAAGGCCGTTATAGGGGTGTGCAAAATTAAAGCAGTGCGGCGGCATACACAGCCATACCGTAAGCTGTACACAGGAAGCGCGCAAAATCCTGCGCAGGTCAGGTCAACCACTATTATGCTAATGGGTCCGATGGTTCTTGATGTTACCGATGTTTACTCTATCTTGCCTACTGATCAGGCTGTGAGCTGTGAGTAAAGGGAGATGGGTGGCTTAATATGGGGCTGGGCGTCTGCATCTTGTGCTGCGGTCTCCGTGCGTGTGCATTGATTAGCATATTCTCGCAGCGCACGGGTGCCTGCTTCTGCATCCGTGCATTCCTTGCTGAATCAGGCCCACAGATAGTTCTCCTATTGAGACATATACAGTGATATTTCAAGAACTATTAAACTATTATTTGCATTGAAGATACATGGCTTACTTGAATCAAATCACTGAGTGGCAAACACATGGAAAACAGACAAGGCATTTGTGCCCTTAAAAACAGAACATTTATACAGTAACTCACAGTGACACAAAATGGAACTGTGGCTTAAATTGAAACATTATAGAAAATCAACACTCCCAAAATTTTATCTGTATATATCATGATTTTAATTGGAAAACAATTAGAATCTGGATATATTAAAATCCAAATGTGTGAGATGAAATATCAGTTTGCAGGGGGTACAACTAAACTATCAATATAGGTTATGTTAATGGGGAGTTCGGCCTCAGAGAGTCCAACAGAATTTCCTATAATTTGAGATATGGCTGTGCATTGGCTATGGGTACAGTATATATATAAACTTTTATGTGGGCTAAAGAAATCTATTGAAGCTCAGTAACAAAGGAGGATGAGCCAACACAAAGCAATTGTCTTTCAAGCATATTCAAGTTGATGCTTGATTAGAATATGATGATGTATATCTTGGGATCTTAGTGAAGCACAGCTATGGTAAATGCAGGAGCCAAAAAACTATTTACTTGTGGATAGGAACAATGAGAATATTTCAGCAATATTAGTAATTTTCAGCATTCAGAGAAAGCAACCAGATATTGCTAGATACCTTTGTATGCATGTACATAGTTTATACACAGTAGGGCATTTGAGCAAATCCAATAAAGTGCTGTAATTAGGGAAAGGTGTTATTTTATTTAGCAGGCTCAAGGGATGGAATGGAGGATGGAAAGTCAGGGGCTGGATTGAAAAGGGGCAGGAGGTTGGAGTGACAGGGGACAGGAGGCTGGAGTGACAGAGCAGGAGGCTGGAGTAACAGGAGGCTGTAATGACAGGGAGCTGGAGTGAAAGGAGGCTCTAATGATGCAGAGAAGGAGGTATTGAAAGACAAGAGACTGGAGTGACACAGGGTGCAGGAGGCGGAGAGACAAAGGGGGCCAGAGGCTGGAGAGACACAGGGAGTAGAAGGCTGGAGTGACAGGGGGCAGAGTGCTGGAGTGGCACAAGGAAGGAGTGTGAAAAGACAGGAGGCTGGTTTGACAGGGGGCAGAAGGCTAACGGGTATACAGGGGCAGGAGGTGACAATGTGGGCATGAATCTGGTTGAACCTCTGTTGCATGATGATGACATTGGTTATATTTCTACACAGTCATCTTTTGGACCATGTGATCCCTTACATGAAAAGTGAATACCAAAGACACTGTCAGCTCAGGGAGGATCAATTTCTTCAGAGGTTCCCCGTCGCAGAGAAACTATCATATTGGTCTACTTGGTCTAGATCAGGCCCTGGCAGGAGCAAATGCAGGATTTGTAGGGGTAGATTTGTAGGAAGAGATTGGATGCTGGAGCAGTCTGTCAGCAGGTGGAATGTGAGGAGGTTCAGCATCTGGGCATGCGCATCAGCTCCCCCTCAGTCACCTGTATGCAGTGAACAGAGAGCTCTACTGATCATAGGCCCTGATTCAGACCCACTCGCAAGCGGCTGTCCGCTCGCAAGTGGGTCGATGGTCTGCACTGAGCATGCGCACGACGGAGGGAGCTCCGTCGTGCGCATGCGCCAGACGCGACGAGCGAAGGAAAGTCCTTCGCTCGTTGTGTCTGATCAAAGGGGGCGTGCTGTCAATGTTGATTGACAGCACGCCCCCTTTGGTGGGCGTGCCGGGGGCGTGCCTGCCAGACGGGGGCGTTCCCAAGGGAACGCCTACCATCAGAAGCCGGCCCACTGACATCACTAGTGATGTCAGTGGGAGTGATTTTGGCTCTGATAGAGCCAAAATCACTCCGGGCCTTGCGGTTGAAAACCTCAACCGCAGGCTCCGGCTCGCAGTTTCGATGGTCGCGATGGTCACGACCATCGCGGCCATCAAACTGCACGCTCGTATAGGCTGTGGGTGGTGACCCACAGCTATACGAGCGTCCAGGAGGACGCTCCATTTTTATGGAGGGCGGCCCTCATTCAGAGCGTGCGCTCTGCTCAGAGCGTACGGCTCTGAATGAGGGCCATAGTTCTCTGTCTGAGGAGCTGCCACAGAAGTGTAAAAATGATTTGATCCATCAGGGTGGACTTCAGGGTATGCAGACCTGAATGCACCAAATAAAGGAAGAGTGGCATAAAAAAATGTATAATGTGGTCTTTAGCAGTGGCGGCTCCTCTATATTTTTATTTGAGTGGGGCTGCAAGTGCCTAGTAACTGCTAGTGCACCACCTAGAGACAATCTGCTTTAAATCCCTCTAAGCAATAGCATAGGGGCCGAATCAATTCAGCGCACTGTTCAAATCTCCAGGAAGTTGGTCCCGGTGCTATTCAATTCAGAGCAATGTTTAGTCCAACTTGAACAACTTAAGTTGGAGATTGATGGTTCTCGCGACTTAACCTGGGTGTTTAGTCGCAAACCAGGCATTCTCAAAGCAAAGTGCCGGCTGTGAGGCAGTTATTGCCGCACTAAGGGTGCATACACACGGGACGATGTGCTGTATGAACAATATTGGTGAAAGATTTCCCTTGAACTTTCCATAGTGCAGTACAAACGATATTGGGTGTGCGCTCTGAAAGATCTCTGTTAAAGATATCTCTCAGTGAAGTCATCCTGCCACATCTCTGTAAGGCAATTCTTGACGATATCGCCAGATTTGCCTGCATGTACGGATGACAAAAGATATCGTTAACTCCCAGCGGGAGCGCGCATCGTCGGTCGTTCACTGCATACAAACTGAACTATATGAACAATATATCGATGAACTATATAGTTATCGTCCATAACGTTCATAACAATTTTCCCGAGTGTATGCACCTTAAGCTGGCAAACAGCCTTGTGGCCGGCACTTTAGTTGAATTTCTCCTCGCACCCTCCTGAGAGTGCGAGAAGAAATCCTTTAGTTGGCTTAACAGCGCGATGAATTAAATAGCCTGGGACCAACTTCCCAGAGATTTTCACAGTACACTGAATTGCATCGGCCCTATAGAGTTATAACCAGAAACAGATCCGTCACATTCCCTCCCAGGCATCGACAAGCCCCACCTGCAGCACGGATACCGGAGCGCACACCTAGAAACAGGCGCATCTTCGGTGATCCCGTCCAGAGGGGATAAGGTCCGGCCAGGAGACCCTCTCATACTACCCCAGTTTCCTGGCTCACGCTCCCGAGAAGATCATCCCGGGCACCGGTGAGCGCATACTGGACTGAGGGGGTCATTCAGACCCGGTCGTTAGCGCCGATGCGCTCGGACCGGGTCGATGGCCCCCCACAGAGCATGCGCACGACGGCACCGGCGCCATCGTGCACATGCGTGAGACCCGCTACGACCGACAGCGCCGGTCATAGCGGGTCTCGATCCAAAGGGGGCGAGCTGTCGATGTTGATTGACAGCTCGCCCCGTTTGGACATCACTAGTGATTGACAGCTCGGCCCCACTGACATCACTAGTGATGTCAGTGGAGAGCTTCCGGCTCAGACAGAGCCGAAAGCTCTCCGGGGCTTACGACAAGGGAGACCCTACCCTAGGGTCTCGTTGAAAGCCCCGATGGTCGCGATGGTCTTGGCCATCGCGACCATCACCTTAGGCAGTTGTAAGGCTGTGGGTGTTAACCACCGCAAACGAGGACGTCTTGAAAATTCAAGAGGTCCTCCCCTCATTCAGACCGACCGCACTGTGCGACCGGCTCTGAATGAGGTCCTTATTCCCTAACTATCCTAAATCAGACTAGTGGGACGCCGCATTCTGTTTAGATTTTCTTTCAACGTTACCATTCATATCGGAATTATCTCCCAATGCATTAATAGACAACTTTATAAGATTGAACATTCATTGGATTGTTTTGGTTATATATGTTCTCAGGGTTCATTTGTATTTACCTATGTTTGCCTGTTTTTTATCGTTGCAACCATCTCCTAAAATGTAAAGATTCTGGGCCTGATTCAGACCCGCTCGCGAGTGCTGAGCGCTCGCAAGCAGGTAGATGTTGGCCCAGTACGCATGCGCACGAGGGAGCCGGCTCCGTCGTGCGCATGCGCGAGACCTGGATAGCAACGGGCAAGCCGTCGCTATGGGTCTCGCTACAAAGGGGGCGTGCTGTCGATGCTGAGTGACAGCACGCCCCCTTTGGTGGGCATGCCGGGGGCGTGGCTGGCCAGACAGAGGCGTTCCCATGGGAACGCCTACCATCTGGGGCCGGCCCAACTGACATCACAAGTGATGTCAGTGGGAGTGCTTTCGGCTCTGATAAAGCCAAAAGCACTCCAGGGCTTGCGGCAACGAGATCGTACCACAAGGGTCTCGACGCAAGTCCGATGGTCGCGATGGTCTTGACCATCGCGACCATCTTCCTGGCCGCTCGCTATAGCTGTGGGTAGTCACCCACAGCTATGCGAGTGACCAGGATGCCGCTCTAAAAAAAGAGAAGGACAGCCCTGTTTCAGAGCGAGCACTCTGTCAGAGCGTCCGGCTCTAAATCAGGGCCTCTATTTTGTGTACACATTTGTTGCTCATTAGCATTACCTCATTGATATTATCCTTATTGCTCAAATAGTAACCAGTGATATAGCCATTATTCCTCAGTTAGACCACCCTAACGATGTATACTAGATTACTCTAGTTTGCCATACACTACACTAATAGGTTACAAAAAGTAGAGCGCAGTATATAATTTAGTATTAATCTACTTACCGTGTAATAGAGTCCGCTATTATTTCTTATACTGCAGCTCGCCAAACCATTACCCATTTTCATTGCGCAGTTATCCCCCCCCTTATTTCTCTCTGATCATTTGTGTAGTTAAATTGGGTGATGCACTGACACCCAATAAGTGCCTTAACCAAATTCACTGTTAATTATGATGCCTATCAGATGTCCCACATGCTGTATATGCCCCCATAGCATATCCCTACATGCCATCAGATCTCCTCATTGCAAGTGTGTGCATGCATGCTTTGGTGTCCACTCATGCATGCGCTCAAAAAAACTTCTAGGAACTGCATTGGCTACAACCCCTAGAAACTAGGTAAAGGCTTGCTTAATAAAAGGGGAAGTGGCTGCACACTGGAAGCATTTTCTGCTGATCGCAGTTCCATGGAGAGAAAACACCTCCCTCTAAGACTGCAAGTCAGGGTTACTATAAGCAGAAGAAAGCACTTTCTATGTCAAGCCAGTGCATGTACAGGGCGAACACTGATGGTGGCAGCTGGTGCTGCAGCCCTCCAGCCCCTCGGCACTAATCATCACCGTAGTTATGGACTTTTAATATTGGTGATGGGGAAAAAAAACACTGTATAGACAGGAAGCACTTACACATGACTTTTCTGAAACACATTAAGGGTCTATTTACTAAACAGTGTTAGGAGACAGAGTGAAAAGTGATAAGGTGCCAGCCAATCAGCTCCCAACTGTCATTTTTCAAATACAGCCTGTGAGATGGCAGTTAGGAGCTGATTGGCTGGCACCTTATCACTTTTCACTCTGTCTCCTAACACTGCTTAGTAAATAAACCCCTAATGCTTAGAGAGGATAGAGTCATTTCATCCTGGAGTTGAAGCAAAAGCAGAAAAGTTTGTACTGTACTTGAGTGCAAATAAAGATGCACACATTTTACCTTGCTCTTTCCATCATAAATAGCTTTATTTAAGGCAGGCTTGTCCAGTTACTCTCACAGACAAGGCACAAGACAAGATTTCAGGGCCCATGCAAGCTCTTAGTGTACAGATTTATTTAGTAGCTAACTGACTGCCTCATAATTACTGAAATCCACAATTTCTGAATGCAGTCCAGCCCGCAATTACTAAGTTGGAAAAGTTTACACAAAATCTATTCAAATATCGAACTACTAAGCCAGGAGCAGAAGTGCCAATATACTTTCCTGGGAATACAAATATTCACTTTGCAAGCCACATTGCATATTAATAGGAACATGTAAGCTCAAAGCTTAACAAAAAAATACATTATTTACATTTAGCATTTTGGAAGCACTTATGCAAGTAATAAAATGGTAATTATCATTTTATACCTGATCAAGACAATACAACTTATTGTTTATTTATTTTTACTGAATGATGTTCTACAGTATGTAGTTCCCATTAAATGAAATACATTACAACCTTGAGCTTTGGAAACAAAACATTTACAAGTCTTGTCAATACAGAGAAACTTAATAAAAAAGTGTAGACGGCTTTGCATGATGCTTAGAAGATGCAAACATCTGACAATACCAAACAAATTTTAAATGGATTTTATTTTTTACAAAGTTTGCTCAGTTCTGGTGTATGCTTGAAATAAAGGTGCATTGTAAAGAAGTACTGTATTACATTTAGAAAAATAACATATACATGTAATTTATTGCTATTACAAAGCTGTACTCAGTAGGGGAAAGAGAAATGATAAACAGTATTCTGACACTGACTCATAGGACAGGCTGCTAAGCCAATCAAAATACAACCAAGGAGCCCTCATTGGTCCATACTGCAACATTTGTCTGAGGAAGATTACTACTAATTATTCCATCAGAGATTTATGGTAAACCTTTTCGATGAGTGTAAAATATAGAAATGTGAAAATCTCTAGTTTGTAATATGATTATATTTAAGGGCCAATTTATCAACGGGTTTTATCATATGTAACGAGTTTTAAAACTTGTTGCGTACGATAAATGGTGCTCCAGCCAATCAGCTCCCAACTGTCATTTTTCAAACAGATGACAATTAGGAGAAACAGATAGGTGCGCTGACTGTTCAGTTGCTGTCTAATATAAAAACCTGCAGCTGATACCTGAGGGACTTCTGCACTGTGCCCTCAAAATCAAACAGAAAAAAAGAAATGAGGTATCTGCGCTGGTATTTATATAAAAATATGACACCTTTAATAGTAGAACAAATATAAATAAAATTTAATAGTGAACTGCAGTTCAATAAAACATACACACATGTACCAAATAAATGTTAAAAAGTATAGCCGTATAAGATACAAACAACCATATAATTGGAGTAATTAATTCAAAAAAATGTATCCAGTTGTTCCCAACGATTAGCTTAATATCCAGTGTACCGGAATAGGCAATTGACACTATAGTTGTGCAAAAAGAGCTGCCCAATATAGGAGATATGGTTCTATAACTGAACAGTGTCACAGATCGCTCTCACATCCCAAAATGTATAGGCCGTGGATTCCTTACCCCACAGAGACTCACAGGAGGAAAATATAACGGCAATGATATTCAACTGGGTCGCGCCGTTAAGGCGGCACTTGCCCGCACTCTTGATGGATGGCGGAGATCCGTTAATTGAAAGGTGCACCGTAGTGCACAAAGGGTGTTGGAGTAGAGCTGAATGTTGCCACCAGAGCGGCTCCCGCAAACACCACAGGCGGATGGGCACCAGCCCGCACGAAGAGGATGCCGCGGCACAGGAGCTCCAGGAGAAGATAACATCCAGCAGCAATCAATGGGTAAGTGTCCGTCCTGACAACGCAGGAGCCCGGCGGCTGACAGAGAAGGATTCAAATGACCGCTGGATGCTGTATAAGTGGCTTGCCGGGACCAGGCACACGAACCAGCTGGCTTGAAGCAGGGAGCCCAGATATCAACCACTTAGGCAAAATGTACTACAGAAGTGTATGATGTGGTCAGCAGTTCACTGGTTCCTTGACGCGTTTCTCCCCTATACAGGGGTTTTCTCAAAAGGCAGAAAGCATGTTAATCCTCTGTGGGGAGGGCTTTTTAAACTCAATCTAATTATACAATTAGTGATCATTGTATCCATCTGTGTGGCTGACTTAATGCAGCCCTCTACTTCTGATAGATACATTCAACTCCCCACAAAACAATATATATAATTTTTAACAAAAACACAATTATTTGTTGTATAGACACAAAAGGAGACAATAAAAGGGACAATATGAGAGACCTATAATTGATAACCAGTAAATGATATATTGTAAATTTACTAACAAATCTAAAGATAATTATAAAAAAATATAGAGGTATCTTAGATAAAGAGAATATACAAATGTATCTCTCTCTATCAAGGTCCCTCATATAAGCCATCAATAGGCTATAATCCAAATAAACCAAAACAATTATAAATAAATATCACCTAAAAAACCTATATAAAAAAACCAGACTGAATATATGACTGCATGTATTCACATATAAAAATCTATATATAGCACCTATTCTATACACAGAGTGTAGATAAGGTATATGGCAGATGTATGAGGTATGAAAATAAATATAAAATAAAATAAAAGAGTAATAATGAAGATAATAATATTAAAAAAATATATAATTGAAAACAATTAAAAAAATCCGTAGTGTCTTTAAGGTGTGATCTCAAGGAGGCAGCGTGTGGTTGTAAAAAGTGATCTACATAAAATGATAAATTTGCTGTTAGTGACCCTTCACCAGAAATTATCGGACGACCCGGTGGACAAATTAAATCTTTATGTACTTTAGGGAGGTGATAGTAAGTGGAAGTGATGCGGTGAATACAAAATAAAAAATCTAATTCCTTCCTGGATATCACACCATCATTGAATGCCTCATCAAGCAACAATTTGAGCTTTTTCTGAAAGCAGATAGTAGGATCAGATGGGAGGGTGTGATAGTAGGTCCCGTCCAAAAGGAGCCGCATAGCCTCCTTTAGATAGTCACCTACGTCCTGTATCACTACCGCTCCCCCCTTATCCGCTGGCTTGATGATTATAGTGGAATCAGAGGACAATTCTCTCAATGCCACTAATTCACGATTGG
Organism: Taudactylus pleione; assembly: GCA_031769625.1. Taxonomy (NCBI): domain Eukaryota; kingdom Metazoa; phylum Chordata; class Amphibia; order Anura; family Myobatrachidae; genus Taudactylus; species Taudactylus pleione. Next base: position 30,527,539 of record JAUIMM010000085.1, read on the forward strand.
ACAGATTTTGTTTGTACAGGTTGAGTCTTCCATATCCAAATATTCCGAAATACGGAATATTCCGAAATACGGAATATTTTTAGCATGACTGAGATAGTGAAATATTTGATTTTTGATGGTTCAATGTACACAAACTTTGTTTAAGGCACAAATTATTAAAAATAAAGTATAAAATGACATATAGGCTGTGTGTATATGAAACATAAATTAATTTCATGTATGTACACAAACTTGTTTGATGCACAAAATTATTGAAAGTTTTGTATAAAATTCCCTTCAGGCTGTGTGTATAAGGTGTATATGAATCATAAATGCATTATGTGTTTAGATTTGGGCCCTATTCCTAACACATTTTAATATGGTATGCAATTATTCCAAAATACGGAATATTCCGATATCCAAAATACCCCTGGTCCCAAGCATTTTGGATATGGGAGACTCAACCTGTATTTGAAAGAATCCTGTTCCTTTTCGCACATTAGTCTAAAATCATCTAAGGTTTTTTTATAAAACGTATCTATGCAGGAATTCTTATACTGCAAGGGAAAAAACTTCGATTTATTAGAAAACTTGTATGGTTCTTGAGGACAGTTAATATTAAAAACCGGAATTTCTTTCAAGATAGGCTCTTGTTCTGACAACAATTTGTTCCAATATGGAAACAGCCTCCTCATCATCTTTATCTAAAATAACTGCCATACCTGAAGGATCTCTACATTTTAATCTTTTATTTGCAAAATATCTTTTGATGACAATTAGGAGCTGATTGACTGGAGCACTATTATCATAAGCAACAAGTTTTAAAACTTGCTGCCTATGATAAAACTTGTTAATAAATTTGTCCTCTAATTGTCAATACTGGTATAATTTGGTATAATTTGTTTACTTTTTATTATAAAACTAAATAAATGCATTTAATAAAAACAAGCAAGTAGTCTATTATTATTAGAGATGTGTGGTTCGGTTTTACTCGGATTTACTCGGATGTTAGATTCTCATAAACTGCATCATATTGGCTACCCAGCTCTCACGTGTTTTGAATAGCCAATAGGATAAATCTGAACTTGTGCTAATTTGGCGATAAGAACCGAATAAAACCAAACTCGCACATCTCTAATTATTATGTGTGGTCTTTTGTGAAATGTTCTAATGTAGAACTTAACAAAAAAAACAGATTTTAATTATTGTCAGATTTTGACAGAACCCGGGAATTTCAAATAGGTAATGGAAAAGACAAAGCTTCTCCTCAGCCAGCATGGAGAAAGCTATTTCTCAAACTACTATTGTAATTCTGTGTTGGAGAATACAGCAACAAAAATCGAAAAAACATAAATTAAATTGGCGGCAATCTTAAGAATTAAATGTAGGGGTTGGGTACGATATCCCGGAGATGACCATCCCGATAGTCACAATACCGACAGGGGAATCTCGACTCTGAAAATCCACATGAATTTTGGTGAGTATTCTAACCCTAACCCTCCCCTCGCGAAGCTTAACCCTAACCGTCCGCTTTGACAGCCTAATCCTAGCTGCCCACTTAGGCAGTCTAACCCTAACCCACCCCCTAGTGTCTAACCCTAATTCAAATCCTAACCATAATATTCACCATCGGAATTCGTCAGTATTTTGACCGATCGGGATTCTGCTGCAGGTATTGTGACTATAGGGGTGATCACTGCTGGGATCCTGATTACATCCCAAATATAGACATGATTTCTGTTTCTACCATAATGGATTTTATGGGCCTAATTCAGAGAACTACATACTCTCATGGATCTCAGTTCCTAAAATATTCTAATGCCTTCCAAAGCATAGCCGAGGATAGGGACGCCCACTGCTGCCTTTTCATGTCTGTTGACAGGGAAAATATCAGTACTATGGACGCACATTGGGCAGTCATGCAACATGTAAGTCAAGTCTGACTAGGCGCAAACACTGCAGCTCTTACTGACACGCAGGGAGCTCTCCTACTCCAAAGGCAATCGCAATGGCTAATTTATGCACGCCCACGATACTGTGTTATTTAAATCTATTGAGAATTTGCATGATTTTTAGGGCATCTCCCAACATCACATATAAGTGCACAGGGAAGGGGTATGGATGGCCGGCGGACGGGATGCCGGCGGTCAGACCAACAGCGGCATCCCGATCTGCAAAATCCTGACTGGGGCTGGTAAGTATACTTACCCTGCCCTTGTCCCCCCCTAACCCTCCACCAGTGGTGCCTAACCCTAACCTCTCCACTGTGGTGCCTAACCCTAATCTCCACCCAGGGGGTGCATAATCCTAATTTACCCTTCCTGCACCCTAAACCTAACCCTCCCAGAATGGTGCCTAACCCTAACTTCCCCCCGGTGGTGCCTAGCCCTAACCACCCTCCCCGTAGTCTTATCCTAATCTCCCCCCGGGGGTGCCTAACCCTAATCTCCCCCCGGGATTGCCTACCCCCCCATCCCCGCTAAGCCTAAACCGCATTGCCGCATACTTACCTTCAGGATGCCAACATCGGTATCTTCATCCTGTTCGGATAGCGAGGTTGGCACCTTCATCCTCTTCGGGATTCCAGCATCGGTATATCGACATCTGGCATCCTGTCTGCCAGCATCGTGACTACATCCCGTACACAGTACATAAAAAACAAATTAGGTTAATTATGTTATTAGTAGCAAATAAATGGTGTTTAGAAGGCGCACTGATTTCCCCCCATTTGTCGAGGCTTAGTCATTATTAGCCTATATACAGATCAGAGGTCATGTAACATACAAATTGACATAACTATTTTAGTATAAGACATAAATATTTCTGGCGGTGCTCCCTAGAGTTAAACCATAAATAGTTATTACAGAGAAAATAAAACTGTTCTTGTTGGGGCGCTCTTAACAGTGATCCGTTAAAACGTAACTTTTATTTTTAGAAAAAAGTGTCTCACATTACACACAATGATGATAAACACAAATATATATACAAATGAATAAGTGCAAGGTCATGAGGTATCATTAGCCTCGTACCTCATACAATGTGAATAGAAGACCAATCAAACTACAAAAATCTGTATCATATAATTGTGTTAGCAGTCAGCATATATTTATAGCATATTAACCATATTCATAGCTATGCATAATTTTAAATCCATAGTTAATAATCTTATTATCATAAATAGACAACCAATTTGTCACATCTGATTACACTGGGGAACAAAATAATATATATTTTTTCTTGCCAAGGATGTTAAGATCGGTATGAGAGTACTCGCAGGTCTTATTTTTGCATTAGATCTTCGCTATAGCTGAATTGGCTCCAGTTTTCAAAGTAATGAAAAATTAAAAAATGCAATAATTTTCTCCATTTGAAGTACCTTACTAGTCTAGGCCGCTTTACTTGACAGAATCGACTTAGATTTTCTTTTTTAACAACTACCCCCTTTCAACAATAACAAGAATTAGTTTTATTTGTGATAACGTAGCTGGTAGTCACGTTTGAGACACATAACACATTCAAATCTCCTCACTAACGCTGGGAGGAGGCGTGGCAGTGCACTGCTGAGCCTGCTGGGACATCCTCAAACCACAGCCACGCCTCCTCCCAACATACAGAGAGGAGCATACAGAGAGGACCAAGTGACGTAGTTAGCACACCTCCTGTTCCTTTGTACTGCCCTCTCTCTGTCCCACCACAACCAATTTCCTGCCATTTGGGCTTGTTTTGTTCTGTACGTCCTCGGCTTATGTTGGGAGTTAGCACTGAATGTGTGAAACAAAACGTTTTCTCAGTAAAAATTAGTTCTTCTCGGAGACGGTGTACTAACAACCCTGATGTTTTTTTTGTTATATTTGTGGCAAATATAGTGTTGCAAAAGAAAGAAAAATATAACTGTATTCGTGAAACAAGCATATCAAGCTTATTTTGGACGTCACATAAGCCAGCAAGACAAGATTTGGGTGCCTCACAAAGTTTGTAAAACCTGCATTGAATCACTCCGCAATTGGACTAAAGGTGATCAAAAAGGAGTTAATTTCGGCATACCTATGATGTGGTGTGAGCCAAAAGATCACTTGCGTGACTTCTATTTTTGTGCTGTAAATGTGTAGGGTATGAATCGATTTAAGAAACGCAAATGGAATACCCAAGTGTGAATTCTGCAAAACAAACGATACCACAAAGCGAAGATTTACCTGTAGCATCATTAAGTTCTTTGTGCGAAGTTGATGTGATGATGTGGAAATGTTAATTTCATCCAGTGCAAGTGACAACACAGATGACAGTGAGTTTGAAGAAAGTTCCTCTACTCCAAACAAATTTTCTCAAAAGGAACTAAACGTTTTAATTTGTGACTTGAATTTATCGAAAAAAGGAGCTGAGCTTTTAGCATCCAGACTTCAAGAAAAGCACTGTCTTTAGCCGGATGTTACTATAACTTCGTATCGGAATAGAGAGCAAGCCATACTGTTGTTCTTTAGCCAAAATAACAATCTTGTGTATTGCAATAATAATTTTCTGAAACTTCTCCAGATGGTGGGCTTACCAGAATATCGAACAGAAGACTGATGGCTCTTTTAGGATAGTTCTAAAAGGAGCTTAAAATGCTGTTACTGTACAATGGGAATAAATTTGCATCGATTCCTATCGGTCATTCAACAAAACTTAAAGAACAGTATGAAAATGTCAAGTTAGTCTTAGAAAGAATTGATTGTTCTCAGCATCAGTGGTATGTTTGTGCCGATTTAAAAATGGTAAACTTTCTTCTTGGGCAGCAAAGTGGATATACTAAGTATCCTTGTCACATATGCTTATGGGATAGTTGTGCAAAACAAAAGCACTGGCAGCAAACCGTATGGTCTCCAAGAGAAGTTATAACTGTAGGAGAAGCCAACATCATTCATGAGCCCTTAATTGACAGGAAAAAAATCATACTGCCACCTCTCCGTATCAAACTGGGTTTAATGAAACAATTTGTAAAAGCATTGGACAAGTCAGGCGATTGTTTCACGTATATTTGTCGAACATTTCCATCTCTCAGTAATGAAAAATTAAAGGCAGAAATTTTTGACGGCCCACAGATACGGAAATTGGTGAAGGATCCAAATTTTACCACATCTATGACTGAAACCAAATCTAAAGTATGGCTGAGTTATGTGTCTATCATTCAAAAAATTGTAGGCAATCACAATGCAGACAACTATCATGAATTAGTCCACAACATGCTAAAATGTTTAGAGAAAGTAGGTGCCAACATGAGTATTACATTTTTTGTACAGCCATTTAGATCACTTCCCGTCCAATCTAGGAGATTTAAGCACAGACCAGGGTGAATGGTTCCACCAGGCTATTCAGGTAATGGAAGAAAGATATCAAGAAAGGTGGGATCATCACATGATGGCTCATTACTGTTGGAGTCTGCAGAGGGACTGACCGCGACAAGAATACAAAAGAAAATCCTACAAAAAAACGGTTCTCATAGCTTCTAACACTTATGTATGTAATTATCCTGTGTCTTTTATAACATTTTACGAATAAAATTTTATCAGAATAAAAAAATATCTTTTTAACTATTTTTAACATTGTTTAATTTAATTTTTCATAAGTATTAAAGACATATGCATACAGTCAGGTCCATAAATATTGGGACATTGACAGAATTTTCAGGTTTTGGCCTCTATTCACCACCACAATGGTTTTGAAATGAAACAAACAAGATGTGCTTTAACTGCAGACTTTCAGATTTAATTTGAGGGTAATTACATCCAAATCGGGTGAACAGTGTAGGAATTACAACAGTTTCAATATGTGCCTCCCACTTTTTAAGGGGCCAAAAGTAATGGGACTATCAACTCAAAAGCTATTTCATGGACAGGTGTGGGCTATTCCCTCGTTATTTCATTATCAATTAAGCAGGTAAAAGGTCTGGAGTTGATTCTAGGTGTGACTTTTGCATTTGGAATCAGTTGCTGTCAACTCTCAATATGAGATCCAAAGAGCTGTCACTATCAGTGAAGCAAGCCATCATTAGGCTGAAAAATCAAAACAAACCCATCAGAGAGATAAAAAAACATTAGGTGTGGCCAAATCAACTGTTTGGAACATTCTTAAAAAGAAAGAACGCACCGGAGAGCTCAGCAACACCAAAAGACCCGGAAGACCACGGAAAACAACTGTGGTGGATGACAAAAGAATTATTTCCCTGGTGAAGAAAAACCCCTTCACAACAGTTGGCCAAATCAAGAACACTCTCCAGGAGGTAGATGTATATGTGTCAAAGTCAACAATCAAGAGAAGACTTCACAAGAGTGAATATAGACTGTTCACCACAAGATGCAAACCATTGGTGAGCCACAAAAACAGGAAGACCAGATTACAGTTTGCCAAACAACATCTAAAAAAGCCATTACAGTTCTGGAACAACATCCTATTGACAGATGAGACAAAGATCAACTTGGAACTGCTCATTATCCAAAACATACCACCTCATCAGTGAAGCATGGTGGTGGTAGTGTCATGGCGTGGGCATGTATGGCTGCCAATGGAACTGGTTCCCTTGTATTTATTGATGATGTGACTGCTGACAAAAGCAGCAGAATGAATTCTGAAGTGTTTCGGGAAATATTATATGCTCATATTCAGTCAAATGCTTCAGAACTCATTGGACAGCGCTTCACAGTGCAGATGGACAATGACCCAAAGCATACTGCAAAAGCAACCAAAGAGTTTTTTAAGGCTAAAAAGTGGAATGTTAGCAATGGCCAAGTCAATCCCCTGACCTGAATCCGATTGAGCATGCATTTCACTTGATGAAGACAAAACTGAAGGGAAAATGCCCCAAGAACAAGCAGGAACTGAAGACATTTGCAGTAGAGGCCTGGCAGAGCATCACCAGGGATGAAACCCAGCGTCTGGTGATGTCTATGCATTCCAGACTTCAGGCTGTAATTGCCTGCAAAGGATTTGCAACAAAGTATTAAAAAGTGAAAGTTAGATTTAGGTTTGTTTAGTTTGTCCCATTACTTTTGGCCCCTTAAAAAGTGGGAGGCACATATAGAAACCGTTGTAATTCCTACACCGTTCACCTGATTTGGATGTAATTACCCTCAAATTAAATCTGAAAGTCTGCAGTTAAATCACATCTTGTTTGTTTCATTTCAAAGCCATTGTGGTGGTGAATAGAGGACAAAATATGAAAATTCTGTCAATGTCCCAATATTTATGGACCTGACTGTATCTCAAAAACTAGAGCCAATTGAAAAATAAGCATGGCATATTCATGATCAGGAGCACAAAATTAATCGAAATCGACTCTTAAATCCCTGGCAACAGTGTTATAGGTAAAGAAAGATGGAAAGAAGCATGCATAGAGTGTAAATCTGGTTTCCACCATTTGTCATGTGACATTAAATGGCAAAAATGAGAGTGCCAATATGATTTACATTTGCATACATATATACTGTATCTGCATTTGGCTAGGACTCATCTGGGATATTGCTTATCCTTACACCAATGAGAGTACAGAGAAAAGAGAGAGTATAGTGAATTAAAGGTCATGAGGTATTGCTAACCCCGCACCTCGCACAGTGCAGATACAAAATAGATAACACACAACTTATTGTATACATGAAAGAATCGCTTAGAGTCACTTCTTTCTTATATAAAACACTAATCTCTGTACTGGCAGACAGTATGCATAACTTGTTAGAGATGTTTTATTGCATACTAAACATATTTATATTTATAGCTATGCACACTTTGTCACTTCTAATTATAAAGAAAAATGGAAGTAAGCATACATATTCAGTTGGGGGCGAGAAAAGCAAAAAACCCGTACCTGCAAGGTTTTTCTGCAGGTGCGGAATTTTGCTATTCAATTAGGTGCAGATTTTTTTTTTTTGTGCTCTGTGAGCTTTTTATTCTCGCACCTCCAGAGTAAGTGAGATTTTAGGCAAAATCAGCAGGACTTGCTCTAGGACCCCGGTGGCACCGCCCCCCCCACCCCCCTGTGGACTACTTAAGCAATTGGAAGTTTCCAATTGGCTTAATTAGTCCATAATTACTTACCTTCTTCAGCGCTGTCTTCTACATCTTCTTCTGCATCCAACGTCGGAAGCCGGGTTTTCTGCAGCAAGGTAAGTATGTCAGTGTGTGTGTTTGTTAGTGTTTGTAAGTGTGTATGAGTGAGTGCATGTGTGTGTGTATGAGTGTTGTGTGTGTGTGACCCCTGGTGTGTGTGGCCCCCCAGTGTCTATGTGCCCCTGAAATGGGCGCTGGGACAACTACATCTCCCAGCAGCCCTTGCCCCTCCCACAAGCCCCTGGAACCTCCCAGCAGCCCCCCGGGACTCCCAGCAGCCCCCTCTCCATTGAGAAGATAGAGGGAGCCGCGGAGACCCTCGGGCAGGTAAGTACAGAATTGTTTTATTTTTTTGGGGGGATACTGCTGGTATTGGGAGCGTGCATACCTGTGGTAATCCAAAATTGGGCGTGAGGGGCACGAGGTTTTTTCTTCGCTAAACCTCGCGCCCAATTGAATATGCCCAAAAGAATGTAAATCTGGTTTCTGCTTTTCCAGCCATTAGTCATGGGACATTGAACGGCTAAAATTAAAGTACCAATTTGATTTAATGTACTGTATATGTATATTAGCTGTATCTGCTTTTGGCTGAGATCCATCTGAGGCATTGCTTGTCCTAATACCAATGAGAGTACAGTGAAAAGAAAGAGTGTAAAAAGTGGAATAATCTGCAATGTTATTATATAACAGACATCGGTAAAAATATAAAGTTGCTTATATCAATAATGTGAAGTATACAATACTTGATAAGCTGTCCACTACCTAGACACATTTGGTATACAAGGAAAGAAATGTTATCATTCAATGTCCCATGACATTGGGTTTCAACTACTGGTCCCAGTAATATTGTAAGCCACAAGTAATCAGCTACCGTCCAGTCTAATCCACCCTTGATCCTAACACTCTCTCCAACTACTGACCTATCTCTCTACTCCCTTTTACCTCCAAACTCCTTGAGCGGATTATCTACAACCACTCTTCTGCCTTTCTTTCCTCCCACTTCCTGCTTGACTCATTTCAGTGTGATTTCTATCCTATCGACTCCAGTGAAACTGCCCTCACGAAAGTCAAAAATGACCTCCTTGCTCCAAAGGCCACTAATCTCTGCTCATTCTTCTCAACGTTTCTGCTGTTGTTGACACTTTGGACCACCCTCTCCTCCTGCAAATCCTTCACGTCTTCAGTCTACGTGATACAGCACTTTCTTTGCTGTCCTCTTACCGTTCCTTCTCTGTCTACTCTCATGACTCCACATGACTCCACTCCCCCCTCACTTCCACTAACATTAAATGTCCTCCAAGGTTCTATTCTTTTTCCTTTTTAATTCACCCTCTATACATCCTCTTTAGGTGAGTTTATCAGCTCTATTGACCTCAAATAACCTCTCTATGCTGATGACACTCAGATCTACATTTCCTCCCCTGATATCTCCCCTCTCTCTTCACTTGTATCTTCAAATGGTCTCTTTATTATCTCTTCCTGGAAGTCCCAGCACTTTCTTAAACTCAACATGTCTAAGACTGAGCTGTTCATCTTCCCACCTTCCTGCATAACCTCACCTCCCACAATTTCATTACCTATTGACAGCATAACCATGTCCTCTATTCACCAAGTGCACTGTCTTGGAATTATCCATGACTCCTCCCTCTCCTTCAAACCACACATTCAGTACCTCTTGCAGTCCATTTAAAAAATATTCCAGGACCAGATACTACTAAGACCCTCATTCACTCACTGCCATCTCCAGATTGAACTACTGTAACATTCTCCTATCTGACCTCCCAGACTCCCACTTCTCTCCACTGCAATCTGTCCTCAATGCTGCTGCTCAGCTCATCTTCCTCTGCAAAGTACTACATCTGCTCCCCCTCTCCTGCAAGCCCTACACTGACTCCCTTTCCCCACCAGAACCCAATTCAAACGTCTCACACTCACTTACAAAGCACTCACATTTACTTCTCTGACCTTTCTCCCTTTACATCCCAGCCTGCCTTTGTCACGCTTCAAATGATTGCTGCCTCTCCTGTCAACTTTCTCCCACTCCCACCTACAAGATTTTGCTTGTGCTGTTCCCTACCTCTGGAATTCTCTCCCTATCTGACTCTCCACCTCAAAGCTTCAAACGGGCTCTCAATCCCCATTTATTCACCAAAGCCATCCTGCTCTCATTCGTAACCCCTCCCACATACTCAACGTATGCCCCAGCTGTGTCACCCAAGTCTGTCTAACCCTCCCCTTTAGAATGTAAGCTCTCACAAGCAGGGCCCCCTTCCCTCATGTGTTTTTCCTTCCCTTTACTTATACTATCATATACTCCATACTCCCTATAACAGCACCTAACCCTTGGTTTCTGCCACCCTGCTGCTTATTTGAGTGTTTTGACTGCTACTGCAGTAATGTCTATAAACCATGTACTTTTCATGCATTTTCTTGTACTGCAAGTCACTGTTTTCTTGTTTTTGCTTATTTGTTTATGTACTTTGTTAAGTGCTGCTCAACCCTTGTGGCACCATATAAATAAAGGATAATAATCCACAAGTACTAAAGTACATTCCCAGTGATAGTGAAAGCCACTGGCACCAGTTGGGGCTCTCAGTGAATGTGTAAGCCATAACTACCAAATACTGCCCCAATGATAGTGTAAGCAACATTTGGTTCCTCTGTAATAGTGTAAAGAACAGGGACCAATCATAGTGTAAATCATAGAATACCAGTGTATGAGAAAAATTTTGCAAACAAAAGAACAGATTAAAAGTTATCAATCTTTTTGCCACACTAGTGTGTAGGTGTGTAAGACATCCACCAGCTAATTCAGACTTGTGAACAAACAAATACCTATCTCACATTCAGGGCACTGCTCACTTCTTTGCCCATCTCTAACTAGGCTGCATACCACTTTTTCCTCATTGGCCAGACACATAAAGACACCGTATTGCTTACATTTCTTCTTAAATCAAATTTGTCACTTTGATTTATCTTACAACCCCAGCTCTTGCCTGGTGGATTTCTGCCTTCCTGGGATAGACCTAGTGGCCACCTGCAACTGAAGCTCTATCTGAAGTTTCCTGTGTTTTATAGGGCACACAATGGCTTCACACATGGCTCACTGCTTATTCCCCTACTAAGCTTCAGATGGATTTGGTCACATACACTTTTTCAATCTTTTTGGGGTGGATCCCAAATTTCAGGACATCAACTTGCTGCAAACTAGCACCACCTATACCGCAGGCATCACTGTAAGTCCAGATGCTGTATAAAAGGTATTCACCTTTTATACAGCATTTCAAATTTCATTGGTATTTAAAATTTCATTGTGTTACAACATATAATCATGACAGATTATTGAAATACATTAGCATTAATCAACACAACCCAATAATGTGCCAGAAAAATTATATTCCAACCATTTTTCAAAAATTAATAGAAATAAATTATTGCATCAGTATACCCCACTCCTATGATTAATAATTAGTAAAACCATAATTGGCAGCAATGACAGCTCTGTCTTTATGGATAAGTGTCTGACAGTTTTGCACATCTGGACACTGAAATTTGAGCCTACTGTAATTGTCTTTGACAACATTGCTCAAGCTCCATGTTTGATGGTGATCAATGTGGACAGCGATTTTTAAATGTTACCACAAATGTCCCTTATAGCAATGGTGTGAATACTAATACAATAACTTATCTTTAGTTCTTGTGTTCCTAATTAATTATGACAAATATTTGAATTAAGGGCCTGATTCAGAGCCGTTCGCTATTTGTGGTCGTTCGTTCAAAAACAAGGGGTGGCTATTCAAATGATCCGTTCGCAAATTGCAGTCTGTTCCCACCTCTAAGTCTGAACAAGCGAGCAAAACATACGCTCGTTTATTTGATAAAAACGCCCCCTGGCCGCACGCACCATGTCCGCTATTTATTAGATTAATCGAGTACATCGTACAGCGTATGAACTGCTCCCTATTCTGTGGTTGGTGTTTTCAACCGCTATTTTGCGAGCAGTTCTGAGTTAAAAAAAAACAAGTGACGTGGTCAATGACGCTGCTGTATTAATTATGCACTCCCTTAAAACGCCCGTTTTGACCTTTAAGCACGCCTGCGTTCGGATCTCCACTCCCCGTTTTCAAGCACCTTCCCCTGTTACCACCCACATATGCCTCATTCTGTCACTCAAAATAGCAGGCCCTCGCTATATTGCGTACCAACGATTTTCGGCCGCACTGACTGGTTCGCGCATGCGTACTAAAAACCGTACGCATGCGCAGATGTGCGAACATCGCTCGGAACGAGCGTACTGCCGCTAGCGAGTGGCTCTGAATGAGGGCCTAAGTGTTTTGTGCTGATCAGTGTGATCAATGATCAAAATGTGCAAAATCCCCAGGGGGCCCAAATGCTGTTATAGCGACTGTATGCATAAGTATGTGTGTTTATGTACAGTATATGTATGTCTAAATTTATATATGTATTTGTGTGTGTCAGACACACATTTATTTATAAAGGAGACACATTTAGACAACCATGCAATGTTAGATGTTATTTTTCTTTTTTACCTTAATTGTTAAGAGGACCTGCAACTTTTAAACTTATAGTTTACTTAGGAGCTCATTCAGACCCGCTCACTAGATGTGTACGCTCGCACCCAGTGTATGCAAATCCGGCTCACACCCAGCAAGGCAGGCGATCGCACGACAAGGCATAAGCATGCCCAATATGTCTTGGCGTGTGATCACATTTTGTATGCAGATGCCCACCAGCCTGTTTTAAGACGCCCACTTGCGCATGTCATCTCCAGGAAGTGTATGCAACCATCAGTACATCGAGTACCATCGGATGCGATCGCAGCGCTTGAGGCAGACCATACCCTACCACAAGCACTGCGATCACTTCAGTGTGAAATTCAACCAGGTGACGTGTACAATGACGCTGCCTGTTAATTATGCACGCCTCTGAAACGGCGTTGAGACGCTCAGGCACACCTGTGTTCGCACCTCCACTCCCCCGTTCCTAGTGGCCAGCCCCTGTCACCACTCACAAACGGCTTGTCCTGTCACTCACTCTGCTGGGCTGTCTATGCTCAGCGAGCGAATGCTTCTTGATCTATCGCACTGGTTTGCGCACTGCAATGCATACGCATGCGCAGTATGCGAAAATCGGCCAGCTACGAGCAAACGCTTCTTAGCGTCCGGGTCTGAATCGGGTCCTTAGTTTTTCTGCCTGTACTATTCAATTTAGGGCTGAGTATAGAAATCCTATTCACAAGTATGTGCACATCAAATTCTGTGCTCCATTCACAGCTTCCCCCAGTGGCAGACCTGCCATCGATGCTGAAGTCCAAAGGACAAAGGTGTAAAATAATGCAAGTCTCTCCAAGGCCCCAACTTCCTCCACAAGCACCAGCAGAGCTGTCCATGACCTCACCACCCCACTTTGAAAAGAGCAGAGTTAAGTCCTCTTCTGAGCAACACAGCTGCCAGATCATGCATGTTCATAAGAGGCCTCCTTTCTGCTGTTATCTGAGCACAGTGGAGGTGCACTGCAAGGCTAAATCGCCATCATAAGACCAGTCCCCAATTGTCCCACTTTTGGCAGGACAGTCCAGCTTTTCAGGAACTGTCCCACTATCGAACTGGCGGGCCGCAGTGTCCTGTGGAGTGTGGGCGGGGGGGGTTAGGGTGCGATATCTTACCGCTGCATAGCAGAGCAGCAGGGAGAACAGATGCTGTACCATGGCATCTAAATAGTTCGGTGTGTGCCTGGGGCAGCCCAGCAGTTTGAGGAGAGAAGGGCACACCCCCAGAGTGATGTTAGCAGGGTCATGACTCGAGGCCACGACACCTTGCCATGAGGCCATGCCCCTTTTTTAGGGTGTGTGTAACACATATGTTGCCTTTACCAAAAAAGAGCTGTGGATTATTCTGATAATAAATGCACTGTGTTAGTTAATGTTAATTATTACTAAATAATGTGATGATTGAAAGGTGATTCTGATTCATTTATACATGTTACACAGGATAAGTCTTTTGCCTCAAGCATTATAGTGTGACTCATCTGTACAGCCATGGCCAAAAGTTTTGAGAATGACACATGTTTTGGTTTGCACAATGTTTGCGGCTTCAGTGTTTTAGACCTATTTGTCAGATGTTACTATGGTATACTGAAGTAAAATTACAAGCATTTCATAAGTGTCAAAGGCTTTTATTGACAATTACATTAAGTTTTCAAAAGTTGCAGTGTTGACCCTTTTTTTCAAGACCTGCAAATCGCCCTGGCATGCTGTCAATCAACTTCTGGGCCACATACTGACTGATGGCCACCCATTCTTGTCTAATCAATACTTGGAGTTTGTCAGAATTTGCGGGTTTTTGTTTGTCCACCCGCCTCTTGAGGATTGCCCACAAGTTCTCAATGGGATTAAGGGCTGGGGAGTTTCCTGGCTAGGGACTCACAATTTCAATGTTTTGTTCCCCGAGCAACTTAGTTATCACTTCTGTCTTATGGCAAGATGCTCCATCATGCTGGAAAAGGCATTGTTCATCACCAAACTGTTCTTGGATGGTTGGGAGAAGTTGCTCTTGGAGGATGTTTTGGTATCATTCTTTATTCATGGCTGTGTTGTTAGGCAAAATTGTGAGTGAGCCCAATCCCTTGGCATTAGAATTTCATTAAATGTATGTAATATGATGTGTACTATGATGTTTCATCTTTTCTTCTGAACATTGAATATATTTCTGAAGGAAGAACGTGTGATCCCTGAGAATTTCTGATTTATATAAGCTCTATATAATTTATTTTTAGGTAAGGGGCCAACTGTTTATCAATTTAATATACAGTATATTCATTTGGAAATATTACACAAAGAGGCACCTGTTTGTTTGTTTTTTAGATATTTTTCACCTACAGCTGGGTATATAAGTTGGGCTGCACCTCTCATACAACTACACGGTTTGTGGGCCTTATTCATTACGGATTGCTATTGCGATTACGCACACAGATGGCTGATTGTTGTGTATTGCGCATGCGTAAGCATCGTAGTGCACAAAGGCATCACTGCGATTGCACTGTCATCACAGAGACCACGCAGACCCATCACAGAGTTATTGACAGGAAGTGAGCATTTGGGGGTGTTGATGGGGGGAGAATGGTCGGCGAAACGCAG
Organism: Taudactylus pleione; assembly: GCA_031769625.1. Lineage (NCBI taxonomy): Eukaryota > Metazoa > Chordata > Amphibia > Anura > Myobatrachidae > Taudactylus > Taudactylus pleione. The sequence continues at coordinate 30,542,750 of JAUIMM010000085.1, forward strand.
GCGTGTCAGTGCATTTGAATGCCGTTACAGAGTCGTGCATAAATTAGCCATGGAGATGGCATATGCAGCTTAAGCTCTTACTGCGTACAGAAGGTTAGCAATTTCTGAGTAAGGTCAGACCTGTTTTAATTGTGCATGAGGCTCTGATGTTACTTGATGGTACCAATGTTATCGCTGACTTGCAAAGTATTACGGATGTGAGAGAGGGGAAGTAGGCATCTTTATGTTGGCCTGCGACGGTATTGCGATTGCAAACATTAGCATATTTTCGCTGTGGGCCTGCGTGTGTAATCGCAACGGCAATCGCAATAGTGATCCATAGTGAATCAGAGCCTTTATTGGATATATCTATATATATAAAAGAAGTTTGTTTGTTTGTTGGTGAATATCTTCCACAACTCTCCAGGTAAAGCTGCCAAATCTTACATAGTCAGGACATCACACACTGACCAGACCAAACACTCAGGATATCACACACTGACCAGACCACACACTTAGGACATTGCACACAGACCAGACCACACAATCAGGACATCATACACTGGCCTCTTGTCAAAAGGCCCCATTATGTCACACACCATATAGTATTTCAGACATGTTCTAAGTCCAGCAAATAAAGACCAATATGATGTCCCTAGTACAGTACATAGTGAACAGCCTTAAATCCTCTGTACAGCCTAAAATTACATAGTCAATGATCTCCATTATTCTCTGTCCCTCCTCCACAGGCCTCGCCCCAGACCCCACCCCTATTTAAGGGCTGTTTCCAGAAATTTCCGGGGCTTTTTTTCCATCCCAAACTGAGCCTGCATTGCCATGCACGTTCAGGGTCACTGTCAGAACATGACAGTCTTAGGGGTAAATTTACTAAAGTGAGAGTTTTTAGAAGTGGAGGTGTTGCCCGTAGCAACCAATCAGATTCTAGCTATTATCTTCTAGAATGTGCTAGATAAATGTTAAGCAGAATCTGATTGGTTGCTATGGGCAACATCTCCACCTCTAAAAACTCTCACTTTAGTAAATATACCCCTTAGTCTATTTATTAATCTATTTATTAATCAGAATAACCCTTTCTCTGGCTTTTTGGAGGTCTATCTCTAGTTAACACCTCCATCTATTTACACATATTATTGCCATGCCTCTCTATTCAATTGTACACTCACTTTGGCTGATGGTTACGCTCCTTCAGTTGTCCCCTGGTGGGGCCTTCATGCTCCAGTCCAACACTGCTTGAGCATATTATTAAGTTTATTTGGCACTCTAAACCTCACTCTGCGAGAGGTTTCAATAATGTCTGCTCCTATTAAATGACATGAAACAGGAATGTTCTTTAACCCTGTTATTTTTTATTATTATATTCAATAGTGGAACCCTTGGTTGTGGCATTTAGGATATCAGAGAATATTCAGGGCCAATATTTCATATTATCTCCCTTAATATTTTGGAAAAAAATATTGAGACATCCACGGGGCCTGGATGCTTAGGGAGCATGGCCAAATCATTGAAATACTATGCATTGCATGCAGTATTCATGCCTCTTAAAGCAGGACATTTGCCATAGGCAGCTGGCCCAGGCCCCTACAACAGGTCTGGGCTCAGGTAATTAGTACCACTACCCATCCCTCCCTCTCCACTTGGTGCCTGAATGTCCACCCCAGAATTAGCCCTGTCTGCCAAAACTGATTATATGCTCAATAATGTTTGAGCTGAACTGTCTCGGAAAGTATAATATTGTAAACAGAACTTAGTAATAAAACAAGCAGAACATTTAGAACAGTAGCATAACACTATAAAACAAAACAGTTTGAAAGAGGCACTAAGGCCAACATATGGAAAATAAATATATGGAGAGTGCAGATAAATACTTTATGAATGACTGTAGTAAATTTATAATATCGCTTGTTGCTATTCTAAGGTTAGTATGCCAAGATCTTCCCTTTTATTCTAGGTTTGACACCTTAGACCATTTCCAGTTTTTGTTTAGAATAGGTATATTTATAGCCTACCACATGCAAAGGAAGCCACATGATTTAAATGTACAGATGATCAGTGGTGCAGCACGGAAATTTCATAGACACTGCTTGTTCTGCTACGAATCAACAGTCCCTTTCCTCATTTACTATGAACATACTTTTGTATTAACCACTTCTGTACCAGGCCCACTGCAAAGTACATGTACGAAATTTGTCACTATACGATTATAATGATGAATACATACAATATAGTATATCAACATATGTCAATATCTTACCCCGGTTACACAATGGATGATTGGATGAACGTTGCTCATTCCAAGCACTAAGTGGCTCTATTGGGAAAGATCAAGGTTTTTTTTACTGTCTGCATTCCACAATCTATGGTAATATGTTATGGACCAATATAATAAACTGCAATATATACATAAAACGCCTCTAGTAATGCCTCAGTATTGTACTCAATTTGCATATTGATATTAAAAGAAATGTATCATACTATCTGCTCATGTTTTATAAAATAAAATGTACCAATATTTGGTTTCTCTTTGGTTTCCACACATTTCATGGGGGAAGTGGAGGGCGAGTTGGTTACTTAACACAGTTCTCGCTTTTATTTGATATATGAAGACTCGACCACAGTGGCGTCACTAGGGGGGTGTGCGGCCTGTACCGGGTGTCACCCTTCAAGGGGGTGACACCAAGAATAGCATCCCTCACACCCGTGGGCCGCACCCCCCTCCCCGGCACCACCGCACCCCGCCAACTCCATGAGCTGGAGTCTGTACCGTATGACACTGGTGACTGGTCCTGCACGCTGCCGGGGCTCAGCTAATTCTCTCACCGCGGTTGGCATCCAGAGTCACATACAGGAACAGAGAATCTCTATGCTTGTGTGTGATTCTGGCCGCCGGCCGCGATGATGTCATCGCGCACACTGCACGCCTGCTCCACGTGTGGTTATGGGAGCCTGTGAGAGAATAAGAAGGAGAGACTGACTGTGAGCGCTGCCATTGCCAAGAGGGAGGACCTTATATTGAACAAGTGCTCACCCCCAGTGAAGGCCAGGTCGTGAAGAGAGGTAAGTGCTGCACAGGGGAGGGGGCACAGCATAAAAGGCATTACTGGGGACACTGAATAAGAGGCACTACTGGGGGTACTGTATAAGAGGCACTATATAAGGGCACTACTGGGGGCACAGCATAAGGAACACTGCTAGGGGCATTACTGGGGCACTGCATAAGAGGCACTACCGGGGGCACTATATAAGGTCATACATGCCGACAATCAGCCCCCTCCTTCTGGGAGGGAGCTGATTGTCGGCTAACAGCGGTGGGCGTGTCCAGCCAGATGTGACACATTGGGGGCGGGGCTGCACGATTACATCATCGTGGCCCCGCCCCTTCTTCACAATGCCGTTATTTTCAGCACTGTGAAGCAGGGGCAGGGCCACGATGACGCGATTCAGAGCTCACGTCACCGCCCCCCCCGCTGTGGGGATTTCTGGTGGATTTTGGGGGGAGGATTGGGGAATGTCAGGAGGCTTACCTGCCTTTCCGGGGGGCCGGGAGCGGCACCTTAAAAATCGGGAGGCTCCCAGCCAAATTGGGAGGATAGGCAAGCCTGTATAAGGAGCACTACTGGGGGTACTGTATAAGAGTCGATGCATAAGGGGCACTACTGGAGGCTCTGCATATTGGACATTGTGGGCACTGCATAAGGGGAGCTACTGGTGGTACAGTATAAGGGGTGCTACTGGGGAAACTGTGTAAGGGGCACTACTGGGGGTACAGCATAATGGGCACAACTACAGAGGGGCTCTAATACAGGGGGCATTGCATAATTGGCACTACTACAGGGGAACTGCATAATGGGCACAACTACAGAGGGCACTGCATAAGGGGCACTACTACTGGGGGCATTGCATAAGGGGCACTACTACAGGGGGCATTGTATAACGGTACTACTGTGGGTATTGTGTATAAAGGGCACTACTGTGTGTCGCAACATGAATAAGGGACACTACTATGTAGTGTAATGTGAATAAGATTGTGCTGCTGTGTGGAGTAATTTGAATTGGGGATACTATGTGTAATTTCAGCAGGACAGACCCCACATCCCTTACTGTGAGGTTGTGCCCCTTTTTTCAGGCTCGGTAGATAACAAAAGGTTTTTCGTTTTAAAAGTAGATCACTTAGTCCAAAAGTCTGGCCACCCCTGCCCTAGATAATATACACAATGTGCTGAGGTGAACGATATGTTGGTCCTATATGCTGGATCGGACGACATATCGTCCAGTGTGTACTCAGAGCTTAAGTCAATAAAAAATATATTTATTTTTTTTTACTTCAATTATGCGAGTGCGAGTCTGCAAATGTGTTTTTGTCATGAAACTCGCATGCTTCGCATTAATGCGCCTACCTAAAAAATGTGAGATCCAAATAAAATATGCCAAAATTGCCGTGCTCACGTTGAGGGTTTGCAAATTTCCTACAAAATGTGACCTGCGAGAAGTAAATTAAAAAGTGGGGAGACCTTCCTGGACCCCAAAAAGGGGACAACTTTATTAGCAAAATCATATACAAAGTTAGTGTACATAAGGAGAGTAGCACATGGCTGATTTGTGCATTTTTTTTTAAAGTAAGTAACTGTAAAAAGCTTACAAATTTCAATTACTTATAGGGAAATAAGGGAAAAACGCTATTCTTTTTGCACTCTATCATAAAATGTCTGAAAGGAAAGAGAATTTATTTAGACTAGCGTTTGCCCGCGGCTTTGCTTGTGTGGATGTCTCCATAGTTCATAAGCAGTGGTGTGATACAGGAGAAGGGGGGGGTGATACCATGAGCTACCACACCTGGTGACACCAGCCCTAGTGACGCCTCTGCTCGGCCATACTGTTAAGTGGAATTGATACCTTTGGGGATTTTGAGAAATGTTTCCTCATACATCACAATAGGTTTTTAAAATAAAATGGATTCATCCACATCTGCAAACTGGGAATTCAGTACCAACACTCAGTGCGGGATGTAATTAGGATACCGGCGGGCGCTATCCCACCCGCCGATATCCCGAAAGCCACATCTCGACATGGGACTAAAGATAGGCAGCGAAATCCTGATGTCTATCATTAACCCCACTACTAAATCCCTACACCTGGCTTACCGAACGAAGGTAAGCCGGGTGTCTTAGCGTGTAGCCGCGGGGGGAGGGTTAGCTTTAGGGACCCCTGGGGGGACTTAGGGTTAGGCACATCCTGAGAGGGTTAGGGTAGGTATAGGGGGGTTAGGGTTAGGCACCACTAGGGGGAATTAGGGTTAGGCACCCCCCCGGGAAGGTTAGGTTTAGGGTGCGGGGAGGGGGCTTAGGTTTAGGCCCTAACGGGGGGAGGTTAGGGCTAGGCACTAAGGGTGAGGTTAGGGTTATGCACCCCTAAGGGAGGGTCAGGGGGGGTTAGCCCGTCAGGCTGCCGCTGTCTGTATTTGATCCGGCGGCTAAACAGCCGCCAGCATTACATACCGATCCCTTCAATGCACCTAGGAGACTTTTAGAATTTGTAAGAGTGTTTCAGTTATGGTGAGAATAGCTGGCTGTAAAGGTGCATACACGCGTAAAGATTTTCTGTCCAACCATCCAACTAGTTGATTGGTTGGAATGAAAATCTGGTAAGGTATGAAAGCAAATGACAATCAGCAATTTGCTCCCAAATGCCAGAAAATTTACAAAATCTGTTGTTCGAACAAATTGTTTAGATCAAACATTTAACAAACTTGTCTGACGACCATTTTCATCTGTTTTCTGGCATTTAGGAGCAAATTGCTGATCATCATTTACTCCCATACGTTACCAGATTTTCATTCCAACCAATCAACTAGTTGGATGGTTGGACAGAAAATCTTTAGGTGTGTACCCGGCTTAAGGGTTAGGTTTTGACATATGATGAGATACAAACATAAATTCTTCCATTGGATTATCATTGACTACTGTTTAATTGGAATTAATGTTTTAGCCTTGTAGTGTTTTTAGAATATCCTTTTTAGATGTATTGGAACAGTTACACATCTAATTAGAATCTGTTGTAATGGGGTTATGTATTCAGCAAAATTAATTCAGTGGTTCAACAAATTTTTTAAATAAATAATTTTTTCATTTCATTCTTTTAAACGTCTTCTGGGATGTAATCCAGACAAGTCATTTTGTTTCTACAGATTTCAAGATTTACTGCTGTAACTAAAGGAATTACTATAGCACAAAATAAATTCAAACAAGCTCATTGATGTTACATTGTGAAACCTTCCTATTTATGCCAGAGGCAGCCTGAGGCTTTGCAGCATCAACCTTCAGGGCTATAAATAGGGGTGGGCAAGTGGTGTGGCCACGCAGGAAGCAGAACCAGTGCTGGTGAGCCATAACACCATTATTTGGCATGCAAGGTGCCTAGCAAGCTGCTGCCTGGAGCACTCATCTTCATCGTCTCGGTAGTAAACCGCCACAGTACCACCAAAAGCATCTTAAGCAGGGCCACCGCTATGCAGTAAGTGGGGTATGCATTGCAGGGAGGTGCCAGGCTGGAGAAGCGCCTTCCCTGCTCCACCAGCCATTCTTTCATGTAGCTTCCTGCTCTGTGACAGAACTCATCTCTCTGCATCTGATTATATCTCCTTCCCCAAGTATAAGGTGATATGGATTTGAACCTATCGCCTCATACTTGGCAGTCAGTCACCTTACCAATGGAGCCATTTGCTACTACAATGGAAGACTGTGAATTCTAACTATAAGAAGCTACCACACATTCTCCTTAATTTAAAATAGTCATACTGTATCTGGGATTCGAACCTATCACCCCACATTTTGTAGTCAGACATTTTACCAATAGAACTATTTGCTTCTGCATTAGAAATGTGTGAATGCTAACTGTATGAGGGTACAAATTTCTAGTTTGCAGGGGGGCATCGAGCACCCTAGCACTTTTAAGTTTTGCTTCTCCCCCTGGTGCCATAGCCCCATGTTGTGATATCATGAAGTCACATGTTCGGAAGCAAGCCAGCAAAGGGTGCCTAATCGACCTATGTCAACAACAGTATCATTTTGGAGGGTGCAAATCGTTTGATCACAGAGGATTAAAAACAGGACACCAGCCACTTACATAATAAATGTTATTTATATAGCACTTTTCACCCAATAGGACTCAAAGGGGTACATTTACTAAAGGTCGATTTATGAGTCGATTTTTAGGTCGATTTAAATCGACTGAAATCAACTCAAAAATGACTGTATAAATCACTGGCTATATCTCTCATTTACTAACATTCAATCTTGAAATCGATTTCAAAATCTAATACAATGTAAGTCGGATTTGGCTGATGTAAATGCAATAGGTTTTGAACTTTCTGTTCAAAACTGAATGCAAGTACACCCTAAAAATCAACTTTCAACACATGTAAAAAAGAAGCATGCATAGATCACTCTGAAAAACAATAGTACTTCTTCATTTAAACCATTCTACCACTACCAGGGATGCAGGGAAGAGCCTTAGTGTTTCAGCACAGGGCTGGTTAATACTCGGGAGGGGGGACCCCATTTCTTTGTGGGGTGGTCCACTTTCCGAGGATTGCCAGCCATGGGCTGGTTTAATGCTTTGGCAGGAAAATCCCATGCTGTGTGTCCTCCTGCTGTGGCATTGCCTCCCTGGCTGGTTCAGCCTGGTGCTGGTAATGGAAAATATTTGGAACCCCACACTGTTTATTGCCACGATTTTCCATGACCAAACCAGTCTAAAAGGTCCAGGGCTGGTTAAAGGTTTGGAGGGAGGGGGGGGTTATTTTTAACTGTTTACACAAGAGGTTCCCAAATGTGGTCCTCAAGGCTCCCCAACAGTTCAGATTTTAGAGATATCCATGGTTGACCACAGGTGACTTAATTAGTACCTCAGTCCATTTGATTTAACAACCTGTGTTCATCCATGGATATCTCTAATGCCTGAACTATTGGGGAGCCTTGAGGACCATGTTTGGGAACCACTGGTTTAGGCTATTTAGGCTTGTGTATTGTTTGGGTGATTGAAGCCAGTTGGAAGTTGATGTTTAGTCAATTTTTAATCTGACTGTTAGTAAATGAGGGGATCCTGTAGTGGTGTATGGAAAAGTATCGATGTTTGATCGATGGTCGATTTTGGTCGGGATTTGGTTTTATAGTCAATTTCATAGTAAAATTTTAGGAAATCCCTGATTTGCAAAATCGACTTAATATCACCTATAAGTTGTAAGTAGTATCTATTAGTGCTTAGCTGCTCAATATAATTAATATGCAAAATAAAACAACAAGAAGAGAGTTCACAGCAGCAAAAGAATGGTGCCACTAATTTTTTAAGCGCTTATATTGTTTTTTTTAAAATCACCTGTAAATACAGCAAAAAGCCAAAATAAATATACCCCAAAGTGTTTTTACATTAAAAAAACACAAGATACAAAATAAGCTTAACAGAAAAGAGAATTAAGCATTTAGGTTGTATTTTGTTTTAGGATATAAATGGACATTATTGAAATGCTTGAGTAAACGGGTAATTCAAGTTTGTTTTTGAAGGATTATAGAGTGGAGGCCTCTCGAACAATGCAAGTAAGTGAGTTCCATTGGAGTTGGGGCTTTTAAAGTCAGTAAGCCAATCTTGAAATAGATTTACCATCTTACAGCCAGCCAGTGAAGGGAGTAGAGAATGGGTGTTAGGTAACTGGAACAGGGCTAGTTACAGTAGTTATCAGCCTAACAACTGCATTTTGTACCAGCTGCAAGCCGTGCAATTATATTTCTGGGAGACCCAAGTAGAGGGAATTGCAGTAGTCTAAGCGTGCTGATACAAATGAATGTATGACTTTAGGCAGATCTTCTGAGATAATTAAGGGCCTGATTCAAAGATGGACGCTAATGTGATCGCAACTGCGTTTCCGTACACAACACAGTTGCAAAAATATGCTAATGTTAGCAAAGATCACCCGAGCATAAAGATGCCCACTACTGCCCTCTCACCTGCGTGCGACTACGCGTACCTACGTAAACATCGGTAACATCGAAGTTCATCGGTGGCCATTTTACCCTTGCGACAGGTCTGACCTGCCGCAGACCAGGGAGCTCTTCTGCCATGCAGAGCTGTGTATGCAATTGTAGTGGCTAATTTATGCACGCCCACATAATGGCATTGAAACGGCCAGGCACACCTGCATTTCGCTAACCACCCCCTGTCAATACCCCCAAATGGTCACTTCCTGTCAATCAATCTGCAATGGGCCTCCGTGCACTGCGTGAATGCACGGCAATCGCACTGCTGCCTTCGCACACGTGCACTGCGATGCATACACAATGGCAAACAATCGCTCGATCTGCGTACGATTTGCAGTTGCATTCATCTCTGAATCAGGCCCTAAGTGCTTAATTCTGGCTATGTTCCTCATGTGAAAAAATTAGGATTTGATTATGGCTTGTACCTGATGTTTAATTGTCCAGCCACCATATAGGACAACACCAAGATTCTACATATGGTCAGTGTTTATAAATTCTGAACACCTAAATGTTAGTCCAGTTGATTGGTTAAGCTGCAGTCTCATCATTTGATGGTAAGCTCTTATCATAAGGACCACTCCTGGAGCTCAGCTAGATAGCTGTTTAGGGTTAGTATTGGGTTCTCAGTACCCAGAGCAAAAGTCAGGTACAATTGTGTATCATCTGCATAGCACTGGTAGACCAGGCCATGATGTGTGATTATTTCACCCAATGGTAACATATATATTGAAAAAAGCATGTGAGATAGTATAGAACCTTGAGGAACATTGCATGGTAGTGGCACTGGTGATAATGAGTATATTTCATAAAAAACTCTGTGACCTACCAGTGAGAAATTATTTGAACCAGCTAAGAACTGGGCCATCCAGTCCACAGAAACTTTAAGAATCCCATGGTCCACAGTATCAAATGCTGCAGAGAGATCCAGAAGGATTGAGATAGAACAGTCTCTTGCCATTAGAAGATCATTATTCACACATACCAATGCTGTTTCAGTGCTATGTCTTCTCCTGAATCCTAATTGGAATGGATCATAAATATCATGAGTTGACAGATGTCTCAACAGCCTTTCCTAGAAAAGGAAGGTTTGATCGGTAGTTGGTCATACAGTTGGCATGTAAATTATATTTTTTAAGAATAAAGTCTAAGGGCCTGATTCAGAGCCGCTCATAAGCGGCCGCTCGTTCGCTCCGAGCGATGTTCGCACAACTGCGCATGTGTATGGGTCATAATGCTCATGCGCCAACCAGTCAGTGCGATCGGAAATCGAGCGCTCGCCAAATAACAAGTGCCTGCTAATTTGAGTGACAGGATGAGGCGTTTGTGGGTGGTAACAGGGGAAGGTGCTTGAAAACGGGGAGGGGAGGTCCGAACGCAGGCATGCCAAACAGTCAAAATGGGCGTTTTAAGGGTGTGCATAATTAACAAAGCAGCGTCATTGACCACGTCACTTGGTTGTTTCTTAGCCTGAACTGTTCACATGATTGCAGTAGAAAAATCCTACCACAAGCACTGCGAGTAGTTCAGACGCCTTTCGATGTACTCGATTAATCAAATAAATAGCGGAGATGACCTAGGATGCGAGCGGCCAGGGGGTGTCTTTACAAAGTATCGAGCGCATGTTTAGTTCGCTCGCTCAGACAATAGAGGCGTTAACAGACCGCAAAGAGCGAGCGCTCAATTTAAATAGCTGGCCCCTTTTTCTGAACGAGCGAGCGCAAATAACGTCCGGCTCTGAATCAGGCCCTAAGTCTGCAAAGAACATTGTACTATTTTTGCAAATACAGGGACATTTATGTCCATACACCCTAATGAAAGGTTAGTTGAGACGGGAACCAGATGGCAGGTGGTGGGACACAACATTTAGGTAATTTCAGGAATGTATTTTACATCTGTTGGATCAAAGCCAGTTCATGAAGACAGGTGGCTTACATTCACAGGCTTGGAAACTTGGCACATCTGTGATAGCACCGTGGGGATTCCAGCTCAGATATAGGATATTTTATTTGCAAAGATGCTTCCAAAATCATTGCATCTTAACTGGAAGAGGGTTTCATCAGGTTGCAGGTATGCTGGTTTGCAAAGCACCTCCACTGTACAGAAAATTTGAGCTAACCTATTGTTTGCTGCCATGATCTAATTTCACAGGAACTTTTTCTTATTGTGGATTGCTATTATTCAACATGCTTGATTATTTTTAGCTTTTGCACTACCAGAATAGTTTAATTCTATGATCCCTGTTCCAAGGAGCCTGACGGTGTGGTATGTGGGGTCATGTACGCACAGGAGAGATGATACCTATGCAGCCATCACAGCCATGCCAGTACCTTTTGCCCCACTTCAAATGTGCGCTCCCTGGCATTATGGTCATACCAGAGCTTCTTAAGGTTGCTCTGGTCCAACCCCATCAAGGTCTGCATCTTTTTCCTAAACTGCATGAAATAATGCATGACAGATGTCTCAGGGATGACTAGTTTCCCTTCCCAGCCCTCTTGGATCAAATCCAATGGACTCTTGCATCCATACAAGAGTTTGAAGGGTGAGAAGCCAATGGATTCCTGCGGTACCTCACGTTATGCAAAGAAGAGGTGTGGCTGTAATCATTCCCAGTCTCTTCCCTGGGACTCCACAAATGTATGGAGCATTTGCATCAGGGTTCTATTAAACCTTTCCACAAGTCCTTTCCCAGCCGGGTGATAAGGAGAGGTGATCAGGTGAGCCACCTGCATCCTTTTGCAGAGGCTCTGCATGAGGCTGGACATGAACTGCGGGCCATGGTCTTTTTAGGGAACCCTACCCAGGAGAAAATGGTGATAAGGGCATCCGCTACCTTGTCTGCTCTAATTGAGGAGAGGGCCACAGCCTCTGGGTACCGGGTGGCGTAATCTACCATGGTCAGGATGTTTTTTTTCCCTGAGCTACTGGGAATTGCAAGGGGCCCTAAAATGTCTATGGTCACTCACTCAAAGGGTTCTGAAATAATGGGGAGGGGAATAAGGGGGACCTTCCCTACATCCCTGGATTTCCCCACTAACTGGCAGGTATGGCATGACCAACTGTACTTTGGTAGGTTCGTCAGCATGACTGGCCAGTAGATATTTTGCGCCAGGTGCGCCTTGGTCCTGCTGAAACCAAGGTGCCCTGCCAGGGGTATATCAAGTGCTACCCTAAGCAGACCCTCCCAATAAGTTTGGGGTACTACAAGCTGCCGCTCAGTAACTTGCCCTGGTGTAGTACCAGGGACAGAGTGTTCCCAGTATAAGCAACCATTGTTCCAGTACAATCTGTGTTTGTGTTTTGCATTGTCAGGCTCATCAGCTGCTGCCCTGAAGGTGAGTAGGTAAAGGTCAGTCCTTTGCTCAGCTTGGAATGCTATGCTCTCTAATGCAATCTCAGTGTGTGGGTGGCGGGGTGGTGGTCTCTCCCACACATAGGTACATTATCCCCAGCAGTGATGCATGCATTGGCAGAATTACTGTCTACATTGGCACAAGACAATACATTATCAGCATTAACCACATTAACCCGACCTGGTATATTCTCTCTGGGTATCTGCAAATCAACATGAGCATTTTCATCACCACATGTAATCATTGCCCCCCTCTTACACATAGACATTGGTACTTTATCGGGATCACTTGCCACCTGGGGAGGAATAAGGTTAGTTGGATAAACTGGAAACATGGTATCAGAGACATCAGGTTCTGTCACATAGGTGGCACTCAAACATCCTAGGTTGGTACCAAGTAACACATTTGTGGGTAAATGGGGCAACACACCCACCTCCCAGAAACCTCTTCCCCCCCCCCAGTTCAGGTATACCCGGGCCATGGCTACTTTAGAGTGGATTCCCATGACACCGCGTACGGCAATTGTCTTTCTGGGAATAATGTTCTCCGAGACCACTAATGTAAGATGCACTAATGTCAAATCTGCCCCCATGTCACGTAGCCCCACAGTTACCTGATTTCCTATGACCACAGCTTGCAGGTTCTCGCTGGTGCCCTCCTAGGACCCTCATGTGCACAAAACTGTGTGCACAGGTTTCACTGGTGAGGCCCCTGTAGGAGAGGGTTTCATCTTCTTCTTTACTGGACAACTAGCACTGAGGTGCCCAAGATCATCACATACAAAACACCGGTGGCCCATGGCCCAAACCGGGTTTCCCCCCCACCTGCTTTACTGGTGCTGAAACAGGAGTCTGCAGGGGAAGGTGATGGGATGGCTCCTCTAGGTCACTTCTCTTTCCAGGCGGGTTGCCCTGGCAGTCCCCAGCTTTTCTTTGCTGTGGTGGTCTGGGTAGCAGGGTACTTGTCTGCCAGGCTGGCAGCTTCTTTCAATGTCTTGGGTTAGTGATCCAGGACCCACTCCTTGACTTCTGCTGGGCACAGGGAGATGAGATGCTCCTGCAGAATGAGGTCCTTTAATGCCTCAAAGTCTGTCACCTGCACTCCATCTAGCCATTGTTGCAGGAAGGTTGTTAGCTGTGCAGACAGTCCTGCATAAGTGTCCTGACCTCCTGTGGGGTATAAACAGACCCTAATCTTTGATCAGTGCTTCAAGTGAGAAAACCGCAGACATTAACAACTTGTACACTGAGCCTAGGGCAATAAGTAAACACTAGCCAGTCAAATACCTCTCAGCTATACAATTTAAAATACATTTTTCCTACAGAAAATAGATATTACATACAATGTAAACAGTACAATTTGTTAATACACCCATTCCAAGACATAATGGGCTTCCACGCTACAGTGTGTATCTAGCTTTTGGGCAAATTGGAGCAGCGACACTAAGAAATTTAAACAGAAGATATGTAATCATATTTATACCATACTTGCCGACATTCAGCTCCCTCCTTCCGGGAGGGAGCTGAATGCCTGCTAACAGTGGGGGGCGTGGCCAGGCAATGGGTCTGTGTTGGGGGCAGGGCTGCATGATCACATATTGTGTCCCCGCCCCCTTCGCACAATGCCAAAAATAAAGGCATTGTGAAGCAGGGGGCGGAGCCACGATGACGCAATTCAGCGTGAATTGTGACATTGGGCCCTCCCGCTGCTGGGGTTTCTACTAGGTACTCGGGGGGCAGGCGGCAGCCGGCAGGCTTGCCTGCCTTTCAGGGGGGTTGGGAGTGGCACCCGATATTAGGGAGGCTCCCGACCAAATTGGGAGGGTAGGCAAGCCTGATTTATACTGGATATCAACAGGGCCGGATTAAGTTCTGTGGGGCCCCTATTAAATGTGATGAACAGAGGGTATGCACAACGGGAACCCCAGTAGTGTCAGTACCCACTGTGGTAGTGCCCCATATGCAGAGCTCACAGTAGTGGTGCCCTGTATGCAGTGCACCCAGTAGTAGTGCCCCAGGAGTGTTGCCCCTTATGCAGTGCCCCCTATGAAATGCCCCCAGTAGTTATGCCCCCAGTAGTAGTGTCCCCAATAGTAATGCCCCCTGTATAAATGCCCTCAGTAGTAATACCCCTGTAGTTGTGCCCCCTGTGGTAGTGGCACCAGTAGCAATGCCCCCTGTATTAGTACCCTCTGTATAAATGCCCCTGTGTTAGTGCCCCTAATAGTAATGCTCCCTCTGTACTAGTGCCCCAGTAGTAATGCCCTACCTTCAAGTAGTTCCCAATAGTAATGCCCCCAGAAATGGTGCCTCCAATAGTAATGCCCCTAGTTGTAATGCCCCCTGTATTAATGCCCCTTCCCGAGTAATGCCCCCTGTAGTAATGCAGAGTAATGTCCCCCCAGTAATGCCCCCCAGTAGTAATGCCCCCCCAGTAATGCCCTCTGTAGTAATGCCCCCCAGTAGTAATGCCCCCCCAGTAATGCCCCCTCTAGTAATGCCCCTTCCCCAGTAATGCCCCCTGTAGTAATGCAGAGTAATGCCCCCCAGTAGTGCCTACTGTAGTAATGCCCCCCGGTAGTAATGCCAACCCGAGCAATGCCCTCAGTAGTAATGCCCCCCCAGTAATGCCCCCCAGTAGTAATGCCCCCCCAAGCAATGCCCTCAGTAGTAATGCCCCCCCAGTAATGCCCCCTGTAGTAATGCCCCCCCGAGCAATGCCCTCAATGGAAAAGCCACTTGCGCTAAAAAGAAAAATAACTCATACTTACCTTAAGCCCGGCTCCCGCTGCCTTCTGGTCCACCCAGCTGCTCCTCTGCACTATGGGAGAGTCATGACGTCTCTCCCATAGTGCACTGCGTGAGCCGGAAGCCAGAGCACACGACTGAGCTCTAGCCTCCGGCTCTGGCTGCCGCTGCGGGGAGGGAGCCGGGCGCTCGCTGGTTACAATATCAGCGGGTGCCTGGTCAATGGTGCCTCCCTGCGGTGCCGGGGTTAGGTGTCCGGAGGAGGCGGAACTGGCTATTGCGAGCGGCCAGGATGATGGTCGCGATGGTCAAGACCATCGCAACCATCGGGCTTGCGACGAGACCCTTGTGGTAGGGTCTCGTGGCCGCAAGCCCCAGAGAGCTTCTGGCACTAATAGAGCCAGAAGCTCTCTCACTGACATCACTGGTGTTGTCAGTGGGGCCGCCCACAAACGGCAGGCGTTCGCTTGGGAACGCCTCCGTTTATTAAGCCACCCCCCGGCCACGCCTACAAAACGGGGCGAGCTGTCGATCAATATCAAGAGCCGCCCCTTTTGTAGTGAGTCCCGGAGCGAGTGCTTTTTGCGCTCGCCCCGGGGCTCGCGCACGCCGAGCGTGCGCACTGGGCCACCATCGACCCGCTTGCGAGCGCAATGCACTTGCGAGCGGGTCTGAATCAGGCCCTCTGTTCCAACTCCGGGTCAGACCCGGAATTTTGGTGGAAAAGGGGTATAAGTTAGACCATTTAAATACCACTTGCCATTACATCTCATTAGCAAGGATTATCATATCTAGGAATCCAAAGTCCCATGTTAGATCAGTAGTTAGTAATTAGTACAATTAGTTAATATGATTATATAGAAATCCAACGCTGTTTCGTTAGTGTTAGTTGATATAAAGCTGCCTCCAGTCATATAGCATTGAACAGTCTTAATTAGTTGATGTAGTTTAAATCAAATTCCAGTGCTGTATTGTTAGTATAATTAGTTGTTAGAATTATGGGCCTGATTCAGAACCGCTCGTAAGCGGCCGCTCGTTTGCTCCGAGCAATGTTCGCACAACTGCGCATGCGTATGGGTCGTAATGCGCATGCGCCAACCAGTCAGTGCGATCGGAAATCGAGCGCTCACCAAATAGCGAGTGCCTGCTAATTTGAGTGACAGGTTGAGGCGTTTGTGGGTGGTAACAGGGGAAGGTGCTTGAAAACGGGGAGTGGAGATCCGAACGCAGGCGTGCCAAACGGTCAAAACGGGCGTTTTAAGGGTGTGCATAATTAACAAAGCAGCGTCATCGACCACGTCACTTGGTTGTTTCTTAGCCTGAACTGTTCGCATGATTGCGGTAGGAAAATGCTACCACAAGCACTGCGAGCAGTTCAGATGCCTTTCGATGTACTCGATTAATCTAATAAATAGCGGAGATGACGTAGGATGCGAGCGGCCAGGGGGCGTCTTTACAAAATATCGAGCGCATGTTTCGTTCGCTCGCTCAGACATAGAGGCATCAACAGACCGCAAAGAGCGAGCGCTCAATTTAAATAGCCGGCCCCTTTTTCTGACCGAGCGAACGCAAATAGCATCCAGCTCTGAATCAGGCCCAATGTCTCTAGCCTGGACAGTTTTAGTTACTGTATATAAATGGCATTTATATAAGCTGCTGATGCAGATAGACTCTTATACTGAATATTGTAGGTATTACAATGGAGTCAGTTGCTGCCGGGCGCCAGCCCTGAAGGGGGCAACTCCTTCATTGTCACCCATTCTGTGCTGTACCTGCAATGCTGTGGACAGAGGAGCCGCCGCGCTGACTGAGCCATGATCAGCATCAGCGGCGCTCCTCGTCCGTGGCCTGCCCTGGACTGCACTGGTCACGGACGTCACATAACATGTGACTGTGACTCTCCCTGAGCCTGCCCGACTGTGGAGCCGTGAGGGAGACAGTGTGGCCGGGCGTGTAACTTAAGGGCTGTGCGGCGGCTGTCACTGTGGAGACACTAGGGAATATTGGAAGTGGACGGGAGTTAGGAGAAGCTGAGCAATGGCTGCTGTGACTGAAAAACATTATAGTAAGTAAGTGCAAGCCCTATGGGGGTGGGGGGAGGGGTAGGTTCTAAATAAAGTGATATATTTAAAGAAAATATTTTTTTATCGCTGTCATGTCATGTATATTCATGGAAAGTGTAAAGTGCAAGATAGTGTAAATATAGGACCTGATTCAGACCCAGTCGCTAAGGTGCGATTGCTCAGTGCTGGGCAATTGTTGCTCAGTGCGCATGCGTCTAATACGCAGTGCGTCTGCGCAAGCCAGTCTTAGCGATGGGGAATCGTGCTCTCGTAGCACACAGACTGGCCGCTACTTAGAGTGACAGTGCCATTTGTGGGTGGTAACAGGGGAAGGTGCTTGTGAATGGGAGAGTGGTGTTGCCGACGCAGGCGTGTTAGGCCGCCAAAATGCTGTTTAAAGGGCGTGCATAATTAGTAAAGTAGCGTCATTGTACATGTCACCTGCATGTATTGCATCCAGCACTGTTCGCAGTGCTTGCGGCGGGGAAAGGCAACCCCAAGGGCTGCGAGCAGCTCCGATGGCTCTCGATGTTACCGATTAATCAAACAATTCCAGAAGATGACATGTGTTGTGAGGGGAAAGGGGGCGTCTTTATACACTTGCGAGCGCTCAGTGCCGTAGCTCACTAAGACATAGAGGGCGTCCTTACGCCACGCAATGCAAGCATTTAATTTAAATAACCGCCCCTTCTTGCCAGCGAGCGGCCGCATCTTGCGAGCAGGTCTGAATGGTGTAATAATGTCTTTAAGATAGGTCAGATACACCTCTTGTACCCTATAATTAATTTCTATATACACAGTGTATATGTATAATATATATATATATATATATTAGGGGTGTGCACCGGCCACTTTTCGTGTTTTGTGTTTTGGTTTTGGATCTGGATCTTTCTTCGTGTTTTGGATCTGGATTGGTTTTGCCAAAACCACCCTTCCGTGTTTTGGGTTCTGGGTTTTGTGTTTTGGATCTGTATTTTTTTTTAAAAAAGCATAAAAACAGCTAAAATCACAGAATTTGTAGGTTTTTCTGCTCCTATGCTATTATTAACCTCAATAACCTTAATTTCCACTCATTTCCAGTCTATTCTGAACACCTCACACCTCACAATAGTGTTTTTATGTCCAAAACGTTGCACCGAGGTAGCTGGATGACTATGCTAAGCGACACGAGTGGGCGGCACAAACACGTGACCCATCTAGGCGTGAAACTGCAGTGGCAGACAGGATGGCAGTTTGAAAAACTAGGCCCCAAACTGTACATAATGCAAAGAAAAAAAAGAGGTGCAAGATGGAATTGTCCTTGGGCCCTCCCACCCACCCTTATGTTGTATAAACAGGACATGCACACTTTAACAAACCAATCATTTCAGCGCCAGGGTCTGCCACACAACTGTGGCTGAAATGATTGGTTCGTTTGGGCCCCCACAAAACAAGCTGGCAATTAATGTGTCCCTGCACAAACTGGCTCTATGGAGGCAAGATGTCATCCTCATCCTCCTCATCCACCGATTCCTCACCCTCTTCAGTGTGTACATCCTCATCCTCACAAAGTATTAACTCGTCCCCACTTGAATCCACCACCACAGGTCCCTCTGTACCTTCTGGAGGCTGGTCTCCCTGGAAGAGCTGATAATTCATTTTGATGAACATCATCTTCTCCACATTCTGTGGAAGCAACCTCCTACGCCTTTCGCTGACAAGGTTCCCGGCTGCACTAAACACTCTTTCGGAGTACACACTGGAGGGGGGGCAACTCAGGTAAAATAGAGCCAGTTTGTACAGGGGCCTCCAAATTGCCTCTTTTTCCTGCCAGTACAGGTATGGACTGTCTGCCATGCCTACTTGGATGCTGTCACCGATGTAATCCTCCACCATTCTGTCAATGGTGACAGTATCATATGCAGTGACAGTAGACATGTCAGAAATTGTTGCCAGGTCCTTCAGTCCGGACCAGATGTCCAAACTTGGTCCTGCCTGTCCTGCATCACCGCCAGCGGGTTGCTTAGGATACCTAAGTTTTTTCCTGGCAGCCCCAGTTGCAGGAGAAAATGAAGAAGGAGCTGTTGACGTGTCACGTTCCGCTTCAGCTGACAGTGTGTTCACCAGCAGGTCTTTGCACCTCTGCAGGCTTGTGTCGGCCGGAAAGAGAGACACCACATAGGCTTTAAACCTAGGATCGAGCACGGTGGCCAAAATGTAGTGGTCTGATTTCAACAGATTGACCACCCTGGAATCCTGGCAAAGCGAATGAAGGGCTTCATCCACAAGTCCCACATGCCGAGCGGAATCGCTCCGTCTTAGCTCCTCCTTCACTTTCTCCAGCTGCTTCTGCAAAAGCCTGATGAGGGGAATGACCTGACTCAAGCTGGCAGTGTCTGAACTGACTTCACGTGTGGCAAGTTCGAAGGGCTGGAGAACCTTGCACAACACGGAAATCATTCTCCACTGCGCTTGAGTCAGGTGCATACCCCCTCCTTTGCCTATGTCATAGGTGGATGTATAGGCTTGTATGGCCTTTTGCTGCTCCTCCATCCTCTGAAGCATATAGAGGGTTGAGTTCCACCGTGTCACAACCTCTTGCTTCAGGTGATGGCGGGGCAGGTTCAAGAGTGTTTGCTGGCGCTCCAGTCTTCGGCACGCAGTCGCTGAATGGCGAAAGTGGCCAGAAATTTTTCGGGCCACCCAAAGCGTCTCCTGCACGCCCCTGTCGCTTTTCAGAAAATTCTGCACCACCAAGTTTATTGTGTGAGCAAAACATGGGACGTGCTGGAATTTGCCCAGATGTAATGCCCGCACAATATTGGTGGCGTTGTCAGATATCACAAATCCCCAGGAGAGTCTAAGTGGGGTAAGCCACTGGGCGATGATTTCCCTCAGTTTCTCTAAGAGGTTGTCGGCGGTGTGCCTCTTACTGAAACCGGTGATACACAGCGTAGCCTGCCTTGTAACGAGCTGGCGTTTCTGAGATGCTGCTACTGGTGACGCTGCTGCTGTTGCTGCGTAAGGTGATACATCTACCCAGTGGGCTGTCACAGTCATATAGTCCTTAGTCTGCCCTGTTCCACTTGTCCACATGTCCGTGGTTAAGTGGACATTGTGTACAACGGCATTTTTCAGGACACTGAGGACACTTTTTCTGACGTTTCTGTACAGTCTCGGTATCGCCTGCCTAGTGAAGTGGAATCTAGACGGTATTTGGAACCGGGGACACACTACCTCCATCAATTGTCTAAATCCCACTGCACTAATGGCGGATACCGGACGCACGTCTAACACCAACATAGCAGTCAAGGCCTCAGTTATACGTTTTGCTTCAGGATGACTGCTGTCATACTTCATCCTCCTCGCTAAGGACTGTTGGAGGGTCAATTGTTTAGTAAAAGTAGTGGTGTTCCTACTTCCTCTCTGGGATGATGAACGACTCCCAGCAGCAGCAACAGCAGCAGCGGCAGCAGTAGGCGTAGCAATGCAGGATCCTCCAGAGGAATCCCGGATAGGAGAGTCAGTCATGCCAGTGACATGGCCTGCAGGACTACTTCCGATCCTGACTAAGGAGGAAATTGACGAGGAGGGAGTTGACGGTGTGGTTTGCAGGCGCTTGGATACAACAGGACAACGGGATTTAGGTGTCCCTGGACTGCTTACGGTCTTAGCCAAAGTTTCTGAACTTGACAGTAACTTTTTATGAACGCGCTGCAGGTGCCGTATAAGGGAGGATGTTCCTAGGTGGTTGACGTCCCTACCCCTACTTATTTCACCTTTACATATGGTACATATGGCAAGACAGTTGTTGTCCGGATTTGGATAGAAATATTGCCAGACCAAAGAGGTGGAATGTTTGGTCTTCTGCCCAGGCATGACCGTGATGGGCTTTTTCATCCCACGGACAACAACTGTCTCCCCCGGAGCCTGATTTAAACAAACCACATCACCATCAGAATCCTCCTCGCCAACTTCCTCCTCAGCGCCAGCTACACCAGTATCCTCATCCTGTTGTACTTCAACAGTGACATCTTCAATTTGCATATCAGCAAGTGGACTGTGGGTGCTCCTTTCAGCACTTGCAGGGGGCATGCAAATGGTGGAAAGAGCCACCTCTTCCCGTCCAGTGCTGGGAAGGTCAGGCATCGCAACCACCACCACACTTGGACTCTCCTTGGGGATTTGTGATATCTTCTTAGAAAGCACAGTTCTTCGCTGTGCTTTTGCCAGCTTAACTCTTTTGATTTTTTTAGTGGGAGGAGGGCTTCCATCGTCATGTGAAGCTGAACCACTAGTCATGAACATACTAGGGATCGACCTTAGCCGTTCCTTGCCACTCCGTGTCGTAAATGGCATATTGGCAAGTTTACGTTTCTCTTCAGCTGATTTAAATGTCTTTTTCAAGGTCATTTTCCTGAACTTTGCCATTTGGGATTGTATGTGCCCTCTACTATGACATTGGGCATCGGCCTTGGCAGACGACGTTGATGGCATGTTATCGTCTATGTCATGACTAGTGGCAGCAGCTTCAGCACTAGGAGGAAGTGGTTCTTGATCTTTCTCTATTTTATTTTTATCGGAGAAAGTTTGGTCCTCCATTTATGTTATATCGATTTGATATATACGTGCGGCTAAACACAGAAAATAATTTTTTTTTTGGTTTGGACTGGAGTGTACTTTGTGGGTTACAGCACCCTTTAACGGTCAAGCCAGCCGGCCCTTTACTTATGACACAGGCGCACTCTTGGCACTACTTTGTTGATGCACGTGCGGCTACTGCGCACACAATTCACAAACACAGAAAATAATTTTTTTTTGGTTTGGCCTGGAGTGTACTTTCGGGGGTTACAGCACCCTTTAACGGTCAAGCCAGCCGGCCCTTTACTTATGACACAGGCGCACGCTTGGCACTACTTTGTTGATGCACGTGCGGCTACTGCGCACACAATTCACAAACACAGAAAATAATTTTTTTTTTGGTTTGGACTGGAGTGTACTTGGGGGTTACAGCACCCTTTAACGGTCAAGCCAGCCGGCCCTTTACTTATGACACAGGCGCACGCTTGGCACTACTTTGTTGATGCACGTGCGACTACTGCGCACACAATTCACAAACACAGAAAATAATATTTTTTTTGGTTTGGACTGGAGTGTACTTTCGGGGGTTACAGCACCCTTAACGGTCAAGCCAGCCGGCCCTTTACTTATGACACAGGCGCACGCTTGGCACTACTTTGTTGATGCACGTGC
Organism: Taudactylus pleione; assembly: GCA_031769625.1. Classification (NCBI taxonomy): domain Eukaryota; kingdom Metazoa; phylum Chordata; class Amphibia; order Anura; family Myobatrachidae; genus Taudactylus; species Taudactylus pleione. Next base: position 30,565,168 of record JAUIMM010000085.1, read on the forward strand.
GGCTACTGCGCACACAATTCACAAACACAGAAAATAATTTTTTTTTGGTTTGGACTGGAGTGTACTTTCGGGGGTTACAGCACCCTTAACGGTCAAGCCAGCCGGCCCTTTACTTATGACACAGGCGCACGCTTGGCACTACTTTGTTGATGCACGTGTGGCTACTGCGCACACAATTCACAAACACAGAAAATAATTTTTTTTTTGGTTTGGACTGGAGTGTACTTTCGGGGGTTACAGCACCCTTAACGGTCAAGCCAGCCGGCCCTTTACTTATGACACAGGCGCACTCTTGGCACTACTTTGTTGATGCACGTGCGGCTACTGCGCACACAATTCACAAACACAGAAAATAATTTTTTTTTGGTTAGGACTGGAGTGTACTTTCGGGGGTTACAGCACCCTTTAACGGTCAAGCCAGCCGGCCCTTTACTTATGACACAGGCGCACGCTTGGCACTACTTTGTTGATGCACGTGCGGCTACTGCGCACACAATTCACAAACACAGAAAATAATTTTTTTTTTGGTTTGGACTGGAGTGTACTTTCGGGGGTTACAGCACCCTTAACGGTCAAGCCAGCCGGCCCTTTACTTATGACACAGGCGCACGCTTGGCACTACTTTGTTGATGCACGTGCGGCTACTGCGCACACAATTCACAAACACAGAAAATAATTTTTTTTTTGGTTTGGACTGGAGTGTACTTGGGGGTTACAGCACCCTTTAACGGTCAAGCCAGCCGGCCCTTTACTTATGACACAGGCGCACGCTTGGCACTACTTTGTTGATGCACGTGCGACTACTGCGCACACAATTCACAAACACAGAAAATAATATTTTTTTTGGTTTGGACTGGAGTGTACTTTCGGGGGTTACAGCACCCTTAACGGTCAAGCCAGCCGGCCCTTTACTTATGACACAGGCGCACGCTTGGCACTACTTTGTTGATGCACGTGCGGCTACTGCGCACACAATTCACAAACACAGAAAATAATTTTTTTTTGGTTTGGACTGGAGTGTACTTTCGGGGGTTACAGCACCCTTAACGGTCAAGCCAGCCGGCCCTTTACTTATGACACAGGCGCACGCTTGGCACTACTTTGTTGATGCACGTGCGGCTACTGCGCACACAATTCACAAACACAGAAAATAATTTTTTTTTTGGTTTGGACTGGAGTGTACTTTCGGGGGTTACAGCACCCTTAACGGTCAAGCCAGCCGGCCCTTTACTTATGACACAGGCGCACTCTTGGCACTACTTTGTTGATGCACGTGCGGCTACTGCGCACACAATTCACAAACACAGAAAATAATTTTTTTTTGGTTAGGACTGGAGTGTACTTTCGGGGGTTACAGCACCCTTTAACGGTCAAGCCAGCCGGCCCTTTACTTATGACACAGGCGCACGCTTGGCACTACTTTGTTGATGCACGTGCGGCTACTGCGCACACAATTCACAAACACAGAAAATAATTTTTTTTTTGGTTTGGACTGGAGTGTACTTTCGGGGGTTACAGCACCCTTAACGGTCAAGCCAGCCGGCCCTTTACTTATGACACAGGCGCACGCTTGGCACTACTTTGTTGATGCACGTGCGGCTACTGCGCACACAATTCACAAACACAGAAAATAATTTTTTTTTTGGTTTGGACTGGAGTGTACTTGGGGGTTACAGCACCCTTTAACGGTCAAGCCAGCCGGCCCTTTACTTATGACACAGGCGCACGCTTGGCACTACTTTGTTGATGCACGTGCGACTACTGCGCACACAATTCACAAACACAGAAAATAATATTTTTTTTGGTTTGGACTGGAGTGTACTTTCGGGGGTTACAGCACCCTTAACGGTCAAGCCAGCCGGCCCTTTACTTATGACACAGGCGCACGCTTGGCACTACTTTGTTGATGCACGTGCGGCTACTGCGCACACAATTCACAAACACAGAAAATAATTTTTTTTTTGGTTTGGACTGGAGTGTACTTTCGGGGGTTACAGCACCCTTAACGGTCAAGCCAGCCGGCCCTTTACTTATGACACAGGCGCACGCTTGGCACTACTTTGTTGATGCACGTGCGACTACTGCGCACACAATTCACAAACACAGAAAATAATATTTTTTTTGGTTTGGACTGGAGTGTACTTTCGGGGGTTACAGCACCCTTAACGGTCAAGCCAGCCGGCCCTTTACTTATGACACAGGCGCACGCTTGGCACTACTTTGTTGATGCACGTGCGGCTACTGCGCACACAATTCACAAACACAGAAAATAATTTTTTTTTTGGTTTGGACTGGAGTGTACTTTCGGGGGTTACAGCACCCTTAACGGTCAAGCCAGCCGGCCCTTTACTTATGACACAGGCGCACGCTTGGCACTACTTTGTTGATGCACGTGCGGCTACTGCGCACACAATTCACAAACACAGAAAATAATTTTTTTTTTGGTTTGGACTGGAGTGTACTTTCGGGGGTTACAGCACCCTTAACGGTCAAGCCAGCCGGCCCTTTACTTATGACACAGGCGCACGCTTGGCACTACTTTGTTGATGCACGTGCGGCTACTGCGCACACAATTCACAAACACAGAAAATATATTATTTTTTTAGCACTTGGGGGGAGCACCCCTGATGGACAGAGCACCCCCTGGACAACACTACAGCACTCCTTTAGGACTGGGACACTGCACAGGACTTTGGAGTGGACACAGCCCCTATGGAGAACTGACTGCACAACACAGTCCAGCCAGCCCCTATGGACTTTGAAGTAGTGGACACAGCCCCTATTAACAACAGCAGCACAGCACAACACAGCCAGCCCCTATGGACTTTGAAGTAGTGGACAACAGCAGCACTACACTACACTACACTACACAGCCCTAACTCCCACCCTCCCTCTTCACTGTCCACAGCCGAGTGAGAAAATGGCGCCGACGTGTGTACCTTATATAGGATCCAAAACCCGCGAGACTCGGAAGGCGGGAAGATGACGTTTTGCCTCGATTTCAGATCCGAGTCAGGCGGGAAAAGTCGAGCCTGACTCGGATCGGACTCGGATCGGGGGGGCTCGGGGGGGTTCGGATTTCAGAAATCCGAACCCGCTCACCCCTAATATATATATATATATAATTTTATTTTTTATTTCCATAGCACTGGAGGTGTATTTAATCTATCATAAAGACATTATTACACTATATTTACACTATCGTGCACCAGCGACTGAGTCTGGGGGTAGATCTTTGGTGGAGCAACTTCCCGGCATGTGATGCAGTCGGCAGCAGACTGGGCATTTTGTGATTTTTTAGTCCTGCCACATTGGCAGTCTAACAGTATCTTAATTTACACTTCACATCAGGTGGTTTTGCCCTCCATCAGGGGTGTCAGGTGGACTCCTCACCCCACATCAGGTGGCTATCGCCTCCACCAGGAGGACTCTGAGCCTCATGCTAATTGCACCATACAGGTCACTATCTTATCTGTGACTAATGCATACAGATGTGTCACATACATCTATCCTCCGTGTGACCCATAACGTGTGAGCGCAGAGTGACTCGGTAGCGCTGAGCATCTTTTCATGTTTTACCTTCACATGCATCTTATTCACACAGTGATGAGAATACGGCGCACAGCAGCTTCTGTCGATTTAAATGATCTGTGGCATGCCTATATTCTGTGTGCAATTGTGGGTGTATCTGCATGCGAAATGCTACATTACAGTGTCAGCGGCTGTGAGACGGGGGGCACCAAATTATATCTTGCCTCCAGGTGTCTAGGATGAACTTGCACCACTGGCTGTTTGTTCCACCTATCCTTTTTTATTGGTGATTCTAAATAAATCCCATGCCTATGTTATTACCAGCACCAATACTTATTGAAAAATCAGCAATATAGTGGATATTTAAAATGCACAAAAAGACAGCAATAGCATTACCAAATATCTTAAGTTCATGTATTAACTATATTTAGAGGTGTTTGGATTTGCATAGTTTATTTATGAGTATCTTTCATTTCACTTTCGCTGACGCATTTTATGTGGATGTGACAATAAATTGATTTGATTTGATTTAAAATGCACATTAAATCCCATTAAATAACATTCAATGGTGGTGCACCTGGAGACAAAGGAACAGAAGAAAAATAATAGCTGGATCAGTGTGATGGTAAGCAAGTAGTAGAAATTTGATATCGCAGTTCAGTGCATGGCGTCTACTTACCAGTCCCAACAGCGAGGTCTGGCTCTTCACTGCAGTTGGCCGGCTCTCTGGTGTCTCTTCTCCATTGGGTGCTGCTCTTACTGGCTGCATCCCCCTCTCTAGGCTCCAATTCCCCCAATGGCTGGTGCATTCCCTTTGGAGTGGGTTCTTGACACTGATTAAATTTTCAACTTGTGGTCACGTGACAACTATATTCAAATAGCGCCAAACATCCTTGTCTATTTAAAGCACGCTTTGTGCACCATTTGGATCAGAGTTTCAACTCTCATACCTAGTTTCACCATGTCTGTTTATTTATCTCTTGACTACTCTAGTATCAAACATTTTCTTGTATAACCTCTTGTGATCTATGACCTATTCATTATTGGGGGCAAATCGTGAGTTGCGGTAGTGGATGCTTAAATACTGGAGCAATATATTGCTCTGGAATGGGAACAGCTATATTGAAAAGCAGCCATCCCCACAATAATTACCACAGATGATTTTCCCACTAATTACCAGCTGCACAATTTTACATTGCCGGAACCAATTCAGCAGTGTTAAGTTGGCCACACATCTAAAGATTATCTGTCCAACCAGCTAACTAGTTGATTGGTTGCAATGAAAATCTGGTAAGGTATAAAAGCAAATGACAATCAGCAATTTGCTACCAAACGCCGTAAAATGGATAAAAACTGTTGTTAGAACAAATTGTTTAGATAAAACATTTAACAAACTAGTCTGACGACCATTTTCATCTGTTTTCTGGCATTTAGGAGCAAATTGCTGATCATCATTTAATCCCATACGTTACCAGATTTTCATTCCAACCAATCAACTAGTTGGCTGGTTAAACAGATAATCTTTAGATGTGTGGCCAGCTTTAGTGTGATGTGTGACACATTCACACTAACTCACGTGCACTCTATCAGAGTGGATGCAGGGCCAGAGAGGGCAGAGAGATCAGGTCGGATCCCTCTTGGTAACCTGTACCTCTTTTCCATAGTAAGGGGGGCTGGATGAACCAACACAATCTGAAAATGGAAGTTTTTGGAGTTTTCAGAGTTTGCTAAACAGTAGATGGCCCCATCAGGCTGCTAGTAATGAATGAGCCTGTTACTAAAAATACTCAGAAACCAGTGTTTCCATATGTGTAAAGGGCCCATTACTTATCATGAATAGACCCCCAAGTATCTATGCCCCTGACCTTTTGTTACGTCTGACCATTTTCTGTATACTGATTCTGCACCTTGCAATAGGACCATACTACTCACCTAGTTACATTAAGGTAGTTACAGACAAGAACATAACTACAATAGGTGCAAGGGGAGCAGCTGCAATGGGGTCCAGACCTGAGGGGGTCCATCTTCCTTGTCAAAGTTACATGTGTCGATATGCTCCTGGCTAGAGGGCTAAAATCTGCAGGCTCCTGGCAGCAAAGCCCATATCACCTGGTGAAGAATGGGGGGCCAGTTAGACTCCATTGGCAAAATGTACTAAGCGGCAGTTTCTAAACCTCGGTGGTTTGGTGGCGGTTTAACGGTGAATTCTAAACCCCGGGGGTTTGGTAGTGGTTTATAAATGACAGCCCTATTCTATTCTAAAATTTGTTTTGACGGCGGTTTTGCAGCGGTTTTGCAGTGGTTTTGGCCTTAGTAAATCTGCGGATAGCAAAAACGCCACCAAACCGCAGGGGTTTAGAACCCGCCGCTTAGTAAATTTTGTCCCATGCCTCAACACTACAAGAGAATGTAAGCTTTTACGAGCAGGGCCCTCTACCTTCTTGTGCTTCTCCCTACTATACTTTCATCTACTTCTTACTCACCACTAGGGCACCTAACACTTGGTTGCTTATGCTCTGCTGCTTATCTGGGTGTTATGGTTGCTAATGTAGCAATATATATTATCCATGTCCTGGTCATGTATTGTATTGTTCTTTAAGTTGCTTGTCTACAATTTGTTTATGTACTTTGTAAGGCGATGCGGAACACTTGTGGCGCCATATAAATGATAATAATAATAATAATAATAATAATAATAATAATAACTAACCTCTGACTAAAGAGTCCTGCTTTAAAACACAACAATTTCATATCATTACTCTGCTTCGTAACAGGAATTTTTAAAACTTATCACTGAGAAACATCTGTTAATATATCCCAGCATACCCATAATTTAATATTATACTTTAAATATGACTAACTTTTAATCTACAAAACACATCTATTATTATCTATGAATAAATATAGGGTTATTTTGCCATTTTAACCAATTCTCTTATTCTATGTGCATAAAATCCACAACTATATCAAAACAAGAAGTATTATCAAGTACAATACTGTATATGATTAAGTATTTTTATGTTTCATTTTTAAAAGTTTTTTTTTAATTATTTACTGTCTTTTAGTTTATTTTATTTAAACTTATGCATTAAAATTAGGATGGCTAATACCCCCATTATATAGCTTCAGCTAGATCTATAAACTGAAATAAATTATTTCAGCTTCCTTAAGAGTTTGACTACTGTAGTTTGTTAAAATAGTACAAGTATGTATTTTGTACACTTCTGTCAATACAATGGAATAGGATGTTATGCTGTACAGTTAAATGTTCGAGGCTCTGCTTTGCCACCTAGTGGATTGCTGAATGTACTGTACTCACAGTAATGAGATTTCCAGTCCTGTTTTGCTAATTGGTTTCTCGCGAATTAGAGAAATGTTTCATTAATAGTATATATATGTATGCGATATATGTTTATGTTTGAAACAAAATATTTTTTTTATACAAACCAGATGTATATTTGGTCAATTCTCACCTAGACAGCTTAAAATCACATCCTACTTTTGTTCTACCCAATCATCAGTGATGTGGGTGCTTTTGTTTTTGTCTTTATATTAATTCATGTGAGGTATTAGAGATGCTTCAAAATATTATGCCTACAAACATTATTTAAAATACATCTCTTACACAAGCTGGGGGTGTGGTCACATTACAATAGGGCTGTGTTCACACTACAATACAGGGCTAGTGACAGGGGTTTTAAGGGGGGCACTTGTACTGGGCTCAGAAATTCTTGGGGGGCCATGCACCATGAAGTGTGCTGCCCAGGGCCTCTCTCTGAAAGATGCAAACCTTAATGAACCCACATAGTGCAGACGAGGGAAGGCTACATTAGTGTTCATGCGTGAGTCTTAGGCATACTTGCGGATTGTAGGAAATAGGGGCCTTAACCTTGGTGATGGTTGGATAACACGACAGTGCTTCTTGCTTGCTTCTTGCCAAGACCACCATTGCAGAGCAAACTGTATTGAATCAGGAGTGCTGATGGTGACAGGGGAAGATGGGGCTGGTTACAGGAGAAAGAAAGCGGATTACTGCCGGGCAAAGGATTTGCCAACTTTATCGATCTGCTGACAGTGCTGAGTAGATAATACAGTAATACTGTGTGACAGACAGTGGTATAGGTTTCAGAAAAATTCAGTGGCACAGGGCATACTTACAGACATTTGTCGGCAGTCCCGGGAGACTAGGCAAGTATGGCATAGGGATATGTGTAAATGTGATGGCTCATTATGATTATGAGTCGTACACACAAAGAAATAATGAAATTGCACAGTGTGGCATATAATAAGAAATGGGGGCACAGCATGACATATAATGGGAATTGTATGCAAAGTTTGACATTCAATGGGAATTGGGGACACAGTGCCACATATAATGGGCACAGTCCATGAAGGGATGGGAGTGCCCCAAAAAACATGAGTGTACTGGACCATAAGATATTTGTTGCCGGAATGTCACAATAAGGACATGCACACACCTGTTGGGTTGTGCGCTACACTTTGTTACCACTAACCATGTTACTGACCCTAAAATCTCACATTCATGGCTACACCAAATGTCCTCCTAGCATATGAGCAGGTGAATGTATACATCCCAGTGTGAGAATTCTGCAGTTCAGTGCTCTATGTTACCATTTGCTGGATTACATCCCCAAATAAAAATGTGAAAAAGTTAAAATGATATTTCAAATCTCTGCTTAATATCACCATCTGTAATATTACAGCTACTTTACTACTGTACATTTCAGAAACAGACTATCTGTCAGGGAAAAATTCCTCTAAGGCCACCTGCTAATACAGGAATATCCTCCCACAGAGATGCCTAAATTTCCCCTTTGCTTCCTTGCTGTTGTATCCAATAACATGCTAAATTATGAGCAGAAATAAATAGATGAAAAATAACAGAACCATATATGCTCTGGATAGTTGTTTTCAGAGCTTATACTTATTTCTGTAAATCTGTATGTATCTAGCAAAATGAAAGTATAAGCATTCTTGCCTACCCACCCGGAATGGGCATGAGGCTCCCGAAAATCGTGTGGCACTCCCTGCCACCTGGAAAAGTGGGCATGTCTCCTGGCCACCATCTGCCCGCATACCCCCGAACCCTGGTCATGCCTCCCATTCCTCCCCAAATGGCGGTTAATGTCCCGAGCCATGCTCCTATATGCCGCTTCAACGTCCCCTGCTGTGCCGACCTGGCTGCCTCCTCCCGAAATGTGTGTAACCATTTGCTGTACATATGTGTGTGTACATGTGAGTGTCCATGTTGTAGGGTCTATGTACTAAGCCTTGGAGATAGATAAAGTACCAACCAATCATCTCCTAACTGTCATTTTTCAAACACAGCCTGTAAGGTGACAGTTAGAAACTGATTGGTTGGTACTTATCTCTGTCTACTATATCTCTCTCCAAGGCTTAGTACATATACCCCATAGATTGTAAGTTCCACTGGTCAGGTACTGATGTGAATGATTCAATATTCTAGGTAAAGTGATGCATAATATGTAGGCACTACTGTATATAAAAAGCATTAACAAAGAAAAAAAGAAAAACAGTAGATAGGTAATATGTCCATATGGCCTTGAAAGCGACTAAGTATATAATATCTTGACATATTATATCAGTATGTCCAGAAATGCCCCATAAAGTAAATGAAAAACAGGAGCATGTACATCGACAGCATTCTTACCTACTCTTCTTGAACTTGCAGTCTCCCACAACCCTGGGAGAGTGGGTGGATCGCCCACATCCTGCCCACTTCCTAGTGAATTAGGCAGAATGGGGAGATTATATAGGGAATCGCAGACCTGCGAATTCCTGCATTTTGATGTGACAGAGGCGGGGTCTAATGATGTGAGAGAGCTAGGCCACTGCCCCCGGAAGTAGCCATCTGCATGGCATGTATTATCTGCAGCAGAAATATTTTGAAATTGACTTCATTATACGACACTAGTTCCTGTTTGCATGTGGGCGGCAGAGGAGCAATACATAATCTTATTAATTAAGTGTTGGGGTGACGAGGCTTCCTACCCCTGGATCATGGTATGAGAAACGCTGCTCCTATTATATTAATTTTCCTTACAGCCGGCTGGGAAGATAAGGAAACTCAACACACACACTTGTGATGAATTCCACTTAGCTCTCAGAAGTACATCCCCTATGAGCCATCTTTTATACCTTCAAAAAAACTGCTGTTACAAACATTTGCCAAAAATGGTTTGACAGAAAAGAATACATATGATTGGTTTAACAAGTACATAGGATGTGTCAATGCATCTTTCAGTTTGTCTTTTTTTCACAGTGTCCAGACTTAGGGCCTGATTCAGAGCCGCTCGTAAGCGGCCGCTCGTTCGTTCCGACTGATGTTCGCACAACTGCGCATGCGTACGGATTTTAATACGCATGCGCGAACCAGTCAGTGCGGCCGAAAATCATTTGTTCGCTAAATAGCGAATGCCTGCTATTTTGAGTGACAGGAGGAGGCGTATGTGGGTGGTAACAGGGGAAGGTGCTTGAAAACGGGGAGTGGAGATCAGAACGCAGGCATACTTAAAGGTCAAAACGGGCATTTTATGGGTGTGCATAATTAATACAGGAGCTTCATTGACCATGTCACTTGGTTGATTGATAGTCAGAACTGCTCGCAAGATTGTGGTAGGAAAAACCAACCACAAGAATAGCGAGCAGTTCATACGCTGTTCGATGTACTCGATTAATCTATTAAATAGCGGACATGACGTATGGTGCGAGCAGCCAGGGGACGTCTTTTTCAAAATTACGACCACAAGTTTTGTTCGCTCGTTCAGACATAGAGGCGTGAACAGACCGCAAAGTGCGAACGGTTCATTTGAATAGCCACCCCTTTTTAATGAACGAGCGAGCGCAAATAGCGTCCGTCTCTGAATCAGGCCCTTAGTATCCTATTCTGGGATTCTTCAGCTGCTGTTGTCTTGTAACTGCTCGTTCAGTATACCATAATGTGCTTCAATCTCATGATATTTGTGTAAAGGAAAATGGCTTTTTCTGATAAATCATACAGTATGTTTTAAATAAACACTATAAATTATTATAGACTCTCACAATCCCCTCTTTTTATTAAAACATACTATCTTTCCCTTACTGGAGTCATGGCTTTCATAGTAACTATATTACTTCCATAGTCACCCTATGCAAGTAGATGCAAGCATCATTCATCACCTGAATACCAAGAATCCCGGCGCATCTTTCCCTAGAAAGAGGGGTTTCTTCCAACATCGGTACTACAGAAAACACATTTCTTCTCAGGTGTGATCAATATAATTCTTTCACACGCTGAACACTCTTCCCACTCGGAGGCACTCTTCTTATGTGTGACAAAGAGAGTCCCTACCGGTGCAGATGCTTTATTTACCATTTTCCTAAAATTATAAGATAGATAGCAATTCCACAAAATGAGCAAAATTAATACAATGATTATAACGATTACTGGGTGAATGAGACCACTAAACATCCTTTTGACTGAAGGTGAGTTACCTGTGAACACATCCCACCAATGGTGCTGTAAATTATCTTTTAATTGTGTGGCTACTTCCACTAATTTCTCTGCTTCTACAATTGTCTGCATTTGTGCATGATGGGCAGAATAGTTTACTTTCTGTAAGTGGTGAGCAAGTTTTTCTGTATTATTAATGGCATTAATGATACTTTGGATATTAACTGTAAGGTTATGGGGAGGTATCTTAGGCACCTGAAATTCAAACTGTACATCTTCTTGTCTCTTCGCAAAGAACACATAAGTAGTGTTCTTCCACCTGAGGTGTGTAACGTTAAATAAGCATCCAGAAAAAGGATTTGGTAAATTATAGAGGGGAGCTGTATTCATATCATATGTGACTAGGCATACAACCTGAGGCTCTACCTCTATAAACATATCCACCTATTTATCATGCAATTCCCAGTTGCATACACTGGTTGGGTGTTCTAACTTACAAGGCTCATATAGCTGTGTTTGCTGAGGACATACTAATCCATCATTGGTGTCAGTACATAGGGATAAGTCATGTGTCCTATTACTGGTATCTATGTGTGTACCTCTCATCTGGGGAGTCCACAACTGAGTGCCTCCAGTAGTTGTCTACAAGGGGACTGGTAAGATGAAGTACTTACACATAACCTGTTTCTGTGTGAAACTATACACATGAACTTCACCCATGCAAAAGTTGTCAGTACACAAAATTTTCTTTCCCTGAACTTGTATCCATAACAAAGAAGATATATTAAACATCCTTCTGTATACTTGTTCATTACCTGTCATTAACTGTTTGTGCTTTACCCTTTTGCATATTTTAATGCATGGTTCTGAGAGAACATTCAGTCCAATTAAACAGTTTAGAAACATTTGTTGACAGGTAAAGTGTGTAAAACAATGTGCTATTGAACACCTGTAAATATTCATTATCCCAAGATATATTGGCCTGTAATGGGGTAAATACTGTAGGCATCCATGTAGCTTGCATTACTAATCTTTTCATATCTTCTCCTGCATTACTCATTTTGCTGGCTAAAGTTTCTGTATCTATAGTATACTATTAAGTAACCCTATACCTGTTCCTGATGCTCCTAGCAATGTATTATACCATTCTCTCTTTTGTCTGCTATGGCATTTTGGATCTGGGGGAAAGAGATATTAAATCTTAATATAGTGGTTTGTCTTTGGGTACCCACATTTACACAAGTGGAGGGAACTTTAACTAGTGAGTCATTCCTTATAGTGGGCTTGCTATTTAGGACGTACATCCTTGTCATTATTACTGAATCATTTGGTAATTGCATGGTATTAGTGCAAACTAGCACTACACCTCTTTCTATGGTTGTTGGGCTTCCTATGGTTATACCAGGGTCTGCACTATTGACTCACTGAATACCCTATGCCCATGTTTTCTTAAATCCTTTAGAGCCCGTAAACTTATCAGTACAACACTTAATTTTTATCCACTTATGATAGTAATATTATCATGCTCCCTTGGTGCCCAGTAGAGATGCCTTATATTATATTGTCACAAACTTTTTACATATATCAAACCTCCTGACCAGGATACATTAAATCTGTATAACTGGTAAGTCTGGTTACCATAGACTACACTAGAATACTTTATTTGTCCTCCTGTTGTCCCCTGGTGTGTGTGCAATACCCTTAGACTAAGTATAGCCAACATTATCACACAAAAAGGATTCATGATGGTGGTTCAATCTTGACCGTCAACTTCTTGCAATGTGAGGTGTGTATCCACGTGCTCTTTCCTCCAATTTTCACTGAAGATGGTGTAGTCAACAGAACCTGATATGGACCATCAAATCTTGGCTCCAGAGAGTTTCTGACATGTCTTAGTGTATACCCAATTGCCCGGTTCCAATGAATGTACACCAGGTATACTGCTTCTGGGTCTGGAAGGGAGGAGAAAACTAAAGAATGGATGTTATTCACTTGATTACAAAGAGTAGCTACATAGTCTGTTAAATTTGCATGATTGTGCTGCAACTGTTGGGGGAACTAACACCCTGTCTTAGGAGGTCTTATGAATAGTATCTCATAAGGTGACAACTTATATTTCTTACTGGGGGTGGTTCTTACTGAATATAAAGCTATGGACAGACAGTCCACCCATGTCTTGCCTGCCTGTGCCATAATCTTTTGTATCTTTAGTTTGAGGGTACCATTTAGTATCTATATGCCCACTGACCAGTTAGAGAAGAGGTCTGTACAAACGAGGGCGTACTCATATGTCCCCACCCTAGGCAACTGAATATAGTCTATCTGCAGTCTCTGAAACGGGTATAATGGCATGATGCTATGTATGCTGTAGCTGCTGCATTAAAGCCTGTTGCTATCCAGTGCTGGAGCACTGTGTTTACCATGGCCTCCTTTGAATTATGCACTGGACCATGGGCCAGCTGGGTCATCAGGGGATATAAGGCCCTTGGGAGGCACCACCTGGTGGCTTTAGCCCAATGCATATTAACACAGGTGGCTCCCTCTTTATCCCAGCCTCTCTTTTCGCCTTCTATAGCTCGTTCTTGAAACTGGTGTAAAGCCTGTATGTCCAAGGGGTCTTTCTTTGTGTCTGTTTCTATACCATAGAGGGCTGGGATAGCTAACAGGGCAGCTTGCTTAGCTGCAGCATCTGCTTTGGCATTCCCCTTGGCCTCAGCTGTTTTCTCCTTGGTGTGTGCTTGCACCTTTAAAATGGCTACTCTACTTGGAAGCTGTAAAGCTGCAAACAACAATCTAATGAGCTCAGCATGCTTAATGGTTTTACCAGCCGAGACCATAAAATCCCTACTCTTTCAAAAAGGCCCGAAATCATGGGCCACACCCCAGGCGTACCTGGAGTCAGCGTAAATGTTTGCTGTCTGATTTTCAGCCATTATACATGCCTCAGTGAGTGCCCTCAACTCTGCTTCCTGTGCTGAGCAGGAAGGTGGGAGTGGTTGCTGAATCGATACCTCATCTAAGGTGGTGACTGCATACCCTGTTCTTGGGGACCCTTCATGATAATATCTAGAGCCATCTACAAACAATTCCCAGTCTGGATTAAATAAGAGAACATCTGTTACATTTTCTAGTTCCTTAATTTCCATTTGCATAAGTTCAAGACAATCATGGTCAGAAAAATTTTGATTTGTATTTTTATGTGACCGTATTTGCAGTACATTATCCCCCTCATCATCCTCACTGTTGTGTTCCTTATTGCCATTACCTGGTATGTTATCAACAGGTGTATGTATGCCTCCCTCACTCTTCCCCTCTTTGAATCCTGCGTTGGAAACAACGTAGCAGGATTCAATACTGTCCACCTCTTAATGGTCACATTGGTAGGGCTTAGTAGGGCTACCTCATACTTAGTTAACCTGGCTGCAGAAAGATGCTTAGCTCCAGCCTGGTTAAGTATTTCTGTTACTGAGTGGGGAACCTGTATGATCAATGAGTGGTCCAGCACTAAATCTGCTGCCTTGTCTTTAAGCATAGCTGCAGCTGCTACTGCTCTTATACAAGAAGGTGCTCCTTTGATTATACTATCAAGCTGCAATTAATAATATGCCAGGGGCCGTTGTTTACCACCATGTTCCTGCACTAATAGCCCTTCAGCATGTCCTTGTGTTTCATGACAGAATAACATAAAATACCTGTCATATCTGGGTAATCCTAGTGCTGGTGCTTGGGTAACTGCAGTTTTTATCTGCATAAAAGCTTTCTTCTGTTCTGATGTTAATGTTACTGTTTTGTCTTTTGTATCTGTCAACGCATCATATAGGGGCTGCATTATGAGGGATGCATTGGCAATCCATTCCATCAATACTCTATTAGAACTAGAAATGCTCTGAGTTGCCTGGTGGTAGTGGGCTCTGGCACTCTGTATAGCTGATATCCTATCTTGTGTCAAATGTCTTGTACCTTGAAAAATACAATGTCCTAAAAAGGTAACTTGTGCTTGAGATGTTTGCAATTTTTCTTTTGACACTCTGCAATGTTGTTCACACAGAAAAATAAGTAATGATTTGGTTTCAATTTGACATTGTCTCTCTATATCTGCACACAGGAGCAAATCATCCACATACTACAACAACTGGGTGGTCTCAAACTGTGGTCTCCACCCTTGCAGTATGATGGACATTGCCTCTGTAAATGCAGATGGAGGTTGCCCCTCCTTAGGGTTATCTAGTCCAGCAATACTGTTTGCCCATACTTGTAAAAGCTAAATAAAGCTGACACTCTGATGTAAGAGGTACAGAAAATAAATATATAAATAAATAAATTAGCCAAGTCCATTACTGTGAAATGAGTTGCTGTTGCTGGCATTTGGTTTAATAAGGTGTGTGGATTAGGCACTATAGGTACGTCCACCACCAACCATTTGTTTACCTCTCTTAGATCATGCACCATCCGGTATTCCTGTTTACCATCTGCCCCCACCTTCCTTTTTACCAGAAATAAAGGGGTGCTCCATGGGGACCTACATTCTCTTATAACCCCTGTTTTCTGATATGCAGCAATCTGCCGCTGTAGGGCCTTTTCCTGATCTCTGGTCAATAGGTATTATGTAATCTTTACTGGCATTACACCTGGTTTTAAGGTGAGTGTAACAGGTTGTACATCCAGTAATCCCACATCTGTTTTACCCATAGACCATAATTTTTTCAGGGACTTCTGAAAGCCAGTCAAGGATCATCACTTCTATCTGTGTCTGGTGTTGCAGCAAATATATTGCTGCTGCTAGCTGACATTGAAGATCCTGCCCTGTACTTCCTTTCAGGATTACATTACCATCCCTGTACTCAATGGTAGCTTGTAATTTATTAAGGATATCTGCTCCTAACAAGTTAACTGGACAGGATGTGGAGGTCAGGAATTCTACAGGCACTTTAATTTCTTCTGACCCCACTACAACTTTTATGGGCTTGCTAACATGTAAGGATATGGTATGTCCTGTTAGTCCTGTTCCAGGAATTGTCTGATTTGTTACATATTTCTTGGGAACATCTTCTGCCCTTAAAATGGTACGGCTTGCGCCAGTGTCTATTATACAGTCAATTTGTTCCCCCCCAGGTAGTGTCAATTGTATTATTCCCTTGGGACCTGAGGTATTAATAATGGATTGTGGGGGACCTGACACTGGACAGCCTATTTCCTATGGGCTATGTGCTGTTTGAACCCTTACTCCAAATTGCTCCCTTTTCTCTGCCCATTACTTATATTTCTGAAAATCCCTTTTCATGTGCCCTGCTTTATGACAGAAGAAACATAACCCTTTCCTTTTTGCTTCTTCTGGAAATACTTTCCTATTATCTCTGGTCTGTCTAGGGTCTATACTGAATTTGGGTTCTTACTCTTATCATAACTGCTGCATTCTGGGGATTTGGTTCAAACACCTCCTGTGAAGTTATAGAATAAGCCTCTACAGATGTGTTTTGCTATGGGGGTCGACCTGTCCCTTTCTGAAAATACATCTGTTTACCCACACAGTGTTCACAGCCACAAGGTTCATCTTTATAGCCTATGGCTTGCTTCTTGCACACCTGTGTCCTGTGTCTGTTTTTATTAAACATCCAAGACATTAAGGTACCTGCCCCCCTTGTATGGGAGAATGGGGCTGAAATTTCCTCCTGCATAAGGCAGTGGAGGATCTGGTGGTGTAACTGGTGATAAGTGTGGAGGTGATGGATAATGAGGTGATCTGGTTAAGTCTTGTTGATCACAGGGTTCCCCTGGCAAGGGCACTTGATTCCCACAAAATGGACAATTAGTGTTAGCATTAGGTACACATTTACCACATCCTGGGCATTTCCTGCCATGCCTTACTAGTGTGGTAAATGGAGCCAAACTTGGGTATTTTGGGCTTAAATCAGGGGCTGTTAGTGATGCCTGTTGATTTACAAAAGGGATCACTCGGACAGGCCTCACAGTATTTGGACCACAATTTTCCATAAACTCAGTGTCTTGTGTTACCTCCTGTTCTTTATGTATTTTGTTGGCTACCTTTAACCAAGCCTGTACTTGCTTGCCTACTTTCTTACACTCTAGCCAAGCCTTGTTTTCTTTTGCAAAGGTTTCCCATCTTACAGGATCCAGGGAACCCACACTGGGTATCCCTGCTTTCTGTAGTATCTTTTGAATATCTTTATGTGCACTTTTCCCCTCCCTGGATTCGACTAGATCCGCAGGAGCACATGGTAATTCTTTTACCATGCCTGTACTGCCCTGAGCCCCTATTATGGGTTACCGCTCCTAGTTTTTCCTGAATCCACTGAGGAATCTTTATTTTATTCAAAAGAACATTCGCTTATTCCTGCGTTCCTACTGGGTAACTAACTATACAACAAAACCTGTCTTATCAGCATCAAATGTCTACCAGCTAGCAACCCCCTAATAACTGGACAAGCTACTACTGAACTATCCCTGCACAAATTACTGGTAGCTAATTTATTAGTCCAGCCCAGTCTTTATCTATCCTGGTAGCCAAATATGTTGACACCCTATGAGGCAAGCATATACCACAGGGATCCTCTGATTTATTACAGCTATTAGATTAGGACTTATAAATGATCTGGTTTACTCTAATATCACTACACAAGTACACCCCTCACACTTTAGTTATATGTGGTTCATATATCAGACTCTGGAGACCTGTTATCCCTGTCCTTAAAAAGACAATACAGTATTCCCAATGTCACTATAACACTCCCACAGATTATGACCCACTGTTCTAATCCTTCTGGCATGCTACACAGCTGAATAACATGTACATCCCTCCAGCCCCAGGCACCCCTAGGGGTACCAATGAGGAAACGTGAAGGACCCTATCCCGAATCAATGGGCAACTTTCTCTGCACTCCTAAACACTTTTACCATGTTTAGGCGCTAGGTTTCACTTTTTACAGCTACTATGAGAGCAAGGAGATCAGTGAATGTCTCAACCCAGGGGTCACACCTCTCAAAAGACAGGACAAGCCTCTAATAGCAGATGAGAGGTGCAGTCTTTGGTTGATCATTTAAAGATCTGGTTCCTTCATATACATCTCACAGTTAGCACACATACAATCATACTCCTTTCACTCACTTCAATACAAGACAACTTATACTTTAAAAGAGCAGGTTTGGCATACAATATATTCATAAATCCCCGATTAGCCCATCCATACTGAACCCCACAATAATAATTAGGAAGCGCAGAAGAGAGCATTGAAAAGCGCAAATGCACATTTGTTTTTCAATACTCACCGATCGGAATTTGCTTCTGCAGTTCCAAATTTTCAAGTGGACATCCATCAGTACAGACAGGCAGTTGGGGATCCCAGATGAGTCCCCCAGAAATGTTGGGGTGACGAGGCTTCCTACCCCTGGATCATGGTATGAGAAACGCTGCTCCTATTATATTAATTTTCCTTACAGCCGGCTGGGAAGATAAGGAAACTCAACACACACACTTGTGATGAATTCAACTTAGCTCTCAGAGGTACATCCCCTCTGAGCCATCTTTTATACCTTCAAAAAAACTGCTGTTACAAACATTTGCCAAAAATGGTTTGACAGAAAAGAATACATATGATTGGTTTAACAAGTACATAGGATGTGTCAATGCATCTTTCAGTTTGTCTTTTTTTCACAGTATCCTATTCTGGGATTCTTCAGCTGCTGCTCTCCTTCAGCTGCTGTTGTCTTGTAACTGCTCATTCAGTATACCGTAATGTGCTTCAATCTCATGATATTTGTGTAAAGGAAAATGGCTTTTTCTGATAAATCATACAGTATGTTTTAAATAAACACTATAAATTAAAATAGACTCTCACATAAGGAGAGGTCATGGGAGGCTACTGCCCCAGTCACATGCACTGCCTGAGAGCAAGGGGTAAATTTATTAATCTAACTATCGGTTTGGTATCATTTTGATAACTAACGTGTATCAATGATTATCCATGTCAGATTACAGTCTAAAAAAACAGCATTTAATATGTTTTGGTTTTGACTGTTGTTTAAAATCTGAAGTCAAAACCCGTTGGTCAGAGCAGTTCCCATCCAATTCTTCTAGGTACACTTGCACAAAGTCAGGGATTTGTCAGGTGTATGATTAACTAATCATGCTAAACAGGTGATAGTGATCATCATTTTCACATGTAGGTTGAAACACAGTCATTAACTGAAACAGAAACAGCTAGTAGGAGGCTTAAAACTGGGTGAGGAACAGCCAAACTGTGTTACAAAGGTGAAGTTGTGGAAGACAGTATCATGTCACAGGTCATTCACCATGGCAAGTATAGCAACAAGACACAAGGTTGTTATACTGCATTAGCAAGGTCTCTCCCAGGCAAAGATTTCAAAGCAGACTGGGGTTTCAATATGTGCTGTTCAAGCGCTCCTAAGATGCATAAAGAAACAGGCAACGTTGAGGACTGTAAAAGCAGTGATTGGCCAAGGAAACTCAGTGCATCAGATGAAAGACACATCATGCTTACTTCCCTTCAAAATAGGAAGATGTCCAGCAGTTCAATTAGCTCAAAACTGGCAGAAACCAGTGGGACCCAAGTACACCCATCTACTGTTCGGAGAAGTCTGGCCAGAAGTGTCCTTCATGAAAGAATTGCAGCCAAAAAGCCATACCTTTTACATGGAAACAAGGCCAAGTAACTCAACTATGAACGAAAACATAGGAACTGGGGTGCAGAAAAATGGCAGCAGGTGCTCTGGACTGATGAGTACAATTGTGAAATATTTGGCTGTAACAGAAGGCAGTTTGTTTGCCGAAGGGCTGGAGAGTGGTACAATAATGAGTGTCTGCAGGCAACAGAGAAGCATGGTGGAGGTTCCTTGCAAGTTTGGGGCTGCATTTCAGCAAATGGAGTTGGAGATTTGGTCAGGATTAATGGTGTCCTCAATGCTGAGAAATACAGACAGGTACTTATCCATTATGCAATACCATCAAGGAGGCTTCTAATTTTCTCCAAATTTATGCTGCAGCAGGACAATGACCCCAAACATACAGCCAACGTCATTAAGAACTATCTTCAGCATAAAGAAGAACAAAAAGACCTGGAAGTGATGATATGGACCCCACAGAGTCCTGATCAAAACATCATCGAGTCTGTCTGGGATTACATGAAGAGACAGAAGTGTTTGAGCAAGCCTACATCCACAGAAGATCTGTGGTTAGGTCTCCAAGATATTTGGAACAATGGACCTTATTCAGAGTCGGTCGCGAGCGCTGAGCACTCGCAACCGACTCGATGTTGGTCCACAGGGCATGCGCACAACGGAGTTTGCTCCGTCATGCGCATGCGCGAGCCCCCGCTAACGACGAGTGATCCGTCGTTAGCGGGCTCGAAGCAGACGGAGCGAGCTGTCGATGTTGATTGACAGCTCGCTCCATTTGCTGGGCGGGCAGGAGGCGTGCCTGCCCAAACGGAGGCGTTCCCACCGGAACGCTAGCCGTTTGGGGGCGGCCCCACTGACATCATCAGTGATGTCAGTGGCGAGCTTCCTGCTGAAACACAGCAGGAAGCTCCCTGGGGCTTAAGGTTGACGAGACCCTACCCTAGGGTCTCGTCGTAAGCCCCGATGGTCGCGATGGTCTTGACCATCACGACCATCTCCCTTAGCGGTCATTAGAGCTGTGGGTGTTAACCCACAACCTAACGACCGACATGGAGGTGGCCATTCAGGATGCAAGCGGCCGCCCTGTTTCTGAACGACCGCTTGCATCCTACGACCGCCTCTGAATGAGGCCAATGTCCTGCTGCGTTCTTTCAAAAACTGTGTGCAAGTATACCTAGAAGAATTGATGCTGTTTTGAAGGCAAAGGGTGTTTATACCAAATATTGATTTGATTTAGATTTCTCTTCTGTTCATTCACTTTGCATTTTTTAATTGATAAAAATAAACTATTAACACTTCAATTTTTTAAAGCATTCTTACTTTGCAGCATTTTTCCATACCTGCCTAAAACTTTTGCACTGTACTGTAAGTTTTCAGCCAGAATTTTAAAGAGCAGCTTTTAAGGGCTGCAATTTTTTTTAGTTACCCTGGGCTGCATTTGTCTTAATTTACCCTTGCACCATTAACCCTAGTTACACCTCTGCAGTCTCAGAATTGCTCCACCAACCTGCTAGTTGAAATTATGACAAATTATGACAAGCAGCAGCATACGAGGGGTGGGGAGGGAAGAGAAAGTGAGTTCCATCACCTTTCTAGGACCACTTTAAGTCCTGCTTATTATAGCTCTGTACCTACTGGGAATGGGTGGACCCCAAAAATATGAGTGTACTGGACCTCAAGATTTCTGTTGCCAGCCCTGGAGGTAAGAGGGACACTGAGATACACAGGCTGAACCTTGAGAAACAAACTGAGAGCTAAGACAGAGACACAGGGTAAGAGCTAAGAAAAACACCCTGAGAGTTAAGAGAGAGATACAGGCTGGGAGCTAAGAGGAACAGACTGAGAACTAAGACTGAGAAATCCTAAGAGGAAACAGAGAGACACAGGCTGAAACCTAGGATAGAGACAGTAGGAAAACCAACAATGACATTTTATCTAATAAAAATACAGCTGCAAAAGCCTAGCTGAGAGATAAAGAACTGTGAGAAAGACAACTTGGGGATAGTAGAGACAAAGGGCTAAAATGTTATAGATGGAGACAGGCTGAGAGACATAACTGTTAAAGGAAGACCCCTGAGAGAGAAACCGGCTGAGATACAGCAAACTGTGAGAGAGACAGGCTGAGAACTTAGAAAGACCACTGCTTGGTTCTGCTGTAGACCTCCAAGGAGGACTCCATAGAGAAATCTCACCAGACCTTTTCCTCGTTACGCCAATCACAAGCCACACCCACTCATGGTAAGGAAACTCTAGCCTCCACTTCCTCAAATATCTGCAGAGACTTTCTTTTCTGTCAAAGATGTTTTGTGCCTGCAACTACCTTCATCTGTCTCTTGTGGGCAGCCTAGACTGGGAATACTCCTGAGGTTATTTGGTTCACTCAAACATGTTGGTTATGTAGTTAAAGCAACAGCCTTGCCTTCAGCAATAGCAGGGCTTCAACCATTGACACTGTGCAACTAGAAGAAGAGGCTGAGATACAGTAGGTTGGCAAGGATGTCTGCATCTCCACAACCTGGGCCTCAAGCAAGTTTTTGAGGGGAGACTGATGTCTTTCTGTGACACCATGATCATTATGTGTCTGAAATCTGAGTCATTGACTATTCACTGTATATACAACATCTTTGGCCAATTACTTATTGTAAATGTAAGGTTTCTAGAGGAGGGTTTCCAAATGCTTGGTTTTAGAGCAAGTGTGACTAGCCCCTGAGGAGGACATAAACAACAGGCAAAAAGCTATAATCTCCCTCATGCTTGGGCAGCTGCTCCCTTCTATCTCTTATACTGTATGTTGTAGACGCCTGACATTTCCCCAATGCCGGGAGACCAGCGCTCGCCATCCCGATCGAAGGGATGCCGGGCGCCGTGAGCGGACAGCTTCGGGGGGGGGTTAGGTTTAGGGCATCCGGGGGGGACTTAGGGTTAGGGACCCCCTGGGAGGGTTAGGGTTAGGCCAGAGGGAGGGAGGGTTAGGGTTAGGCACCCCCGGGGGGAGACTTAGGGTTAGGCATCCCCCCGGGGGACTTAGGTGTAGGCAGCGGGGAAGGGGGGGGGTTAGGGTTAGGCACTTAGAGGGGGATTAGAGTTAGGCACTTGGGGGAGAGGTTAGGGTTAGGCACCACTAAGGAGGGTTAGGGTTGGCGGTTAGGTTAGGTTAGTCGACGATCGGGATTTCCAGCACTGTCGGGCTTCCGCTGCCGGGAACTCTGCTTTGGTCAGCAAGGCGCTGCCGGGAATCGAACCGCCGGCCATGAGGCCGGCGGTATTTCATACCGATTCCACCCTACTTCCTCATAGAATGGCATACTGTGATTGCTGGTCCTGTATGTCAGAATTATTAGATACTGTACACTACTGTATACTGTACTTCGTATGCCGTATATTATAGCTGGTTAAGTGCTGATTATGCCCTCTTCGTGGACTCATTTGCTTTAAAATCAAGCATTTGGAAACCCCTCTCTAGAACTCCTGCGTTTGCCACTGACATAGGCAATTCACCAGAGCTTAATAGACTTTCCACTGGCAAAATCATGTGAGCAGGTTTTGTCCCTACTCAAACTCTTTACATATGTAATCCTAAACATGCTATGAGGCTAAGTTTTTAGCTACTGTATGTATATTCATTACATCTCTTTAATTCATACTGTTATATAAATTACTGTGAGAGCTAACATAGATATGATCCCTACAAAGGCATTCAAATCTGATGCTGTTGCTAACACTGTTTCTCTTATTTCAGGCTAAAGCTTGTCTACTTGTCTGTGACTTCCTCTCCTCAATTGTCTGCTGTTTCCAGGATATATTAAACAGAAGTTACAGAATTGACTTCCTAAGTAGCCTGATCTTTGTCACCTCAGCACGAGGTCAATATATAACTTTAGGTGGTAACAGCAAATTTACAGAATTTAAAAATGAACTGGATACCAAATGTAATATAATAATAATCATCATATTTACTGTATATAGCACTTTTCTGACATTTGGGATTTTTTTTTATTAGCTCCAGTAAACAGTTTAAGTATGTTTTTGACAGTTTCTAGTTTTGAGGCCTCTTGAACTGTGCAACATAGTGAGTTCAAAAGAATAAAGCATAAAAATAAAATAATTTTTAAATTAAATAAAGATCTCATTTTATGATGTCCAAAAGCAATGTGTTTCATGGATTGCAGTCCACGTTGCTATTTTTATATTTTATTTTCTTGTTAATTTCTTATTGTTTTAAATCTATGGGGTAAATTTACTAAATGTCGGTTTTGGCTTTTCGGGCAATTTTCCATCGGTTTTGCAAACCGACCATTTACTAGAGGCAAAATGCACAGATAGCTCACCAAAAAGCCAAATTTTGAATATTTTACAAAATTTAACCAACAACAGTTTGGGTCTGGTTAATGTTATGGCAGGTGGACACCACGTTGTGTTTCTCCCTGCTATAGCTTTATCCCCACAGCTGGATCAGCCCAGTGCTGGTTATTGGAAAATACAGTGAATCCCACACTGTTTTTTCCAACTATTTTCCAATACCAGAAAAGCTGAGAGGTCCATGGTTGGTTATAGATTTGGATGAGGGGGGTCCCATGCATTTTTCTTTTAATTTTAGCTATTTCTAGGCTTTTATACTGATTATTTGAACTAATATCATGCAAGTCAATTATAGGAGCATTTCACTCCAAGACCCCACAGTGTATATAGTTTATGATTTGTTACTGATATTGTCTGACCACTGATTGGAGTATTAACACTTCAGGACATGGATATTAAACTAGCTATTAATCATTTAATAAAGAGCATTTAGACCCTTACTTGCAATAGTGATCATATATATTTTCTATAGCTTATGATATTATGTGTGCAAAATTATATTCCAGTTGGTTTGAGATTTGCCATTTATTAGGGTTTCAGACAGTTATTTGCATTTTCCCTTAGGAGGATTATTTTGGGAGCTCCATCTCTCCCCCAAGGCTGTAGTCTTATTTACACACTCTTACCCATAAGGCAACAATTATATAGCCTATGGTCAATACATCAAAACTGGATTGTCGACATTGTGACCATGTCAACATCTTATCAGTACCAACATCCTGAATGTCAACTGTATGAACATGTTGACTAAGACCATGTCAACATTCTCATGTCAACATTTTTAATGTCAACATGGTCACTGTTGACCTAAATGACCGAACCCATGTTCAAGTATGTAAAGACCTCTAATAACCACAGTCATTAACCTAACACTCATGCAAGTGTTAACAAGTTGAAGTTGTATGCAGCATTGAGGTAAAGCATTGAAGATCATTTGTTTCAGCAAGTAAAACAGGTGATTATCATTTATGAACTACTGTTATGGTTTCAGTAACAAAGCAACAAACCTGACAGAGACTCTGGACTGTTCTGACCAAAGAGGGAGAAATATGCAGGATAAATAAGTAACTTCAGTACAGTTTGACAGCCTGTGTCATAGGCAAACGCAGGGGGGGTTTCCGTCTGCCTGGAAACCCCCCTCCCCAGCACATACTATGACCATAGTAGAAATAGTAATATAATAGAATTTTACTACAGGTTGAGTCTCCCATATCCAAAATGCTTGGGGGGGTATTTTGGATAACAGAATATTCCGTATTTTGGAATAATTGCATACCATAATGAAATATCTTGGGAATTGGACCCAAATCTAAACACAGAATGCATGTATGTGTTATATACACCTTATACACACATCCTGCAGGTCATTTTGTACAATATTTTTAAATAATTTTGTGCCTCAAAAAAAGTTTGTGTACATACATGAAATTCATTTATGTTTCATATATACCCTACACACAGAGCCTGAAGGTTATTTTATACTGTATTTTAATAATTTTGTGCTTTAAACAAAGTTTGTGTACATTGAACCATCAGAAAGCAAAGGTTTCACTTTCTCAGTCATGCTAAAAATATTCCATATTTTGGAATATTTGGATATGAGAGACTCAACCTGTATTGCTACATGTTGTTCTCAGTATCACAAATGAAATAATTAGCACCACCTGTGGATCTTTTAACATGTATCAGCCAGTAATAAATGACCTGTGCACCAACTAGGAGATCTGGAAAACATGCACTGTTAGGGATGCACTGCTATAGGGCCCAATATGTACATATATGTCCAGGGAAGTGCTAAGTTCTACTGCTGCTCCTCCGGGGCTCCCGCTTTGCTCCAATGGTCTGGAATGGTGCCCACATCTAAAATAAAAAACATTCAGCACAGGCAGGATGGCCCTACTGCCGCATCAAATGATGTACTGTGATCCTGTATATGCTGGAATTATGACACACATGTATGACGCATATTAAAGCTGGATAAGTACTAATTCTGCCCTCTTCATAGACTGGCCACACTCACTCTAAAATCAAGCATTTGGAAACCCCCCTCTAGAAATCCTGCGTTTGCCACTGTGTGTGACTGACAACTGAATGCGATGTCACCAGTTTTATATATTTGAAAATCTGACTAGACAGGCATCTGTATACCAGAATAAGTGTGATCAATTCTGTTTTGCAAGTTCAAAGGTTAAAGTTGGTATTCTACATGAAACAGACTATTTGAAAACAGTATTTATGATCAATTGCCTATTGTGTGAACAATATAGTTACACGTCGTATTTCTGTACCTGTTCACAATGTGATATAGAGCTATTCTTCTCTGCACAAACAGAAGAAGCAAGGAACGGGAAGTTGAGCAAAAGCACATTTCCTGGAAATGACTTAATAGGATATTAATTATAAAGTTTCCAGGGAGAAATTCACAAAGTGAGACTAGAATATACATTTGGGGCTCTATTGAGGACATAAACCAGCTGTGTTTATTAACTTTTACAAGAAGGAAATGTTTACAACTTGCTATTACTCATTAAGGATCTTACAATACAGTGTATCTGACAAGGAAACAATGGCTGAAAGAGAACCTATTGTGTTTATTTGTTTATGTATTTATTTAGTTTCTGTTTGTAATTATTGAATTTGCTAACCAAGAGTGTGAGCAAACACAAAAATGAAAATGCTTTCAGATGGTATTAGTGACCTTCTGAGGTTCCAGGCAGGTAGAGGTGATCAAAGTTCTGCTTAAAATTTGAACAGCTCAAACTTCACAGTGGAAAAGGCCATTTCGCAGAGGTTCCAAGTTTGATACAATATCCAAATTCCACTTTTTCTTTGTCAATCACATAATTTAATTATACACTATAGTTGTAGACGTTATATAAAAACTGCAGCTATAAACTGCGGTTGGCAAAGTCTGCTACTGCAAGGGTAGTATATATGCCAGCGTGACACTAGAATAATACAGTAATATACATGCCTGGTTTAAGCAAGGAAAAGTGGCTTCATAGTGTTAGTAGTAAATATTAAATTTACAGTAGAAATGTGTGCGGACACCCATGTTTTCATTTTGGTTCTAAATAGAGATGAGCGGGTTCGATTTTCTGAAAACTGAACCCACCTGAACTTTGCATATCCGACGGGATCCGAGTCTCGACTCGTTTATCTCCATTTGGATCATATCCCAAAAAGAGGCAAAAGGCATCTTCCCATTGTTGGATCTCACTGTGTTTCGGATTGCATATAAAAGTCCCTCCCATGAGTTTGGCCGCCATTTCACGCTGGAGATCTGACTGGAGATGTAATGCAGGTAAGGCTAAAAAGAATAAAACCTAGTTTAGTCAGCTTGGCAGCAGTACTTAGCAGAGAGTCACAGAGAGTCCCTTGTCTGTATATAAAGCAGGGGAACTGTGTAAAGTGGACTCAGGGAGTGTTGCAGTCTCAAGCAGGGGCAGTGGGAACTTTATGTCACACTATCTGGTCACTGTTGGTCACCTGAAAAATAAAAATATAAAATAAAACATTATTACTGTTTGTGATGGTCACTGCTGGTCACCTGTAAAACACACAAAAAAATGAAAAAGTCCATTTATGTTGGTGGTCAATAGTTTCAAAAAAATAGAAAACAAACTTTTTTATTTTAAAATTGTGTGTTTTTGTGAAAGATTAGTGAATGCCAGGCAGACCTGTGATACAAGGTTACCATGTTATCTGCGCAGAGTGTCGCAGAGACTTTGTGCAAAGTTATAAAAAATCAAATCGTTATATTCTTGTTTAAAATAATTTGTGTCTTTCAGACTAGTGAATGCCAGGCAGGCCCGTGATACAATAGTAACGCACGGCAGCTTCAGGGTCACCGTGTTATCTGTGCAGCGTATCGCAGACAGTTTGTGCGGAATTGTTAAAAATAAAAAAATATTTTTCTTGTTTAAAATTATTTGTGTCTTTCTGACTAGTGAAAGCCAGACAGGCCCATGATACAAGACTAAGGGGTCTATTTACTAAGCCTTGGATGGAGATAAAGTGAACAGAGATAAAGTACCAGCCAACCAGCTCCTAACCATCATTTTTCAAACACAGCCTCTGATATGGCAGTTAGGAGCTGATTGGCTGGTACTTTATCTCTGTTCACTTTATCTCCATCCAAGGCTTAGCAAATAGACCTATCGCACAGTAGCTTCAGGGTCACTATGTTATCTGCACAAAGTGTCGCAGTCAGTTTGTATGGAGTTATAAAAAATATCAAATTGTATTTTTGTTATTTAAAATAATATTACTTTAAGACTAGTGAACACCAGGGAGGTCTGGGATACAATACTAACACACAGTAGCTTTAGGGTCACCGTGTTATCTGTGCAGTGTGTCACAGACAGTTCGTGCGGCCTTATAAAAAATATAATTCTTTTTTAAAATAATTTGTGTCTTTCAGACTAGTAAAAGCCAGGCAGGCCCATGATATAAGACTAAATTACAATAGCTTCAGAGTCACAGTGTTATAAAAAATGTAATTATATTTTTCTTTTTTAAATAATTTGTGACATTCAGACTAGTGAACGCCAGGCAGGCCCGTGATAAAAGACTAACGCACAGTAGTATCATGGTCACCGTGTTATCTGTGCAATGTATCGCAGACAGTTTGTGCAAAGTTATTAAATAAAAATCCAATCATATATATATTTTTCTTATTTTAAATAATTTGTGTCTTTCATACTAGTGAATGCTAGACAGGCCCATGACATAAGACTAACGCACAGTAGCTTCAGGGTCACCATGTTATCTGCGCAGTGTGTTGCAGACAGTTTGTGCAGAGTTTTAAAAGAAATCAAAACATATCTTGTTTAAATTAATTTGTGTTTTTCAGACTAGTAAACGCAAGGCAGGCCCGTGAGACAAGAGTAACGCACGGATAAACACGTTAGCAAATCTTATTTATATTGTCTAAAATAATTTGTGTTTTTCAGACTAGTAAACGCCAGGCAGGCCTGTGCTATGAGACTAATGTACAGTAGCTTAAGAGTCACAGGCCCTCATTCAGAGGCGGCCTCCTGGTCACAGGTACTCATTTGAAGTGCGGCCTCCTGGTCATTAGGTAAGCTGTGGGTTACCACCCACAGCTTAACGAAAGACCAGGTTGATGGACGCGATGGTTGGGGCTTGCGACGAGACCCTAAGGTTGGGTTTCGGCAGCCGCAAGCCCCATTTTGTGGGCGGCCGCACTGATGTCAGTGCTGCCGCCCACAAAACGGTAGGCATTCCTTAAGGAAAACCTCCGTTTTGGAAACCACCCCCCCGGCCTGCCTACAAAACGGGGCGAGCTGTCGATCAATATTGACAGCCGCCCCTTTTGTAGAGAGCTCTGGAGCGAGACAGTTTCTCTCTCTCTCCGGGGCTTGCGCACGCGCAGTGCGGCCGCTGCACTTGCGCAGGGCTAAGTATCGACCCGGTTGCGAGCACATCGGTGCTTGCGACCGGGTCTGAATGAGACCCACAGTGTTATCTGCGCAGTGTGTCGCATACAGTTTGTGCAGACTTGTAAAAAAAAAATCCAATCAGATTTTTCTTGTTTATATGGTTCCAACTCCTGTAAGAATCACCCAGATCCTCATATTCTCATTCACATCTGGGTGATTCTTACGGGAGTTGGGACAATATAAAGCCGGGAGAAGATCTTCATAGACCACCATATCATACTTGCCTACTCTCCTGGGACTGTCGGGAGCCTCCCGAAAATCGGGTGCCGCTCCCGACATCCAGCAAGAGGAGGCAAGTCTCCCGCATCATCTGCCGCCCCCCGCGACCCCCCCTGCGACCGCATTTAAAAATGAGCGGTTCGGGTGATGATGACATGATTCGTGCTAAATCGCGTCATCGTAACCCCGCCCCCTGATTTGTAATGCTGGTAATATCGGCATTATAAAGCAGGGGGTGGGGCCGCGATGATGCGAATGCGTGGACACGCCCCCACCCATTACAGCCGCCCTCACCCTCCCTGCTGGACCGACCTGGCAGCCCCCTCCCGAAAGGGGCTGTCAGAAAGTCGGTATGTATGCACCATATTCCATACTTGCCAACTCTCCCTAATTGTCAGGTAGACTCCCTGAGAACAGCAATCTCCATGACTCCCTGAAATGTTTTTTAAAAGTAGGCAGGTATGCCATATTCTCCTCATATTCACATCCCCGGTGGCTACATTATACAGTGGTGTTATTACACTATACAGCTTGAGTCTCCCATATCGAAATATTCCGACATACGGAATATTTTTTAGCATGACTGAGAAAGTAAAACCTTTGCTTTCTGATGGCTTAATGTACACAAACTTTGTTTAAATCACAAATTATTAAAAATATAGTATAAAATAACCTTCAGGCTCTGTGTATAAGGTATATATGAAACATAAATGAATTTCATTTATGTACACAAACTTTTTTTGATGCACAAAATTATTAAAAATATCTTATAAAATTACCTGCAGGCTGTGTGTATAAGGTGTATATAAAACATAAATGCATTCTGTGTTTAGATTTGGGTCCCAATACTAAGATGTTTCATTATTTTATGCAAATATTCCAAAATACGGAATATTCCGATATTCAAAATACCCCATGTCCCAAACATTTTGGATATGGGAGATTCAACCTGTATTGTGTTTCCTATTTATTTTATATACTAGAGAATTACCATAACATGGGACAATTCCTTTGATGGACTTATTGTTGACTTGTTGAAACAATCCAGAGCGCAAGTGAGGGTGATTTGTTTTGCTATAGGCCCGTGATACAAGACTAACGCACAGTAGCTTTAGGGTCACCATGTTATCTGCGCAGTGTGTGGCAGACAGTTCGTGCAGAGTTATAAAACAAAATCAAATCATATTCTTCTTGTTTAAAATAATTTGTGTCTTTCAGACTAGTGAACGCCAGGCAGGCCCATGATACATGATTAATGCACAGTAACTTCAGGGTCACTGTGTTAATAATATCTGTGCAGTATGTCAAAATGGATCAGGAAGATCAATTGATAGAACAGGAGGAGCAGCAACTAAGTTTTAGCGCTGCAACTGCTGACACAAGTCACGAGGACGATACTAGTCCTTCAACATAATCTACTAAAGCCGATACTCAAAGGCATAGAGAGTTTAAGGCAGGGCATCTGCAATCAATACAATATTTAACATTGCTAAAGAAAAAAAAACACGTCTAATAAAGGCAAAGTGTGGTGCAGAAAAACTTAAAAATGACAACATGCCATTCACCACATGCAGTGGCAAAGAAAGGCTCAGGCCTTGGCCTTTATTTCTAAGTGGTGGTGGTTCTGCAACTTCTATCGGTCAGGCACCTTCTATTGTTATGCTGATGGCATGCAATTAAATTGACTCACATCAAAATGTAAACAAGCTCAAAAGCAGTTACATGGGATGGCGCACACACACACACGCACGCACGCACGCACACACACACACACATACTTGTATTTGTGACCTTATCAGGAACCATGGCTGAAACCTCCCTCACGGGGACACCTTTTTCACATCACTTCAACAGCTTGAACAGCAGGCTGGTGCATTCCGGCACAAATCATTATCACATTGCCCATTGTAGATGTGCCATAGTAGTATGATGGCAAGAACTAGAGACCATTGAAGCTCATGGGGACCTAATTAGGTATTAATACCCCTTGGGGGTGCCCTTTGCTACAGGGTTTTACCAAAAAAAGAGGATGCTTCAGGTTGACCAACAGAAATGTTATTCACGCTATAGTCTTTCTCATGATAGCAGTAATACAATTTTTTATGTAGTACTTTACAGATAGTCAGTTCCGAGCCTTTAGAGCCTGTGACTAAGCCCTAAGGCAGGCATCACAATCTTTTTTGCCGGGCACTTTGCAGGACAGGATGTACCGCATCAGGTGTCTCTCAACAGCTGCTACTTCTGCACTGCTCCATGGTTTCTTTTTGGCACCCTTGCAGCCTCCTGTGCAAGAGAGAGAAAAATTAGCCACCCACAAAGCCAACAGATACCACCGCCACCCTCACCACCACCATCGCCATCGCCCAAATAGATGTGAAAGTGATACACTCCTTTGGGAGCCACAGGGGCACGTCTCTCCACCACTGCTGCGGTATTTGCATCTCCATCCTCCATGGGCTCTGCACTGACTTGCCTCTCTGGCTCATCCTCAGATTCATCACTGGCTAGCTGGATTGGTTCTGGAAATACAGAGATAAACAGAAGTCCCCAGTCAAAAAATCCCCCTTAGACTGACAGTCCACGGAACTACCAGGCAGGTATGGACCCATGATACTTACCATTGGGATCAATGGAGATGTCTTCCAGTCTTTGACCCTTAAAATCAGCCAACCTGCCTTGCTGGAGTGCCACAAAGAGCTTGCTTATTTTGGCCAATTGCAGAGTACCTTTAGGGAGGCGGTTGTACTGACGATGCACCCGGATATCATGCCCAAGGAAGTTAGCTAGCTGATCCATCTCTGTGTCGCTCATGTTCAGGACCCTCAAAAGGGTGGCCACATGCTTCCGAAGCCTGGTGGAGGAGAGTGCTTCCGGATGCTTTGCCCCACACTCCCGAGCATAGAGGCGAATGCAATCGGATCCTCTGAGGTGCAACAAAGCGGCAGGTCTTGCAAACATGTAGACATTATCAGGACTGACACCACACTCTGCCCTTTTCTCTGTCAGGAGCTCCATTGCCCTCTGCATGCATGGAAAAGGAGGACAGGAACTTTCCTGCCTCTCTTTCCTGGAATCTCAATACGTGTGAAATGCTGACATAGCCTCTTCTCCAGCTCCGACAGGGCCAGCACCACATCACCCTGTAAGTTAGCAGTGTGCTGAGATGCAAACAAGGCAAGCCGCATCTTTGAGACCTCACCTTCCCTCCTGAGGTTGAAGAGGATCAGCTGTGTGAGGGTTACCTAGGCCAGCAGCAACCACTGCTTTGTGGTGGGGTGGATGGACAATCCCTCCAGGTACTCCCGCTGTCTGTCACCGAGATACAGGTGCAACTGCTTCACATCATCAGTGAAAGGTAGGAGGGGGGGATCATTCCATTTTTTCTCTTCCATGGTCTTCAGGGCAGCAGATGAAATCAGCTCACTCCACCTTGCCTTGTACAATTTTCTGAAGCCCCGAGCACTCTCCACAGTGGGGACATGCCCGTCCATAAGTGCCTGACATTCAACCATGTTTGATATATTTTGCAAACTGTGACCCACCTTCAGAGCCAGTGAGGGTACCTGGAAGGTATTTGTTGTTTCGTAACAGCCAGTCAGGCTCGTTACAGCACAGATTACATGTAGGAAGTTCACAGGCCGGATGCACTCTTTCATGCTCCGCAGTGGAGTAACCTTTTTGGCTTGCAACAGCAATCTACCACCTCTCAAAGCTTCTGCCGAATATACTCATGCTTAGTGACATCCGATTCAAGCCTGTTATAGATATGGAGCCCAAACTGCATGATACAAGGGTTGCCTTTGATTATTGGTACCACATCATCATGAATCATGTCACACAGCACCTTCCAGAGGCCGGTCCCAACACCTGGGGGAACAGGGGTGGCATAAGTGCAGAGGGATTGCACCCTGGTCCTGCCTGGTTTGGGGTTGTCTAGTCCTTTCTTAAGCGGGCACCTTTTTACATGTCGCCACAGGTGTCGCCTGGAGAAAAGGCCCTGGCAGTGGACACAATGCATGAAGTCTTGGGGAGCCACAGCTTTGCCCGGCTGCTTGCAGGGAAGAAGGACACCGCTGCCATCACACAAGACCCTGGCATTGTGGGCAAAGTTTCCCCGTTTGCGGAGCAGGTCAAGCTGTAGCCATCTCTCCCTTGAGCAGTTTGGGTAGCTGAGTGCCCGGGCCGCCTCTAGCTCATTGCCGTGGACAGCTTCCATATGCAATCTTCAAGAATGGATTCTCGCACCATAGACAATAGTTCTTTTTGGTATATGCCCTTGAACCATCCCTTTTTTTTGTAAGTACCTGGACTGACACAGCATGGGTTTTTTTCAGGGTGAATGCACCTTGGTCCATGAGGTAGGGAGTCATTTTCGACAGAGGAATCATCAGCCAGCAGCACCTGTCTCCCATGAAAAGACCTCTTGTCCCCGCTGCTATCCTCCATACTGCCTGCCTCTGATGAGTCAGGGACATGGGGCTTTATTCAGAGGCGGCCATACGGTCTACGACTGCACGGCCGCCTCGATGTTTGTCTAGTGCACATGCGCACGAGGGAGTCGGCTCCTTCGTGTGCATGCGTGAGACCCGCTATGACCGACAGCGCCGGTCGTAGCGGGTCTCTTTCCAAAGGGGGCGAGCTGTCGATATTGATTGACAGCTCGCCCCGTTTGGAAGGCAGGCCTGGTTGGTGGCAGCCCAAATGGAGGCGTTCCCATGGGAACGCCTGCCATTTGGGGGAGGCCCCACTGACATCACTAGTGATGTCAGTAGAGAGCTTCCGGCTCTCCGGGGCTTACGACAAGTGAGACCCTATCCTAGGGTCTCTTGTAAGCCCCGATGGTCGCGATGGTCAATGACCATCGTGACCATCACCCTAGCGGTCGTTAGAGCTGTGGGTGTTAACCCACAGCCTAACGACCGAAACAGAGGTGGCCGGTCAGTATGCAAGTGGCCGCCCAGTTTCTGAGCGACAGCTTGCATCCTCCGATCGCCTCTGAATGAGGGCCATAGTCTTTATCACTGCCATCCATGTCCTTGTCCGTTGTGTCCCCAGATGCGCCATTCGGTTCCATAGTTTTCCCCCTTTAAAAGGAGCCAGAGAAGAAAACAGTTAAACATTCCCGTAATGACAATCACGGTAAACGAACCATTAAACCGGTACCTACCATCACAGCATTCACACTGCAGCTGACAAGCCTTCCTTAGCAGCGCAAAATCCCCGGAACTTGCGCACTGCAAGGACGCCCGGTACTGGGTGTGTGATGCAGTGCACCTTGACCAGCCCCACCTTGAACCCTATCATGTCTGGAGTCCTAGTGGGTACTCATATGCTCGGTAGCAGCACTCTGGTGTGAGCCTGATCCCGGGTTATCTGCACGCACCGTATATTGCCCCATTATATATCCAGAGAAGGAATTCCCCCGGATGTCATGGCATCGCTGCTGCATGCCACCTTTTGCGGGGCGCTGGACGATTTTCTCCCCGGCTCTTGGAAGCGGGTCCCGGCCCAACGGGTGCCTCTCCGACCTCGTCGGGACTTCCAGGGGCTGCAGTTTTTTGAGGCTGCCACCAGGTGGCACTGCGCAATGAAGAAATGGACTATTAAGCCAGGGAAAGGAGCCGCCACTGGGGAACCCCTCCATGGGATTGAAGGCGCCTCGCACGGGCCAAGTTATCGGGAGGGTTGGTGGATGCTGACCATGCCGCCTGCCGGTTCTTCAGTCGGGGGTTGGGGGAAAATGAGTGGTCTGATGGCACCCTCTCCTTCCGCCCCAGCTGACCATTAAGCCTGGGGAGGGAGCTGCTGCCATTGATTCTGCAACCCCAGAGTTCAAATCCTTCAAATCCTCACACTCTCCATGGCCTCGCCGTGCGCCTGCCCGAGCCAAGTTCTGAACGGAGCAACCAACATTCCTAGGCTTATCCCCAACTTTTCCCAGGAATGCTGGTGCTTGCCAAGTGAAGAGGATCTGTGTATCATCACTCTCATTACTCCCAAGCACCTCAAAACTACTCAAGACCATCCATCTGTCAGGCTCCGGGGGACCACAATACAGACAAGAGGTGTGGGCCCACGAAACCCATCCCTCTACCGCACCATGCCCCCCCGGGACTCCCAGAGGACACAAGTGGAGCCTGGACCAGGAAAAAGGGACCCCACTCTGACTGCGCCCATCAGCTAGGCTCCGGTGGACCACGACACAGACAAAAGGGGTGGGCCCGTGAAAGGTCTCATCCTTCCACCTCTCACACCCATCGCCAGGGCTGGGAGGACATGAGTGGAACCTGGACCAGCCAGAAGGGGACCACTCTCTGACAGAACCCATCATCCAGGCACTGAGGGACTGCGATACAGGCAAGAGGGTTGGGTCTGGGAAACTCATCCCTCTACCGCTCCGTGCCCCCGGCACTCCCGGTGTTTCCAAATGTCTCAACCTTCCACGCCATCTCTGGGATGGGAAGGACACGAGTGGGAACCTGGACCAGCCAAAAGGGGACTCTGCTGTGACTGCGCCCATCAGCCAGGCTCCGGGGGACCACGCCACAGGCAAGAGGGGTGGGCCCACGAAACCCATCCCTCTACCGCACCATGCCCCCCGGCACTCCCAGCAGTTCAAAATGTCTTGTCCATCCACATCTCCTCCCATCTCCGGGGCCGGGAGGATATGAGTGGAACCTGAACCAGCCAAAATGGGACCCCACTCCGACTGCGCCCGTCAGCCAGGCTCCGGGGAACCACAACACAGGCAAGAGGGATGGGCTGGGGAAACCCATCCATCTACCGCACCATGCCCCCCGACACTCCACACATCTCACCCTTGCATGTCCCCCCCCCATCTCCAGGGCAGGGAAATCATGGTAATTACCTGGATCAGCTCAGAGAAGAACACTCCTGGCTCTATGGGGCAGCAGCAAGGCAGCCTGGATCAGAGGCCAGCACAGCAGGGAGAAAGGGCCCTTCCTTCCTTCACAGTGGCCTCCATCCCCAGGCCATCCCGGCACCAACCCCTGGGACAGAGACCTCCATCTACCAGGAGCACCCAGGAGACACAGGTGCAGACCTACCAAGGGGCAACCATCCTGGGTTCCCATCACTCCACAGCAACAGCTATCCTCTTGGAAGCCATGCCAGGTGCTATTTTTGAAAGCCATGCCAGGTGCAATGGGTCCAGGTGGAAGGATTCCAGGCAGCATAGTTTGATCTTTGAGATAAGAATATGTTTTCAGTAGGATCATCCATGTAGCTCTCAGTCAAGGAGGAGGGGGACTGCATCAGTCACTGCATCAGTCCCCAAACAGGTGCAAACAGCCATCACAGAAAAGAGGTGTAGGCACACACCCATGCGGTTCCAAGCAGGAGCCCAGATGGACCAAGCAGACCCCAGAAGATGGTTGGTGGACCAAGAGGAGGTCAGAGTAAGAAGTACGCTTAGGCCCACACCATGCAGGACCAAGGACAGCACCCACTAACTTTTCCGCCTAAACCAACAACCCGTTCACTAGGAAATCAGTGCAAGCCATCCTGGGGGATGTGTGGTTGGATAGGCAGTGATCATAAAGTCGCCTCAAGCCTACCGGCTAAGATCCCCACACAGTGGTGAGGCTAAGCCATCGGCCCACAGGGGACCCCGCTCCCCCAACCCACCGCATCCCACTCTACACCTGACTGATTTCATCTTGTCCTGGGAGGGTAAGGGTGTAAAAGGTGGGGCCATTCATCTACCCACATTCTAGCCTGCTGGCCTGATGGCATGCAGCTTCCACCGGCTCCCTCCGTTAAACCCCCCACTCTTCCTACTAAATCATACCTATCACCCATGCTCTCAACTTTGCATCTCTCATCTGCAAGATTCACCTCCTGCTCTCCCCCTAGGAGTTTGCCTTCCTCCATGTGGGCCCACCAGACACTTCCATGCAACTGCCAGCACACCAAGCCCTCTCCACAGAGGCTATGTGGCCAGCTGGCAGGTGGCCAACGTCTGCCTCGGCCACCTTGCCACACAAGGGTAATGCCAACACTCACACGGTACCAGGGAACTTTTGAGCTCCACCAGGGTCTTGGCTCCCCAAGAACCACTAGCAGCATCAGGACCCTGAAGGGCTGGCAGGCAGAGCAAACCATGCCATCTGGATTCAGACTAGGCCAGCCTAGCTTCATCCCAGGGAAGGGCAAAGCTTAACGCTGATGTGCCTGCAGACCAGACACCCTCAGATAGAGTGGTCTCGGACGCGCAGTGGGCTGGATGAGGACATGTCACCCATTATTGACCAAGACCCCCAGGTCCTAGCCAAGTGACCGACCCTCCCGGCCAGGTTTCAGGATGCCACATCGATCAGAGTACCGGAGGCCACCCTTTTCCATTGCCTTCTATCATTCCAGCTGAGGAATTCCCCCGGACGTCATGGCATTGCTGCTGTGTGCCACCTTTTGCGGGGCGCATGACAACTTTACCTGGGCTCCTGGAAGTGTGCCGCTGCCAATGGGGTCCAAATCCATCCTCATCGGGACTTCCAGGGATGCAGTTCCCAGTTCGGCCACCGGGGGCGCTATTCTCAGGGACCGGTCGGGGCTTCAGGACATGGGTTTGCCCGCACAGGGAACTGGGAGCAAGGGATGCCCGCCATGGATTTCAGGCCTAACACTCCTTGGCTCTGCCCCCTCTGCAGGGGCCCGGGGACCCGGCCAAGTTCTCAATTTCTCTCACCCTGCACATTGCCTCCTATCATTCCGGCCGAGGAATTCCCCCGGATGTCATGGTGTCACTGCTACGAGCCACCTTTTGCGGGGCGCTGGATGATTTTACCCGGGCTCCTGGAAGCGTGCACTGCCAATGGGGTCCAAATCCATCCTCATCGGGACTTCCAGGGATGCAGTTCCCACTTCGGCCACTGGGGGCGCTGTTCTCAAGGACCAGCCGAGGCTTCGGGTCGTGGGTCTGCCCGCATGGGGAACTGGGAGCAAGGGATGCCCGCCGGGTATTTCAGGCCTAACGCTCCTTGGCTCTGCCCCCTCTGCAGGGGCCTGGGGACCCAGCCAAGTTCTCAATTTCTCTCGCCCTTCACATCGCCTTCTATCATTCCGGCCGAGGAATTCCCCCGGACGTCATGGCGTCACTGCTACGAGCCACCTTTTGCAGGGCGCTGGACGATTTTACCCGGGCTCCTGGAAGCGTGCACTGCCAATGGGATCCAAATCCATCCTCATCGGGACTTCCAGGGATGCAGTTCCCACTTCGGCCACTGGGGGCGCTGTTCTCCAGTACCGGACGGGGCTTCAGGACGTGGGTCTGCCCACACGGGGAACCAGGAGCAAGGGATGCCCGCCGTGGATTTTAGGCCTAATGCTACTTGGCTCTGCCCCCTCCACAGGGGCCTGGAGACCCGGCCAAGTTCTCAATTTCTCTCGCCCGGCACATCGCCTCCTATCATTCCGGTCGAGGAATTCCCTCAGACGTCATGGCATCACTGCTGCAAGCCACCTTTTGTGGGGCGTCGGACGATTTTACCTGGGCTCCTGAAAGCGTGCCCCGGCAAATGGGTTCCAAATCCATCCTCATCGGGACTTCCAGGGATGCAGTTCCCAGTTCGGCCACCAGGGGTGCTGTTCCAGGGTGGATAAGGTAAGGCTGCACATGGCACACTAAAGCACTTGAGCCCCCCTTTAAAATGACACCTCAACTGAGTCTCTAGGCTCTAGTCCCGGTGGCCAACTGGTGGCACTCCAGCAAATGAGGAAATGTAAAAAAAAATTCCCCTGGCATTTCTGCGGGCTCCATCGCTGCTGCCACATGCGGGGTGCAGTGGGCCACTCTTCCTCCACCCACCCACTGCAGCGCCTCCAGTGGCCAACTGATGGTACTGCAGCAAATGAGGAAATTTTAAAAAAAATCCCCTGGCATCTCTGCAGGCTCCATCGCCATTGCCACATGTGGGGACACCACCCGGTCTCCCTGCTGACTGAACCACCACTTCTTCCCACTGCCAGGGTCAGCTGGGCGCTGCTCCGCATGCCAGCCGCAGGGGCTGCGGCCAAGTTCTCCGGGACCAGCCAGGCAGCCTGCCGCAGCCCTGCCCGCATGGGGAACCGGGAAGGCTGGGGGTGAAAGGAATGGATGCCCGCTGGGATGCCTGGAAAGAGACCCTGGCTGCATGTGGTCCCTCTCTCCCCCGTTGTTGGGAAAATCTGAATATTTAGCCCCCCGGGGACACCGCCCAGTCTCCCCGCTGACTGAACCACCACTTCTCCCCGCTGCCAGGGTCAGCTGGGTGCCACTCCGAGTGTCAGCCGCAGGGGCCATGGCCAAGTTCTTCGGGACCGGCCAGGCAGCGTGCCGCAGCCCTGCCCCATGGGGAACTGGGAAGGCTGGGGGTGAAAGGGAGTGATGCCTGTCGGGATGCCTGGAAGGGGACCCCGGCTGCAGGTGGGTGAAAGGAATGGATGCCCGCTGGGATGCCTGGAAAGAGACCCTGGCTGCATGTGGTCCCTCTCTCCCCCGTTGTTGGGAAAATCTGAATATTAAGCCCCCAGGGACTCTGCCTGATCTTCCCGCCGACTGAACCACCACTTCTCCCCACTGCCAGGGTCAGCTGGGCGCCGCTCCATGAGCCAGCCGCAGGGACCATGGTCAAGTTCTCCGGGAACAGCTGGGCAGCATGCCGCAGCCCTGCCCTGTTTTTTTGTTCATGACTGGGGGGTAATCGGGTTTGTGGAGCTCCCTCCTGGATGCCACCTTTCATGGAAGTGTACTGTATGTCGGAGCTCACCCAAACACACACACCAAACATGGCTTGCACACGGACATCCATATCTGTCTTGGAATTATGATTCCCGGGGACATGCCCAATTTTTATGCTGGATCATGGGGGCATTCCTCCCATGTCACCTCCCAGGGTCCGATTTGTGGGGACCTCCTTTTAGGTCCCCACAATGCTAGATGTCCCGCCAGTGTTGGTGTGTTGTCTGACCTGAATCCCCAGAAATATAGATATATACGAGAGCACACACACACACAAAGGAATATATAAATGTGTTTTACATGGGGCTCTGCTTCATATTATATAGCTTTGCACACACAGGCTTGCTTAGTGTAATCAGTCCCTTTAACTAGTCAAGACTGATTTGCTAATCTTGCATCTGTATCAGCCTGGACCTATTCACACATTTTTATTCAAAGTAGCAGAATGTGTTTTTTCCCTGTATATGCACTGCCAGGGTAAGGGGGACAGTCTAGCCTCCATCTGCTATTATGCCTCTCTCTGCAGTACCAGATTAAGGTCCACATGGGCCTGGAGCTGAAATTTATGAAGGGCCTATGGTGTGCTGCCGCAGGAGGCGTGACCAGCATGATGGAGGTGTGACTACTGATTTGGTGGTGTGACCAGTGATGTGGGGGTGTGGTCTGCACAGGGAGTGTGGTCTGTGCCATGGGGTGTGGCTAACACCATAAAGGACATAACTACCGCCTAATTTTCAACCACCTCAATATTCCTCCCCTTTTTTCTTATATGAAGTATACACCGCCTGTTATATTATTGACCACTAAATAAAAAATTAAATAGAAAACACAAACTATGGTTTATTAATAAATGTCATTATTTTTACTGCTTTTATCTCAAGAGGACTAATATTTGATTGAACTTATTGCATGCATATTAACATCCAAGTTAATTTAAATTCTAAGTTAAAAGAGAGAGAGAAAGAGAATGCTTTTATTATTAGCTGCAGAACAGCGGTCAGTAATATATCTAAATATATATATATCGAGCTGGATGTTCAGAAGATAAACAAGGGAAAAGTACAGCGAATACTTGAAAGGGATAGGAGAAATATTAATAGTAAATTCTGAAAGACTTGGACCCAGATGGTTATCCCTATAACCACCTGGGGACATATTAGACCTTGAAAAGCCTGATCATTCAAAGTACTGTACTATTGTAATGGAAGGTCTCTACAGTTTGCATGGACTCCAGTACTAATTAGATACTAAGATCTTGGAGTCTGTAACAGGATACTTTTCATCAGATGGAGAAACTCAGGGCCTGATTCAGCTTGGATTGCAACTGTGATTCCGCACACAATCGGCCGATTATTGTGCACTGCGCATGTATCGCAGTGCGCATATGCGAGCCGGACACTGCGATTGGGCAGTCCCAGACCCATCGCAGAGTGATTACCAGGAAGTACCGTTAGAGGGGTGGTTAGGGAAACACAGGCGTGTCAGTGCGTTTAAATGCTGTTGCAGGGGCGTGCATAAATTATCCACTGTAGGGTCATAAATTATCCGCCTGAGGTCTCATAGTGTGCACTGAAGTTAGCAATTTTTGAGTAAGGTCAGAGCATGTGCAAGTGTGCGTGAGGCTGCGATGGTACTCGGTTGTATATATATATATATATATATATATATATATATATATACAGTTGGGCAAAAAAGTATTTGGACAGCCACCGATTGTGCAAGTTGTTGCACTTTAAAAGATGAGAGAGGTCTGTAATTTCCATCATAGGTACACTCGTTACCTGTATTAATGGCACCTGTTTGAACTGGTTAACTGTATAAAAGACACCTGTCCACACCCTGAAACAGTCAGACTGCAACCTATCCATCATGGCCAAGACCAGAGAGCTGTCTAAGGACACCAGGGACAAAATTGTAGACCTGCACAAGGCTGGGATGAGCTACTCGACAATAGGCAAGCAGCATGGTGAGAAGAGATCAACTGTTGGCACAATTATTAGAAAATGGAAGAAATACAAGATCACTGACAATCTCCCTCGACCAGGGGCTGCATGCAAGATCTCACCTTGTGGGGTATCAATGATCTTGAGAACGGTGAGGGATCAGCCCAGAACTACACAGGGGGACCTGGTCAATGACCTCAAGAGAGCTGGGACCACAGTGACAAAGGTTACCAATAGTAACACACTACTTCGTCATGGATTCAAATCCTGCAGCGCCCGAAATGTCCCCCTGCTTAAGCCAGCACATGTCCAGGCCCGTCTAAAGTTTGCCCGTGACCATCTGGATGATCCAGAGGAGGATTGGGAGAATGTCATGTAGTCAGATGAGACCAAAATATAACTTTTTGGTATAAACTCCACACGCCGTGTTTGGAGGGAGAAGAATGATGAGTGGCATCCCAAAAACACCATACCCACTGTGAAGCATGGGGGTGGAAACATCATGCTTTGGGGATGCTTCTCTGCAAAGGGGACAGGACGACTGATCCGTATTACAGAGAGGGTGAATGTGGCCATGTATCTTGACATTTTGGGGAAAAATCTCCTTCCCTCAGTAAGAGCATTAAAGATGCAATGTGGCTGGGTCTTCCAGCATGACAATGAGCCCAAACACACCGCCCAGGCAACTAAGGAGTGGCTCCGTAAGAAGCATTTCAAGGTCCTGGATTGGCCTAGCCAGTCTCCAGACCTCAACCCAATAGAAAATCTGTGGAGGGAGTTGAAAGTCTGTGTTGCCCAGCGACAGCCCCAAAACATGACACATCTAG
Organism: Taudactylus pleione; assembly: GCA_031769625.1. NCBI lineage: Eukaryota > Metazoa > Chordata > Amphibia > Anura > Myobatrachidae > Taudactylus > Taudactylus pleione. The sequence goes on from JAUIMM010000085.1 coordinate 30,608,376, forward strand.
AGAAGATCTGCATTGAAGAGTGGGCCAAAATACCTGCTGCAGTGTGTGCAAACCTGGTCAAGAACTACAAGAAACGTTTGACCTCTGTAATTGCCAACCAAGGTTACTTTACAAAGTATTGAGTTAAACTTTCTGATTGTCCAAGTATTTTTTTTCAGAAAGAATATACAAATAAATTGTTTAAAAATCATACAATGTGATTTCCGGAATTTTTTGTTCTAATTCTGTCTCTCACAGTTAAAGTGTACCTATGATGGAAATTACAGACCTCTCTCAACTTTTAAAGTGCAACAACTTGCACAATCGGTGGCTGTCCAAATACTTTTTTGCCCCAATATATATATATATATATATATATATATATATATTTATATATATATATATATATATATATATATATATATATATATATATACATAAAGGATACCAGAGGGGGAAAGACCATGCAAATGTCAACCACAAAAAAAATTCCAATTAAACAAAATAAGTTTTAATAAAATGTCCAAAACCAATATTGCACTTCAATGTCCATAAACAGACTTGATTAAGAGATCCAGCTGTATGGATAAGGAGTTCAGTCCGTAATGTGGATAATTTTTCTATAGAGAATGACAGTCTTGTTGCTTTTTAAGGAATGGCACTCTCGTAGCCTTCACTTCTCCATAGAAACCGCTGAGATCATAATTTATCTAAAACAAAACCCTTCACCAAATATACAGCCAAAAATGATGGCCAATTGGCCAAATATTAGTTGGTATCCAAATTCTTATAACAAGATTTTTTTATTAAAAAGATCCTCAATACAAATATTAAAATTTGCTTACAGTGGTTAAACAGTTTTCAGACATCCTGGGCCAAATGTAATAGGGTGTCAGTTTTAGTAACAGTACAAACTCGCACCTTCCCACATTTTTTAAAGGTGCAAGTTTTTGCTGTGACTCGCAAGTTCAATAGCCTGCAAACTTTTCAGCTCGAGGCTACTGCATTTGCGAGTTTAGGTGAGTTTTTCCCTATGTAAACTGACACTTTTTAATGTGACTAGCATTAAAAGGTACGAGTTATACAGAAGCCATCACAGATCAGTGAGATTGCTTCTGTGTGTGTTTAATAGAAAAATGACGTGAATCCCCTCCCGAAAAGCATAACCAGCCCCGGGCTTTATAAAACCTGTCCTGTTTCAAAAATACAGAGGCCAAAATGCGTAGGGGGCCCCTGTATATTAAGAACCAGCACAGGGCTTTGTTGAGCTGGTCCTGGTTCTGGAAAATCAGGGGACAAAATGAGTAGGGCTCCCCTGAAGTTTCCAAAACCAGCACCGAACTCTTTCTAGCGGGGGATAATGCCACAGCCAGGGAAAACCATTCACCGGTTTCCCCGGCCAAAGCATTACCCCTGACTGCTAGTCAGCCCAGGCTGGGGATCCCTAGGGAGTTGGAGACCCCCCAATAAAGGGGTCCCCCTCTCCAGGGCACCCCAGGCCTAGACTGATAGCCCGGGGCTATCCCCAGCACCCTAGGGCAATGGGTGCCGGGTTGATAGTGTTAGTGTTTTGTGTAAATTAAAGGGTTAAATATTGTCTTTAGTTGTAGAACCACACGTACCAGCAAGTCTCCCCTGCATTCTGGTATTTGGAGAACCATAAATACCAGCATGTGGGGCATTACGGGCCCACTGGCATTTGTAGTTCCACAACTAAAGAAATACGTAAAAAAACAAACACACACTGTGAAAGTAAAATTTTAATAAAACATACCTGCACATTCACACATACTCACCTAGTATCCAAAGTAATCCATAGGGGTACCTGAAATAAAAATCCATACTCACCTCTCCTATGCGTAGTTTATGTCTGCTTCGTTCCCTGTAAGCATCCAAAGGGTTAAAATAATAAACCGGAAAAAAGCCGTACCATGCCGGACTGAGCAAAGGTATGTGTGTGTACACATACCTTTGCTCCGCGTAAATGACCGGGGCACATGTGTGCCTCGTCATTGAAGGGGCCGCCAGCCAATCAGCGGGCATCTCCGTCGGGGCAGCTCGCTGATTGGCTGAATGCGGTCAGCCTGTGTTCCCCATAGACTTCAATGGTGAGAATTCACCATTGAAGTCTATGCTGGGTACCGCTACATCGTAGCCACAAGGTTAATTGAGTTTAATCTTGTGGTTACATCGATACAATTTAAGTAACACTTAAAAAATGCGAGTTCTATTGAAATTACACCCTATTACATTGGAGAGTTGTGAAAAATTGTATCATAACAAGAAGAATATAATATTTTTCTGCCTCCACTTCTATAAGTAGTTTGGTCTTATTGGCAGATCTTTAGAATACAATGGATGATACCATCAAAACCAGTACATTAAAACCAGTACAGGATGTCTGAAAACTGTGTAACCACTGTAAGCAAATTTTAATATTTGTATTAAGGATCTTTTAATAAAAAAATATTGTTATAAGAATTTGGATACCAACTAATATTTGGCCAAGTGGCCATTTTTGGGTGTATATTTGGTGAACGGTTTTGTTTTAGATAAATTATGATCTCAGCGGTTTCTATGGAAAAGTGAAGGCTACGAGAGTGCCATTCCTTAAAAAGCAACAAGACTGTCATTCTTTCTAGAAAAATTATCCACATTACGATTCAGACCCGCTCGCAAGCGCTATGCGCTCGCAAGTGGGTCGATGGCCGGGCAGTGCGCACGCGTGAGCACTGGAGCGAGTGAGAAATCACTTGCTCCTGCGCTCGCATCCAAAAGGGGCGGCTGTTGATTGACAGCTCGCCCAGTTTGGTTGGCGTGTCGGGGGGGGGGGGTGGCTGGCCAAACGGAGGCATTCCCGAAGGAACGCCTGCCGTTTGGGGGCGGCCCCACTGACATCACGAGTAACGTCAGTGGGCTTGCGACGGACGAGACCCTACCACAAGGGTCTCGTGGCAAGCCCGATGGTCGCGATGGTCATGACCATCATCTGAGCAAGCGGCCAGGAGGCCAAACAAAGAAACCATGCGGCCACCCTGATTCAGAGCGAGCGCTCGCTTTTTGCAAGCGGTTCTGAATCAGGCCCTGAACTCCTTATCCATACAGCTGGATCTCTTAATTTGACCCCACAAATGAAGATGAAGTATCTACACTCTTCTCATCCTCCTACTCTATTACCTCTCCTCTAGATCCTATACCCTCACAAATTAGTAAAGCTCTGTCTCCTGTGCTCATCCCAACCCTAACTAAAATCTGTAATCTCTCTCTTTCTACTGGCATCTTTCCATCACTGTTCAAGCATGCAGTGATTACTCCCATTCTGAAAAAACAAAATTCTGACCCTAACACTCTCTCTAATTACCGTCCTATCTCCCAGCTCCCATGCCCCTCCAAGCTACTGGAGAGACTTGTCTACACCCGCCTCACACACTTTCTTAACACCCACAACTTATTGGACCCACTTCAGTCTGGCTTCTGTTCCCAGCACTCCACAGAGACAGCACTGACTAAGGTAGTAAATGATTTGGTCACTGCCAAGGCTAAAGGCCATTACTCACTTCTAATTCTTCTAGATCTCTCTGCTGCTTTTGACACTGTTGACCACTCTCTTCTCGTACAAACATTACAATCCCTAGGTCTTAAGGACACAGCCCTTTCTTGGTTCTCTTCCTACCTATCTGATCGCTCTTTTTCTGTTCGTTTTTCTGATTCTGCCTCCTCTTCGCTACCTCTATCAGTTGGAGTACCGCAAGGCTCTGTCTTAGGTCCTTTGCTATTCTCAATCTATACCACCTCTCTTGGCAAACTAATCCGGTCTTTTGGATTTCAGTACCATCTGTATGCGGATGATACTCAAATCTACCTATCCTCTCCAGATTTATCACCATCTGTATTGGTCCGTGTCACTGAATGTATTTCTGCCATTTCATCTTGGATGTCATCTCGCTACCTGAAACTTAATATTTCTAAAACAGAATTAATTATATTTCCACCGGCCAATAACAGTTACCAATCTGATCTCTTTATCACTGTTGATAACTCAACAATCCACCCCACCCCACAAGCTCGCTGCCTTGGTGTCATCCTTGATTCTGAATTGTCCTTTGTTCCCCACATTCAATCTGTCTCAAAATCATGTTACATACATCTAAAAAACATATACAAAATTCGACCATATCTCACACAAGACACTGCAAAAACTCTAATCCATGTACTCATTATTTCCCGCATTGACTATTGCCATAGTCTCCTTACTGGTCTTCCCAAAAACAGGCTATCGCCATTACAATCCATTATGAATGCAGCTGCGAGGCTTATCTTCCTTGCCAAACGTTCATCGTCAGTCCCTCCATTGGTTGCCGGTTTTCTACCGTATTCAATACAAAATACTGTTACTTACACATAAGGCCATTAACCGAATTACACCAACATACATCTCTTCACTCATCTCAAAATATCTCCCAACCCGACCTCTCCGCTCAGCACAAGAACTGCGTCTCTCATCCCCACGCATTACTTGCTCCCATTTACGGTTACAGGACTTTCTTCGGGCTGCACCCACTCTATGGAATGCCTTACCACACACAATAAGACTTACCTCTACTCTTCAATCCTTCAAGCGTTCCCTGAAAACTCACCTCTTCAGACAAGCTGATCAGATTCCAGAACCGACCACATAACCTTCATAGCTTCCATGTCTTATCACATCCCCTCTCACAGTCCACACATAACCTCACATATTGTCTTTCTTTCACATACTCCTGACATTTTGCCGACATTCCTGTGTGACTGGATCATGCAGCCCAGCAAGAAACTCTGCATTCTGGCCAGACCAAATTGCAATATATATAGCACCTATCCTTGTGTATCAATGCCTGTTTCCCTATAGATTGTAAGCTTGCAAGCAGGGCCCTCTTACCTCTATGTCTGTCTGTTATTACCCTGTTTTGTTCTATCAATGTTTCCAATTGTAAAGCGCAACGGAATATGCTGCGCTATATAAGAAACTGTTAATAAATAAATAAAAATAAGTAGTCCGTTTATGGACATTGAAGTGCAATATTGTTTTTGAACATTTTATTAAAAATTACTTTGTTTAATTGGAATTTTTTTTTGTGATTGACACTTTGTTTTGGGTGGTGTTGCACCTTCTGGTATCCTTTATATTTGTAGTAATATTCGGTTCCCACTAACAGGGAGTCTGCTGTGAGGTGCTGCGTTAAGATATAGTGCAAGAGAATATATATATATATATATATATATATATATATATATATATATATATTAGGGGTGTGCACCAGCCACTTTTTGTGTTTTGGTTTTGGATCTGAATCTTTCTTCGTGTTTTGGATCTGGATTGGTTTTGCCAAAACCACCCTACCGTGTTTTGGGTTCTGGGTTTTGTGTTTTGGATCTGTATTTTTTTTAAAAAGAATAAATCACAGAATGTGTTGGTTTTTCTGCTCCTATGCTATTATTAACCTCAATAACCTTAATTTCCACTCATTTCCAGTCTATTCTGAACACCTCACAATAGTGTTTTTATGTCCAAACGGCTATGCTAAGCGACACGAGTGGGCGGCACAAACACGTGGCCCATCTAGGAGTGGCACTGCAGTGGCAGACAGGATGGCAGTTTGAAAAACTAGGCCCCAAATAGTACATAATGCAAAGAAAAAAAAGAGGTGCAAGATGGAATTGTCCTTGGGCCCTCTCACCCACCCTTATGTTGTATAAACAGGACTTGCACACTTTAACAAACCAATCATTTCAGCGCCAGGGTCTGCCACACGACAGTGGCTGAAATGTTTGGTTCGTTTGGGCCCCCACAAAACAAGCTGGCAATTAATCTGTCCCTGCACAAACTGGCTCTACGGAGGCAAGATGTCGTCCTCATCCTCCTCATCCACCGATTCCTCACTCTCTTCAGTGTTGTGTACATCCTCATCCTCACAGACTATTAACTCGTCCCCGCTGGAATCCACCACCACAGGTCCCTCTGTACGTTCTGGAGGCTGATCTCCCTGAAAGAGTTGGTAATTCATTTTTATGAACATCATCTTCTCCACATTTTGTGGAAGCAGCCTCCTACGGCTTTCGCTGACAAGGTTCCCGGCTGCACTAAACACTCTTTCGGAGTACACACTGGAGGGGGGGCAACTCAGGTAAAATAGAGCCAGTTTGTACAGGGGTCTCCATATTGCCTCTTTTTCCTGCCAGTACAGGTACGGACTGTCTGACATGCCTACTTGGATGCTGTCACCGATGTAATCCTCCACCATTCTGTCAATGGTGACAGTATCAGATGCAGTGACAGTAGACATGTCAGAAATAGTTGCCAGGTCCTTCAGTCCGGACCAGATGTCCAAACTTGGTCCTGCCTGCCCTGCATCACCGCCAGCGGGTTGCTTAGGATACCTACGTTTTTTCCTGGCAGCCCCAGTTGCGGGAGAAAATGAAGGAGCTGTTGACGTGTCACGTTCCGCTTCAGCTGACAGTGTTTTCACCAGCAGGTCTTTGTACCTCTGCAGACTTGTGTTGACCGGAAAGAGAGACACCACATAGGCTTTAAACCTAGGATCGAGCATGGTGGCCAAAATGTAGTGGTCTAATTTCAACAGATTGACCACCCTGGATTCCTGGCAAAGCGAATGAAGGGCTTCATCCACAAGTCCCACATGCCGAGCTGAATTGCTCCATCTTAGCTCCTCCTTCACTTTCTCCAGCTGCTTCTGCAAAAGCCTGATGAGGGGAATGACCTGACTCAAGCTGGCAGTGTCTGAACTGACTTCAAGTGTGGCAAGTTCGAAGGGTTGGAGAACCTTGCACAACATGGAAATCATTCTTAACTGCGCTTGAGGCAGGTGCATACCCCCTCCTTTGCCTATGTCATAGGTGGATGTATAGGCTTGAATGGCCTTTTGCTGCTCCTCCATCCTCTGAAGCATATAGAGGGTTGCGTTCCACTGCGTCACAACCTCTTGCTTCAGGTGATGGCGGGGCAGGTTCAAGAGTGTTTGCTGGTGCTCCAGTCTTTGGCACGCAGTCGCTGAATGGCGAAAGTGGGCAGAAATTTTTCGGGCCACCCAAAGCGTCTCCTGCACGCCCCTGTCGCTTTTCAGAAAATTCTGCACCACCAAGTTTATTGTGTGAGCAAAACATGGGACGTGCTGGAATTTGCCCAGATGTAATGCCCGCACAATATTGGTGGCATTGTCAGATACCACAAATCCCCAGGAGAGTCTAAGTGGGGTAAGCCACTGGGTGATGATTTCCCTCAGTTTCTCTAAGAGGTTGTCGGCGGTGTGCCTCTTACTGAAACCGGTGATACACAGCGTAGCCTGCCTTGGAACGAGCTGGCATTTCTGAGATGCTGCTACTGGTGACTATGCTGTTGTTGCTGCGTAAGGTGATACATCTACCCAGTGGGCTGTCACAGTCATATAGTCCTTAGTCTGCCCTGTTACACTTGTCCACATGTCCGTGGTTAAGTGGACATTGGGTACAACCGCATTTTTCAGGACACTGAGGACACTTTTTCTGACGTTTCTGTACAGTCTCGGTATCGCCTGCCTGGTGAAGTGGAATCTAGACGGGATTTGGAACTGGGGACACACTACCTCCATCAATTGTCTAAATCCCACTACACTAATGGCGGATACCGGAAGCACGTCTAACACCAACATAGCAGTCAAGGTCTCAGTTATACGTTTTGCTTCAGGATGACTGCTGTCGTACTTCATCCTCCTTGCTAAGGACTGTTGGAGGGTCAATTGTTTAGTAAAAGTAGTGGTGTTCCTACTTCCTCTCTGGGATGATGAACGACTCCCAACAGCAGCAACAGCAGCAGTAGGCGTAGCAATGCAGGATCCTCCAGAAGAATCCCGGATAGGAGAGTCAGTCATGCCAGAGACATGGCCTGCAGGACTACTTCCGATCCTGACTAAGGAGGAAATTGACGAGGAGGGAGTTGACGGTGTGGTTTGCAGGCACTTGGATACAACAGGACAACGGGATTTAGGTGTCCCTGGACTGCTTACGGTCTTAGCCAAAGTTTCTGAACTTGACAGTAACTTTTTATGAACGCGCTGCAGGTGCCGTATAAGGGAGGATGTTCCTAGGTGGTTAACGTCCCTACCCGTACTTATTTCACCTTTACATATGGTACATATGGCAAGACAGTTGTTGTCCGGATTTGGATAGAAATATTGCCAGACCAAAGAGGTGGAATGTTTGGTCTTCTGCCCAGGCATGACCGTGATGGGCTTTTTCATCCCACGGACAACAACTGTCTCCCCTGGAGCCTGATTTAAATAAACCACATCACCATCAGAATCCTCCACGCCAACTTCCTCCTCAGCGCCAGCTACACCAGTATCCTCATTCTGTTGTACTTCAACAGTGACATCTTCAATTTGCATATCAGCAAGTGGACTGTGGGTGCTCCTTTCAGCACTTGCAGGGGTCGTGCAAATGGTGGAAAGAGCCACCTCTTCCCGTCCAGTGCTGGGAAGGTCAGGCATCGCAACCGCCACCACACTTGGACTCTCCTTGGGGATTTGTGATATCTTCTTAGAATGCACAGTTCTTCGCTGTGCTTTTGCCAGCTTAACTCATTTGATTTTTTTAGCGGGAGGAGGGCTTCCATCGTCATGTGAAGCTGAACCACTAGTCATGAACATAGGGAAAGACCTTAGCCGTTCCTTGCCACTCCATGTCATAAATGGCATATTGGCAAGTTTACGTTTCTCTTCAGATGATTTAAATGTTTTTTTAAGGTAATTTTCCTTAACTTTGTCATTTGGGATTGTATGTGCCCTCTACTATTACATTTGGCATCGGCCTTGGCAGACGAAGTTGATGGCATGTTATCGTCTATGTCATGACTAGTGGCTGAAGCTTCAGCACTAGGAGGAAGTGGTTCTTGATCTTTCCCTTTTTTATTTTTATCGGAGAAAGCTTGGTCCTCCATTTATGTTATATTGATTTGATATGCGCTAGGGCGCACACAAACACAGAAAATATTTTTTTATTTTTGCTGGAGAGTAGTGCACTTTGTGGGTTACACCACCCTTTAAGAAATGAGCCAGCCGGCTCTTTACTTATGGGACACAGGCGCACGCTTGGCGCTGCTCCTTTGTTGATGCACGTGCAGCCACAGTGCACACAATTCACAAACACAGAAAATATTTTTTTATTTTGTTTGGAGTGTACTTTGGGGGTTACAGCACCCTTTAATGGACAAGCCAGCTGGCCCTTTACTATTGAGATACAGGCGCACACTTGCCGCTGCTAATTTGTTGATGCACGTGCACTCACAGATAACACAATTCTCAAACACAGAAAATATTTTTTTATATTGTTTGGAGTGTACTTTGGGGGTTACAGCACCCTTTAACGGACAAGCCAGCCGGCCCTTTACTTATGGGACACAGGCGCACGCTTGGCGCTGCTCCTTTGTTGATGCACGTGCAGCCACAGTGCACACATTTCACAAACACAGAAAATATTTTTTTATTTTGTTTGGAGTGTACTTTGGGGGTTACAGCACCCTTTAACGGTCAAGCCAGCCAGCCCTTTACTTATGACGCAGGCGCACGCTTGGCACTACTTTGTTGATGCACGTGCGGCTACTTCGCATACAATTCACAAACACAGAAAATATTTTTTTCTTTTGTTTGGAGTGTACTTTGGGGGTTACAGCACCCTTTAACGGCCAAGCCAGCTGGCCCTTCACTTATGGGACACAGGCGCACGCTTGGCGCTGCTCCTTTGTTGATGCACGTGCAGCCACAGTGCACACAATTCACAAACACAGAAAATATTTTTTTATTTTGTTTGGAGTGTACTTTGGGGGTTACAGCACCCTTTAACGGTCAAGCCAGCCAGCCCTTTACTTATGACGCAGGCGCACGCTTGGCACTACTTTGTTGATGCACGTGCGGCTACTTCGCACACAATTCACAAACACAGAAAATATTTTTTTATTTTGTTTGGAGTGTACTTTGGGGGTTACAGCACCCTTTAACAGACAAGCCAGCTGACCCTTTACTTATGGGACACAGGCGCACGTTTGGCGCTGCTCCTTTGTTGATGCACGTGCAGCCACAGTGCACACAATTCACATACACAGAAAATATTTTTTTATTTTGTTTGGAGTGTACTTTGGGGGTTACAGCACCCTTTAACGGTCAAGCCAGCCGGCCCTTTACTTATGACACAGGCGCATGCTTGGCACTACTTTGTTGATGCACGTGCGGCTACTGCGCACACAATTCACAAACACAGAAAATATTTTTTTATTTTGTTTGGAGTGTACTTTGGGGGTTACAGCACCCTTTAACGGACAAGCCAGCTGGCCCTTTACTTATGGGACACAGGCGCACGCTTGGCGCTGCTCCTTTGTTGATGCATGTGCAGCCACAGTGCACACAATTCACAAACACAGAAAATATTTTTTTAGTTTGTTTGTAGTGTACTTTGGGGGTTACAGCACCCTTTAACGGACAAGCCAGCCGGCCCTTTACTTATGGGACACAGGCGCATGCTTGGTGCTGCTCCTTTGTTGATGCACATGCACATAATTTTTTTTTTGGTTTGGACTGGAGTGTACTTTGGGGTTTACAGCACCCTTTAACGGTCAAGCCAGCCGGCCCTTTACTTATGACACAGGCGCACGCTTGGCACTACTTTGTTGATGCACGTGCGGCTACTGCGCACACAATTCACAAACACACAAAAAATATTATTTTTTTTGCACTTGGGGGGAGCACCCCTGATGGACAGAGCACCCCCGGGACAACACTACAGCACCCCTTTAGGACTGGGACACTGCACAGGACTTTGGAGTGGACACAGCCCCTATGGACAACTGACTGCACAGCACAGTCCAGCCAGCCCCTATGGACTTTGAAGGAGTGGACACAGCCCCTATGGACAACAGCAGCACAGCGCAGCACAGCACAGCACAACACTACACTGCACTACACTACACTACACAGCCCAGCCAGCCCTAACTCCCACCCTCCCTCTTCACTGTCCACAGCCGAGTGAGAAAATGGCGCCGACGCGGGTACCTTATATAGGATCCAAAACCCGCGAGACCCAGAAGGCGGGATGATGATGTTTTGACTCGATTCGGGGGGTCTTGGGGGTTTCGGATTTCAGAAATCCGAACCCGCTCACCCCTAATATATATATATATATATATATATATATATATATATATGTGTGTGTATATATGTACTGTATGTATGTGTGCTTGTATGTGTATGTATATTGTGACACAGTCAGGTTAAGGGGTCCCTCTCCTGGGTAGAGGACTCCTTCCTTACACACACAGCAGCTGGGAAACAGTACGCCAGACTGGATTCGAGTACAAGCTGGTCGGCGCCAGTCTTTATTGTACAATGTCAGAAATAACATAAAGAAAACAAAACATAAATCCTAGCCCTGTCGGGGCACTAACTTCACAGGTGGTTCCCTCACTACCAGAACCTGGCAGGGCCTAATGCCCTCACCAGTAACAAAGGCACAGCACAACACTCACAGTTAGGTTTTCAAGTGTCTCTGAGCAAACTCCCTGCCTGCTCTCCCAGGTGAGACACTCAGCCCTAAACACACTAGGCTTATATTGGCCACTCTCAGGTGGGAACCCTAACAAGCCTGTTACCAGGCTGCGAGAACCAAAACCTGGAGTGGCCGTGGGTGGAGACCTCCCTCTCCTCTCACCCACAACCCCCAGGTTCCAAACCGGCTTTTCAAAAAGCTGAGACTCAAGCCTGCTACACTGCAGACTTTCTCCTGGAGGTTTAAAACACATAAGACAGGAATCTGGGACAAATGTACCTGCCACAGACCACTTTACCAGTGATCCTATCACAATATATATATAAAAAGAAAGTAGATCTATGGCGCTGCTCCTCAGATTAGTTCAGTCTTAATGGTGGTTGGTACTGGTAAGAAAATCTTTATCTTCTTTTAATGGTTACTCCCACTATGCTCCTTTTATAGATATAAATCAGGTGGCCGCTTTAGTCCTTGAAAATACCGGCTGGTAAATCGGGTAATCAAGGAAGAAAAAGGAGGACAAGGACAAGCGCCTGATAGTGTAGTAGTTAGTGTTAACTTAAATTAGATACAAATATATTCATATGCGCGTACCATGAATATGTTTGTATATTAAGCATATAAGGAACCAATCCTCAGATCATACACGACCGGTTTCCACAGCAGTCTTAACCTTCAGCTAGTTCAGATAGTTACAACCTTTTTGGAGCAGAAAAATTTGCTTCCATAGTGTGGTATGTTTTATAAGTATATGGTTTTTAATATACACAAATATACATGTCACACTCAAAAACAAACATAAGAACGTAGCTTATCTTATAGGTCGCAGTGGTCAGTTCCGGTAATAGGACCTCCAGGTACATCTAATAAAAGTCCATATAAGTCCCTTTAGGGTAGGTCTGGATGGTTTGTAGAGTTGGGTCTGAATCAGCTCCTGTCTCTTCTTCCTGCAGCTAGACAATGTGTTATTTGCACAACTGCACATTTCAGTGTTGTTACTATTGTGATGCACTTATTTGTATACTAAAGGTCAGAACAGTATGCAAAAAGCATTGTATTGTACAGTGTTCTGATAGTCAATCTAAAGGAAAATGGGTTTATCTTAAAGACAATTTGACATTTGTCAATGTATATGAGCCTAGAGGGGGACAGGAGAATGTTTGTGAGCAGTTGAGCGGAGGGTGTTTGGGTGAGCAGGGGCGGTATTGTATTGTATAGCTTTGCCTAGAGCGCCTAGAAACCTTGCACCGCCCCTGCCCTCATACGATATAAAACAAAGTATAAAAACTACCTAATTTATTGAGTATTAATCTTTAACATTGTGGGTGGGTAGGCATCCTAGGTAAAGTCCTGTAAGGAGAGAAGAAACTGAAGAGTTACTTTGACTATAAAAAAGGTAAAGAATATTTTGCATTACTATTCTAACTTTCTATTCTTAGATTCTACCCAAGCAGGCCCTTGTTCTAACTAAATTTGGATGGAGGCACTGCATTAATATACCCTAATATTGGAAAGGGTTACACTTAGAAGCTTATCGCTACGTTGCACTAATCGTCACTCTAGGACAGCAGAGACCATCATGCAATGCGAGTTCACCATAATATCGGCTCTCAGGCCCCTACTCGTACCTAATAGAAGTAAGCCCAGTGTAGACACTTTGCTATTCCCTGTACTATATTAGGGGTGAGCGGGTTCGGATTTCTGAAATCCGAACCCCCCCAAGACCCCCCGATCCGAGGCAGATCCGAGTCAGGCTCGACTTTTCCCGCCTGACTCGGATCTGATATCGAGGCAAAACGTCATCATCCCGCCTTCCGAGTCTCGCGAGTTATGGAACCTATATAAGGTACCCGCTTCGGCGCCATTTTCTCACTCGGCTGTGGACAGTGAAGAGGGAGGGTGGGAGTTAGGGCTGGCTGGGCTGTGTAGTGTAGTGTAGTGCAGAGTAGTGTTGTGCTGTGCTGTGCTGCGCTGTGCTGCTGTTGTCCACTACTTCAAAGTCCATAGGGGCTGGCTGTGTTGTGCTGTGCTGCTGTTGTTAATAGGGGCTGTGTCCACTACTTCAAAGTCCATAGGGGCTGGCTGGACTGTGTTGTGCAGTCAGTTCTCCATAGGGGCTGTGTCCACTCCAAAGTCCTGTGCAGTGTCCCAGTCCTAAAGGGGTGCTGTAGTGTTGTCCAGGGGGTGCTCTGTCCATCAGGGGTGCTCCCCCCAAGTGCTAAAAAAATAATATTTTTTGTGTGTTTGTGAATTGTGTGCGCAGTAGCCGCACGTGCATCAACAAAGTAGTGCCAAGCGTGCGCCTGTGTCATAAGTAAAGGGCCGGCTGGCTTGACCGTTAAAGGGTGCTGTAAACCCCAAAGTACACTCCAGTCCAAACCAAAAAAAAAATTATTTTCTGTGTTTGTGAATTGTGTGCGCAGTAGCCGTACGTGCATCAACAAAGTAGTGCCAAGCGTGCGCCTGTGTCATAAGTAAAGGGCCGGCTGGCTTGACCGTTAAAGGGTGCTGTAACCCCCAAAGTACACTCCAGTCCAAAGCAAAAAAAAAATTATTTTCTGTGTTTGTGAATTGTGTGCGCAGTAGCCGCACGTGCATCAACAAAGTAGTGCCAAGCGTGCGCCTGTGTCATAAGTAAAGGGCCGGCTGGCTTGACCATTAAAGGGTGCTGTAACCCCAAAGTACACTCCAGTCCAAACCAAAAAAAAAATTATTTTCTGTGTTTGTGAATTGTGTGCGCAGTAGCCGTACGTGCATCAACAAAGTAGTGCCAAGCGTGCGCCTGTGTCATAAGTAAAGGGCCGGCTGGCTTGACCGTTAAAGGGTGCTGTAACCCCCAAAGTACACTCCAGTCCAAACCAAAAAATAAATTATTTTCTGTGTTTGTGAATTGTGTGCGCAGTAGCCGCACGTGCATTAACAAAGTAGTGCCAAGCGTGCGCCTGTGTCATAAGTAAAGGGCCGGCTGGCTTGACCGTTAAAGGGTGCTGTAACCCCCAAAGTACACTCCAAACCAAAAAAAAAAATATTTTCTGTGTTTGTGAATTGTGTGCACTGTGGCTGCACGTGCATCAACAAAGGAGCAGCGCCAAGCGTGCGCCTGTGTCCCATAAGTAAAGAGCCGGCTGGCTCATTTCTTAAAGGGTGGTGTAACCCACAAAGTGCACTACTCTCCAGCAAAAATAAAAAAATATTTTCTGTGTTTGTGTGCGCTTTAGCCGCACGTATATATCAATATAACATAAATGGAGTACCAAACTTTCTCCGATAAAAATAAAATAGGGAAAGATCAAGAACCACATCCTCCTAGTGCTATTGCTGCTGCTGGGAGTTGTTCATCATCCCAGAGAAGAAGTAGGAACATCACTACTTTTACTAAACAATTCACCCTCCAACAGTCCCTAGCGATGAGGATGAAGTACGACAGCAGTCATCCTGAAGCAAAACGTATAACTGAGGCCTTGACTGCTATGTTGGTGTTAGACGTTCGTCCGGTATCCGCCATTAGTGCAGTGGGATTTAGACAATTGATGGAGGTAGTGTGTCCCCGGTTCCAAATCCCGTCTAGATTCCACCTGCATCCTCAAAGCAGCAGCGACAAGCGTGCGTCTGTCTGTTAAAGGGTGGTGACACCCTCAAAGTGTGCTACACAAACAATAAAAATATTGTTCTTTTTTTTTCGGTCTTTGTGAAATGTGTGGGCTGTAGCCGCACTTGCATCCTCAAAGCAGCAGCGACAAGCGTGCGTCTGTCTGTTAAAGGGTGGTGACACCCTCAAAGTGTGCTACACAAACAATAAAAATATTGTTCTTTTTTTTTCTGTCTTTGTGAATTGTGTGGGCTGTAGCCGCACTTGCATCCTCAAAGCAGCAGCGACAAGCGTGCGTCTGTCTGTTAAAGGGTGGTGTAACCCTCAAAGTGCTCCAAAAAATAAAAAACTATTTTTTTAATGTGTTTGTGACTTGTGTGCGATGTAGCCGCACGTGCATCAACATAGTAGCAGCGCCAAGCGTGCGCCTGTGTCATAAGTCAAGGGCTGGTTTGGACATCTGGTCCAGACTGAAGGACGTGCCAACAATTTCTGACAAGTCTACTGTCACTACATATGATACTGTCCTCAAAGCAGCAGCGACAAGCGTGCGTCTGTCTGTTAAAGGGTGGTGTAACCCTCAAAGTGCGCTCCACAAACAATAAAAATATTATTATTTTTTTTGTCTTTGTGAATTGTGTGGGCTGTAGCCGCACTTGCATCCTCAAAGCAGCAGCGACAAGAGTGCGTCTGTCTGTTAAAGGATTACATTGGTGACAGCATCCAAGTAGGCATGTCAGACAGTCCGTACCTTTACTGGCAGGAAAAAGAAGCAATTTGGAGGTCCCTGTACAAACTGGCTCTATTTTACCTGAGTTGCCCCCCCTCCAGTGTGTACTCCGAAAGAGTGTTTAGTGCAGCCGGGAACCTTGTCAGCGAAAGGCGTAGGAGGTTGCTTCCACAAAATGTGGAGAAGATGATGTTCATAAAATGAATTATCAACTCTTCCAGGGAGACCAGCCTCCAGAACGTACAGAGGGACCTGTGGTTCCAGCGGGGACGAATTAATACTCTGTGAGGATGAGGATGTACACACTGAAGAGGGTGAGGAATCGGTGGATGAGGAGGATGAGGATGACATCTTGCCTCCGTAGAGCCAGTTTGTGCAGGGACAGACTAATTGCCAGCTTGTTTTGTGGGGGCCCAAACGAACCAATCATTTCAGCCACAGTTGTGTGGCAGACCCTGGCGCTGAAATGATTGGTTTGTTAAAGTGTGCATGTCCTGTTTATACAACATAAGGGTGGGTGGGAGGGCCCAAGGACAATTCCATCTTGCACCTCTTTTTTTTCTTTGTATTATGTACAGTTTGGGGCCTAGTTTTTCAAACTGCCATCCTGTCTGCCACTGCAGTTTCACGCCTAGATGGGTCACGTGTTTGTGCCGCCCACTCGTGTCGCTTAGCATAGTCATCCAGCTACCTCGGTGCAACCTTTTAGACATAAAAACACTATTGTGAGGTGTGAGGTGTTCAGAATAGACTGGAAATGAGTGGAAATTAAGGTTATTGAGGTTAATAATAGCATAGGAGCAGAAAAACCTACAAATTCTGTGATTTTAGCTGTTTTTATGCTTTTTTTCAAAAAAATACAGATCCAAACACAAAACCCAGAACCCAAAACACGGAAGGGTGGTTTTGGCAAAACCAATCCAGATACAAAACACGAAGAAAGATCCAGATCCAAAACCAAAACACAAAACACGAAAAGTAGCCTGTGCACACCCCTATACTATATACACACACACACACTGATGAAAACACACTAATACTTTTCGGAGCTTGTTCATGTATTGTGTTTTACTCACAAGTGGTTCCATATACTGTACGTGACCAAAAGAAACCTTATTTGAAAATGCATGTGCCTAACCGATGCAGGGAAATGGCACTGATGATCCCATTTAAATGTATATATCTCTGATTTCTTTTCCCCCCAAGTATATAGCAGCTACATAATGGGAGATTGCTAGACTATTCAGGTAGTCAGGGAGATTGATACTATTTCAGGGAGTCTCACTGACAATCAAGAAGAGATGACAAGTACAGTATTGATTCCTACCTATCTATACACTCTAAAATTATTGCTATTTAGCATTATGAGTCGCACAATAAATAATTGCTTTCAGACTTTGATTGTGGTTCCAAAGCACAAAAAGTTATTATTCACCTTAAAAACAGATAGTTACATGCTGTGATCTAAATACAATTAGTGCAAACAAATTACACAGTAACAAGGACCAGTCGTTACATACGCACGCGCTCTGAATCCAGATCCCGGCATCAAAGATGAAACCTCCGTCAACAGCAAAGCAAGGAGATTAGCATCTAGTTTCAGAGAGCCTGCATATATACTCTTACAGAGATAGGCAATACAATAGAACAGTATGGTATGATTCCATTGGTTCTTCTTCCTGGTGCTTCTGTTACAGTATAGTTCATAGGTCAATTCATATGGTCACAGTCCAGACTCCAACAGCGCTTTGTGTCCATTTTCCCGCTGCATAACAAAAATCGAAACTGACTGCATTACAGGATACATTTCAATGCCTAACTCTCTATGATCCATAACTTGCAGACACATGTTGCGATTTCTTCCCCGATGGAACCAGAAATTTGCAAATACACAGTGGTTTAGAATGACATCAAACACGATCTGCTTATCATGCACTAAACCTTAGATATCAAATAACATGTATTTCACAACATTACTGATAATGAATAAAACCTTAAATATTAACCTTAATGCTAGGGAACCTTTTTATGTAAGTGTGCAGTGTGTAAGTATTGGGGTATTGAGAAAAGACGCTAGTTAATGTTGTGCGACTACGTGTTTTGTGGAGTACACCATGGTACATGTTTTGCAGGGTTGATCATATTATATGTTTTAGTAACTGTCTGTATTTATATAATGAGGACTTTTAACATCTTTCTATTGCGTGGGAATCGCATGACGCTAAATAATAGCATTGCCGTAAGTACTTATAATGTGTGAGATCGCTAAAATGGGCTGGGCAGCCAGTCACAAAATGGCGTCTTGCAGCCATTCCCAAAATGGCGTCGTGCAGATTTAATTTTAAACAGATTCGGTCTCAGCCAATTATCCGGCTTCGACAACAGTGTGCTAGAGAACCATGAATTGCGTTAAGATTAACTCTTTTGGGGTCAGGAGTACTACCCAAAAAATCGTGTGTCTCCCAAACCTTGCAGGAGAGTAGGAAAGTATTAAATGCATCATTCCAACTGTCCCAGTCTCCACTCACTTCTCTTGTTTCAGCTGTGCCCTCTCCCAATTAGAATGTAATCTCTCTTATGATCAAGCCCCATCTACCTTTTGTTTTCATGTCTATAATTATTTTGTCTATATTGTATGTCCTTGTCCTATGTACATTATGCCCTATTTCCCTCACTGTCCAGCACTGCAGAGCTCTGTTGCGCTTTGCAAATCAACTGTAGTAATAATAATAATAATAGTAGTTGGTGATGTGACATATTGTGCAGGGCTGGGCTATTGCATTATGCTCTCTCCTTTAAAATCTAGAAATCAGAGAGCACCATATCGTGAATAAGAAAATAAAACAAATATGCATAAAACAGGGCAAGGATTGCTCACTGGAACATAGGGAAATTGTGCTGTACAGTATGTGTAATAATTCTTAAAGACTGTAGATGGCAGCATGTTTCCTTCATTGAAAGCAATTTAATATAGCAGTCAAGTATTTTCATCCCTAAATCTAAACTAAAAGACTGGAGAAATATCTGCAGAATGTAATCTATCTTTCCTGATTGCAGAGAGTTTCTGCTAGAAATAAAGGTTTGTAAAATATCTATGCATTATGCTATAAGGTTGAAATAGTTAAGCTTGTTTCTACATTTATTACTACATTAATTAAGGATTTCATGGTGATAAAGACTAAAATGCACTATTTATTTTACATGTAATATGGTACTGTGCTAAAATTGAAACAATTAAAATATATATTTCATTAACTGAACATTTTCCTCAGTAAAAATGTAATTTCTTACAGTGAATTGCAGATGATTATTACAGTACATTGCCACTGTAAATCAAGCAAATGTATACAAAATGCACTAACGGCCGAAGCCCTTGAGTGTACACCTTAATGCCAAACAAACCCAATCGCATATTAAATAAACACTGTAAAATGGCAATTAAATAATGAGACAGACAGAGGATTTGGCAAGATGTAAGATAAGATGTATTTAACGAAAATTGTACTGACCTCCTTTAGAATGCCCTTATGATGTACTGTACCTGTCTGGAAGGACAGTATCGCCGTGTCCTTGCAAGACCGTCAGCAAAACCAAAATAAGGGAGGGCTCACCCAAAATTTTAAAATCCACTAACTTAACCTGAGCCATTTCACTCAGCCACAGCCAGGCTAACCTACAGCCGCACCTACCCCCAACACACATAACCAAAAAGATCCTTTAATAAACCCGAATACCCTAAACAAGCCTTCAATAAAAAGTGACACGCCCTCACCATTCAGGTGAACTCCATCAGACCTATGAAGGTTGGTATCCTTATAACGTATGGTAAAATGACCCACCACCATGCTCCCAAACTTCTGCACGTCTCTCGCCGACAAAAACATAGGTCTTGAACATAGTGACATCCATAGCTAGGCCACCCTTTCGACATCTCCACCCCTGAATAGGCATGATGGCATACCATATCAAACAACAGAAAGCCCAAGCTTGCCTGATCTTAGCCATAGGCATACGTAAGTCCAAGGAAGTCCTTTTGCCCAAATTGTTACCCCCCAAATAGACAAACAACACTTGAAGAAGCCCAAACTTAGCAACAGAAACAACAATTCTCCAAACAACACGTCCAAAGCATCCCACACTTTCCAAGCCATCTGGTGTGAGAAACATCAAGGATTGCAGGTGGGTCACCAGCAAGGGGGGCTATGGAGGTCCAAAAAACATAAGTACGGCCGATGACCCAAATATACCTGTCATTGCAAGGAAAACAAAACAACAATAATAACCTAACATTTCAAGTCAAATGCAAAGCATGCTGTCCATAAGCTACAAGAACCCTCTGGTACAAGTGCAAACAAGCACACATCCAGCCATAGCAGCAAAATGGGAATCAGGACAATTTTTTTTCTTTTTATGTTTTTTTTTTTTTTTTTTCTGTTATTATTTTTCTTTCATCATGTGATCCAAGCCAATCAGGCCCCCTTTCGGAAAAAAAAATCCCGGTCACATAGCACAAATAAAAAGAGAGAATCGCTGGCGCACTAGACCCTTGGGTGAACATAACACTTATAGAAACTATACTTTCAGTGCCTGAGGCAATTGATCTCCTTGGCCACCTCAGCAGCAAATGTGGTAGAGCCAATGTAAACAGAATGGGTACCAATCTTACTCAGAGGTAAACCAAGCCGTCTAACGCAGCACTTCAAGGCTGCCACGAATTGGAACCTGGTCATAGAGGAAAGATCCTCATTCTGATTCAGAAGGTCTAAAGCAGGGGTGGACAATAAGGGACCCTCCAGCTGCTGTTGAACTACATATCCCACCATGCCCTCATTAAAACTGTGGCAGGGCTTGCTGGGATGTGTAGTCCCACAGCAGCTGGAGGGCTGCTTATTGCCCACACCTGCTCTACAGGTAAGTATGCTCTAAAACTGCTGGGCATATCGGACATTCGAACTGGCCGATAGCATAACCCAGCAGCCACGTCAATACTGATCATACTTGGAAATATGCAACGTCACAAGTAATGTACCATCTTGCAACACATATCAGAAAAGCAGTGGCACATCTGCAACTTTAGAAGCTGCTGTGAGTATGCCGGCTCCTAAATCACCATGGAAGTCCATGGCAAATGCAAAGCAGAAAATATGTAATTCATGGGGACAGGAACACACAGCCCAAGTACATCAAGGAAAGAGGACAGCAAGGTAATGTCAGCTGGCACTGGAGCAACTCAGGCCCAACCTCTCAAGACTTTAGAAACCAAGAAAGACTTGGGTGGGATGTACTAAGCACTGCATTAGCGATGTAGGCCTGTCTTCGGGTACATACCGTTGTTCATTACCGTGGTATGTACCAAGAATATTGCAAAAGACAGTTCTCCTGATAAGAGCTGTCCTTTGCGATGCTGCCGGACAGAGGGACTTGGGCCACAAGGGGCTCATGGGAGGAATCCGATCAGATTCCTCCCAAGGCGGAGCATCCCGAAAAGAAGCCCATAGGCTTCTATTGGGTAATGCCGCCTGAAGGTGGCGTTACTCATCGGGACAATGCATTCTGGTGCTTTGTACATATGTGGAATGCAGTACAACCACAGAAAAATGCATTTTCGGGGGTTTTACCGCATTTTCCTATTTAGTACATCTCGGCCTTAGGGGGTGATCCGGCTTAGGATGGAATTGCAAAGCTGCACGCATTTCCGTCCCTGCTAATATGCAAATGCAGCAGGAGGTGTATAACACCCAATGCTGCATTTGTGATCTCAGTACTGCGACCGTGGTTGCAGGCTAGGATCACCTGGTGGACGGCACTGGACCGCCGGCCAGCTGAGTAAACTTCAGCTTACTTAGGCTGGCCAGCTTGCGAGGCCAGGAATCTGCATCTATGGTCGCAGCCCCTGGCCTTGCCACTCCCGGAAAACAGGGTGGACCCACCCCCATTTCCGGGAACACTGGCCACCCCTGCACCGCCCTTTAAATGAATCTGCCTGTCAATCAGGGAGAGGCAAAAAAGGGGCTGCGTACAATCACGCAGGACATGTTTTGCACATTCGCAAAATGGGTTCTGGCACATGCAGATTCCAGATAATCAGGAATCTGCATTCAGCATTGTACTTATGTGCAATGCTGTATCAGCCCCTTAATGAAGTTAGGCCTATCATAGAGCCAAGAGAAGAAGAAAATTGCAGCTAAAGATCTCACAGCTACAGCTCTGGAATTGTCATGGGAATTAAGCTACTGCTTACCCGACTTACCATAAAATGTACTGGAGACACAAAATTTGTCCAATTCATTCCAGACGAAATAATAAACTCGGAGTGTACTGGGGGCAAGATAACTTAGTGCCATTTCCTCCACACCAGCCTGATGACCTGCCAAACATAAGTGGGACAGGCTTCAGCAGACACAGCCACTCAAGCTCCCTAAAATCTTACCCAATTAAAGCGCAATAACGCTTCTGCCACCGAGTTCTCAACACCTGGGACGTGTCATGCAGAGAAAACTACTGTACAGTGAGGTGCAAAGACTGCAACACCACCCTGGCCCGGGGATAAGTCACTGCTATCGAAGAGGCTCACATCCGATTGTCTGGACATCTCCCAGGGTGTTGCATCAAAAAATCAATTTGGAGTTCCTAAGACTATTCCTGCAAATCTCCAAAGTCACTACAATAGGAAAAAGCTCCAATAATTCCCCATGGGGATCACCATACAGACTAAATTAAATGTCAGCCAGTAATGAATACACCTGTGCACCAACTAGGACAAATGGCAACCTTGCACTGTTAGTGCTCCCTGAGGAATGCATTCGGGAAACACTGTCCTAGAAGAGTCCAGAATTCAAAGATGGGACAGCAGGGAAGAATAGGTCACTTAATAATCTTAGTATATAACTCCACCCATCAACACTTATCAATTAAACATACGAGTACCTCACCCAGGCCCGCCATCAAGGGGAACTGCCAGGACTAGAGTCCCAGGCCCGGACACTAGCAGAATGGGAGGGGGCCTGCGCCCGCTCCTACCAGCGCTACACAGCCTGCACTAGCCCCATGGACTGATTTCTCATCCCTTCTTCAGGCTCCTATCGCAATGGAGACGGAGCCAATGCGGCAAGCCCCGCCTCCATACACCCGTGACTGCCTAATGATGCGAGGTGTGTAAGTAATAACTATATGTGTTTTAGCATGTGTATGTACAGTATGTGTCTATATGTGTTAGTGCACAGGTTCTCAAACTCGGTCCTCAGGACCCCAAACAGTCCATGTCTCCACACTGAATCAAGTGAAATAATTAGCTCCACCTGTGGACCTTTTAAAACGTGTCAGTGAGTAATGATTACACCTGTGCACCTGCTGGGTGACCTGCAAAACGTGACCTGTGTGGGGTCCTGAGGACCGAGTTTGAGAACCCCTGTGTTAGTGTGTATGTATGTGTTAGAGTGTATATATTAGGGGTGTGCACCGGCCACTTTTCGTGTTTTGGTTTTGGATCTGGATCTATCTTCGTGTTTTGGATCTGGATTGGTTTTGCCAAAACCACCCTTCCATGTTTTGGGTTCTAGGTTTTGTGTTTTGGATCTGTATTTTTTTTAAAAAGAGCATAGAAACAGCTAAAATCACAGAAGTTGTGGGTTTTTCTGCTCCTATGCTATTATTAACCTCAATAACCTTAATTTCCACTCTTTTCCAGTCTAATCTGAACACCTCACACCTCACAATAGTGTTTTTATGTCCAAAAGGTTTCACCGAGGTAGCTGGATGACTATGCTAAGCGATACAAGTGGGCAGCACAAACACGTGGCCCATCTAGGAGTGACACTGCAGTGGCAGACAGGATGGCAGTTTGAAAAACGAGGCCCCAAACTGTACATAATGCAAAGAAAAATAAGAGGTGCAAGATGGAATTGTCCTTGGGCCCTCCCACCTACCCTTATGTTGTATAAACAGGACATGTACACTTTAACAAACCAATCATTTCAGCGCCAGGGTCTGCCACATGACTGTGGCTGAAATGATTGGTTCGTTTGGGCCCCCACAAAACAAGCTGGCAATTAATCTGTCCCTGCACAAACTGGCTCTACGGAGGCAAGATGTCGTCCTCATCCTCCTCATCCACCGATTCCTCACCCTCTTCAGTGTTGTGTACATCCTCATCCTCACAGAGTATTAATTCATCCCCACTGGAATCCACCACCACAGGTCCCTCTGGAAGATCTGGAGGCTGGTCTCCCTGGAAGAGTTGATAATTCATTTTTATGAACATCATCTTCTCCACATTTTGTGGAAGCAACCTCCTACACCTTTCGCTGACAAGGTTCCCGGCTGCACTAAACACTCTTTCGGAGTATACACTGGAGGGGGGGCAACTCAGGTAAAATAGAGCCAGTTTGTACAGGGGCCTCCAAATTGCCTCTTTTTCCTGCCAGTACAGGTACGGACTGTCTGACATGCCTACTTGGATGCTGTCACCAATGTAATCCTCCACCATTCTGTCAATGGTGACAGTATCATATGCACTGACAGTAGACATGTCAGAAATTGTTGCCAGGTCCAAACTTGGTCCTGCCTGCCCTGCATCACCGCCAGCGGGTTGCTTAGGATACCTAAGTTTTTTCCTGGCAGCCCCAGTTGCGGGAGAAAATGAAGAAGGAACTATTAACGTGTCACGTTCCGCTTCAGCTGACAGTGTTTTCACCAGCAGGTCTTTGCACCTCTGCAGGCTTGTGTCGGCCGGAAAGAGAGACACCACATAGGGTTTAAACCTAGGATCGAGCATGGTGGCCAAAATGTAGTGGTCTGATGTCAACAGATTGACCACCCTGGAATCCTGGTAAAGCGAATGAAGGGCTTCATCCACAAGTCCCACATGCCGAGCGGAATCGCTCCGTCTTAGCTCCTCCTTCACTTTCTCCAGCTGCTTCTGCAAAAGCCTGATGAGGGGAATGACCTGACTCAAGCTGGCAGTGTCTGAACTGACTTCACATGTGGCAAGTTCGAAGGGCTGGAGAACCTTGCACAACACGGAAATCATTCTCCACTGCGCTTGAGGCAGGTGCATACCCCCTCCTTTGCTTATGTCATAGGTGGATGTATAGGCTTGAATGGCCTTTTGCTGCTCCTCCATCCTCTGAAGCATATAGAGGGTTGAGTTCCACCGCGTCACAACCTCTTGCTTCAGGTGATGGTGGGGCAGGTTCAAGAGTGTTTGCTGGCGCTCCAGTCTTCGGCACGCAGTCACTGAATGGCGAAAGTGGGCAGAAATTTTTCAGGCTACCCAAATCGTCTCCTGCACGCCCCTGTCGCTTTTCAGAAAATTCTGCACCACCAAATTTATTGTGTGAGCAAAACATGGGACGTGCTGGAATTTGCCCAGATGTAATGCCCGCACAATATTGGTGGCATTGTCAGATATCACAAATCCCCAGGAGAGTCTAAGTGGGGTAAGCCACTGGGCGATGATTTCCCTCAGTTTCTCTAAGAGGTTGTCGGCGGTGTGCCTCTTACTGAAACCGGTGATACACAGCGTAGCCTGCCTTGGAACGAGCTGGCGTTTCTGAGATGCTGCTACTGGTGACGCTGCTGTTGTTGCTGTATAAGGTGATACATCTACCCAGTGGGCTGTCACAGTCATATAGTCCTTAGACTGCCCTGTTCCACTTGTCCACATGTCCATGGTTAAGTGGACATTGAGTGCAACCGCATTTTTCAGGACACTGAGGACACTTTTTCTGACGTTTCTGTACAGTCTCGGTATCGCCTGCCTAGTGAAGTGGAATCTAGATGGGATTTGGAACCGGGGCCACACTACCTCCATCAATTGTCTAGATCCCACTGCACTAATAGCGGATACCGGACGCACGTCTAACACCAACATAGCAGTCAAGGCCTCAGTTATACGTTTTGCTTCAGGAGGACTGCTGTCGTACTTCATCCTCCTCGCTAAGGACTGTTGGAGGGTCAATTGTTTTGTAAAAGTAGTGGTGTTCCTACTTCCTCTCTGGGATGATGAACGACTCCCAACAGCAACAGCAGCAACGGCAGCAGTAGGCGTAGCAATGCAGGATCCTCCGGAGGAATCCCGGATAGGAGAGTCAGTCATGTCAGTGACATGGCCTGCAGGACTACTTCCGATCCTGACTAAGGAGGAAATTGATGAGGAGGGAGTTGACGGTGTGGTTTGCAGGCGCTTGGATACAACAGGACGAAGGGATTTAGGTGTCCCTGGACTGCTTACGGTCTTAGCCAAAGTTTCTGAACTTGACAGTAACTTTTTATGAACGCGCTGCAGGTGACGTATAAGTGAGGATGTTCCTAGGTGGTTAACATCCCTACCCCTACTTATTTCACGTTTACATATGGTACATATGGCAAGACAGTTGTTGTCCGGATTTGGATAGAAATATTGCCAGACCAAAGAGGTGGAATGTTTGGTCTTCTGCCCAGGCATGACCGTGATGGGCTTTTTCATCCCACAGACAACAACTGTCCCCCCGGAGCCTGATTTAAACAAACCACATCACCATCAGAATCCTCCTCGCCAACTGCCTCCTCAGCGCCAGCTACACCAGTATCCTCATCCTGTTGTACTTCAACAGTGACATCTTCAATTTGCATATCAGCAAGTGGACTGTGGGTGCTCCTTTCAGCACTTGCAGAGGGCGTGCAAATGGTGGAAAGAGCCACCTCTTCCCGTCCAGTGCTGGGAAGGTCAGGCATCGCAACCGCCACCACACTTGGACTCTCCTTGGAGATTTGTGATATCTTCTTAGAATGCACAGTTCTTCGCTGTGCTTTTGCCAGCGGGAAGAGGGCTTCCATCGTCATGTGAAGCTGAACCACTAGTCATGAACATAGGGAAAGACCTTGGCCATTCCTTGCCACTCCGTGTTGTAAATGGCATATTGGCACGTTTACGTTTCTCCTCAGATGATTTAAATGTTTTTTTTAAGGTCATTTTCCTGAACTTTGTCATTTGGGATTGTATATGCTATCTACTATGACATTGGGCATCGGCCTTGGCAGACGACGTTGATGGCATGTTATCGTCTATGTCATGACTAGTGGCAGCAGCTTCAGCACTAGGAGGAAGTGGTTCTTCATCTTTCCCTATTTTATTTTTATCGGAGAAAGTTTGGTCCTCCATTTATGTTATATTGATATATATGTGCGGCTAAGGCGCACACAAACACATAAATATTTTTTTATTATTGTTGGAGACTAGTGCACTTTAAGAAATGAGCCAGCTAGCTCTTTACTTATGGGACACAGGCGCACGCTTGGTGCTGCTCCTTTGTTGATGCACGTGCAGCCACAGTGCACACAATTCACAAACACAGAAAATATTTTTTTATTTTGTTTGGAGTGTACTTTGGGGGTTACAGCATCCTTTAATGGACAAGCCAGCCGGCCCTTTACTTATGGGACACAGGCGCACGCTTGGCGCTGCTTCTTTGTTGATGCACGTGCAGCCACAGTGCACACAATTCACAAACACAGAAAATATTTTTTTATTTTGTTTGGAGTGTACTTTGGGGGTTCCAGCACCCTTTAATGGTCAAGCCAGCCGGCCCTTTACTTATGACACAGGCGCACGCTTGGCACTACTTTGTTGATGCACGTGCGGCTACTGCGCACCCAATTCACAAACACAAAAAAAAATATTTTTTTATTTTGTTAGGAGTGTCCTTTGGGGGTTACAGCACCCTTTAGCGTTCAATCCAGTCTGCCCTTTATTTATGGGACACAGGCGCACGCTTGGAACTACTTTGTTGATGCATGTGCGGCTACTGCGCACACAATTCACAAACACAAAAAAATATATATTTTTATTTTGTTTGGAGTGCCCTTTGGGGGTTACAGCACCCTTTAGCGGTCAATCCAGCCGGCCCTTTATTTATGGGACACAGGCGCACGCTTGGCACTACTTTGTTGATGCACGTGCAGCTACTGCACACACAATTCACAAACACAAAAAAATATATTTTTTTATTTTGTTTGGAGTGCCCTTTGGGGGTTACAGCACCCTTTAGCGGTCAATCCAGCTGGCCCTTTATTTATGGGACACAGGCGCACGCTTGGCACTACTTTGTTGATGCACGTGCGGCTACTGCGCACACAATTCACAAACACAAAAAAATATATTTTTTTATTTTGCTTGGAGTGCCCTTTGGGGGTTACAGCACCCTTTAACGGACAAGCCAGCCGGCCTTCTACTTATGGGACACAGGCGCACGCTTGGCGCTGCTCCTTTGTTGATGCACGTGCAGCCACAGTGCACACAATTCACAAACACAGAAAAATTTTTTATTTTTTTTTGCAATTCGGGGGGAGCACCCCTGACGGACAGAGCACCCTCTGGACAACACTACAGCACCCCTTTAGGACTGGGACACTGCACAGGACTTTGGAGTGGACACAGCCCCTATGGACAACTGACTGCACAACATAGTCCAGCCAGCCCCTATGGACTTTGAAGTAGTGGACACAGCCCCTATGGACAACAGCAGCACAGCGCAGCACAGCACAGCATAACACTACACTGCACTGCACTACACTACACTACACAGCCCAGCCAGCCCTAACTCCCACCCTCCCTCTTCACTGTCCACAGCCGAGTGAGAAAATGGCGCCGACGCGGGTACCTTATATAGGATCCAAAACCCGCGAGACCCGGAAGGCGGGATGATGACGTTTTGCCTCGATTTCAGATCCGAGTCAAGCGGGAAAAGTCGAGCCTGACTCGGATCGGCCTCGGATCGGGGGGGTTAGGGGGGGTTCAGATTTCAGAAATCCGAACCCGGTCACCCCTAGTATATATGTGTAAGTATGTTATTGTGTATCTATGTGTTAGTGTGGTTATATATGTATGTTAGTGTGTAAATATATCTATGTATGTGTTAGAGTGTATATATGTGTAAGTATGTTAATGTGTATCTATGTGTTAGTGTGGTTATATATGTATGTTAGTGTGTAAATATGTGTATGTATGTGTTACTGTGTTCATATGTGTATATATATGTTAACAGGGGTATTGAGAGGGGGGAGCAGGTACTAATTACTCTAGCAAGTCCGAGCCTGGCGCCGTTCCCCCCCCGCCCCCTCCCTCTTACATCACAGCAGCCCAGCACATGCTGCAGTGTGCTGGGCTGCACTGGAGACTGCTCACGGCTGCTAAGCAGTAGCAGCAGTCTCCTATGGCTGTGGGGGGAGCGATCACACAGATTGCACCCCCCACTGGCTATGTGCTGAGCTTAGGGGCTTACAGCAACCCCCTCCCCAGCGCAAATTTTTTTTTTTCGGGTCTTGTCATGCCTCCTGCGGTTAGGCCATGTCCCCCTTCACCTGGGCAAGGCGTGCCTGTGTGTTAATGTGTATATATATATATATATATATATATCAGAATATATACCCAGAAAATCATCGTTTGCCCCTGCACTTGTTCAATAAAAAAATTTTTTTTGTCCTGTTGAGTTGGTGCACATGACTTCATGCCACGCCACTGGAAGTAAGAGGTCAGAGGTGCCGCGGCGCGGAAGGAGCAGCGCCAGCCAGACCTGGAGGAGAAGATGCCAGAAGGAAGGAGCATTCTTCAAGGCAATAAGGTAAGTCGTGACTCATGAGACTTAGCGGTAGCAGAGGAAGGGGGAGGGGGTCCAAGGGCCCTGCCTATTTTCTTAGTTCTGGGCCCCACAATTTCTGATGGCAGCCCTGACCTCACCACCTGTCACACTTAAATGAATTTTATTACACCAAACATATTTTAACCCTTAATACACAACACAGACTCAGGGTTTAACTTGCCTCACTCTCATTCAGTTGCTCAGCTACCCAAAGAACACTTTATCAAACTGCTAAATGTTCCTAGATATTTTTTTCAGGTAAGTGTTTTTCAGGAAATTAAAGTCTTTCCAGCATTTTGGGGTACAGAAAAATGTCTGTATATTAATTGGTCAGTGTTTTTATACAAGTTGTAAAAAGTAGGAGTAAATGCTTTTAGCTCTCATCTACAAGTTCAAAAACTCCTCTCCCATGAATACAAGACATCTATATAGCTGTCCCACATAATTTACACCTCCACATACCTGTCCCACATAATTTACACCTCCACATACCTGTCCCACATCATTTACACCTCCACATACCTGTCCCACATCATTTACACCTCCACGTACCTGTCCCACATCATTTACACCTCTACATAGCTGTCCCACATACCTGTCAAGCCAGCATTTACATATCCAAATACCTGTCCCACATCATTGACACCTCCACAGGAATCGGTATGATTTACCGCCAGACCCATGCCCCTTGGCGGTTGGAATCCCAGCTGCGGCATCCCGGCAGAGGAGGAAATCCCGATCGTCCTAAGGTAAGTAATGACTAACTAATTCTACCCCCTAACCCTAACCCTCCCTTAGGGGTGCCTAACCCTAACCTCCACCCCCTCCCAGTGCCTAACCCTAGTTCTCCCTCTAAGTGCCTAAACCTAACCCCCCATTCTCCGCCGCCTAAACCTAAGTCCCCGGGGGGTGCCTAACCCTAAGTCCCCCCAAAGGGGTGCCTAATGCTAACCCCCCCTTCCCCTAGCCTAAACCTAACCTCCCAGGGCGGTGCTTATCCCTAAGTCCCCCCCGGGACCCCTAAACCTAACTCTCCCCCTCGCAGCTATCCGCGCTCGGGATGCCGGGCGCCGTTCTCCCGGTAAAATGACAGGCATCTAGATTTAGATGCCTGTCATTTAACCCTCGCCGGGATTAAGCAGTCGGGAAGCCGGCTGTCGGGATTAGGTCCGCCGGCTTCCCGACTGGATACCCCTCCACATACCTGTCCCCACATCATTTACACCTCCACATACATGTCCCACATCATTTACACCTCCACATACCTATCCCACATCATTTACACCTCCACATACCTGTCCCACATCATTTACACCTCCACATACCTGTCCCACAGCATTTACACCTCCACATAACTGTCCCACATCATTTACACCTCCACATCCCTGTCCCACAGTATTTACACCTCCACATACCTGTCCCACATAATTTACAAATCCACATACCTGTCCCACATAATTTACACCGCCACATACCTACCCCACATCATTTACACCTACACATACATGTCCCACATCATTTACACCTACTCATACCTGTCCCACATAATTTACACCTCCACATACCTACCCCAAATCATTTACACCTACACATACATGTCCCACATCATTTACACCTACTCATACCTGTTCCACAGCATTTACACCTCCACATACCTGACCCACAGTACTTACACCTCCACATACCTGTCCCACATAATTAACAAATCCACAAACCTGTCTCTCATGATTTAAACCTCCACAAACTTATCCCACACCATTTACACCTCCACATACCTGTCCCACATCATTTACACCTCCACATACCTACCCCACATCTTTTACAACTCTCCATACCTGTCCCACATTTTGTATCTGTCCCCACATCATTTACACCAGTACATATACCTGTCCCACATTAGTTACACTTCTACATAGCTGTCCCACATCATTTACACCTCCACATACCTGTCCCACATCATTTACACCTCCACATACCTGTCCCACATCATTTACACCTCCACATACCTGTCCCACATCATTTACACCTACACATACCTGTCCCACATCATTTACACCTCCACATACCTGTCCCACATCATTTACACCTCCACATAACTGTCCCACATCATTTACACCTTCACATCCCTGTCCCACAGTATTTACACCTCCACATACCTGTCCCACATAATTTACACCTCCACATACCTACCCCACATCTTTTACAACTCCCCATACATGTCCCACATTGTTTATATATCTGTGTATCTGTCTCACATCATTTACACCAGTACATATACCTGTCCCACATTATTTACATCTCCACGTACCTATCCCACATCATTTAACCCATTATTGAGCTTATTAGAGAAATTCACCTGAAAACTGACGTCTTTATTGACCAAATTATGCTATTTAAACCCCTTGAAGTGTATGATTATTCATTGGGAGGGGTGCATCAGAGGCACTGTGTCCTGACATTTTTACATTAAAATAAAGATTTCCTTACCTTTTTACCTGTTCTGGAGTTTGCGCAAAAAACAAGTAATGCAAGTTTGGAATTGAATTGCAAATGCTATATGCGGTGTGAGTTCACCATAAGAACGGCTTACAGGATCCAACTTGCACCTAAATGAATTTACCCCTAAGAATGATTGTAAAAGCAACTGGTATTACCTTGAGAAAATGTTTGTTAGTGGTGAATGAGTTAAGCCGGCCATACACGGTGCGATTAGAAACCTCACAATGTGTTGTACGATTGCCCTTGCGATTCTTCCTTTGAAAGTCTCCATACAATGTGGTCAAATGGTGTACGATTGAGCATTACGATCATACATACATCATAATACATCCTACACAATAGAACGCAATCTTACAATTGTTCCATAAGATGTACGATCCAACTATACGACAGCAGGGACGCGCATCAGCATCGCAAACATACCAAAACAACACACAATGTGCATGATTGATCATTACAATCGATCAAAATCGTGCACATTGTGCAAAAAATCGCACCGTGTATGGGCCACCTTAGACAGCCTGCAATAGTTTCGGCTAGATCAGCATAATAAATGGAGTAAAGTTAATGTAAAAAAAAAGACTAAATGCAAGAAAAAGAACACTGTTGCAAACTTGCCTGCAGTTTTAATTAATACATGATAGCTCATTATATAAAAATAAATCATAATAGAGCAGTGTTAATTTTACATTTAGTTTTAGGGGTATATTTAATAAAGTGCGGGTTTTAGAAGTGGAGATGTTTCCCATAGCAACCAATCAGATTCTACTAAACATTTATCTAGCACCTTCTAGAAGTTAATAGCAAGAATCTGATTGGTTGCTATGGGCAACATCTCCACTTCTAAAAACCTGCAGTCTTAGTTGATTGATTAAAATTGTAGTATGATTTAAAGGGATGGGTATGGGATCCCAGCGGTCTGGATGCCGCTGGTAAGATAAATGACAGCGACATCCCGACAGTCAGAATCCTGACACCCATAAGGAAAAAGGTAAGTTGAACTCTTACCCCTAACCCTCCCTTCCCGATGCCTAACCCTAACCTCCCCCCTACTGCCTAAACCTAACCTCCCTGCACCTTAAACCTAACACTCCCTCTCAGGTGCCTAAACCTAACCTCCCAGTCCCCGCACCCTAAACCTAATTCTCCCCCCTAGTGCCTAACCTTCCCCTTAATGCCTAACTTGGCACCCTAACCCTCCCCCTAACGCTTGATACTTACTTTCGGGTTGCCAGCGGTTAGGATTCTGGTGCGAGATCCTGTTGCTGTTGGGATTTCGGCACCGGTATTTCGGTGGTCGGCATCCCGCACTCCGGGATGCTGACAACATCCTGCTTTAAAGTTAAATTTCTGTCTCTTTTTTTGCTTTTGTATTAGTCAAGAGTTAGTCAGTTGAAGTCAGTTTTCATGTAATCTAGTTTTAGTCATAATGTTTGCAAACAGTTTAATGATACTGTAATGGATTTTGCTGAACATTTCTCTAAAATTCCCTTGAGATGTTAGCATACCTTTAACTGGGGATGGGTGCAGGATGCTGGCGCACGGGATCCCAGCAGTCAAAATCTTGACGCCGGTATCCCAATAGGAAACCTAACCCTCCCCCCTAGTGCCTAACCCTAATCCTCCCCCTAGTGCCTAATGCTCACCCTCTCCCAACCCTGCTACTTACCTTTGGGATGCCGGCGGTTGGGATGCTGGTGCCAGGATTCTGACAGGTGTCAGGATTCTGGTGCTGGGATTCTAAGCGCCAGCATCCCCTGTGCCGGGATACTGAACATATCCCCTTTAACTGGGATGTAGTTGGGTCCCCGGCGCACAGAATGCCAGCACTCAGCATCCCGGCACCTGTGATCCCAACGTGTAAGTATGAAGGTTTGGGTTAGGATTAGGCGCTAGAGGGAGTATAGGGTTAGGCTGCGGGATGGTTAGGTTGCGGGGAGTGAAGGTTAGAGTTCGGCTGTGGGAGGGGTTAGTGTAGGAGTACTTACTTTTGGTCATTGGGATTCTGACTGTCGTGATGCCGCTGTCTGTATTCTGACCACCGGGATCCCTTATCCAACCCCTTTAACTATGTGTTTAGTAATCTAGGCTCAGTAGGCTGAGAATGTGTTACTCTCTTACCTTAGAAATTTTTATATATCATA